>CP136056.1:247334849-247934849 GCA_032464435.1 Aegilops umbellulata
AATTCTTTATTTACTGAAGAACCTCCTGATCCCGATATCTTGGCACAGGTAGTAAAGGTAAATCCTCTCTATACATTTGATGAAGGTGATATCCCTCATTATAAGTCTGCTAGGCAATGCTTTGACGAGTTTGATAATTTTATTGTCAAACAAGAAAATTTCAATGCTTATTTTGGTAGGCAATTGAAATATGATTCCGATATGATTAATTACTTGGGTGATTATATGGCTAATATTAGAGGTGAACTCAAACTTGTTAGCAAACATGCTTCTATGGTTACCACTCGACTAGAACAAGTACTTAAAGCTCAAAAAGAAGTGCTTGATGAAATGAATAGTAAGAAAAATGATTATGCTGTTAGAGTGGCTACTAGAACTGGTAGAATGACTCAGGAACCTTTGTATCCTGAAGGCCACCCTAAGAGAATCGAGCAAGATTCTCAGAGAAATAATATTGATGTTCCTAGTTCTTCTAAAAAGAAGAAAAAGAAAAATGATAGAACTGTTGAAACTTCTAGTGAAACTGTTGCTGAACCACCTGATAACCCAAATAATGTCTCTATGTCTGATGCTAAAACACAATCTGGTAATGAACATGAACCTAATGAAAATGTTAATGATGATGTTCATGATGATGCTCAACCTAGTAATGATAATGATGTAGAAATTGAACCTGCTGCTGATCTTGATAACCCACAATCAAATAATCAACATTATGATAAAAGAGACTTTGTTGCTAGGAAACATCACTACAGGAATCAGACATTTTGCCGTCTGCCACGGCGGACGGCAAAGGCATGAACGGCGGACGGCAAAGGCCTTTGCCGTCAGCCGTGGACGGCAAAAGGCTCCGGCGGCGTAGGCTACGGTAAACAGCTACTTTGCCGTCTGCTTTCTGGCGGCTGACGGCAAAGAGAGCGGACGGCAATAATTGCGCTGTCAGTCTGTTAAGTGGCTAACGGCAGGCCTTTGCCGTCCGCCGCTGACGGCAAAATTTCTAGTGTCTTTGCCGTCCGCCGTATGATGTCATCTACACGTCACTGCATGGCAGGTTCTTTGCCGTCTGCCACTGATGGCAAAGTCTTTGCCGTCTGCCACTGTAGGCAAACTGGCCAAATGGGTTAGCTCCCAGGAAGCACAGCTGGATGCCACGTGTCTTCTTTGCCGTCCGCGGCAGACGGCAAAGAGGCCGTTGCCGTTGGTGGCAGACGGCAAAGAGCCTGCATATTGGCTCTTTTATCTGTTTTTTTATTAAATCCAACAATTTTCATCACAAATATATATGACATGTATAGTTATATTTCAAAAGGCCATTACAGAGCAAACATATAAGATATCCAACACATAACTTCATCATCCAACCATATATATTACATGCATAGTTCCATCATACATAACAAGTTCAACATAGAGGCATCCAACCATATATATTACAATAGTTTCATCCAACGATACATGCATAGTTCAACGATACAAAAGAAACAGAGAAAGGGATAAGGAGCACTCCATCTATGCAAGCTTTCGTCAAGTGAATGAAATCTGCAAAATGTAAAATAAGAAAGTTAGAACAAGAAGAGTAGAACAAGAAGAAGAGCAGAACAAGAAGAAGACTAGAACAAGAAGAGTAGAACAAGAAGAAGACTAGAACAAGAAGAGTATGTCATTTATGAGCTAACTTACGTGAAATGGATCATATATGAGCTAACTAAGTTGAAGTGGGTCGTTTATGAGCTAGCTAAGGTGAAATGGATCATTTATGAGCTAACTTAGTTGAAATGGGTCGTTTATGAGCTAACTAAGGTCAAATGGATCGTTTTTGAGGTAACTAAGGTGAAATGGATCGCTTTTTAGCTAACTTAGGTGAAATGGATCGTTTTTTAGCTAACTTAGGTGAAATGGATTATTTATGAGCTAACTTAGTTGAAATGGATCGTTTTTGAGCTAACTTAGGTGAAATGGATCATTTATGAGCTAATTTAGTTGAAATGGATCTTTTTGAGCTAACTTAGGTGAAATGGATCATTTAAGAGCTAATTTAGGTGAAATGGATCGTTTTTTAGCTAACTTGGTGAAATGGATCGTTTATGAGCTAAATTAGTTGAAATGGATCGTTTATGAGCTAAATTAGTTGAAATGGATCGTTTATGAGATAACCTAGGTAAGATGGGTCATTTTGGAGTCAACCTAGGTGAAATGGGTCATTTTAAAGCTAACGTAGGTAAAATGGATCATTTAGGAGCTAATATAGGTAAAATGGGTCATTTTTGAGCTAACTTGGATGAACTGGATCATTTATAAGCTAACCTAGGTAAAATGGGTCATTTTAGAGGTAACTTAGGTAAAATGGATCGTCTATGAGCTAACTAAGCTAATTATGCAATTTTTGACATAAGTAAGCTAAGTACAGATCGTTTTAGAGCTAACTTAGGTAAAATGGATGGTTTTGGAGGTCAGTAAGCTTATTAAGTCATTTTGGAGGAGAAGAAGCTAGGTCTAGGTCATTATGGTAAGCATTGGAGGAGATAAAGCTAAGTCTAGGTCTTTATGGATGTGTTAAGCAAAACACTAGATAAACTTACCAAGATCCAGGAGGTGTAGGAGCGGGGTGGCTCGTGTCGGTAGCTGGAGAAGGATCGTGCGATGCTTGTCTGGAGTTACCCTGCACCAAAGATCATTTCCAATGTCCTGTTAGCATGATGACACTCAAATGTTAAGACTAGCAAGTAATGTCCATTCAAATAAAACTCACCGTGGTCCCAGGAGCAATCACTGGCATCGGCGGAGCGGTCTGACCTGTCTTCTCGCACACAGACTGCACATTTGGTTTTGACGACTCAGCCATACTAGTTAGTAATGAGACAAACACTACATGAATGTTTTGGCTAATCTACAGAAGAAACTTACCACAAGGAGCTCGTACATGGCCCTTGCCTGCATGTCATTCTGTGCCCTCTCCTCCTCCATCATCTTTGCCGTCCTCTCCTCCAACTCCCGCTGCCTCTCTGCCGCCTCTGCCAGAAGTTTCTCTGTTCTATCTCTCTCACTCTGTATAGCAGCCTGCAACACCACTCACATGACCATTTGTAATCATTGATGGAAGTGCACACAATGTAATGGAGAAAGATAACTGAGTAGGCTGAGGTTGGATCCACCCTTTTTAGGCTCGTCGGCATTGTACCGAGGCTTCGGATTATGCAAATGACGATTTTTGGCTTCGTAGTGCGCTGTTACGAAGTTTGCCGCCTCCTCTGTGATGAATGCCTCAGCCATCGATGCTTCAATTCTACGTTTATTTTTACATTTTTCTCGAAGCGTCTTCTGCATCCTCTTAGTTGGGCAGCACCAACGATTTTGCACGGGCCCCCCCAATCTTGCCTCGGTCGGGAGATGCAAAATCAAATGCTGCATTGGATTAAAGAAGCCCGGTGGAAAGATCTTCTCTAACTTGCAGATCAACTCCGGCGCCAACTCTTCCATTTCTTCTAGCACGCCAGGCGATAGTTCTTTCGCACAAAGAACACGGAAGAAATAGCTGAGTTCTGCCAGTACTAGCCATTCATCCTCAGGGATGAAGCCACGCAACATCACCGGCATTACCCGCTCAATCCATATGTGCCAATCATGACTCTTGAGACCAAATATCTTTAGTTTATCAAGATTCGCTCCCCTCTTTAGATTCGCTCCATACCCATCGGGGAACATCAACTGCTGTTGCACCCACAAGAGAATTTCCCTCATAGCTGGCCTTCCAAGATTGAACCATGCCTTTGGCTTCGTCCAGTTATGTTTTCCTTTCGGTTCTTTCATGTTTTGTAACGGCCTATCACATAGCGCCTCCAGATCGACTCTAGCCTTAGTATTATCCTTTGACTTCCCATCTATGCCGAACAATGTACCAAAAAGTGCCTCGGCGATATTCTTCTTAGTGTGCATCACGTCGATGTTGTGTGGGCAAAGGAGGTCTTTGAAGTAAGGCAGATCCCATAAGCATGTTTTGTGAGTCCACGCGTGCTTAGTATTATACCCCTTGAAGTACCCTGGACGTTGTGGATCTGGCTCGAGAGCGTTTAACTGATCCAGGGTCTGTTGGCCTGTCAATGCAGGTGGTGCAGAGTTTTTGACAACTCTACCCCTGATGAAGTTCTTCTTGTCTTTCCTGAACTTATGGCGAGGATCCAGGAACTGTCTATGCATGTCGAAGCAAGAAAACTTGCGCCCGGCCTGAAGCCAACGAAACTCAAGAGCTCCCATGCATGTGGGGCACGGGAACCTTCCATGCACACACCAGCCAACGAATAGCGCATACGCCGGCAAGTCATGCGTCGAGTACATGTACCAGACACGCATTATGAAGTTCCGTTTGCTAAAGGCATCGTATGTATTGAACCCATTATCCCAGGCTTCTTGCAATTCGTCCTTAAGCGGCTGCATGTACACATTCATATTTTTGCCCGGATAGTTGGGTCCTGGAATTATCAATGTCAGGAAAATGATCTTTCTTTGCATAATCTGTCCCGGGGGGGGGGGGATATTGAGTGGAAAGACAAATACGGGCCAACAACTGTATTGGGCTGCCGTCATACCAAACACACTGAACCCAAACGTGCTGACGCCGACTCGAGGATGCCTCGGATCTGCCGCTTTGTCAGCATGTAATTCATCAAACTTTTTCCACGCAACACCATCCGATGTGTGTACCATCATCAGATTCCCATCTGCATCTAGTTCGGTTCTTTTGCCTGTTTTGTGCCATGTCATCTGTCTGGCCGTCTCTTCAACCATGAAAAGATGTTGAAGTCTTGGTACAATTGGCATATACCGAAGAACACTAACGGGGATTTTGGTCTGTGTCTTCTCACCCATACCGTTGTCTACCACAATATACCTGGAAGACTTGCAAATGGGACAATAGTTCAAGTCCGCATAGTCAAGCCTAAATAAGGCACATCCTTTCTCACATGCATGTATCTTCTCATAGGTCATCTTCAGTGCACGGAGGATTTTGTCCGACTGGTACAGGTTTGCAGGCATTACATGGCCTTTGGGTAGAAAGCGTCCAAATACTGTCATAATTGCGTCATAGCATTCTCTACCCAAGTTGAACTGAGCCTTTAGAGCCATTACTTGTGAGATGGCATCCAACTGACAAAGCTCAGTGTGCTCGTGGAGCGGACGTTTCGAAGACTCCAACATTTCATTGAAGGCCTTTGCAGATTCCTCCATCTCCTCGTCCGAATCCCGAGCATCATCATGGCCTTGCACCATGTTTTCCATCCCGGTACCATGCTCGTCGGTGCGACGACGATCCACCTCAGCTCGGTCACGTTGGGCAGACTCACCATGAAATGTCCACACCGTATAATCGGGCGTAAAACCACTCTTCTGCAGGTGTTTGCCCATTTCAGCCTCTGTCTTCTTTTCCCAATTGCCGCACCGGAAATAGGGGCACCAGGTTTTCTTTTGGCCATTTGCAAATGCGGCTTGCACAAACCCCTTAGTTTTTGTGAACCATTCAGCGCTCCATTTGTTCTGACCAGTGTGACCGGTATACATCCACGCACGGTCACTCATCTTGACTTTCAGAGCTACTGGGCACACAACAATTATATATGTAATTCATCATGTATATATTCATCAGTTGATCTACTTTGTCAATTTTATTACGTCCATGCAACCTACACTCTAATAGGTAATGATAGGTCCTAATCCCACCCGTGTATGTGTAGATTGGGTTCATTTTCCCATGCTATGCTCCGGATCCAACGCAAAATTTCGGCAGCACCTCCCCGTTGTTCTCCTGATACACGTCTCTGCAATAAACAGAGAGGATGTGTACCCGGAGAACAACAGGGGAGGCACTGACGAAATATATGCGTCGGATCCGGAGCAAAGCATATGGGAAAACGAACCCAATCTACACATACTCGGGCTGTCCATGGATAGCGTTGGACAATTCGAAAGAATCAAGGATATAAATATGCAAATGCATGCATATTTATAACTATGACGCTTTCGAACGGGAGACACATATTGGTTATGCATACTGATGATTCAAGACACATATATAGCTAGCTATCAAGTTTCATCGGCACGAACACCGGAATAGAGCAAATAATTAATGGGGGAGGAGGACATGTCATTTGTGCTCACCCACGAACGAAGGGGCAGAGCTCGTCAAACGCACGGCGAGGTCGTCGAACAGCAAACCTCGCAGCGGTGAAACAACTACACATTTAAATCAACCCGATCAACACAATTATATATGATGTTTTTCATAACAAAATCGGAAAATATATGACCTAACTAATCGGGGTGTCTGGGTGTGGTGTCGGGGTCGGGGTGTGGTGTCGGGGTCAGGGGTCAGGGGGTCGGGGTGTCGGGGTCGGGGTGTCAGGGGTCAGGAGGTCGGGGTATTTCCTTCTATCCTTCTTCTTCTTTCTTTCTCTTCTTCTTCTTCTTTCCTTTCTTCTTCTTCTTCTTCCATCTTTTTTCTACTTTTTGACTTCTTTTCATTTCTTCTTCTCATTTCTTCTTTTCTTCTTCTTCTTCTTCTTCTTCTTCTACTTCTTTTCTTCTTCCTTTTTTTTCATCTTTCTACTACTTCTACTTCTTCTAATTCTTTTCTAACACTAACACTAACACAATCTAGCACTAACAATTAAACAGCAAAAAAAAATGAAAAAATAGAAAAAAAAAAGTAGTTCCCTCACCGGAGCAATGGGCTGGGACGGTCGGCGGGGCGGCGGGGGCGGCGCCGGCCGGCGGGTGCGTCGTCGGGCGGCGGGTGCGTCGTCGGGCGGTGGGTGGGGTGGTGGGGGCGGAGGGGTGGTGGGGCGGAGGGGTGGTGGGGGCGGGGGCGGCGCCGCGCGATGGGGGCGGGGGCGGCGCCGCGCGATGGGGGCGGGGGTGGCGCCAAGCGGCAGGGGCGGCGCCGGGCGGCGGGGGGCGGGGCCGGGGCGACGGGGCGTCGCCGGGTGGCGGGTGGGGTGGTTGTGGGCGGAGGGGTGGTGGGGCGGAGGGGTGGTGGGGGGCGGGGACGGCGCCGGGCGGCGGGGGGAGGGGCCGGGGCAACGGGGGGGGGGGGCAAGGCGGGGGCGGCGGCAGGCGGCGGGGGCGGCGCCGGGCGGCGGGGGCGGGGGCGGCGCCGGGCGGCAGGGGCGGGGGCGGGGGTGGATTGATCTAGGGCGGGCCGTCGGGGAGTAGAGAGGAAGAGGAGAGTAACGGGTGGGGGGGGGGGTTGTGGACGTCCGTTAGTTACAGAAGCTCTTTGCCGTCCGCCAGTCTTTGCCATCCGCCGTTGTACCTCTTTGCCGTCCGCTAGCTGACGGCAAAGAGGTGGGGGTGTTAAGTTTTTTCAAACGGGCGGGTGGGTGGGGGCCACCTCCCTCTTTGCCGTCAGCTGGCTGACGGCAAAGAATCTTTGCCATCAGCTGGCCGACGACAACGAAATGGCTCATGGCAAAGAGCTTCTTTGCCATCCGCCGTTTCTTTGCCGTCGGCTCATAGGTAGCTGATGGCAAAGAGCTTCTTTGCCGTCTGCTAGCAGACGGCAAAGAGCTGGCAGATGGCAAAGTAGCTGATTCCAGTAGTGCATGGTAAAGAAAGAGAACCATGGGTTCAGAAACCCATGCCCTTTCCTCCCAAACCATCCAAGAAAAAGGATGATGTGGATTTTGAGCGCTTTGCTGAAATGATTAGACCTATCTTTTTGGGTATGTGACTGACTGATGTGCTAAAAACAAATCCTTATGCTAAATATTTGAAAGATATCATCACTAATAAAAGAAAGATACCGGAAGCCGAAATTTCCACCATGCTTGCTAATTATACTTTTAAGGGTGGAATACCAAAGAAATTTGGACATCCCGGAGTACCTACTATACCTTGCTCCGTTAAAACAAATTATATTATAACTGCTTTATGTGATCTTGGAGCCGGTGTTAGTGTTATGCCTCTCTCTTTATATCGTAGACTTGACTTGAATAAGTTGACACCTACTGAAATATCTTCGCAAATGGCTGATAAATCAACTGCTATACCTGTCGGTATTTGTGAGGATGTGCCTGTTGTGGTTGCAAACGTTACTATTTTAACGGACTTTGTTATTCTTGATATTCCCGAGGATGATAGTATGTCTACTATTCTTGGAAGACCTTTTCTTAATACTGCAGGGGTTGTTATTCATTGCAACAAAGGCAATGTCACTTTTCACGTTAATGGTATTGAGCATACGGTACACTTTCCGAGGAAACAACCTCCAGTTCATAGTATCAACTCTATTGGAAAAATTCCATCGATTATATTTGGAGGTTTTGAGTTTCCTCTTCCTACCGTCAAAAAGAAATATGATATACTTATTATAGGGGATGTGCATATCCCCATTGAGGTAACTTAGTGTTATTCGAAATTTCTCCGGTGTCATGATTATCGGAATGAGTTTGTTAACAAGACTTGATCAACCTTGTTAGTAGATTATTTTTTATGAACATGAGGCGGATGAAACTAGAAGCACAACCTTCTGTACCCTCTCTATACTTTCTGTTATTTAGTAGAAATAAAGTAAAAATAGTATTTTTTGTCTGTTTCCTGACTTATCCGTGCAATATAAAAATATCCCGAAAATAAAAGTCCTCAGAATGCCATGCCAATTTAATACGATTTTTTGTGAATATTTGAGGATTTAGTGTGCAAAAATTACCATGGGATGAGCTACCACCTTGCCACGAGGGTGGAGGGCGCGCCCCCCTTAGGGCGTGCCCCCCTGCCTCATGGGCCCACGGTGGCCCTCCTCCACTTATCTCAGCAACCATCTTCTTCCTCTGCCTCACACAAACCCAAAAAACCAACTCAAGCATGAGTTCCAGCCACTTTTGCTAAGATTTTAGATCTCCTTGCTCAAAGCACCTCTCGCAAAACTGCTTGGGGAGATTGTTCCTTGGTATGTGACTCCTCCATTGGTCCAATTAGTTTTTGTTCTAGTGCTTTATTCTTTGCAAATTTGTGCTGCATAGGTGACCATGTTCTTGAGCTTGCATGTCAAATTTATATGGTTCCAAGTAGTTCTAATGCTTGACATAGGCTCTAGGCACTTGTAGGAGTAGTTGCTATCAGTTTTATTGAATTTGTTTCACTTTTGTTTGAAGTTACTAAAAATTTCAGAAATTTTTCAGAGAAAAGCAATATGCTTAGGAAGATGTTCCAAGGTGGTTCTTCAAGGAAGCAAGGACCTAGGATTGCTATGCGTGATGCTGACGAGGAACCACCAAGAGACGCTCTAGTGTGGCCTTGTGAATGGCCTTCGGAAAACATTATGGATCGTGCAGGAATTAAAGAAGAATTTAACGCATATTTGCGTAATGCCGGTCTTGAGGATTTCGAGGCAGACAAATGCCCCCAATATCATGATCTCACAAGTTCGTTTGTGAGGAGGTTTGTGTATTCATCTTCGCGTAATTCTCCTTCAGTCATGTTTGATCTTTATGACAAATCTTATACCATGGACTTAGAGGATTTCACTTTTGCTTGAAAACTTCCATCATGGGGTAGTATTAGGGATCCCCCTAAATCTGAATTTAGAAACTTTCTTGCTAGTATAACTGTAGGGGGATCTAGAGATATAACGCAAGCTAACATAGGGAGCATTCACTTCCCTACTATTCACTATTTTGCTCTCTTCATCGGTAGATGCATAAATGCTAAGGATGAAGCATGTCACATGTGTGTCCCTGACCTTAGCATTCTCAGGAGTGCTGTGCCAGGAGACTAATCTTATCATATGGGAGCCATTGTAGCTTGTAGGTTGCATCATAATAGATATAATGGATATTTCTTTGGAGGAATTTATGCAACCCGCTTAGCTAATTTTCTCGAGATAGACATTCGTGAGGGAGATGCGGAATTGCCTCCTGCATATTTAGATTATAACTCTATGGCTTCGCACCAGTTTGTCGAGAGGCCTGAATCACCTCTCTTATATCGTTTAATTTTTAACAAATGGCACGTTGTCCGTATTACTCTCCCTGCTCTTGCCTTCTTTGATTCTCAGACAAAACGAAGATATACTATTACCAGAGAGGAGGCAGCTGTGTACAAGAGGAGAGCGAAAGCAGCCCGACTCCACGCTGCAGCTCAGCAGGCGATAACTGCTGTATCATAGTACAATCCCAGCTACACCTACGGGTATCCGCGAGGCTATCCCTGGCCATAAACCAACTTAGGCCAAAAGCCTAAGCTTGGGGGAGTACATATTTCTCACCGACATTACATTTATGTTCACACACACTCATTGCTAGATGTCGGTGCTCATACTATTTCACTGTAATATCCATGCTAGTTTATTTTCTTTTTCTTTCTTTCTTCTTGTGTGTTTGATAAACCTTAAGAAAACTAAAAAAAATAGTAGTAGTTTATTTTCCTTCTATAGTAGTAGTAATTAAAAAGAAAACCTAAAAATATTTCACGTTCTTCTTTTGCTTGTTGGGAGCTTTCCCGTGTAAATAGTTTTTATTTCGTTTCTTTTCTTTGGGGGTCAGTAGGAGAAGACCATGATTAAATTGTTGAAGTGGCTCTTATATGCATTATTGTTGATTTAACCAAGAGCCCATATTGCCTTGTCTTCTCCTGTTTATTGAATGCTCGCAGATTCTAGCTTAGTCCAATGCATGTGCACTCTTATTATTATTGACACCATTCGGTCGTGCAAGTGAAAGGCAATTATGATGATATATGATGGACTGACTGAGATGGAAAAGCTGGTATGAACTCGACCTCTTTTGTTTTTGTAAATATGATGAGTCCGTCGTTCTTGATTCTTCTTATTATGAATAAACATGTTTGCAATGACAATTAGAGATCATAGTTGCTTGTGCCATGCTTGATTAGTTATGAGTTATAATGATTTACCTTGCGTGCCAACATGTTATTATGATGATTATGATGTGGTATGATGGGGTGGTATCCTCCTTTGAATGATTTAAGTGACTTGACTTGGCACATGTTCATGCATGTAGTCGAAACAAATCAACATAGCCTTCACGATATTTATGTTCATGGTGGATTATATCCTACTCATGCTTGCATCCAATGTTTATTAATTTTAATGCATGTACATGGCTGTTGTCGCTCTCTAGTTGGTCGCTTTCCAGTCTTTTGCTACCCTTCACATGTACTAAGTGGGAATACTGCTTGTGCATCCAATCCCTTAAACCCCAAAGTTATTCCAGATGAGTCCACTATACCTTCCTATATGCAGTATCTACCTGCCGTTCCAAGTAAATTTGTATCTGCTAAACTCTAAACCTTCAAATAAACATTCTATTTTGTATGCTCGAATAGCTCATGTATCAACCAAGGCTGTCCTTCTCTTCCGTGTTAGGCGGGTTATTCTCAAGAGGAGTGTACTCCGCTCCTCACTCATGAGAAAATGGCTGGTCACCGGGATGCCCAATCCCATGCTTTATGCAAACTAAATCAAAATTAATTGCAAACAAAACTCCCCCTGGGACTTGATGTATGTTGGAGACACTCGTTGTTTCGAGCAAGTCATGGATTGATGCTTGTTGGTGGAGGGGGAGTATATACTTTACCATTCTTTTTGGGAACCGCCTATGATGTGTTTAGCATGGAAGATATCGCCATCTCTTAGTTGTTACGTTGACAATGAAAGTATACCGCTCAAAATATTATTTATCTCTATTTCAAAACCGAGCTCTGGCACCTCTACAAATCCCTGCTTCCCTCGGCGAAGGGCCTATCCATTTACTTTTATGTTGAGTCATCACCCTCGTATTAAAAAGCACTAGCTGGAGAGCACAGCTGTCATTTGCATTCATCACTATTAATCTATATTGGGTGTGACTATGATTGGATATCTTTCACCATGAATTACAATGTCTAGCCAGTCCTTGATCTTTAAAGGTGTTCTGCATTTATGTTTTGCGGTCTCAGAAAGGGCTAGTGAGATACCATCTTGTTATATCATATTATGATTGTTTTGAGAGAGTGTTGTCATCTAAGATTTATTATTATGGCTCGCTAGTTGATTATGCTATTGATATGAGTAATTGTGAGAACTGAGAATTATTGCAAATGTTGTTAGTTATGATCTTTGCTGAAAACTTGAATGCTGGCTTTACATATTTGCAACAAAAAGAGCAAACAGAGTTTGCAAAAGTTTTTCTTTTTCTCTTTTAGTTTGTCAACTGAATTGCTTGAGGACAAGAACTTGGGGGAGTTGATACGTCTCCGTCGTATCTACTTTTCCAAACACTTTTGCCCTTGTTTCGGACTCTAACTTGTATGATTTGAATGGAACTAACCCGGACTGACGCTGTTTTCAGCAGAATTGCCATGATGTTGTTTTATGTGCAGAAATCAAAAGTTCTCGGAATGACCTGAAACTCCACGGGATGTCTTATAAAAAATAATAAAAAATCCTTGCCAAAGATGAAGACCAGGGGGCCCACACCCTGTCCACGAGGGTGGGGGGCGCGCCCCCCTAGGCCGCGCCCCTCTACCTCGTGGGCCCCCTGGATGCCCTCCGACGCCAACTCCAACTCTATATATTGGCTTTCGGGGAGAAAAAATTAAGAGAGAAGAAATCATCGCATTTTACGATACGGAGCCGCCACCAAGCCCTAAAACCGCTCGGGAGGGCTGATCTGGAGTCCGTTCGGGGCTCCGGAGAGGGGGATTCGTCACCGTCGACATCATCAACCATCCTCCATCACCAATTTCATGATGCTCACCGCCGTGCATGAGTAATTCCATCGTAGGCTTGCTGGACGGTGATGGGTTGGATGAGATTTATCATGTAATCGAGTTAGTGTTGTTAGGGTTTGATCCCTAGTATCCACTATGTTCTAAGATTGATGTTGCTATGACTTTGCTATGCTTAATGCTTGTCACTAGGCCCCGAGTGCCATGATTTCAGATCTGAACCTATTATGTTTTCATGAATATATGTGAGTTCTTGATCCTATCTTGCAAGTCTATAGTCACCTACTATGTGTTATGATCCGGCAACCCCGAAGTGACAATAATCGGGACCACTCCCGGTGATGACCATAGTTTGAGGAGTTCATGTATTCACTATGTGCTAATGCTTTGTTCCGGTTCTCTATTAAAAGGAGGCCTTAATATCCCTTAGTTTCTAATAGGACCCCGCTGCCACGGGAGGGTAGGACAAAAGATGTCATGCAAGTTCTTTTCCATAAGCACGTATGACTATATACGGAATACATGCCTACATTACATTGATGAATTGGAGCAAGTTATGTGTCACCATATGTTACGACTGTTACATGATGAACCACATCTGGCATAATTATCCATCACTGATCCGGTGCCTACGAGCTTTCCATATACTGGTTTACGCTTATTTACTTTTCCGCTGCTACTGTTACAATCACTAAAAAATACCAAAAACATTACTTTTGCTGTCTTTACTTTTGTTGCCATTACCACCACTATCATATTACTTTGCTGCAGATACTAAGTTTCCAGGTGTGGTTGAATTGACAACTCAGCTGCTAATACTTGAGAATATTCTTTGGCTCCCCTTGTGTTGAATCAATAAATTTGGGTTGAATACTCTACCCTCGAAAGCTATTGCGATCCCCTATACTTGTGGGTTATCAAGCCCCCGGAGCCTCTCGAGGCTCAGGAACCTGGTGGCTCGTGAGGAGTGACCCCGTCGCCGCGCACCATCAGCTGCCCCAACTCTCCTTCGTCAACAGAACCAGGTGACATTTTCCAAGTTCATTCAGCACGGAGTGCCCCTCAGGCGCATCATTCCCAGGACGCGTGGGTCCGTCCCTGTGGCATGTATCCCTTTTTATGTCTTTAGCTCACCCTGTTGGGGGCGCCCCTCGGGCTGCATCATCCCCAAGCCGCTCGGGCCTGACCCAGTGGCATGTATCTTGCTGCTTTTACATAAGCCTGTTGCTTTCATGTTTAACCTAACCATGGTTACTACCTGCTCGATTGCCATCCGCCATAGGTCCACCCCTATCTCATGCAATTCGCTTGCGCGTTAAAAAGGGGGCTTCTAGGCATCAAGACTCAGGAGCTCTTACTGGCTCTCCAGCCCTCACCCCCTGGCCTTGACCACGGGATCACGACCTGGCATACGAGTGGCGGTTGAGCTCGCTTGAGGGCCTGGACCTAAGGACGTAGAGCACTTATACCTAGCCGTCTCGCAGGAACACACAGCTATCAAATACCCAAGACCACGCGCAACCCGCATTGAGGTAGGGCCTCGTGAGTCCCGCGCTGGCTCACGAGTTCCCAGATACACCTCACGGCCCTGCCGTGCAAGCCACGTGTCAGGGCGGGGCTGTACACGCCCCGGGGGCTCTCCTCAGAGGGAGCCCCCCTCCCACGCACAAGTGGAAGCACCATGCTCCACGCTGGCCGTCGACACTGCCGAGGAGCGGATATGCCCGTGCACAAGCGGAAGCACTATGCTCCACACTGGTGATAAACAACTAAGGGCGGCTTCATGACCGTACCAACCCCAGGGAGCCCCAGAGCTCAGGTCCAGCCTCACCGCAGTGCCTCCCCTCGAGAGAGCCGCGCGAGGGGGCTAGGCATGGGGGCTGCGCTTGGGTCACGCCCAAGCATATGCCACCCAACCAGGTCTCCCGGACATGGGGGCTATGCTCGGGTCACGCCCAAGCACACGCCACCCAACTAGGTCTCCCAGACCTGTTCATTGCACGCCCCTCCCAAGGTCTCGGCGAGGGCAGGTGTCGATGTCAAAACCGGCGGATCTCGGGTATGGGGTCCCGAACTGTGCGTCTAGGCAGATGGTAGCAGGAGACAAGGGACACGATGTTTTTACCCATTTTCGGGCCCTCTCGATGGAGGTAAAACCCTACTCCTGCTTGATTAATATTGATGATATGGGTAGTACAAGAGTAGATCTACCACGAGATCAGAGAGGCTAAACCCTAGAAGCTAGCCTATGGTATGATTGTTGTCCGTCCTACGGACTAAAACCCTCTGGTTTATATAGACGCCGGAGAGGGTTAGGGTTACACAGAGTCGGTTACAACAGAAGGAGATCTACATATCCGTATCGCCAAGCTTGCCTTCCACACCAAGGAAAGTTCCATCCGGACACGGGACGGAGTCTTCAATCTTGTATCTTCATAGTCCAGGAGTCCGGCCAAGGGTCAGAAGAATATGTGCCCTGCATGATGGACCAAGGGCACCCTCACGAGGGCGAACAAGGCTCGCTCCTCAGCCCAAGCTGGGGGGATGAAGCGCCAGAAGCTGAGCTCTTCCAAGAGCCCCGGGACGGTCCCACCGGCCAAGCTGGAGGCAACGATTATCGGGTACCGCTAATTCCTCAGGAGCAAGCATACGCTAATCGTGGATCGCAGGAGGTGCAGGTCGCCACAGCGAGCAGCTGCCCCGCTCCCACGGTCTCCTACCCCTCGGGAGGAGGGCGCAGGGGGCTGCAGGAGAGGGGCCGAGATCTGACATCACCACCACGGCGTTCGGAGCAAGGTGTCCTCAGGAGGTAGGCCCTCTGCTGGGGAGGTGCCTCAGGGCCTGCCCCTGGCGGAGGACCCGTGTTCGTCGGGGGAACCGCTGGCGACCGCTCTACCCCATCGGCGGCGTCCTGGTTTCTGGTCATCGTTGATGGCACTAGAGTGTGGCGCAAGGCGGGGCCCTCGTCTGGCGATATGAAGCAAGGCCGGTACCTGTGAAGAAGGCCCAGTGCCTGTGAAGCTCGCCGCCCCGTGACACTCTCACGTAATAATGAGTGGGGCTGTACACGCCCCGGAGTCTCAGGGGTGCCGGCCTCAGGCCCTGGGGCTCCCTCCCACGCCCAGTGGCAGCACTTAGCTCCGCGCTGGTGAGAAGACGTCCAAGACTAGATTAGGTGCCGGACGCGGCCTTTTATTTGCTTTCATTGCTTTCCCCTTTGGTTTTCACTTTCCCCCGCTGGATTTAAGTTGGATTCGAATTTGAGATTTGTGTGTGTTCGGGGAAGGGGTGCTTAGTCTCGTTCGAGCAATTTCTCACGTTTCGGTTACACTTTGCCTCAGCTGCCTCCCCTCGTGAGCCCCTCGTGAGCCGGGTCAGGCCTAGCTTGCACGCAGCCCAGACTGCCGCCGCCACATCCTCTCAGGAGGGTCTTTTACTGCAGATCTCATGGATTTGGCCAAGGAATGCTCGGGACGCTACAGCCCCCCATAGGCAGCCTCAGGGCCCGCGCGGAACGGAGGTAAACTAGCCAACCAACACGTCGCTTGGCCCGCCGCTAGGGCAATCTGACATCTACTAATACGCTGAACGCAAGTTTTACATGAGGGGCTCCCCCTCCCAAAATGCTCTCACATCCATCAGGTCAAAACCTGAGTTCTATTCGTGCAGGGTAAGAAAACAGGAACGATGCACAATCAGTCGGATAAATCCCCCAATGCGTCCTCAGGAGCACCTCCCGAACCATTGCTGGCGTCGCTGGGCTCGCCATCGCCGTCTTCGTTGCCGCCAGCGGCATCGGGGCCATTCAGCACGCCGCCCTCATCGGCAGCCACAACCACGCCGTCGTTCTCTGAAGCAAAGGCCCTGATGAGGGCATCCACATTGTCTTCCACCCAGTGCGCCAGGTCATCTCGGACGGCCCGGGGGACTGGGGTGATGGCAGCATCGAAGTCGAAGTGGGGATCCATGTTCCTGAGATGCCGAAGATGCGAGAAAAGGCGCGCCCGAGCAGGGCGCGGCTCCTCTCCTCCACCAACCTGTCGGCTCTGACTGACCGTGCCTCCAACTGCGTCACCACGCCAGTAAAGAACCGGAGGTTGCCGGCGTAGTTGACTGCGTGCGGCTCGCCGACAGCCGCCTCGCAGATGTTGCCCAAGGCCGTGTTGGCTCTCTCCCGGAGCATGGCGAGCATGGGGCCGTGCTCATGCTCCAGGAGCCGCCGCTGACGTATCTCGTCCACGTTCTGGCGCGCGACGGCCTCAGCCTCCTCCACCCGGTGATGAAGAAGGAGCACCTCAGCCTGGGAGGTGGTTGACTCCCCTTGCGCTGCTTCAAGGGCGGCCCGAAAAGCATCAGCCCGCCACGTCGCTTCCTCTAGCTTGGCCCTCAAGGCACCAGTCCTACCTTCAGCCTCGACTCGGATCAACCCCAACCTCTCCTCGAACTCGCGCTCGAGGTTCAAAAGCGCCGTCGCCACCCGACGTCCGACCTCCTCTAGGACATGGGCTTCCCGTGCAGCGACATCATCCTCCGCCCACGTCACCAAGTGCTCCCTCGTCTCCAGACGCTCGTACTTGCGCGCACGTTCGGCGGCTTCCAGCGTCAGCGCCTCCTCACGCTTCTGGAGCTCTGCCTGGTCGCCAGAGGCCACCTTCATCGACGCAAGGGCTGCCTCGCGCATCTCCACTTGCTCCTCCAGTGAGTGGCACCGGGCCAGGAGCTCCCGAGCCCGCTCCTCCGAAGCCTCTCTTCGCCGGTCAGCCTTCCGGGCCTCCTCAGCGGCCCGAGATTGGGCCTCACGAGAGGCCGCCACCGACGCCTTGGCCACTTCGTTGTCAAGATCGCGCTGATGGCGCGCGTGGGCGATGGCATGTTAGGACCCCGATCCTAAGTCACACCGATCTAGCATGTAACACATCATATCACTTTGCGGCCTCACGCACGGTATTCCCACGGGTGCCACCTTACCTGGCCTGGGACCGTTTGCGCCTTTTGGCTCACGTATATGATAGTGTCGCTAGCATCCATATGACAAAGAACCCGGGCCGACATGGCTAGTCGTGAACCCAAAGCGGCACTAACCCATGGGGACAGGCATACATGAATCAACTTCGAGCATGTCGGTCAACAACGTGTGAATCCGGGCTATAGCACTGGGCTAACAGGACTCCGGTAACCCGGGCTGTAGCAGGCTAGGCAGGACTCCGAATGTCACCGCGTGACATTTCCTCGAAGGGACAGACACAGCAACGAAGTGAAACACATGCCGGCCAGTCAAGTGTCATGAGCAGTAGTGCTGGGCTAGCAGGACTCCGGTGAACCGGGCTGTAGCGGACTACTATGGCTCAAGGAAGCACTAGACTACATTTCCCCATAAGAGAGGTTGCCAAGGATAAACAACTAGATTGTCGGATCCCACACATACCAAGCATTTCAATCATACACACAATATGCTCGATATGTGTAAATACAACATGGCATCACAACATAACTCTACGACTCAAAGTATTTATTCATTAGGCTCCGAGGAGCGAGATATTACAAACATGGGTCTCATGACCCAACAAACAGAGCATACAAGCAACAAGCACATGCGGAAGCTTATCATTTCTGAGTACAGACATCTACAAATGAAAAAGGCTTGAGAAGCCTGGCTATCCACTAAATCCTGCCGAGGGCACAAGATCGTAGCTGAGGTAACAAGCTAAACGTCGAAGTCCACACGGAACTACTAGCGAGACTGACGTCTATCTGCAAAAAACATAAAATAGGCAAACGTGAGTACAAATGTACCCAGCAAGACTTACATCAGAACTACCTACATATGCATCAGTATCAATAAAAGGGGGTGGTGGAGTTTGACTGCAGCAAGCCAGCTTTGACTCGGTGGCTATCCTGAACTACGACTGCAAGCAACTCTTTTGAGGTGGCGCACACGAGTCCACATATTCACCATATCAATACTCCACTATGGATCTGCTCCCGTCTCCCTACGAGAAAGCAATCCATAGCACTCACACTTATCTTGCGCATTTTAGAGTATCCACTTTCACTTGTCTAAGAACTGTTATAGGCAACCTAGAAGTCCATTACCGCGGACACGACTATTCGAATAGATGATGTTGACCCTGCAGGGGTATACTTCTTCATACATGTTTCCACCACTTAGCGTCTGCACACGACATGTGCTCGGCAGACTTCAAGCGAAAGCCGACATGGGTGTAGACCACGACCTACCTAAACACTTAAGTCTCTAGTCCAGGTTTATCGCCTATTCGGGTTCCATCCGCAGGAGTCCGTCCGAGGTTTCCACTAACGGCCCCGAAAGATGTGTGCAGGGTTCCCGAGACACCAAACGGGCGAATCGGTACACCGGGCCACGTGCCTACAGCAACACAGCCCACCCCTACGATCAGCGCTACGTGCGGCCCCCAGCATACTACAAACACCAGAAACTACTTGCAACTGCTGGACAGAGGACTAAGGTGGTTAAGAAGTCGGGCGGGGTCATATTTCAGGGCCCAATGCATGGTAGTAGCTGTTTCATGGATCACAAACACAGAACTCAGTTCCTGAGGACGGCTTCAATGAGACAACCCACCATGTACTCCTACATGGCCTCTCACCAATACCTTTACCAAATCGTGTTCACACACTTAGCTCACACACAGTAGGACATGTTCAACACCATTCCTATTCATACCCGATGAATCAAACCTGACTCAACTCTAAGCAGTAGCAGGCATGACAAACAAACATGAATGAGTAGGCACATCAGGGCTCAAACAACTCCTACTCATGCTAGTGGGTTTCATCTATTTACTGTGGCAATGACAGGTCATGAAGAGGATAAGGGGTTCAACTACCGCAGCATGTAATAGTTGAATCGTTGTTGTCCTAATGCAGTAAAAGAGAGCAGGAGAAAGAGAGTGGGTTTGTATCAGAATGAACAAGGGGGTTTTGCTTGCCTGGCACTTCTGAAGATAATATAGCTCTTCATCGGTGTCATCGAACTCATCGTCGAAACCACGTCTATCGAGAGGGAACAAATACCGGCAAACAGAGAGGAACACGATCAATGCAATGCAACAATTATGATGCATGATAATGTCATGACAATATGATGTTGATTGAGCTAATGCAACTAGCAACCATATTAAATGAAGTTGGTTTGAACCAAGGGTTCAAGTTCAAACTCCATATGTGCTTATTTAAATGTCATTTATGCAAATTGCCCTGTACAGCAACCCTAGGTTGTTCAAACATGCATGCAAATGCCATAAACAGATTCCTTGAATTTTTCTGATAATTTTTCATATATAGCTTATTTCATTTGGAGTTACTGTTGATTTTCTATTAATTTTAGAAGTTTTGGATATTTTCTGAAATTTATAGATCATTTCTGATTTATTTTAATTCCAGAAAACTTTACTGCGTTAGCATGACGTCGGTGTGATGTCACAAGTCAACTGGGGTGGTTCAGGTCAAAGCTGACTAGTGGGACCCACTGGTCAGTAGTTAGTTAACTAACTAAATTTAGTTAGCGCTAAACTAATACTAATCCTAGTTTAGTTAGTGGCCTGGGGCCCACATGTCAGTGACCCAGTGGGGTCAAACTGGGCCCACCAGTCAACGGTCAGCGGGGTCAACTCCTGGTCAGCAGGGTCAATCCCGCCGGCGTTGAGTCACCGACGAGGCCGAGACGGCGGAGGGGCTCGGATTTTGCCCTCCGGTGACCAAATTAGCGGCCGAGACGTGCTACGCGTAGCTGGGGAGCTGCCGCATCCAGTGGTGCAAGTTGTTGGACACGGGGACGCCGGAAACGACACCGGCGAGCACGACAGCGGCGGTCGGAGTTCGGCCAACGGCGGGTTAGGCGATGCAGGGCGCTAGGGGAGGCGCTGGTGTGTGCTACGTGCTCCTGGTGAGGTGTGGAGCACGGTGGTGTGCCCGGCTTCAAGCCACAGTGGCTCTGGCCACGACAGCGACGAGGCACGGCGGCGGCAAGCTTCGGCCGTGGTGGAAGATGGAGCTAGGGGACGGGAATGGAGGGGGCGAGCACGGGGAAAGAATCAGGAGCTCACAGGGAGTCGTGCGGCGGTCTCAGCGGGCTCGGGGACGGGCTGGAGACGAGGTGCGGTCGCCGGCGATCTCGGATGTCCGAGGTAGAAGACGACCACGGTGACAGCGTTCGGAGGCGTCTGGTGCCGCGTGGCTCGGCGGGGAGGTCAAAGGCGATGAGGCGGATCTCTTGAGCCAGTCAGGGAAGCGAGGGAGAGGCGGTGGCTGCGGTGGTGCACGTCGGCGGCGGCGGGCGCGTTCGGGTGGTGCGAGGGGGAGAGCCAGAGGAGGGGACGAGGCCGGGGAAGAGTGGGAGAGAGGACGGGGGGCTGCATGGCGACGCAGGGAGGCGTCCAGAGCGACGAGGGGAAGCGGCAAGCAGGAGGTGGCCGGGGCGCGTGTGCGCGCACGGCAGCCACACGCCCATCGTCCTTGTGTCGCGAGGAAGAGGACAGGGGGGAGAGGCCAGTGGTCCGGGCTGGCCAGCTGGGCCAGCCAGGTGGGCTGCAGTTGAGCCAGGTAAGGCCCTTTCTCTCTCTCTCTCTCTCTCTCTCTCTCTCTCTCTTTACTTTATGTTTTCTATTTTGCTTTTCTGTTTTTGATTTAGTAATAATACTAAACCATTTTTAAAACTCCTGAGAAAAATTTGTGGGCACTTCTAAAATGTTTACTAACAGCCCTCAAATGTTTTCAGAATTATTGAAGCATTTAAAATATTTATAGCCATTAATTGCTCCAATTCAAATACTTATGATTTAATCCAAAAACCTGAAATGACCTAGGGAAAATATGCACCCATTTTTTCCAGAGGTTTTCACCAGTTTCAAAAATGATGGACTTTTCGTGAAGTCACTTTGGGTTTATTGGAAGTGATTTTATTTGAGCCTATTCGAATTCATTTGGTGCTAGGGTTTGGTCAGTCCGCATTTCAAGTCTCTAAGAAATTAAACGTGATGCAAGATGATGATGCAATGACAAGCAAGGCCAATGCTAGGGCTGTGACAACTCACCCCTACTAAACAAGAATCTCGTCCCGAGATTCAAGACGTGA
Source organism: Aegilops umbellulata (assembly GCA_032464435.1). Taxonomy (NCBI): domain Eukaryota; kingdom Viridiplantae; phylum Streptophyta; class Magnoliopsida; order Poales; family Poaceae; genus Aegilops; species Aegilops umbellulata. The sequence continues at coordinate 247,356,679 of CP136056.1, forward strand.
GGTAAGAAGACACTAGGGACACAAGCTAACACGATCTTCACGATCCAATTGTGCTTCTCAAAGATGTTGATTCATTGCTTCAAATTGATCTTGACGTCTTTGCTTTCGAGATCTTCATCCAACATGATGACGACAGAAGGAAACTCTATAGAAAACAATCTTCTCAAAGATCAGACGATACACGATCAACTTATGAAAATGAGACGTTGAATCATCTCTGGAGCTGAGAGGCAAAACATGCATCAGGAGGAACGGAAGAAACAATTTGACGAGGTTTTCAAAGTAGCGAGGAAAGAGTTACCATGATCCCATAATGGCGCACCTTGGAAAAGCTGACTCGTTGGACTGTTCCCTTAAGTGGCAAAAAGAATTACTTTTGATCCATAGATCATTGAAACTCTTCATACCAGCTTAAGGCAATTTACAATTGATCGATTGAAAGAGCTCGAAGAAATGGCATACTCGGACTAGGATGGATGATGTGGACTACCTTGTTGAAGACAACGCAATGGATCATTTTTGCTTATCACCGGAAATGGATGGGACTCATGGTAAGTCCACTTTTGAAGACGATCCTAGACATTAATTACTGAGAAGGCAGACCATAGAAAAATGGCACAATGGCGGTGCAAGCTGGAAACAAAATGCAAATGCTGGAAATGTTCCAACCATCATATCTGCCTGAGATTCAAATCTGGTTGGTGTGAGGATAGTTCAGACAACATGTCTAAAAAGGAAAGGTTGCAACACGAATCGACCAGATGAAGTTGCGAGATTCTCGGGAAATGAACTACGATAGCAAGCTCCAAAACATGAGCTGGTTCTGCTACACACATATGAACACGCTGTCCTAGACAAGTATGATCACATAGTAATCTTAAGATAAAACACTACCGAGTTCAGGTGGAAAACCATCATCGAGGATGTTGGAGACTTGTGCATGAACTAGTATTCGCACAACAACTTCTTTTCCTCGAACAAATCAATCAGTGGCTTGGTGTGCTAGGAACACATATGGAGTGGAGGTAAATAATCTGCCAAACCATAGAATACTTCGCACGCATGCATGACTGACTTGGGATGATTCCAAGGGAAACAAAACAAACCTTTCTCAAATTCATGGCGGCAACATACACATAATGCACGTGAATTCGAGGAAGTCACTTCTTCCATCCAAGCATAAGCTTCATGAACGGAACACGAAGGCATTTCTTACAAAGTTTCCAACACTAGGTTGATGTTCAACATGAATCATGGGGGAGACAAAATGTTGTTGATGGGCTCAATAGCAACTCATTGGAATTTCCATATCACTGGACTTCCACCATCATGTGGACACGGTGATAGCATTGGTCAGACCAAAAGATGTAATGGTGTATGCTCGAGGGATCAACCACAAGTAAGACAACATTACGAACATCGTTGGTTCTGATTTGACTTGACGATAGCCCATACTCAAGTCAAAGTTTTGACGAGGCAATAGATCCAACAACTGATCACGAGGACCAATCGATGGAGATATCATCTCTCTTCAACACACACACAAAAAAAAAGATATCCCTTAACATGAACTAAGTCAGACAAGCTTTTATCTTCCAACTCTCCAAGTTGTTGTTTAGCTTAACCAACCAGCTCAGGGATATCCAACACGGATTCTTGGAGAAGGGGTGGTTTACTAGAAAACCAACTTGATCACGAACTCAACATAGCGGTCAGGTGACAACCAGGTAATACTTCTGAGAAGATCTTCGGAAAATCATGAACCACCGATATGTCACTAAGCTCGAAAACAATCTTGCTTTTCAGGGCAAGACGATATGATCAAATAAGCAAGGATGGACACTATCCTAACTCATTGATCGAAAAGTGCACCGGAAATAAGGACTAGGTAGCACGATCAACCCTAGGATGGTAATCCAATAACCAACACGCTAAGGATGGGAATATTGTCCATTTACTACCAAGCAACGAGGTTGCTAGGAGTATCGATTTCACACATCATGGTTCACTTGGCAGTATTCCGGTTGTGGCAACACGGGACCGAGGAATGAAAAATGATGGCAGGAAGTATCTCTACGTCACATATTCATGAGAGATGGTGCAATTCTCATGACAATCCTGACATGAATGGGGTAATACCTCAGGGTAGAACATAATCAAAAGCTGGATTGGCATTTCGATCAGTGAAATACAACTACTTTGACCCAATCCTGGGTATGGATGAGGTACTGGAGTTTGTTTCTCCTAGTCATTCCGGAATAGAACGACTTGACGGACTACAAGAATAATAGGCATCGATGAACACGAATGCACACATACTCTTGACTCTCAATTGATAGACGAAGGTCAGAAAACAACTAAAGAGGGACAACTCAAGAACATATAACTTTCTGAGTTGTGGATGCATAGATTAGCATGTCGAACGAGTTCAACATATTTCTTCCGGATAACCCATGCAGAAAGGAAGAACTGGCAGAATCACAATATGAATGGAGTACTCCTCAAGAGCACCCTGGTTGTGATCTTTTGATTCAAACGAATTTCTGCCAAGGATGGTTCATGGTATTTAGAAGAAGGAAATACCACAGACCTCGAGGGCTATCGCAAAGTTTACTAATATCTTAAGGGAACTAGCAAATACTAACAACATGAAGTAGGGTGAATCTTAGGTCAAGAACCCAGGAGTAGAATACCTACTACTAAATGACATCACGGAATGCTTTCGAGAATGGTGGCCAGAATAATCACACCGGAACACAAAACATGGCTAGATTACTAGGTGATCCCCTAAGACACCTAGGGTCATAATAATAGCTCTAACATATATGTCGAGGCAATAGAGTACCTCAACAGACCGATTAGTGTGCTTATTCTGACCAAAAGGACATCGGGAACGGAAAGAAAGGACTTGCAAATGCATCAGACTATTTAGAAACCTGGGATGACTCGGACAACATAACGGTTTTAAATGCTCAAAATGATTTGAGACAACCTGCAAAAAAATGGTGGCATAGCCACTCAACATCACGATATCAAGGTTCTGAGGCCAGCTATGAACATATGGAAGTAGTAGGAACTGAATTGAGGCTTGAACTCAACAATCCTAGGCAACTATGGTTTAGTAACACGTCATCCTGAGAGATAGAAGAGAAGCCTAGTTCTTAACCCCGTAGAAAGGAAAAGGATAACTCAGATCAGAGGGAATGAGGTATAAGGAGTAAAAAGAGCCTTACGTTCCATCCCACAATCAATTCCCTTACATAACTAAAGCATTTCTATACTCAACTTCGACCAGTTTGGCTTGGTAATCCTACAGGCAGTCAGGCTCTGATACCAACGCTGTCAGGAACCCGATCCTAAGTCACACCGATCTAGCATGTAACACATCATATCACTTTGCGGCCTCACGCACGGTATTCCCACGGGTGCCACCTTACCTGGCCCGGGACCATTTGCGCCTTTTGGCTCACGTATATGATAGTGTCGCTAGCATCCATATGACAAAGAACCCGGGCCGACATGGCTAGTCGTGAACCCAAAGAGGCACTAACCCATGGGGACAGGCATAAATGAATCAACTTCAAGCATGTCGGTCAACAGCGTGTGAATCCAGGCTGTAGCACTGGGCTAACAGGACTCCGGTAACCCGGGCTGTAGCAGGCTAGGCAGGACTCCGAATGTCACCGCGTGACATTTCCCCGAAGGGACAGACACAGGAACGAAGTGAAACACATGTCGGGCAGTCAAGTGTCCTGAGCAGTAGTGCTGGGCTAGCAGGACTCCGGTGAACCGGGCTGTAGCGGACTACTATGGCTCAAGGAAGCACTAGACTACATTTCCCCATAAGAGAGGCTGCCAAGGATAAACAACTAGATTGTCGGATCCCACACATACCAAGCATTTCAATCATACACACAATTTTCTCCATATGTGTAAATACAACATGGCATCACAACATAACTCTACGACTCAAAGTATTTATCCATTAGGCTCCGAGGAGCGAGATATTACAAACATGGGTCTCATGACCCAACAAACAGAGCATACAAGCAACAAGCACATGCGGAAGCTTATCATGTCTGAGTACAGACATCTACAAATGAAAAAGGCTTGAGAAGCCTGGCTATCCACTAGATCCTGCCGAGGGCACAAGATCGTAGCTGAGGTAACAAGCTAAACGTCGAAGTCCACACGGAACTACTAGTGAGACTGACGTATATCTGCAAAAAACATAAAATAGGCAAACGTGAGTACAAATGTACCCAGCAAGACTTATATCAGAACTACCTACATATGCATCAGTATCAATAAAAGGGGGTGGTGGAGTTTGACTGCAGCAAGCCAGCTTTGACTCGGTGGCTATCCTGAACTACGACTGCAAGCAACTCTTTTGAGGTGGCGCACACGAGTCCACATATTCACCATATCAATACTCCACTATGGATCCGCTCCCGTCTCCCTATGAGAAAGCCATCCATAGCACTCACGCTTATCTTGCGCATTTTAGAGTATCCACTTTCACTTGTCTAAGAACTGTTATAGGCAACCCAGAAGTCCATTACCGCGGACACGGCTATTCGAATAGATGATGTTAACCCTGCAGGGGTATACTTCTTCATACATGTTTCCACCACTTAGCGTCTGCACACGACATGTGCTCGGCAGACTTCAAGCGAAAGCCGACGTGGGTGTAGACCACGACCTACCTAAACACTTAAGTCTCTAGTCCAGGTTTATCGCCTATTCGGGTTCCATCCACAGGGAGTCCGGCCGAGGTTTCCACTAACGGCCCCGAACGATGTGTGCAGGGTTCCCGAGACACCAAACGGGCGAATCGGTACACCGGGCCATGTGCCTACCGCAACACAGCCCACCCCTACGATCAGCGCTGCGTGCGGCCCCCAGCATACTACAAACACCAGAAACTACTTTCAACTCCTGGACAGAGGAGTAAGGTGGTTAAGAAGTCGGGCGGGGTCATATTTCAGGGCCCAATGCATGGTAGTAGCTATTTCATGGATCACAAACACAGAACTCAGTTCCTGAGGACGGCTTCAATGAGACAACCCACCATGTACTCCTACATGGCCTCTCACCAATACCTTTACCAAATCGTGTTCACACACTTAGCTCACACACAGTAGGACATGTTCAACACCATTCCTATTCATACCCGATGAATCAAACCTGACTCAACTCTAAGCAGTAGCAGGCATGACAAACAAACATGAATGAGTAGGCACATCAGGGCTCAAACAACTCCTACTCATGCTAGTGGGTTTCATCTATTTACTGTGGCAATGACAGGTCATGCAGAGGATAAGGGGTTCAACTACCGCAGCATGTAACAGTTGAATCATTGTTGTCCTAATGCAGTAAAAGAGAGCAGGAGCAAGAGAGTGGGTGTCGGTGTCAAAACCGGCGGATCTCGGGTAGGGTGTCCCAAACTGTGCGTCAAGGTCGGATGGTAACAGGAGACAAGGGACACTTTATTTTACCCAGGTTCGGGCCCTCTCGATGGAGGTAAAACCCTACTCCTGCTAGATTAATATTGATGATATGGGTAGTAGAAGAGTAGATCTACCACGAGATCAAGGAGGCTAAACCCTAGAAGCTAGCCTATGGTATGATTGTGTATGATGATGGTTGTCCTACGGACTACAACCCTCCGGTTTATATAGACACCGGATAGGGTTAGGGTTACACAGAGTCGGTTACAATGGTAGGAGATCTCGAATATCCGCACACCTAGCTTGCCTTCCACGCCAAGAAAAGATCCTTCCGGACACGGGACGAAGTCTTCAACTTTATATCTTCATGGTCCTGGAGTCCGGTTGAAGGTATAGTTCGGCAATCCGAACACCCCCTAATCGAGGACTCCCTCAGTAGCCCCTGAACCAGGCTTCAATGACGACGAGTCCGGCGTGCAGATTGTCTTCGGCATTGCAAGGCGGGTTCCTCCTCCAAGTTCTTCAAGAAGATTATAAACACCACAGAATAGTGTCCGGCTCTGCAAAATAAATTTCCACATATTGCCATACAGAGAATAATATTAATACAAATCAAATCTGCTGACGTATCCCACAGTGCGTCATAACACTGCGGCCAAGCCTTCCATAAATTGTTTTCATCGTTCCACCTCAGCCCGTATAGCGAGGCGGTTTCCTTGGCACGTCTTGTCGAAGCAGAGATCGTGTGCCCCCCTCTAACGGGATTCTCATTAATACGGATGCGGGTACCCCAACCGCGCCATTTACCGCGGCGCTTGGGAGGCAAGTGAGTTTTATTAGGTATGTGAGGACGCCTAACCGTACCTGCTTATATAAAGGGATAATGATTCACCCTTTTAACCTACGCCTTCTTCCTCCTTAACCAATCCATCTCTCGCGCACTCAAGCTCCAGCGCCCAAGTCCGCTCTTCTTCCTCAACCTTCTCCAACAATGTCCGGAGCGGGAGGCAAGTGGATGGTCTCCTCCGTTACGGAGGCTCAAGTAAAAAGGCTAAGGAAAGCCGGATACTTATCCAAGGATATCCCGCATCGGCTTCCTGATAAGGGGCAGCTTCTTCCTACCCCAAGGCCCCATGAGAGGGTGGTTTTTCTCCCCCACTTCTTCCGCGGACTGGGCTTTCCACTTCACCCATTTGTCCGAGGGCTCGTGTTCTACTACGGCCTAGATTTTCACGATCTGGCCCCGAACTTCGTCCTCAACATCTCGGCGTTTATCATCGTGTGTGAGGCCTTTCTCTGTGTCCGCCCCCACTTCGGCCTCTGGCTCAAGACCTTTAACGTCAAGCCCAAGGTGGTGTCCGGCACCCAGGCGGAGTGCGGAGGTGCTATGGTTGGCAAGATAGCCAACGTCCTCTGGTTCGATGGCTCCCTCGTGGAGTCCCTAAAGGGGTGGCAGGCAGGGTGGTTTTACATCACCGAGCCCCGCAATCCGAAATGGGTCGCGGCCCCTGAGTTCAGATCCGGACCCCCCACGCGGCTCATGTCCTGGAAAGAGACAGGCCTGTCGTGGGGCAACGAGGAAGAAGTGACTAAGTTGCAAACACGAATCCAGTCCCTGGTGGACAAGCCAATCTGGCTTGCCAACATAGTCCAGGTCATGCTCGTTCGCCTGATCCTCCCATGCCAAGAGCGGGATTTTGCATTGTGGGAATTCGACCCGGCGCAGCACCAGACCCTTAGTAGGCTCTTCGACACGACGTATGAAGACATCTGGAAGGTGCTAACCAAAGGCGCCGAGTCCCCCACATCCGCCTCCGAGGACCGCGGATACAGCTCGCAACGTATCGCCGGCGAGTTGAGCTATCTATACCTTTGGCAGGTTCGTTAAGCTCTTCTTCATAGATTATCTCTATGCGGGATCTAAACCCCCTTTTACCTTCGACAGGCTTGGCTAGAGATAGCCGGACCAATCAACTGTCCGGCCCCTCTGCCCGAAGACCCGGCCCCAGCTCTCTTGGTGAAGCTGATGGCTCCGGCACCTTACGTGGTGCCGGAGAGGAAGGCCAAGAAGAAGAAAACCACCGGGACTCGAAAGAGTTCCCGCAACATGGTGGTGTCGGACTCGTCTTCCAACGAGTCCGCAACACCCTCCTCTCGCGAAAACGAGGAGGAGGAACAAGGAAGCTCTCCCCCTCTAGCGAGGGGAGCAAAGAAGAAGAAGGCCGCCCCAACAGGGGAGGCCGAGGGGTCAAGGAAAAGGAAGACCCCTCCGCCGGACTACTCCCATGACGCCGAAGAGGGCGGAGAGGAGTGGCCGGACAGGACCAAGCGTCCGGCAAAATCGTAAGTATTTATATACCGGAATAACTCATGATACACCTTTTCTTTGTGTGTGTGTGTGTGTGCGGCTTTCCCAGATATCGCACGCATTTTATGCAGCCCGCCCCGGGCCGAATTCGATGACTCGTTGAGCGGCTCCTTGGATTCGTCGGACGTGAACTCTGTTCCGCCCGCGGTCTCCCCCCGCGGGGCGGACGACGCCGAAGTGGAGCCCCGCCAAGCTTCTGGGCAGGAGGAGATGGTCCTGGAGGAGCCACAAGGCAATCCTCCGGACCCCAGGAGTGAAGGGGATGAAACCCTCCAGGGCTCCAAGTCCGGCTTTGTGCCGGACACCGCGCCGGACTCGACAGTCCCGGTCTGCGGCGGGCGAACTCCTTCCAAGAGGAGTAAGCCGTCCGAGCCGGCGGCCTCCGTCCAACCGGAGGCGCCGGACAATTTGCTGGAGGTGCTTGAGGGCGCCGCCATCGACGAGGAGCACCGTACTGTTATGAGTACGGTGATCCAAAGGATTCAGTCCGCCAAGAGCGGACTGAATGAAGCTTGTGCTAGCCTTCTAACAGGCTTCGAGGTAAGTAAAAATGTGCCAATTTATTTACCGCATAGACAGTAGCCCCTGATGCTTTGTTCGGTGTTCGGGAAGAAAAGCCGAAATAGAGGACTAATAATTTTCGCAGGAGTCTAATAAAAAGGTCAAATATGCGTATGCAGGCTTCGCTGCTTTCCACCGCCGCACTGACTGCGCAGGTGGAAGTCCTTAAAAAGGACCTCGGGCGGTTCGAGCAAGAGCTCGGCCTTGCCAAACGGCAGCTCGAGGAGAGAGAAGGTAAGAAATACCCTAAAATGAAAGGTGCCTATAGAAAGCCTTGATTGCAGAAAGAAATAACAGGATTGTGCTGCTTATTGTAGGGGCCACAACCGAGGTGACTGCCATGAAGCAGGCGCTGGCTGAGGCCGAGAAGAAAACGGCCGAGGAGCGCACCGAGCGAGAGAATCTTGGGGTCCAAGTCGGCGAGGTGCAGCAAGAGCTGCAAGCTCTCATGAAAAAACATGAGGGTTTGGAGCTTGAGGCGAAAACGCAAGCATCCGAGCTCGCCTCGACCGTCGAGACCGCCAAGAATGACAAGGCCGAAGCCCATAAGGCCCTCCAAGAGTTGGAGGATGCGAGAAAGATAGCAGCGGGTAAGGCATTCCCAATGCAAAGTAGGAATATAAAAGTAAATTACCTATTACTTACCCGAATCCGGAGTTCTCCAGGAGCGTTCTTCGATCTTCCCCGCAGCGCATCCGACGCCGCCGCGTTCTACCGAGCTGAAGAGGGCAGCTCGACGGAGAGTGTGTTCTGGTCTCAGTATTCTGAGGCCGGACACCCTGTGCCCTTGAGCGACCAGCTAAAACAGCTGGCCGAGATCCATAAGGCGGCCGAACAGGCCATGAAGGGCTTACTAGTTCGGCTGTGGCCTGGAGAGGCCCTGCCTGGGAGCTATTTCGGGCTGGTGCGGCGGCTGGTGGAGGCCTGTCCATGGCTTGAAGTCATCAAGCGCTCCGTCTGTATTGAAGGTGCCCGGAGGGCCCTTGCGCGTGTAAGGGTACACTGAGGTAAGCTGGACGGAGAGAAGCTGGTGAAGGACGGGTCACCGCAGGGGAAGGAGCATCGCAAGCCCGAGAACTACTACAAGGACGTTCTTGCCAGAGCCCGCCTTGTCGCGGATGAGTGTACTAAAGATGTAATATTTGAATGAACTTGCTCGTTTTTATCCTGTGCTCTGAAAACTTGTTCATATGCGCTAAGCAATGCTTGTTTAATTTAAAATATTATTTTATGTGCGGCCGTTTATCAAAAATTGAGAGATGGCGAGTCGTCAGCTTCTGCTCCCATGCCACTAGTGCTGGGGTGTTCGGGATAAACCTGAGGGCTCGTGTTCCCATAGTTGGGTCCTTCGAGGGAGGCGCTCAGCACAGCGAACCAGGCAATCGGACTATAATGCTTGAACACTCTCACTTAGCCATAGGACGTTATAATTTTAAATTTCGGCGAAGCCCCTTGTTCGGAAGGCCGAATTCGGGGCGCTATCCACGCCTTTGGCCGGACATAGCCAGCTCCTCGCTCAAAGCGGCATAAGCCTTTAAGGACTCGAAAAACCTCTCGAACAGCGACCGGTCTCGTGCCTTATCATGACAGTCTGTTTTAGCTTTCTCCACTGAGGTGCTCAACCCACCTGATCTGGGGCACAATCGCAGTGGTTCTCTTAGTGCTACCTTAGCCGATAGAGCGGAACATAAGGTACCAAAACATAGGAGCCGGGCAAACCCAACATGTGACCAAAATCATGACTCGGAGCCGATGCATAAAGTGCTATAAGTTCGGGGTGCCGCACTTGTGAAAGTGTACGGACTTCTCACAACCAGATAGAAGGGTAATGAAGCCCCTGGCGTGGTTTGCCGTACCATGGTGTACGGGTGCGATCATGTTACTTAATAAACATATATATATATATATATAAAAGGATAATGCAAAAGATAGACAAAAAGCTATGCATTGTTTATAAGGAGGCTATTTATCAAAGCCGAATGATACAAGTAGTGCGATAGGCAAAAAAGATATTAGACTATTTAACATGTCCTGGCCAGGCGCAGGCCGCGAAGTTTAGAAACAGATATATCGCCCGAAATAGAGACCACCTGAGAATTCCGGAGTGCGGCGTAGCTTTGTCTGCTTTCCTGGGTCTTGCATCGTTTGTCCGGCAACACTGCCGGACAGGTATCCAGAGTATGGAGTCCTGAAAGTAAAAGAAGTGCGGCAGCCCCTAGTACGTTTGACGCCGTATCTTAGGCATGCCGTTTAATGTGCCCCTCCCCCTGTGCCCATGGAATTTTAAGGGCATAATTGTGTACTCTAGGTACTAGCTCCGTTATGGTGCGATTGCTGGGGTTGGGGCCGAATTGCTACGCTTGCTCCGAACGTGCCAAACGGTCTTGTTGTAGGTTACTCCGGGCGCGCTTTGCATTGTCCGGTTTTTTAACGTCCGGACTGGAGTGTTGCCTTGAGAGGCTGCTTTGTACTTCCGCCGCGAGGGCCGCCGTGTGCTCCTCCGTACGGATGGAGCATTCGGTGTTTCCGCTGACCGTGATTACTCCTTGAGGGCCTGGCATCTTGAGCTTGAGATATGCGTAATGCGGCACCGCATTGAATTTAGCGAATGCGGTTCGTCCAAGCAGGGCATGATAGCCACTGCAGAACGGGACTATATCGAAGCTTAACTCTTTGCTTCGGAAGTTGTCCGGAGATCCGAAGACCACATCAAGTGTTATCGAGCCTGTGCAATTGGCCTCTACACCTGGGATGACGCCTTTAAAGGATCTATGCCCATTTTCCGCACTCTATCCTGATAAAGCAGGTTCAGGCTACTGCCGCCGTCCATGAGGACTCTTGTGAGGTGAAATCCGTCCACCATTGGGTCAAGAACCAATGCGGCGAAACTGCCATGACGGATGCTGGTGGGCTGGTCCCGCCGATCGAAGGTGATCGGGCAGGAGGACCATGGGTTGAACTTTGGGGGGACTGACTCCATCACGTATACTTCCCGTAGCGCACGCTTCCTCTCCCACTTTGGAATGTGTGTTGCGCATATCATGTTCACCGTCCGCACTAGTGGGGGAAACCCTTTCTGTCCATTGTTGTTCGGCAGCCTGGGCTCCTCCTCGTCATCGCTATTCAGCCCCTTGTCTTTGCGTTCGGCTCTTAACTTGTCTGCCTGCTTGAACACCCAACAGTCCCTGTTGGTGTGATTGGCTGGCCTTTCGGGGGTGCCGTGAATCTGGCACGAGCGATCGAGTATCCGGTCCAAACTGGACGGGCCCTGGGTATTCTTTTTAAACGGCTTTTTCTGCTGACCGGATTTATAGCCTCTGAATCCGGCATTGACTGCCGTATCCTTATTGTTGTCGCTGCTGACGCTGCGCTTTTGCTTATTCCGGCGTGACCTGCCACTTTTATCCTTGGTATCCGAATTACCGTGCTTCTTCGATAAGTTGTTGCTGCGAGCCAGCCAGCTGTCTTCGCCCGCGCAAAAGCGGGTCATGAGTGTCGTGAGGGCTGCCATAGATTTCGGCTTTTCCTGTCCCAGGTGCCGGGCAAGCCATTCGTCGCGGATGTTATGTTTGAAAGCTGCTAGGGCCTCTGCATCCGGACAATCGACTATCTGATTTTTCTTTGTTAGGAACCGTGTCCAGAATTGCCTGGCCGATTCTTCTGGTTGCTGGATTATGTGGCTTAGGTCGTCGACGTCCGGTGGCCGCACATAGGTCCCCTTGAAGTTGTCGAGGAATGCGGCCTCTAGGTCCTCCCAAGAACCGATTGAGTCTGTTGGGAGGCTATTGAGCCAGTGCTGGGCTGGTCCCTTGAGCTTAAGGGGCAAATATTTGATGGCGTGCAAGTCATCGCCACGTGCCATGTGGATGTGAAGGAGATAGTCCTCAATCCATACTGTTGGATCTGTCGTACCATCGTACGACTCGATATTGACGGGTTTGAAACCCTCTGGGATTCTATGATCCATTACTTCGTCTGTGAAGCATAGTGGGTGTGCGGCGCCTCTGTACTGGGCTATGTCACGACGCAGTTCGGAAGATCTGTGCCTGTTGTGTTCGGCCCGGCCGGATTTACTGTGTCCGGAGTGAAGGTCATCACGTGTCGTCGGGCGTCCACGCGATCCGTAGATCGATCTTGTTTGCCTTGCTTTATCCTCCAGTACGTCTCGTAGGTCTGGCTCGTTTTCCCGTGCCTTATTTGAACGGCGCCGGGCCGTGGCTTGTTTAGAGGTTCGACAGGCCTCTCTGTCGCGGCCGCGAGGTGGCCCGTCTGCCATGTCATGAGCTTCCTCCTCTGATTGGGGTAGCGGCCTGCACTTGGGATAATTTTTGGAGGGGCGCTCGAGTTCATGCTCTTCGGCCGCAAGGACTTCGGTCCATCTGTCAGCTAGCAAATCTTGATCATCTCTAAGCTGTTGCTACTTTTTCTTTAGGCTGTTCGTCGTGGCTAGAAGCCTGCGTTGAAAGCGCTCTTGTTCAGCGGGGTCTGATGGTACGACGAATTCATCGTCACCGAGGCTTGCCTCGTCTTCGGAGGGAGGCATGTAATTATCATCCTCAACCTCCTGCTCGGCCGCTCTCTCGTGAGGGTTGGCTTTGTCATCTTCCTGCGCCGAATCTTGCTGGTTTTGGTGTTCGTCGGCGCTGTCCGGGGTAGTATTATCTCCCGTGCCGGAATCACCGTTTCTGCTGTGGTGGGATTTAGAGCGGCGCCGTTGGCGCCGGTGTTTTGGTGGCTTTTTCGATGTGCCGTCCTTCGCAGTTCCCTTGCCATCTCCATCCTTTGGAGCATCCACCATGTATATATCATATGACGAGGTGGCGGTCCAGCGCCCTACAGGTGCTGGTTCTTGTTCGTCTCCTCCTTCGTCGTCCATACCGTCGAACTCTTCGGAGCCGAAGTCAAGCATGTCGGTTAAGTCATCGACAGTGGCTATTAAGTGGGTGGTGGGTGGGCTTTGAATTTCTTCGTCGTCCGAATCCCAACCTCGCAGGCCATAGTCCGGCCTGGGATCTCCTGATAAAGAGAGAGACTTGAGATAATTCAGAATATCACCAAAAGGTGAGCACTGAAAGATGTCCGCAGCGGTGAACTCCATTACAGGTGCCCAATCAGACTCGATCGGCAGGGGCACGGAAGGCCCGGAGTTCGGAGCGGAGTCCGGCTCCTCGGAGTCGTGAGCCATGTGGAGTGCGGGGCTGGCGTTCGGCTCGATCGCCTTTGAGATCGGAGCCCCTGAGGTGACGTCCAACCGTTCATCCTTGGAGAACGCGACGGGCTCCGAGCCAAGGATCGGGGCCGGAGCGTGTGCGGCCTCCAGGGCACTGTTCGGAGGCAGAGCTACATCATGCCCCTCGAGATAGTGCGGCGCGCTTGGCTGTGGCTCGAATCCGTCGAAGATCAAGTCTCCGCAGATATCCGCCGTGTAGTTTAAGCTTCCAAACCTGACTTGATGGCCAGGGGCGTAGCTTTCGATCTGCTCCAAATGACCAAGCGAATTGGCCCGCAGAGCGAAGCCGCCGAAGACGAAGATCTGTCCGGGGAGGAAAGTCTCACCCTGGACCTCATCGTTGTTGATGATCAAAGGAGCCATCGGGCCTAAAAGCGACGACACAGAGGAACTCTCAATGAAAGCACCAATGTTGGTGTCAAAACCGGCGGATCTCTGGTAGGGGGTCCCGAACTGTGCGTCAAGGTCGGATGGTAACAGGAGACAAGGGACACTTTATTTTACCCAGGTTCGGGCCCTCTCGATGGAGGTAAAACCCTACTGCTGCTAGATTAATATTGATGATATGGGTAGTACAAGAGTAGATCTACCACAAGATCAAGGAGGCTAAACCCTAGAAGCTACCACGAGCAGGGGTCACCAGTCAGGATCAAGAGCACTGTCCTCAGCACCTCAGGTGTCAGATCCTCTTCCTGGAGCCTCATACGATCACCGCGCCCGCTGAAGGCCCACAGCCGGCGGGAGTGGCATTGGAGAGGAGCAATGCGGCGCAGCAGGAACTCCTTCACCACCTTGGGCGCTGTCACGCCGATCGACCTCAAGAACGCGAAGCGGTGACAGACGAAGGCGAGCCGGGGGCTCTCGAGCGTCTCTTGGCCCCAGCCCGAATTGGGGACAGCAGGCGAGGTTGGCTTCGATAGTAGGGGGCTGGGCACCCCAACATCCACATACAACCACCGCTCGCGGAACCCAGCCGAAGGCGAAGGGAGCCCGAAGTCGATCCCTGAGGCTGCTGTCCCAGACGCGGCGATGAAGCTCACGCACGCCGAGCATTGGGTAGGGTCGACAAGGCGCAGAGAGAAGAAGTGGCGCAGCAAGGCAACCGAGGGAAGGATGGCCATCATTGCCTCGCAAACAGAAGCGAAGACCAAAAGAAGGGTGATGGATTCAGGACCCAGATGCATCATGTGGATCTGGTAGTGAGAAAGCACGGCCTTGAAGAAATCAGAAAAGGGAGGAACCAGACCCGCCCACAGGGCATCAGCAAAATAATGGACCTCGGTGATTTATCCTATCAGTGGGGAAGTGAGACGTGGGCCAGGCCGTCGTCCTCCCGCAGTCGTTGAAGATCGTAGCCAGAGCCGAGCTGACCTTGCCCAGGCCCTCTCGATTGAATATGATCGACCGGCCAACGGCAGGGGCCACCAACGGCGGTGAGCGAGGCGGAGGCGTGGGTTTCTTTCCTCTTCCCTTCTTCATCGGAGGCATGGCGATGGGAAGGGGGAGGGAAGGTTCGAGATTGGGTTGAAAGCAGAAGCTGGAGTTCGAGCGGAGGGAGAACAGAGGGCACTTGAGCAACAGAAAGGGGAGCGGACGACACGGAGCTTCCTCAGGCACGGCCTCATCAGGCTGGCTCACGAGGAGGCGGAGAGATCAAGGCAGGGTACCTCACGAGGTGCCCGTGACGCAAGCCATGACGACCAAGGGCGCCAGGCGGGCGCCAGCCCGCGCAGTGTCCTCCCTTTCCTCTTTGGTGCAAAGGGAGCAAGCGCAGGCGGGAGTATCAAGCAAAGGCACCCATTTCGATGCAACGAGACCAAGACCAGCTCCGCGACAAGGAAGAAGTCATTGTGGAGCCCAAGCCGGCGTCATCACCAGAGCCTTTGGTAGGCGAGGACCAACTTTAGTCAGGATAAGTGTACCATATGTTCCCCTTCAAAATGGCCAACTGTTGGCGCCCTTCCCGCTCAATATTTGGGAAGAGGCCTAGGGCCTTTGCCTATAAATAGGACTAGCCACCCCCAGGGTAGAGGCAATTAGAATTGGAAGGATCAAGACATCTAGACAGAGAGATCGGCCGGCAATCAGATCAGAGAGAGAGGGGCGACTGAACTTCTCCTAGCAGTTTGACGCCCCGGCCAAGAACAGACCCTCGCGAGGCTGTTCTTCCTTGTATTGTTCAGCATCATCAGCCCAAGAGGTAATCCACCACACCACACTGGAGTAGGGTATTACACCACAACGGTGGCCCGAACTAGTATAAACCCTGTGTCTCCTGTGCTGTGTTTTCCATAGCTTAGATCTTTGCGAGGCGGAGGGGTGCAGGTAGGTAGAAGGCGTAATCTCCGCGCGCACCCCAGTGTTCGAACCTCAAGGGTCTGCCGGAACCCGAAATCCTACAGCCGGGCAAGCCACTCGTCACGGATGTTGTGTTTGAAGGCTGCTAGGGCCTCTGAGTCTGGACAGTCAACGATTTAATTTTTCTTGGTTAGGAACCGTGTCCAGAATTGCATGGTCGATTCCACTGGCTACTGAATTATGTGGATTAGGTCATCGGCGTCTGGTGGTCGCACATAGGTGCCCTAGAAATTGTCGAGGAATTCGGCTTCCAGGTCCTCCCAACAACCAATTGATTCTGCTGGCAAGCTATTAAGCCAATGCCGAGCTGGTCCTTTAAGCTTGAGTGGGAGGTATTTGATGGCGTGTAGATCATCGCCACGGGCCATGTGGATATGAAGGAGATAATCTTTGATCCATACCGCAGGATCTGTTGTACCATCGTATGATTCGATGTTTATAGCAGGTTTGAAACCTTCTCGGATTTGATGATCCATTACTTCGTCTGTGAACCATAGTGGGTGTGCGGCGCCTCTGTACTCGGCTATATCACGACGTAGCTCAAATGAGCTTTGTCTGTTGTGTTCGGCCCGACCGGATTTGCTGTATCCGGCGTGACGGTTATCGTCTCATGTCGTGGGGCACCCACGCGATCCGTAGATCAATCTTGTTTGCCTTGCCTTGTCCTCCAACATATCGCGCAGGTCTAGCGCGTTTCCCCATGCCTTGGTGTTTTTTGAGCGACGCCGAGGTGCGGCTTGAAAGGAGGGCCGTGAGGCCTCTCTGTCGCGGCCACGAGGTGGCCGATCGGCCACGTCATGCGCTGGTGATGTAGGTTTAGGTGCTTCCTCCTCTAATCGGGGTAGCAGCCTGCGCTTTGGGTAGCTATTGGAGGGGCGTTCGAGTTCATACTCTTCGGCCGCCAAGACTTCAGTCCATCTGTCAGCTAGCAAATCTTGATCAGCTCTTAGTTGTTGCTATTTTTTCTTAAGGTTGCTCGCCGTTGCCATAAGCCTGCGCTTAAAGCGCTCTTGTTCGGCGGGATCCTCAGGCACGACAAATTCATCATTGCCGAGGCTTGCCTCGTCTTCGGAGGGAGGCATATAATTATCGTCCTCCTCCTCTCTGTCTACCGCCCTCTCAGGAGGGCTGGCTTCTCCATCCTCCTGCGCTGAGTCTTGCTGGAGGGAGTTGTCTTCGGCACTGTCCGGGGTGTTATTATCTCCGGTGTCGGTTTCACCGTTTTTGCTTTGGCGGGACTTAGAGCGGTGCCGCTGACGCCGGCGCTTTGGTTGCTTCTTGGAGGGGTCATCCCCGTTGTTCCGTTGCCATTGCCTTCTTTGGGTGTATCCACCATGTATATGTCATATGACGAGGTGGCTTTCTAGTGCCCTATAGGCGCTGGTTCCTGTTCGTCTCCTACATCGTCGTCCATACCGTCGATGTCTTCGGAGTCGAAGTCTAGCATGTCAGTTAAATCATCGACAGTGGCTACGAAGTGGGTGGTGGGTGGGCGTCGAATTTCTTCATCGTCCGCATCCCAATCCAGTTGGCCATAATCCGGCCAGGACTCTCCTGACAAAGAGAGAGACCTTAATTAATTCAGAATATCGCCGAAGGGCGAGTGCTGAAAGATATCCACGGCGGTGAATTCCATGATCGGCGCCCAATCGGATTCGATTGGCAAGGGCGCGGAGGGCTCGGAGTCCCGAGAGGAGTCCGGCACCTTGGAGTCACGGGCTTCGCAGAGGGTAAGGCTGCTGTTCGGCTCGATCGCCGTAGAGATTGCAGCCCCCGAGGCGGTGCCCAGCCACCCGTCCTCGATCGGTGCAGTCGGCTCCGAGCTAAGGGTCGGAGCGGACACGGGTGCGGCCTCTAGGGCACTGTCCGGCGGCAGAGCTAGATCATGCCCTTCGTGACGGTGCGGCGCGCCCGGCTGTGGCTCAAATCCGTCGAAGATCAAGTCTCCGCGGATATCAGACGTGTAGTTCAAGCTTCCAAATCTGACCTGATGGCCAGGGGCGTAGCTTTCAATTGCTCCAGATGGCCAAGCGAATTGGCCCGCAGTGAAAAGCCGCCGAATATGAAGATCTATCCGGGGAGAAAAGTCTCACCCTGGACCGCATCGCCGTTGATGATCGGAGGAGCCATCGGGCCTAAAAGTGACGACATAGAGGAACTCTCAATGAAAGCACCAATGTCGGTGTCAAAACTGGCGGATCTCGGGTAGGGGGTCCCGAACTGTGCATCTAGGAGGATGGTAACAGGAGACAAGGGACACGATGTTTTTACCCAGGTTCGGGCCCTCTCGATGGAGGTAAAACCCTACTCCTGCTTGATTAATATTGATGATATGGGTAGTACAAGAGTAGATCTACCACGAGATCAGAGAGGCTAAACCCTAGAAGCTAGCCTATGGTATGATTGTTGTCCGTCCTACGGACTAAAACCCTCCGGTTTATATAGACGCCGGAGAGGGTTAGGGTTACACATAGTCGGTTACAACGGAAGGAGATCTACATATTAGTATCGCCAAGCTTGCCTTCCACGCCAAGGAAAGTTCCATCCGGACACGGGACAAAGTCTTCAATCTTGTATCTTCATAGTCCAGGAGTCCGGCCAAGGGTCATAGTCCGGCTATCCGAACTCCCCCTAATCCAGGACTCCCTCAGTAGGTACGGAGATTGTTTGCACGTCAAGGGGGACTCCTGAGCATCGCGACTCAGGAGCCTAACTGGTCACGTAGCCCCTCACTCCTTGGTCTGTCCTGGTCTTCGGTCGGCCCAACGGCGGTTGAGGTATGCGCAGGGCCGGGCTTTGCCGATGTAGAACATTAATCTATCCTCGCGTACTCTCCCTATAATATGTTTGTGCGTCAAGGGGGGCTCCTGAGCATCGCAACTCAGGAGTCTAACTGGTCACGTAGCCCCTCACTCCTTGGTCCGTCCTGGTCTCCCGTCGGCCCAACGGCGGTTGAGGTATGCGTGGGGCCGGGCTCTGCCGACGCAGAACACAAAGAAGATAGGAATAAAATCGCAAAATATCGAACCAAATATTACAATACATATTGTTCTCACAATATCAAATGCAAGTTTAACGCCTCCACGAGGCCAGATGCATGATTGCAGGAACAAAACAGAAAAGGAGCCGTAGGTCACCCCTAAACACCATCGATGCCCGAGGGCGGCACTCCTCCCTTGGTGGTGTCGCCGCCGGTCAAGGGTGCAGAAGCAAAGCCGCGAAACTTCTTCAGCAGGGCCTCCACTTGACCTTGCATGGCTGCGGCGGCAGCTGTGCAGTGTTCATCAGCCACAGGCTCCAGCAGCTCATCAAGACGAGCGCTGGGGTCACGAAGGTGCAGGTGGCTGAAGACGCGAGTCAACGTAGATAAACAAAGAACACGAGCATCCGCCTCTGCCATGGGACCGACGCCCTCCACAACCTCCTCGAGCGCCTTCACCAAGAAGGGAAGCAGGTGGGCAGGGCCGTCCTCATCGGTGGCCAGCGGCCTCTCCAAGCCGTTTTCATAAAGCGTCTTCAGTGCCGCGCGAGACCTCTCCTCGAGATCCGCGAAGGTCGCGCGGTCCTTAGCCAAGACCTTCTGCCGGCGGCTCTTTGGTCAATCAGAACGACACCAAGTCGAGCCACCGGACAGACACCTTTTGCTCTAGTCTATGGAGCGGAAGCAGTTATCCCCACGGAACTCGTATACGGATCTCCTCGGGTGCTCGCTTATGACGAGCTCGAGCAAGAGCGGCTGCGCCAAGATGACGCGCTGCTCCTTGAGGAAGGACGTCTCCAGGCTGCGGTACGAGCCGCTCGATACCAGCAAGCCTTGCGTCGCTACCATAGCCGCAAGGTCAAGGCCAAGAGTCTCGAAGAGGGCGACCTTGTTCTTCGGCGCACTCAGTCGGCCAAGAATTCCAACAAGTTGACGCCAAAGTGGGAAGGACCTTATCGGGTGAGGCAAGTCACGAGGCCTGGCGCTGTCCGCCTCGAGACCGAAGAAGGCGTACCAGTGAGCAACTCCTGGAACATAGAGCATCTTCGCAAGTTTCACCCATAAGGCGCGGTTGCCGTGACCCGCTCCGGCAACCATCGGTTTGTACAGGCCTTGCCGCCGTTGCATGTAACCCCTTGTACAAAGCCAGGCGAAGCCCCTGGCACCAGATAAAGTTGCCCTGTTAGGCGACCTTGTTCTTAGGCACGTTCAGTCGGCCAAGAATTATAACAAGTTGACGCCGAAGCAGGAAGGCCCTTGTCGGGTGGAACGAGTCGCGAGGCCCGGCGCTGTCCGCCTCAAGACCGAAGAGGGCCTACCAGTGAGCAACTCCTGGGAATATAGAGCATCTTCGCGAGTTCCGCCCACTAGGCGCGGTTGCCGTGATCCGCTCCGGCAACCATCGGTTTGTACAGGCCTTGCCGCTGCTGCATGTAACCCCTTGTACAAAGCCAGGCGAAGCCCCTGGCACCAGATAAAGTTGCCCTGTTAGGCGACCTTGTTCTTAGGCACGTTCAGTCGGCCAAGAATTATAACAAGTCGACGCCGAAGCAGGAAGGCCCTTATCGGGTGAGACGAGTCGAGAGGCCCGGCGCTGTCCGCCTCAAGACCGAAGAGGGCCTACCAGTGAGCAACTCCTGGGAACATAGAGCATCTTCGCAAGTTTCGCCCATAAGGCGCGGTTGCCGTGATCCGCTCCGGCAACCACCGCTTTGTGCAGGCCTTGCCGATGTTGCATTTAAGCCCTCGTACAAAGCCAGGCGAAGCCCCTGGCCGAAGATAAAGAAGCGCTGGCGCCCTAGATTTTAGCATGCATGCTGAGTCAGAGTCTCGTCCTTGGTTAGGGTTGTCAGTTCCTAACTGTCGCTAACCCCTAACTTAGAGGCCGAGTCCGCGTCTTTTTCCGGTCCTTTCCCTTTGGCTCGCAGGAATTGAATGTCCTTGCCGGGCCGCTCGAGGACAAGGAAGAGGAGAAGGACGAGCCAACGCCTACGCCCCGGCGAGCCAGAGTCGCCGGGGGCTGCAACCTCAGATAAGTTTTTGCATCCCTCATCATGCATTCTCTTATGGACTGTGGGATTTGAAAGCCTCCTTTCCTCCTGGAAAGCTACCGTGCTCTCTTAGCGGCAAGCCCCAGAGCGCGTTCCTGGGGCCCGTTTCGATAGCAGCCGCGGCAGCAAGAGGGAGGGAAGCGAGGGGCCGGGACCCGCCTGCTCCCCGCCTCCGCCAAGGGCGTGAGAAAGGTCGAGCAGTGCGGGGGAGCGGGTGGGCCTGTTGCCGGGGGAGAACTGTCTATCTTAACGATGTAAAGGATTCGTTCCTTACCGCGGTTTCCACCCGCGAGACAAATGATCCGGCAAACATCCCCTTTTCATTAAAAACATTCCACTCAGGTACAGTTCAGAGAGAATGAAAAACATGAAAAGAGGGATTACAAGGCTTAAGCGCAACTAAGGCCCAAGGGCTTACGAGCTGAAAAGAAATAAGGTGCCCGTAATCCCTTTCTTGTCTCTCTCCCCAGGAGGTAGGGCAAGTAGGCGAAGAGGGCGAAAGGGGCACCTAGACGAGCTACGGGTGGCAGAAGGCACCAAGAGAAGATCCAGGGGCTCCGCCCGGGGGTCTCCGGAGGATGAAGAAGACGGAGGCACCGGAGGCAGAGCTGGAAGATGAGGCAGCGGCCTTGCCGCCAGCCTCTTCCTCTTCCGCAGCCTCGCCACTCCGGCCGCCCGAGGAGATCAAGCCCCCCGGCAAGAGGAGCTTGCCGGGCCGAAGAGAAGACCCCGGTGGTCGTCACCGAGAGCAAGGGTGATGACGGCGTCTGGGGCGCATCTGGAACACGAGGCGCCGGAGCGTCAGCCAGCTGTCGAAGTCGGCCCGTACTCCGACTTCGCGGCCTTCGACGTCCGCCCTCTGTCCTCCTCAGCAGCCCCCCCCCTACGCCAGTCGCCCAAGGAGACGACCCCGGGGAGTTCACGGAGCCCGGCGCGGTCGATGGGGCCGCCGGCGCCACCCGGAGCTGCGGCCGACGCCTAGTCGTACCCGTCATCCCGGCGGCTGCTCCCCTCGTCGTCGCTGTCGCTCCCCTCCTCGTCACTCTCGCTCGAGGAGGAGCCTTCGCTGTCGGAGGAGCTATCTTCGCAGCACCGGGCCCGGATACCGAAGCCCCAGAAGGCCTTGACGGAGAGGAGGTCCTCCCCCACTAGCTTGAAGTGGAGGGTGAACCCCTCCGTCAAGCTGTGTATCCGGGCGAACGTCTTCCACCCGCGGCCCAGACACACCACGCCGGGGGCTCGGGACTCGACGTGGACTCGCGTCCCGCTGATCCCGCAGCCCCTCATGCGCAGGTTTAGCGTCTCAGGCTGCTCCACCTCCAACACGTTCGCGAATGGAGCGGGAAGCCGGAGGTGGCGACGAGACGCCCGGCGCAGCCTGATAATGAACTCACAGGGGTCGTCCCCGAGATGGACCGCAGGAAGGAACGGAGCCGCTGGCGGGGGCAAGGGCGGCGCACCGATCCGTCCGCCCCGAGCGCCTCGGCCCCGTCCACGACCTCGTCCGCGACCTCGCCCTCTCCCTCTTCCCCCGACGATCGGCTCCGCCGCCGCGGGCGCAAGGGGAGGAGGGGCGCGTTGCCGAGCAGACACCCTCGCGGCAATCGAAGAAGAACCAGGGTTCCCCCCCTCCATCGCAGATGGGGGAAGGAAACCAGAAGCAGAAGGAGGAAGGAGATGGAGTGCGTATTTCCGTCGCCCCCTCTCGCTCCTTATAAAGGAGCGGAGTGGGACCGCGGCCGCCCCGCTCCTCCAATAGAAGCGGAGGAAGGGCAGGCGACTGGGGCCGACCCACTGCATCGGCCCGCGCCGGCCCGACTCCCTGCCTCCGCCGCCGCGACTCCGAGTGCGTGAGGACCGCGTGGTGGGCGCGCAGAACCGAGGCGACGGGTGGGACGACCTCTCCCCGTCCCGTGACTATGGGGAACGGACGCCTCGAAAACCGCGCCCCACCACCGTTCATTTATTGAGCCGCGCCTCCGCACCTCCCTCCACTTAAAGAGGGAACGGGCGTTTTCGCCCCCACGACGCCGCGGTAAGCGCGCGCCGCCTGGGGAAGGCGCGGCAGATGCGGAGTTAAGGAGCAGCGCGACCAAGGCCATGCGTCCCCGTGCACCGTTAGGGCCTGGCCCAACAACGCTCGGCACCATGTGTGGCCCAGGCCCGGGGGCGCCGGCAGCTCCTCAATCCAATTTCTTCCGCACTTGTGCAGCCTGTCGAAGGTCCTGGTCTTGAGTCCGCGCAGCACTTCTGCATTGGCCCTTTCTGCTTGACCGTTGCTCCTGGGGTGAGCAACCGAAGCGAAACAGACCTTGGCGCCGAGATCCTGGGCGTATTGCATGAAGGCGCGACTTGTAAATTGTGTCCCGTTATCGGTGATGACTCTGTTGGGGATCCCGAAACGGCAGACGATCGACCGGAAGAACTTGACTGCTGACTGCGCGGTCACCTTCCTCACTGGCTCCACTTCTGGCCACTTCGTGAACTTGTCGATTGCAACGTACAAGTACTCGAAGCCCCCGACGGCTCGGGGAAAAGGGCCGAGGATATCGAGCCCCCAGACCGAGAAGGGCCAGGACAAAGGGATTGTTTGGAGAGCTTGAGCTGGCTGATGAATCTGTTTTGCATGGAACTGGCACGCTTCACACTTGGTTACTAGTGCAGTTGCATCTTGGAGGGCTTCTTGCCAGAAGAACCCTTGCCGGAAGGCTTTCCCGACAAGTGCTCTTGCGCCAATGTGATGGCCGGACATGCCTCCGTGTATCTCTGCCAACAGCTTCTGTCCGTCTTCCCTGGAGATGCACTTCAATCTGACACCGTTGAGTCTCCTTCTGTACAGCTCGTTGTCCACGAACTGGTACATACTTGACTGCCTGGTGATCTTCTCCACCTCTTCTGGGTCGTCGGGAAGTTCTCCAGTTTGCAGAAAACGGACGATCTGCCGCGCCCATGCCGGAGCCCGGGGCTCGACGGCAAGGACTAAAGGCATGAAGGCCGCTGCGGGGACCCCGGCTTCTACGGCAAGAACCTCTGGTTCAGCCGGAGCCGGTGATCCCCCGGCAAGCTTGCCGGGGCAAAGCTTGTCGGGAACCTCCGCTTCCACTGGACGGACCCTCGGACCCGCAGGAGCGGACCGTTCCTCAGCGTTCGGACTGCTGATCCGCTCGCCGGAGCAAGGCTTATCGGGGACACCTGCTTCGACTGGACGGATCCTTGGATCCGCAGGAGCGGGCTGTCCTTCGGCGTCCAGGCTGCTGATCAGCCCGCCGAAGCGATGCTTACCGGGGACACCGGCTTCGACTGGACGGATCCTGGGATCCGCAGGAGCGGGCTGTCCCCCGGCGTTCTGGTTGTTGATCTTGGGGACCTTGGCGGCGGTCTCAGGGAGGTCCGCCTGCGAGTAGTCGCCGGAGACCAACTTCCTTTTCTTGGACTTCCCAACCGATGGTGTAACGGATGGCTGAGTCAGCTTGAGCAAGAAGGTCCCTGGTTCCACAGGTAACTTCAGCGAAGCACACTTCGAAAGGCCGTCTGCTATCTCATTCTGAGCTCTCGCGACGTGCTCCATTTGCAGCCCTTCAAAGTGTTCTTCCAGCTTCCTCACTTCATCTACGTAAGCTTCCATCAGAGGGCTCTGGATGGTGGCCCTCCAGCTTTCGGCCTTGCCAGCCGCTGGAGGGTAGTCGAGGAGCAGTTGCGCTCTCGCGAGCGCTTCTACCGGAGTGGAGGGGAGCGGGGGCGAGTGGCGCGAGGAGCGGGATGCGCTCGGACTCCTAACAATGTTAGAAAGAGCGGGGTCCCTCCCCGGCGCCTTCGCCTTGCCCGTGTCCGGACGGGGGCCCGTGGCGTCCCGCGAACCTCCTGTTTGCCCTTGTTCCAGCAAGCGGATGCCACCTCCCGTGGCATGGCGCTGCTGGGTCGTCGTTTGAAGGGACGGATGCGGCGCGTCCTCGGAGGCCGAGGCTCGGTCGTCCGCCCTGTTCTTGGATTTGGTGGCACCGCGAGTGTTCTCGCCGGTGGCCACCACTCCGGCGGCGTCTCCCCCGCCCACCGTTGGCTCCGGTAGCGGTGGGAGTGACGCGGACGGGCCCGCGGCCTCCGAAGCCTTCTTCTTCGGGGCCATGGTGTTGATGAAGCTAGCGAGTTCGGAGAAGCTGACGAAGAGCGCGCTCGCGTGAACGCAGGATCTGATCCGCACAACCTCGACGCAGCCCCCTACCTGGCGCGCCAAAGATGTCGGGGCGGACGGGCGTCCCCCCGCGAGCACCTATGGGGCCGGAGCCCCTTTCGTTGTCTGGCGAGGGGGGCGGAGGGAGCGCAGAGAGCAGATCGAGGCGGACACACGGGCGGTTTACCCAGGTTCGGGCCGCGATGGACGCGTAAAACCCTACTCCTGCTTAGTTGTATTGAACTGGGGAGCTCGGGAGCTTTGAGAGCTAGCTGCACCGAGCGTATGGCTGTCTGGATGCCGAATCTCCGAAACCCCGGAACCCCTTCTACGTTGCACACGGGCCTCCTTTTATAGCGCAAAGGGGTCACCGACAGGTGTCAACGTAAGAGAAAGGGGTAAAAGTGTAAAAGGGGTGGTAGCTGTAATAGTGTGGGAACGGTGGTGCTACAGTGCGGCACAGTGTTATCATACCTACTTCTGACGGTAGGGGACAAGGGCATTAAATGCCCGTCACGGTCGCCCGGACAGCACCGAGGCGGACCGTTAGGTGCGCCACCGTTCGCCACGATGGCGGCTGCATGCCACCGCATGCCCCAGGCTGCGCGGTGCCTCGCCACGTGCCCTCGGGGGAAGCCCCGGAGCGACGCGTGGGCGGGCGAGCTGGAGCGCAGTCTTGAGGTGGCGATCTTGCCGCGGCAAGTGGCTTGCCGCGGGGGTCGTCTTCCTGTGCCTGATAGCGTGCCAGCTATCAGGCCTTGCCGGGGCGCTTGGCG
Organism: Aegilops umbellulata; assembly: GCA_032464435.1. Taxonomy (NCBI): domain Eukaryota; kingdom Viridiplantae; phylum Streptophyta; class Magnoliopsida; order Poales; family Poaceae; genus Aegilops; species Aegilops umbellulata. The sequence continues at coordinate 247,382,621 of CP136056.1, forward strand.
CGCCACGGCGGGCTTCTCTTGTGGTGCCTGGGTTCGGCCTTCCCGACAAGCTCCTCTTGTCGGGGGCTCGATCTTCTGTCTCGTTTACTTTGTTCTTGGATGGCCTTACATGGGCTCAGTCGTCCCGGCAAGCTCCTCTTGCCGGGGTCTTGTCTTCTCGGCCCGGCAAGCTCCTCTTCCGGGGGCCTTGTCTTCTTGGCGGCAAGCTCCTCTTGCCGGGGGCCTTGTCTTGAATGCTTGGTCTTCTCTTGGCGCTTGCGGGGCGGGCCTTGCCGCAGGGTGCTACGACTGCCCGTGCACAAGTCTGGGGTACTAAGGTACCCCTACTTTAGTACACCGACACCTTCGCCTTGGCGTCAAGATCGGCCTCCTTCGCCTTCGCCTCCCGCTCCAGCTCCTCCAGCCGGCTGCACTCAGCAGCCTGCATCTTCTCCAGCTCCTCCAACTCGGAGTCACGGTTCTTGATGGCGTCCTCCCGGGCCCTCATATCCTCCTACTTCACCTGGCGGCCGCGGGTTTCTTTCGCGTGTTGGTCGCGCAGACGCTTCAGCTCGTCCTCCAGATCTTGGCAGCGGCCGTGGGCGGCCTCGGCGTCCTTCAGTGCGGCGTGGCGATCAACCGCGGCTTTGACGGTGCTCTGCTTCTCCTTCTCGGAGGACGCCGCGGCCTGGCTCAGTGCCGCTCGCACCGCCGAGTCGGGGCGAAGCCAGCCGAAGGCCAGTTCCAGGTGCCCGGCCACCAGGCGCGAGTCCGCGCCCAGAAGGTCTTCCTGCAGCTGTGCCATCTTTGAAAGAACGCGCTCCAGGGCGGTGGAGAAAGCAGCAGAGCCTAGGAGTAGTGGTGCGGCAGAAGGCGGAATCGACGTCGTCATCAGAGCCTGGGATATCAAGGGCTCCTGGTCCCTTGGGACCTCATCAGCGGGGCCAGACGCTGGCACTTCTGGAGCCAGCGGGGACACGGGGGCTGACTCCTCCCGACGTTGCTCCCCTTGGCCTCGCGAGGGCGACTGGGCTAGGGAGGTGCGAGTGCTGCCACCTGCTTTCTCCGATGAGGGGGGCGCGACCGCCGTGTCCTCCTTCCGTTTCTTCCCCGAAGGCACCGACCTGATCAGCCAAGGGTGAACGTTAGGAAATGGCAAGTATAAGCAGAAGCAAGACGAAGCTCGAAACACTTACTGATCCACCGCGGCGTATTCCACCCTCCGCTTGGGAAGCTTGAAGCCTGAAAGCCTCGAAGCCTGAGGTGTGGGCACGCGGACTCTGGGAGCAGAAGACGTCACAGCAGAAGGGCCGGAGGCAGCTCCAAGCAGCGTCAAGGCGGAGGCAGCATCCAAAGGAATCAGTGACGACCTGCTCCTTGTCGGGACGGCATGCAGTTCTTCCCCCTCCTGGCAGGCATCGACCTCGGCGTCGTCAGGAAGGGCGCGGAGTATTTCATCTTTGCTCAAGGGGGGTTTTCCCCCATATCCTCGGGGGTCGCCTCCGAGTCCTCCTCCTCTTCTTTCCCTCCGCGGGACTCGTCAGAAGATAGCTCCACTGGCTTCGGCGCCGCGAGGGTTCCGGAGAGCGCAGGCGGAACCAGCCCGCGCGTGTCGAAGGTCGGCCTGGAGGCCACGTGGGAGTGAAGGCGCTCGGCGGGTACGCCTGGTTGTCCCCAACCAGGAGGCACAGGACAACAGTCAATTCATCGTCAGGCAGGGCCCCCGTCCTCAGGCGGGTCTTGTCTTCATCTCCAAGCTTCTACAAGGGGGGCGCACGCTCCTGAAGCGGGGCGACGCGCAACATCAGGAATTGCCTCAGGAGCATGGCCCTTGTGACCCTTGCCGCCTTCGTGTTGCCCGGCTTCAGGTCGGTCTATATCTGCGCCAACACCGACGACGCCTACTCATCAGCGAGCTCTACGCAAGGCCACCCCTTGTTAAACTGGGGCGCCTCTGTCGGCAATGCCAAGCATGGGTGGACACACTTGGCATCCATCATGACCCATTTGGCCCGGATGTTGTCGGCTCTCTTCCCGGTGTTCGAGATCGATTTGGCCTTGCCGGATGCGAAGACGTGTCCATCGCTGACGCGAAGGAAGAAGAGGTGGTGCAGAAGAACCACGGACGGCATCACGCCCAGATACGCCTCACAATAGTAGGAGAACATGGACAGGAGGAGGATAGAGTTGGGATGGATATGCAACGCCTGTAGCCCGTAGTGCTCAAGGACCTCGTAAAAGAAATCGGAGAAGGGAGGAACTGACCCGGCGGTGATGCCGCTTGAGAAGAAGGGGAAGAAGGTGCTTGCCTCAGGCTCCGGCACGTCGGAGGCAAGCCGGAGCTCCGTCATCCCTCATTCATTGCTCTCCCCCGCCGTCAACAAGCGCGTGGAGGCGAGGCTCTTCTCTGTGACGTTGGGTGCTTCAAGAGCCGGCTCATACCAAGTCGGTGCCGAGGAGGACTTGACCTTGCGCGGCGCCATTAGTCGTAGATGCGGAGCAAGATTGGAACAAATCTGGAGGTATCGGTAGCGAGGAGCGAGAAAGGATATCTGAGGCAAGGCGAAGGGGAATAGTGAAGGAAAGCGCTGTCTGCGCCGGCCTTTTGTCAAGTCGAAGTAGTTGCCGAGGCAACATGGGGAAGTGGAGACGCCCACGTCCAATCAACCGCCACGCGTCGACCAATGCCACAGGATTTTGGGGCCCGCGGCGCTCCGCGCTTGACCTTTGGCTTCGCCTCAAAGCCAATCCTGAGCGCGCCTTGGGCCCGGGGGCTACTGCCGGCGTTCTAGGAACGGAGGTGTCGGATTTCGGGTTCCGGCAGACCCTTGAGGTTCGAACACTGGGGTGCGCGCGGAGATTTCGCCTTCTACCTACCTGCACCCCACCGCCTCGCTAAGATCTAAGCTATGGAAAGAACAGCACAAGAGACACAAGGTTTATATTGGTTCGGGCCACCATTGTGGTGTATTACCCTACTCCAGTTTGTGGTGTGGTGGATTGCCTCTTGGGCTGATGATGATGACCAATACAAGGAAGAACAGCCTCGCGAGGGTCTGTTCTTGGCTTGGGCGATGAACTGCTAGGAGGAGTTCAGTCACCCTTCTCTTTCTCTCTCTCTGATTCTCTCTCTTCTCTAATCTCTATATATATCTCTACACTGGGGGTGGCTAGTCCTATTTATAAGCAAAGGCCCTGGGCCTCTTCCCAAATATTGAGCGGGAAGGGCGCCAACAATTGGCCATTTTGAAGGGGAACATCTGGTACACTTATCCTGACTAAAGTTGGTCTTCACCTGCCAAAGGCTCTGGTGGTGACGCTGGCTTGGGCTCCACAATGACTTCCTCCCTGCCATTGGGCTGGTCTTGGTCTCGTTGCACCGAAACGGGTGCCTTTGCTTGATGCTCTCGCCTGCGCTTGCTCCCTTTGCACCAAAGAGGAAAGGAGGACGCTGCGCGGGCTGGCGCCCGCCTAGCGCCCTTGGTCGTCATGGCTTGCATCACGGGCACCTCGTGAGGTACCCCGCCTTGATCTCTCCGCCTCCTCGCGAGCCAGCCTGATGAGGCCGTGCCTGAGGAAGCTAGGTGTCGTCCGCCTTGCGAGGCTTGGCCCCTAGCGAGAGTCTTGGGTCTGTGTTGATGAAGATGGGTCGTGCTGGGCCCCCCTTTGAGCCACGCCGCAGGCTGCAGGCAGGCAAGTCTGGGGACCCCCGTTCCCAGAACGCCGACAGTAGCCCCCGGGCCCAAGGCGCGCCCGGACTTGGCCGTGCAGGGAGGCGAAAGGGCAAGGGCGAAGCGCCGCGGGCCCTAACAGCCTGCGGCCTTGGGCGCTGCGTGGCGGTTGTTTGGACGTGAGTGCCTCAGCAACTGCGCGAGTTGATAAAGGAGCGGCATCTTCCTAGGCTTTGCTTTTTTCGCTTTCTCCGGTTGCTGCTCAGATCCCCTTTCTTGCGCCTCTCCTTCCTTCCTCCAAAATTTCCAGATCTACTCCGACCGCGTGACCTAGGAAGCCATGGCGCCTCGTCAGTCCCTGGCCGGAGCTTGGTACTCGTCTGCCTTGGAGTCGCCGAACGTGTCGGAGTCGAGCCTCGCCCGGTAGCGCTGGATGGCGGCGGTGCATGGTATCGACGGGGCAAAGGCGTTCAAGGCCGGCTCCGCCACCCCTGAGGGCCAAGGGAGCACCTTCTATCCGCTCTTTGTAAGCGCCATTGCCGCTGGCCTGGTGCCTCCCTTCTCCGAGTTCTTCTTCTCTGTCATCCGCCATTATAAGCTACATGCTCTGCATCTCCACACCAACTCCGTCCTTCTCCTGGAAATCGTCGCCTATTACTGCGAGGCTCACGTAGGGGTGCAGCCCTCAGTGGCCTTGCTGCGCCACTACTTCTACCTCCAGACCTCTCGTGGTCCTGCTTTCGCGTGCGCGAGCTTCGTCGCGTACGGTGGCGCCATTGCCATTTCGAGCCCCAGGAAAAGGATTGAGGGATTTAGGAGCAAGTGGGTCTTGGCAGATGCTGGGCGCATCCACCCTCGGCTGATCTTTCCCACGGAGCAATCCACGAGCTCCAGTGATTGGGGTCGAGCGGAGCTCGCGGACCCCCGCGCTAAGCTGGTGTTGGAGAAGATGGACGCGGATCTGAGGCCGGCCAACATGGCGGCGGAGAAGCTGACCGGCGCGTCACTGCTGAGGGAATTCCTGGAGCACTAGTTGGCTCCGCTTCGGCAGTACTCAGTTCCGATGTGGAGGCCCCATCCGAGCCCCGCGGCCTTGGCCGACGAAGATCTGACTGCGGTCCTCCAATCTCTGGTCGGGGGCGATGTGGCGAGGTTGGAGGGTGCTCCTACGCCCTTGTTCCTCCGCGACGACTGGGAGCAGGTAGTGGAGTCCATGCCCGTCTTCAACGGGGACGGGCCCGTGCCCACGGAAGCTCCCGAGGAACCGGTGGACGTGTCCTCCGACGACTCCAGCGGAGAGGAGGAAGGAGGGGAGCGGGAAAAAGGGCCTGACTCCGTGGCGACTGACGGAGAGTCGAGGGCTCCCCTCCCCCGGCACAGGTCCCGCGTTCTCCGCCTCTCTCCGAGCGATGATGACAAGCAGGGCGGCGGGAGCTCGCCCCCGATCCCGAAGAACGACAGGACCGGGCTGATCTCCCGCAGGTCTGCCCCGGCCCCGAGGCAGACCACAGACGCGCCTTCCGCTCCCGAGCTTCCCAAGGTTGACCCTTCCAACCGTCTTTAAGGCTTCAAATTTGGCCGGAGGCAGCTTGAGCTCACTGGCGATGACCCGTAAGCGCTTGATTTCTTGTCTTTATTTCTTGTTCTGCTGCTGAGGCTTGACGTCCGCATCTCTTGGATAGGCTGGCGTCCGCAGCAAAGAAGCCTAAGGGAGCTCCTGAGGTTCCATCCGGGGCAGCGCCTCTGCCCGCGAAGGAAGGTGACCGCGACGCACGGGCCTCTCCTGCCCGGTCGTCCTCGCGAGGCCTGGCTGAGCCGGCTGGGGCGAGCTCAGCCCCCATGGCCCAAGCGACTCCCGAGGTGCCTTTGCTTGCTGCCGCCACCATAGCCATTGGGGCGCAGCAGGCTCCGCCTCAGGATGTTGTGGTCGTGCTGCCGCCTTCTCCTCCTACTCCACCGACTGCTGTCTCTCTGACTCCTCCCGCCGTTCTCGATCGTGCTGCTGCTAAGCTGGACCGGCTACGGCAGGATCTTCTTGGCGCCGACCCTCGCTTGGTGGTCGGGCGCTTGGAGCTGGCTTCAGGATGGATTCGCTCCGACGCTTCGATTCGGGCGCCGCTAGTCCAGGCCTCGGCGGCCTGCGATGAGGAGAGGCAGTCCGTCCTCGAGGCGAAGGCTGCTCGTGACGCAGCCCTGGGGGAGGTGGCCGACGTCCGTGGTCGCTGCAAGGTGCTCGAGGACGGGCTGCAATGCTTGCGGGACCAGCTCGCGAAAGAGGCCCGCCTTCGCCAAGAGCAGGAAGAAGGCGTGAAGGCTCACAAGGCGGTCGTCAAGGACCGGGAGGCCAGGCTCAGGAAGCGCCGTGACCGCCTAGGCGCGCTGGAGAAGGAGTTGGGGGCGAGGAAGGTCGAGCTGGACGACAAGGCCCAGGTTCTTGCCGAGGACCGCGTGGCCTTTGCGGAGATGGAGGCGAAGGCTCGCTCCTCGCTGAGGACGCTTTATGACAGCGGCCTGGAGAGCCCGCTGGCTGGCGCCGAGGACGGCCCCGCCAAGCTGCTTCCCTTCCTGGTTCGCGTTCTTGAAGATGTCGCCCTTGGCCTTGGCCCCACGGCCGAGGCCGAGGCGCGTGTCCTGTCTTCTGCAGCGCTGACGCGGGTCCTCACCCACATCTACCATCGCGACCCCAGCGTCGACCTCGACAGCCTGCTGGGGCCAGCAAGCGGCGAGCGTGCCGCTGCCGCTGCCGAGGCCGTGAAGGGTCGCGCGGAGGCTCTGCTGGGGAAGTTCCGGGCCTTCAGCACCAAGCAGAAGCGAGGCGCTGCCGACCCTGTTGCTCCATGAGGCGAACCCACTCCGCGCTGCTCCACCGCCGACAAGTGACTCCGTTGTGGCTCCTGTCCTGCCTTCAATTCCCGCACATGTATCATGCCTCAGGGAGGCGTTTAAACTTGCGTTTGGCATTGAGAAAACAGTGTGGACTATAATATTTGCTTTTGAACTCCTTGAAATTTAAGATGGAGCTCCCCTCTCGCCTTTGCTCCCCTTTCTGCTCTACGTCCTCGGGTCCCAGCCCTCGAGCGAGTCTCAGCCGTCGCTGGTATGCTAGGTCGCGATGCCGTGGACAAGGCCAGAGGGTGAGGGCTGGAGAGCCAGTAGGAGCCCTGAGTCGCGATGATTTAGGCACCCCCCCTTTAACGTGCAAGCGGTTCGCGCGGATGAGAGTGAAGGAGGCTGTCTTTTGAATTCCTTGAAATTTACGCTTTTCCTTCCTACTTGCTTATGTTCTACGCCGGCAGAGCCCGGCCCTGCGCATACCTCTGCCGCCGTTAGCCCCGACCGGAAACCAGGACGGGACCAAGGAGTGAGGGGCTACGTGACAAGTTAGGCTCATGAGTCGCGATGCTCAGGAGTCCCCCTTGGCACACGAACAACAAGTAGGGAGGGGAGATGTGGGTGGATCTACCGTTCTACGTCTGCAGAGCCCGACCCCGCGCATACCTCAATCGCCGTTAGCCTTTCGGAACTAAGGAGTGAGGGGCTACGTGACCAGTTAGGCTCCTGGGTCGCGATGCTCAGGAGTCCCCCTTGATTCTCGAACGGCCTTCGTACCTTGGCTCCGCTCGGGGAGATACGCGTGACGAACCAGGCCCGGGGGGGCCTGGCTGGGTGGCGTGCGTCTTGGCATGACCCAGGCGCAGCCCCCGTGCCCAGCCCCCTCACACGGCACTCCCGAGGGGAGGCGTTACGATGAGGCTAGACACTGAGCTCTGAGCTCCCTGAGGTTGATGCGGCCCGGGGCCACCCTCAGTTGTTTACAACCAGCGCGGAGCATAGCGCTTCCGTATGTGTACGGGCATAGTTGCTCCTCGGTAGTGTCGTCAGCCAGCGCGGAGCATGGTGCTTCCACTGGTACGTGGGAGGGGGCTCCCCTCCGGGAGGAGCCCCCGGGGCGTGTACAGCCCCGCCCTGACACGTGGCTGGCACGGTAGGGCCTGGCGAGGTGTATCGGGGCACCCGTGAGCCAGCGCGGGACTCACGGGGCCCTACCTCTAGGCGGGTTGCGCCTGGCACTGGGCCTTATCTTGTGATGTGTTCCTGCAAATTTGGTTAGATGCCTGCACTCTACCTCCTCGGGTCCCGGCCCTCGAGCTGGTCTCAGCCGTCGCTGGTATGCCAGGTCGCGATGTCGTGGACAAGGCTAGAGGGTGAGGGCTGGAGAGCCAGTAAGAGCCCTGAGTCGCGATGCTCAGGTACCCCCCCTTTAACGTGCAAGTGGTCGGCATGGAGAAGAAGAGGTTCCGTGGACCGGCATCAAATAATCAAGCATGGTGGGTCGAACGCATAGCCGGAAATAAACGCAAAAGGGATACATGCCGCTGGGTCTGGCCTGAGCGACTTGGGGATGATGCAGCTCGAGGGGCGCCCCCAACAAAGTAAGCTAACTACATGAAATAAAAGGGATACACGCCGCAGGGACGGACCCACGCGGCCTGGGAATAATGCAGCCCTGGGGGGCGCTCCCAGCTGGAAATGAAACTTGAAATATGTCACCTGATGATGTTGAGGACGAAGGAGTGTTGGTGTAGCAGACTCGGTGGGCTGCTGAAGCCGATCCTCACGAGCCCCCAGGCCCAGGGGCCTCGGGAGGCTTCGGAGGCGCTGGTGGCTCCTCGCAGACCATCTCCATCTCCGCCAAGGCTGCGGAACGCCTGGCCTCTTGAGCCTCCATGATGCCCCTCATGAGGCGCTGGTACGTGGCAGCCGCGTTCGGCAAGCCGTAAGGCATGCGAATGTAGCTGTGGGGTGGACCTTTGCAGCGCCCCACTCGCGAGGTCCAGAGGCGCTCCAGAGAGGCGACTCGATTGAGCCCTGGTATGTCGATGCAGACGCGCAGCCCACCATCCTCGCCTAGATGGGGAGCCACAGCTGGTAGGCGGCGGCCGCCTCTCATGACTCTTGACTTCTGTAGCTCCTGAATAGCCTTGCTGATGAACTCCTGAGGGTTTGGCCCTCCTTGCCTTACTCCTTCTTGAGGGAAACGTGCTTCGAAACACGCCTCCATGTGGTGCCCAAGCGCCTCCCTCGTGACCTTAGCCAGTTCGATGGCCCTCCAGGGGAGAGCCCTCGAGCCCTGCCTGAGGAGGGCGCCGGGCGTGCTTTCCTATGCGATGGAAGGAGGTTCCCCCCGGGCAGGCGCGGGCCCTGAGGGGCCTGCCTCCTGAGGGGCCGGGTCGGACGATGTCTTCTTCTTCTTGGGGGTGGTCTCGGGAAGCCTCCTGCTTCCGCGATCCGGGTCTTCTAGTGATGCGGCCTAAAAGGCTCGTTCCAGGGAACACACCGCATCCTTCTCTTCACAGGGCACCGTGATGACTCCGCCATTTCATGGCATCTTCAGGATGTTGTAGCCGTGGTGAGTTACGGCCATGAACTTGGCCAGCGCTGGGTACCCAAGGATGGCGTTGTACGGTAGGCGAATGTGAGCGACATCGAAGTAGATGAGCTCGGTGCGGTAGTTGTTGCATGTCCCAAAGGTGACAGGGAGGCGGACCTTCCCAATCAGGACCGTGGAGCCGTCGGCGAATCCGGAGAAAGGCTTGGTTGGCTGAAGCTGGTTGTTGGGGACTTGGAGATTGTTGAATGTTTCCACGGACAGGACATTGAGCCCTGCCCCGCCATCGATGAGCGTCCTGGTGACCAGCACATTACTGATGATTGGGGAACAAAGCATCGGGAGGACTTGAGCTGATCCGCTGAGCTGAACGTGATGGCGCACGCTGACCACCTGAGAGGGCGTGTGGCTTCGAGTTTGAGGAGGACTGCATTTACTTCGCGAGCGAACTGCTTGAAGATGCGCTGAGAGGCTAGGGCTTGAGCCCCGCCCAGGATGCAGGCGATCGCGAGCGGCTCCTGGAAGCCCCCAGCCCCCTCGTCCTGATGGCGGTCCTTGTTTCTCCTTGGCTGCGGCGGCAGCGGAGGGAGGCCTGCGTTGCCTTGCGGGCGATCCTCGCGAGGCTGATCCCTCCAGTCTCCCTCGCGAGGCGGGTCTTGCCAGCGATCCTCGCGAGGTCGATCACGCCACCCTTGGCGCGGGCCGCGGTCTTCCCAGCGTCCTATGTTCCTTCCTCCTCCTCGACAGTAGCCCCAGTCACCGCGGTCGGGACGACGGCCGATCCTTCCTTCTTGCACGGCTCGGAGCTCTTGACATTCGTTGGTGTTGTGGGTGTGGAGGTCGTGGTACACACAGTACCGACTGCCCTTGGAAGATTCGGGCTGATCTCTGCCCCGTTAGGTGTCTGGTTCTGCCGCGAGCACAGCAGCCCCCTTGCGCTTCACATCCTTGGCCTTGGGCTTCTTCTCTTATGGGTCTGCGGCAGGCAGCTTGAGGAGGGAGAGACGCCCTTCCTCAGCCCTGGCGCACTTGGTCGCCAAGTTGAACAACTCCAAGGAAGTGCACAGGTCTTCATGCATCGCCAGCTCCTCCTTCATCTTGACGTCGCGCACGCCGTCGGAGAAGGCTGAGATGATGGCCTCCTCGGTCACCTTGGGAATCTTGAGGCGTGCGTTGTTGAAGCGCTGGGTGTACTTTTGCAGGGTATCTCCGGGTTGTTGCTTGAGGCGGCGCATGTCGCTCACGGCGGGTGGCCGGTCGTGAGTACCTTGGAAGTTGGCGATGAAGCGGGTGCGCATCTCGTCCCAGGAGGAGATCGTGCCTGGAGCCAAGTTGAGGAGTCAGGTGCGGGCCCCGTCCTTGAGCGCCATGGGAAACCAGTTCGCCATGACCTTCTCATCTCTGTTGGCAGCTTCGATGCCCAGCTCATAGAGCTGGAGGAACTCCGCAGGGTCAGCCGTGCCGTCATAACGAGGAGGCAGGTCTGGCTTGAACTTGCCGGGCCACGCGACGCTGCGTAGTTCGGTGGTGAAGGCATGGCAGCCTGCTGTAGCCACGGGAGGCCTTGGGTGACGGAGAGCTTGGTCTTGCAGGTCCCCATGCGCTGCAGCTGGGAGCCGCGTGGGGTCTTGACGTGCGGGAGCAGGAGCATGGTCGCGACGTGCTGGAGCAGGGAGCGCCCGAGCAGCTTCTTGTGGGCGAGGGACTTCTTGGCAGCTCTGCTCTTGCCGCGCCGGCACCTGACGGAACGGGTTCCGCCCAGGGGCCACGCGCCTTGGAGCCAGGGTGCCTCCTTGAGGAGGAGGCGGCTGGGGCGCCCCCGGAGGTTCGTCGCCCGCGCAGGGCAGGGTGCGGTGCAGCGAAAAGGACGGCGCAGGAGAGCCCCCTGCGGCCTGGATAAGCTCGGCGACGCGGTCGAGCCATTCTTCGTAGACGTCATCGACGGGACGGTAGCGCGGGAGCTCGTTTGCCGCGATGAGCGCTGCTCGAGCCTCCATGGGTGCGCAGAGCGCACGGGACAAAGAACCAGCTGGGGTGAGCGTGGGAGTAGCGGTGCGGCCGTCTTGCCGCACGGACGGATGCTGAGACGACGCTTGCTGCTCGTTTCCCGCCGGGCCGGTGGCGGCGTTGACGGCAGGTGACGGGGAACGGCGAGGACGCCCGCCGACAGGAGCCGTCTGGGCGACGCGGGAAGCGAGAGCGGCTCGGCGCTCGGCGCGAGCCATACGAGCGTCAGACATGGGCGCGATGGTCGGAGGAGAACGGGGCGGTGGAAGATGAATTCCGGCGCACCCCTACCTGGTGCGCCAAATGTTGGATTTCGGTTTCCGGAAGACCCTTGAGGTTCGAACACTGGGGTGCACACGGAGATTTTGCCTTCTACCTACCTGCACCCCACCGCCTCGCTAAGATCTAAGACATGGAAAGAACAACACAAGAGACACAGGGTTGATACTGGTTCGGGCCACCATTGTGGTGTAATACCCTACTCCAGTTTGTGGTGTGGTGGATTGCCTCTTGGGCTGATGATGATGAGCAATACAAGGAAGAACAGCCTCGCGAGGGTCTGTTCTTGGCTGGGGCGATGAACTGCTAGGAGGAGTTCAGTCACCCTTCTCTCTCTTTGATTCTCTCTCTTCTCTGATCTCTATATATATCTCTACCCTGGGGGTGGCTAGTCCTATTTATAGGCAAAGGCCCTGGGCCTCTTCCCAAATATTGAGCGGGAAGGGCGCCAACAATTGGCCATTTTGAAGGGGCACATCTGGTACACTTATCCTGACTAAAGTTGGTCTTCGCCTGCCAAACGCTCTGGTGGTGACGCTGGCTTGGGCTCCACAATGACTTCCTCCCTGCCGTTGGGCTGGTCTTGTTCCCGTTGCACCGAAACGGGTGCCTTTGCTTGATGCTCTCGCTTGCGCTTGCTCTCTTTGCACCAAAGAGGAAAGGAGGACACTGCGCGGGCTGGCGCCCGCCTGGAGCCCTTGGTCGTCACGGCTTGCGTCATGGGCACCTTGTGAGGTACCCCGCCTTGATCTCTCAGCCTCCTCGCGAGCCAGCCTGATGAGGCCGTGCCTGAGGAAGCTCCGCGTCGCCCGCCCTGCGAGGCTTGGCCCCTCGCGAGGGTCTTGGGTCTTTGTTGATGAAGATGGGCCGTGCTGGGCCCCCCTTTGAGCCACGCCGCAGGCCGCAGGCAGGCAAGTCTGGGGACCCCCGTTCTCAGAACGCCGACAGGGGGTCCCCAGACTTGCCTGCCTGCGGCCCACGGCATGGCTATGCTGCAGGCCTGTATGACCCATCTTCATCAACGAGGCATTCAAGACCCTCGCGAGGGGCCAGGCCTCGCGAGGCAGATGACGCAAGACCTCCTCAGGAGCAGCCTCACCAGGCTGCCTCGCAAGGAGCGGAGATATCAAGGCAGGGCAAACCTCGCGAGGCTCTCGTGACGTGAGCCATGACGATCAGGATCAGGCGGGCGCCAGCATGCAGTGACCTTGTTTCCTCTATGGTGTCAAGGAGGCAAGCGCAGGCGCGGGGTACCGAGGCATCAGGCAAAGGTTTCCATATCAGTGCAATGAGACCAAGACCAGGAGGACAGCAGGACAGAGGTCACCGTGGAGCCCAAGACAGCGTCATCACCAAAGCCTTTCGCATGCGAAGACCGATTTTGTCAGGATAAGCTGTACTAGCTATCCCCTTCAAATTAGCCGTTGTTGGCTCCCTTCCCGCTTAATATTTGGGAAGAGGACCAGGGCCTATATAAGTAGAACTAGCCACCACTGGGAAGGGGATCGATTCCACCGCCCATCCTGACATCCACTAGTTCACAGAGCACAAGAACACCTCAACCTCAGAAGGCTATTCTTCCCCTTGTATTGTTCATCATCAGCCCAAGAGGCAATCCACCACCACCACACTGGAGTAGGGTATTACACCACAACGGTGGCCCGAACCAGTATAAATCTTGTGTCTTTGTGTTGTGAGTTCATCGAGTTCGTCCGCGAGATCTTAGCGAGCTAGGGCGTAGATCGGTATGGGGGAAATCTTCGCGCGCACCCCAGTGTTTGAACCTTAAGGGTTTTGCCTGAACCCGTGATCCGACATATTTCCCTCAGTTTTTGAGAACCAAGGTATCAATAAAGTAGGAGACAACGTGCAAGTCACCTAGTACTTGCACAAACAATCAAGAACCTTGCAACCGACGCGATAAAGGGTTTGTCAATCCCTTCACGGTCACTCGCAAAAATTGAGATCTAATAGAGATAGTAAAGTAAATATTTTGGTATTTTTATTGTATAGATTGGAAACTAAAGATTGAAAAATAGTAAACTAGATGCAATGTAAATAAAAGAGATGCAATATAATAAGAAAGAGACCCGGGGGGGCATAGGTTTCACTAGTGGCTTCTCTCAAGATAGCATGTATTACGGAGGGTGAACAAATTACTGCCGAGCAATTGATAGAAAAGCGCATAGTTATGAAGATATCTAAGGAAATGATCATGAATATAGGCATCATGTCATGTCAAGTAGACCGAAACAATTCTGCATCTACTACTATTACTCCACACATCAACCGCTATCCAGCATGCATCTAGAGTATTAAGTCCATAAGAACAGAGTAATGCATTAGGCAAGATGACATGATGTCGAGGGATAAACTCAAGAAATTTGATATAAACCCCATCTTTTTATCCTCGATGGAAAAATACAATACGTGCCTTGCTGCCCCTACTGTCACTGGGAAAGGACGCCGCAAGATTGAACCCAAAGCTAAGCACTTCTCTGATTTCAAGAAAGATCAATCTAGTAGGCCAAACTAAACCGATAATTCGAAGAGACCTGCAAAGATATCAAATCATGCATATAAAGAATTCAGAGAAGAACCCAATAATATTCATAGATAATCAAGTTCATAAATCCACAATTCATCGGATCTCGGCAAACACACCGCAAAAGAGTATTACATTGAATAGATCTCCAAGAAGATCGAGGAGAACTTTGTATTGAGGATCAAATTGAGAGAAGAAGCCATCTAGCTAATAACTATGGACCCGAAGGTCTGTGGTAAACTACTCACGCTTCATCGGAGAGGTTGTGGTGTTGATGTAGAAGCCCTCCATGATCAATTCCCCCTCCGGCAGATCGTCGGAAAAGGCCCCAAGATGGGATCTCATGGGTACAGAAGGTTGCGGTGGTGGAAAAGTGGTTTCGGGATCCCCCTGATGTTTCTAGGGTATAAGAGTATATATAGGCGAAAGAAGTACGTTGGTGGAGCTACGAGGGGCCCACGAGGGTGGGGGCGTGCCTACCCCCTGGGCGCGCCCTCCTGCCTCGTGGTCGCCTCGTTGCGTCTCCGACTCCATCTCCAAGTCCTCTGGTTTTCTTTTGGTCCAAGAAAGATCATCGCGAAGGTTTCATTCCGTTTGGACTCTGTTTGGTATTCCTTTTCTGCAAAACTCTAAAATAGGCAAAAAAACAGAAATTGGCATTGGGCCTCCGGTTAATAGGTTAGTCCCAAAAATAATATAAAAGAGCATATTAAAGCCCATTAAACATCCAAAACAGATAATATAATAGCATGGAACAATAAAAAAAGTATAGATACGTTGGAGACGTATCAGAGGCCGCGGACGAAAGGATGAAGGGGAAGCCCTAGTCCGTGAAGGAAATGAGGGATAAACACTACCCTCTCACCTTGGATTTGGTGTGGGGATGATCTGCTTCTTGGCCGGGAGCCGGTGGGCGATTTCCTTGGCCAGGTACCCCACTTCCCAGAGTTCCGTGATGTTTCTCTCCGTAACGGAGGAAGCCATCCACTTGCCCCGCGCTCTGGATCTAGACATGGCTGGAGTTCTGGGAACGGAGAGGATTGAAGCTTGGGCGCTGGAGCTTGAGGGTGGATGGACTGAGGAAGGGGAAACCGTGGGGTAAAAAGGGGGAACCTTATCTCCTTATAAAGGCAGTGAATTTTATGCGTCCCCCACGAGCCTTAAAGCTCGCCGATTTCCAAGGGGTCATGCGAAACAACACGGTTGGGTTTCCCAAGCCCGTATTGATGAGAAACCCGTAATAAGGGGGCACGTTCTCTGCTTCGACAAGACGTGTCGTCGGTGGTTGCGTCTCGAAACAGGAAGCGGGAGGCTGAAAAGTGGTTCGAAATAATAAAGTGGCCAGACGTAATGTCTCATTAGTGAAATCTTCAAAGGACAGAACTATTTGCATTTTGCCCTTGTGATTCAGAGGTATGACTATTGTACATAACTAGATATAGTACTGACGATCAACTACTTTGAAGTATTATGAGGAGGAACCCGCCTTGCAATGCCGAAGATAATCTCCGCGCCGGACACATCATCATTGAAGACCGGTTCAGGGGCTACTGAGGGAGTCCAGGCTTATGGGGTCCTCGGGCGTCCAGGCTATGTGATGTGGGTTGGACTAATGGGCCGTGAAGATACAAGATGGAAGACTTTCCCTCATGTCCGGATGGGACTCTCCTTGGCGTCGAAGGCAAGCTTGGCGTGCAGATATGAAGATTTGTTTCTCTGTAAACCGACTCTGTACAACCTTAGCCCCCTGCGGTGTCTATATAAACCGGAGGGTTTTGTCCGTAGAGGCAATCCTAATCATACATGCTAGACATCTAGGGTTTAGCCATTACGATCTCGAGGTAGATCAACTCTTGTAACCCATATACTCATCAAAGTCAATCAAGCAAGAAGTAGGGTATTACCTCCATTAAGAGGGCCCGACCTGGGTAAACATTGTGTCCCCTGCCTCGTGTTACCTTTGATCCTCAGACGCACAGTTCGGGACCCCCTACCCGAGATCTGCTGGTTTTGACAACGACACTCAAGTCGGCCCGCCTGCATTCTCATCTACATCCTCCCCTCGCTCGCCCTCTATCTCTCTCTCTGTCTCAAATCTCTAACATGGCGTCGCCGGTCTGCCCACGCACCGACGAGGAGTCGCCGCCCCCCCAGGACGCTCACTCGAAGAGCAGCGACGAGGACTCCTACGCGCCGCCGGGCGAGGTTGTGCCGGACCCCCCAATTTTGGATTGGTTTTGGGGCCAGTACAATCTTTGTCTATGCAATTTGCTGCCGCCCACTGAGAAAGCCAAGCAAGTGGTGTTCAAGAAGGAGATGGTAGAGGAGGAAGCCAGGTACCAGGCAGCCTGTGAAGCCCGTGATGCCTCCTGGAAAAAGGAGGCGGTGGAGCTTTGGGGGCGGGTGCGTCGTCGTGCGGAGGAGGTGTCCGAAGACAGGTACTTGCAAGGAAGGTCAAAGGCGCTAGACGCCTCATCGCTGCATGGAGGTGGGCCGATATGCTCCAGCGTGCCACCGACGAGGAGCTCCGATGGGCGCCCAACAAAATGGCAAGATCGTTCGCGCTCGTCCGCTAGCAAGAGGAAGATTGATACGTCAAGCGTTGTGAGGCGAAGGAGGCGGAGTACTGCCTCCGTGCTGGTAAGAAGTCGCGCACAAGGGAGCTGCTGGCATGGGGCTATCGGAATACTGCCCCCAGGAGGAATATTAGTTTTAGTATTGTACCTAGTAGTTAAGTATCATCACGTATATGTGATCATATTATATATATATATATATATTGTGATGAACTAATGAACAATTAATATATGTATATATATATATTATAAATTCCATTTTCTATCTGTTTTTGTATACTAATTTGAATCTAGCTATTATCATCCACATATACAGAATGGAAAGCGTATATACACACATTGAAACAGAACATATAAGAACGGAAAACACAATACACACATTGAAATAGAGCAATACTATGATTGCTGTCAATACATAGCTATCCACGTCGAAATGACTCAACAAAATAAAACGTGTCCATGTGTCGGGACCCCGATTCTAAGTCACACCGATCTAGCATGTAACACCTCATATCACTTTGTGGCCTCACGCACGGTATTCCCATGGGTGTCGCCTAACCATGGCCCGGGACCGTTTGCGCCTTTTGGCTCACGTATATGATAGTATCGCTAGCATCCATATGACAGAGAACCCGGGCCGACATGACTAGTCGTGAAACCAAAGCGGCACTAACCCATGGGGACAGGCATACATGAATCAACTTCGAGCATGTCGGTCAGCAGCGTGTGAATCCGGGCTGTAGCACTTGGCTAACAGGACTGCGGTAACCCAGGCTGTAGCAGACTAGGCAGGACTCCGGATGTCACTGCGTGACATTTCCCCGAAGGGACAAACACAAGAACGAAGTGAAACACATGTCCGCCAGTCAAGTGTCCTGAACAGTAGTGCTGGGCTAGCAGGACCCCAGTGAACCGTGCTGTAGCGGACTACTATGGCTCAAGGAGGCACTAGACTACATTTCCCCATAAGAGAGGCTGACAAGGATAAACAACTAGATTGTCGGATCCCACACATAGCAATACACGTTACACGTACGCATAACATGCAAGTATGTGTTGTACAACATGGCATCACAACATAACGCAAACTCATATAGATAAAGGCCCAGAAGAGCCACATAGCATTAAATACAAACAGGGGTCACATGACCCATCATTCAGAGCATACAAGCAACAAGTGGAAGCATTAGATGTCTGAGTACAGAAAACTACAAATGGAAAAGGCTGAAGAGCCTGACTATCTACAACATCCGATCAAGATCGTAGCTGAGGTACAAGCTAATTGTCGAAGTCCACGTAAACTAGTAAGACCGAAGTCTCCGCTGCAAAAACATAAATTAAGCAACATGAGTACAAAGGTACTCAGCAAGACTTACATCAAATCCTATCATACATGCATTTGTCTCAAGAAGGTAATGTGGGGTTTAGTTGCAGCAAGCCAGCTTTGACTCAGTGGCTATCCTGTACTACGACTGCTGGTAACTCTTTTGAGGTGGCGCACACGAGTCCACTAATCACCACATCAATACTCTACTATGGATTCATTCCCGTCTCCCTACGAGAAAGCCATTCATAGCACTCACACTTGTCTTGAGCATTTTAGAGTATCCACTTCAAGTTGTCTATGTACCACGTAAGCATCCTAGAAGTCCATAACCGAGGACACGGCTATTCGAATAGATCATGATAACCCTGCAGGGGTGTACTTCTTCACACACGCTCTCGCCACTTACCACCATGTACACGTCATGTATCTCGGCAACCTTCAAGCGGAAGCCTGGCGAGGGAGTCGTCCACGACCTAACTAACCACACAAGACTCTAGTCCAGGTTTATCGCCTATCCGGGTTCCATCCGCAAGGAGATCCGGCCGGGGTGTCGCTCACGGCCCCAAACGATGTCTGCAGGGTTCCCAAGCCCACCTCGCCGGATGGATCTACGCTTGGTACACCGTGCCACTTGTGCTTAGTATGTCCCAAGCCCACCTGGCTGGGTGCCACTTGGTAGACTACTAACACTACCTACAAACACCAGAAACTATTTGCAACTCCTGGACAGAGATCAAGTTGGTTAATAAGTCGAGAGGGGCACTTAAGCATTCCAATGTGTGGTAGTAGCTAGTCATTGGACAACATACACAGAAATCAGTGCTTAAGGATGGTTCCAGTGAGACAACCCACCATGTACTCCTACATGGCCTCTCACCGCTACCTTTACCAAATCGTGTTCACACACTTAACTCTCAGCACCAGAACATATAGTAACACTCCAATTCATTCCCAATGAATCAGACCTGACACAACTCTAAGCAATAGCAGGCATGGCATGGTAGGAACACAATATGGCTCAATCAACTCCTACACATGCTAGTGGGTTTCAACTAATTACTGTGGCAATGACAGGTCATGCACAGGAATGGGTTCAACTACCGCAGCATAAAGTAGCAGTTGATGTCCTAATGCAATAAAAGAGAGCAGGAGCGAGAGAGTGGGATCATATCGGAATGAATAAGGGGGTTTGCTTGCCTGGTAGATCGATAGAGGGGCATTGCTTCACAGACAGGTACTCGGGAACACTCTCCGAAGCGAGACCTATCGAGAAGAACAGTGCCGGCAATCAGTACACAACATATGCAACAATATGATGCATGATCATGGCATGTAGATGTGATGTTGTTTGAGCTAATGCAACTGGCATTCATTTGGTTGAAGTCCATTTGACCCAAAGGTTCGAATGCATCTTCAAAATAAGCTCTTATAAATGCCACTCATATGTTTTCACCTCTACAGCAGGTATAACTTGGTTTTTCATGCATGAAACTGGTACAGATGGATAGATTGCATTTTTCTGATAATTTTTTATATATAAATTATTTCAATCTGAGCTACGGTTGAATTTCTATGAATTTTAGAAGTTTATATCATTTTCTGGATTTTCCTGATTTATTTTTAAACCAGAAAATGATTAATTGCGTCAGCATGATAGTGGCATGATGTTAGCGAGTCAACCACGGCTGACCAGGTCAAACCTGACGTGTGGGGTCCACACGTCAGTGACATGGGTTAACAAAAGAGGTTAATTAGACATCCTAACTAAAAATTAGTCAGGGGTCGGGCCCCACCTGTCATTGATCCATACGGGTCAAATTTGGGTCAACTAGGGGTTAATTAGCGCGGGTTGACTCGGTCAATCCCGCCGGCGTTTAGCCGCCGGCGAGGCCGAACGCGGCGGAGGGGCACGGGATTGCGTCTCCGGCGACCAAATGGGCCGCGGAGACCATCCCCGAGGAGCTGGTGCTCGCGCGCATCCAGGAGTGCAGACGGGAGGCTGCGGGGGCGGCGGAGCTCGCTGGAGCGGAGCTCGCGGCGGCGGCCGGTGTTCGGGCGCGAGCGGGGATGCGGCAGCGGTGTGCGAGGGCGAGAACGGAGAGGGGGGGAGGAGCAGCAGCTCACAACGATCTCGATGGGCTTAACGGCGAGCTTGGGGACGCGCTGTGGTCGACGGGGCGGCGATGGGAATCCATGGCGGCCGGCGGTGAAGGAGACGACGGTGGCGATGATGGAGGCCGTCCGGAGGTGCATGGCTCGACGAGAAGGTAGAGGGTGTCGCGGCGGAGCTGGGGAGCGTGTCGGGGAGGTGCGACAGTGGCCGAGGCCACGGTGGTTGTGGATGGCGGCGACGGTGATTTCGGCCGCGAGAGAGGGAGCGAGGGGGAGGAGAGGAGAGGACTGGGGAGAGTGAGAGGGTCCCGGGGGGCGCGTGGCCTCGTCGGGACGCATCGATGGAGGGACAGGCGGGTAGGGAGGGAGGACGTGGCGCGGCGCGTCGGGCACGCGCCCGTCCTCCTGGCAGGAGGAAGACGACAGGGGAGAGGGGACAGGTGGGCTGGGCTGGCCAACTGGGCCGGCCAGGCCGCACAGTGCTGGGCCAGCATGGGAGCTGGCCGCAGGTAAGTTTTTCCATTTTTGTTTTCTTTTCTATTTTCTGACATTTGTTTTGATTTAATAAAAATACTAAATCATTTTATTTCCTTGTGCCATTTTTACAGGAGCTAGTGGTATTATACATGAGCTCCTCATCAACTAGCACAATTTTTGGACAATATTATATATATATAACAATACAAATCCAAAGCAAATAATTACTGCGTTAATTGCAAATGCCCAAAATAAATACTTATGAGCTCCTAAAAATATTTGTTTGATTTTCATCTCTGTCCAATATTTTCAGAGAGCAACATGAACATTTTCTTGGACCTTTTTGGAGCAATTTTTATCTGGGTCATTTCCAGAAATGATTCTGAGGGTTTCACAAATACCCATTTCAAATTTAAATGGAATTTAAACATGATGCACACATGACTAGCTAGCCTAGGACTTACCACCACTAGGGATGTGACAACTTGCCCCCACTTGAAAGAATCTCGTCCCGAGATTCAGGGGTCGATGGAAAGAAGGTGGGGTACTCCAGTCGAAGACGATCTTCTCGCTCCCAAGTAGCTTCTCTCTCAGAATGATGAGACCACTGAACCTTGAGAAACTTGATGTTCTGACGTCGAGTGACACGCTCTGCTTGATCAAGAATCCGAACAGGGTACTCTCGATATGTGAGGTTATCTTGGAGATCAAGCGTTTCGTGGTCCACTCCACGGATGGGATCCGAGAAGCAACGCCTGAGTTGAGAGCCGTGGAAGACTTCATGTACTCGAGAAAGATGTGGGGGTAGTTCCAACTGGTAGGCAACCTCTCCTCGTTTAGCGAGAATGAGAAAGGGACCAATATAACGAGGAGCCAACTTGCCCTTGATACCGAAACGATGGGTACCCTTTAACTGTGTAACCCGAAGGTAAGCCTTGTCGCCAATTTTATAAGCCACTTCCTTATGACGACGGTCATACTAGCTCTTTTGACGAGATTGGGCTGTTTTCAAATTCTGACAAATGACGCGAACTTGCTCTTCTGCCTCCTGGATCATATCCGGTCCAAAGAATTGTCTTTCACCGGTTTCTGACCAGTTCAAAGGTGTTCGACATCTTCGTCCATACATAATCTCGAAAGGAGCTTTCTTGAGACTGGATTGGTAGCTATTGTTATAAGCAAACTCGGCAAAAGGAAGACACTTCTCCCAATCCATACCGAATGAGATAACACAAGCTCTAAGCATGTCTTCGAGAATTTGGTTGACCCTTTCCACCTGACCACTTGATTGAGGGTGGAAAGCGGTACGGAAGGAAGGATGGGTGCCCATGGCAGTTGGGAAACTCTCCCAGAAATGAGAAGTGAAGAGACTACCACGGTCTGAATTGATCTCTAGTGGAACACCATGAAGTGACACTATTCGAGAAATATATAAGTCAGCGAGCTGACTAGTGGTGATATTCTCTCGAATAGGTAGGAAGTGAGCCACTTTGGAAAGACGATCAATGACTACGAAGATAGCATTATTCCCTCTCTTGGTCCTGGGAAAGCCGGTGATGAAGTCCATACCAACTTTATCCCATTTCCACTCAGGAATAGCTAAAGGCTGAAGGGTGCCAGCAGGTCTCTGATGTTCTGCCTTAACGCGACGACAAACGTCACAGTTAACAATGAACTCAGCGATCTCTCTCTTCATCCTAGTCCACCAGAACCTCTGGCGTAGGTCCTGATACATTTTAGTACTACCGGAATGAATTGTGAGAGGAGATTCATGCACCTCCTTAAGGATTAATTGTCGAAGATGTTGATTCTTGGGAACCACCAAGCGATTCTCAAAGAAAACAACACCTCGATCATCTATAGAGAAACTTCCACCAACTCCCTTCTTAATGTTTCTCTTGATGCGGATAACACCCCTATCAAACTTCTGGTCAGAAATGATCTGATCCTCAAGGGCAGGTTTCACCACCAAGGTAGAAAGGAATCCGTGAGGAGCAATGTGAAGATTAAGCTTACAGAATTCCTCATGGAGAAGTGGTTGGCCCTGCTGCAACATAAGATTGTTGCAATAGGACTTACGACTTAGCGCATCAGCCATGACATTTCCCTTGCCTGGGGTGTAGGTAATCCCTAAGTCATAATCTGAGATCAACTCCAACCAACGTCTTTGCCTAAGGTTCAAATCTGGTTGGGTTAAGATATACTTGAGACTCTGGTGATCGGTGTAAATCTCGCAACATTTACCAAGAAGGTAATGCCGCCATGTCTTAAGTGCATAGACTACGGCTACAAGCTCTAGATCATGTGTAGGATAATTCTCCTCATGTGGATGCAACTGTCGAGATGCATAGGCAATCACATGACGATCCTGCATAAGAATGCAACCTAGTCCCTGTCGTGAGGCGTCGCAGTAGATAACAAAGTCTTCAGTGAAATCCGGTGGCACAAGTATGGGAGCAAAAGTCAGGCGTCTTTCCAGTTCCTGAAAACTGTACTCGCACTGTGGGGACCACTCAAACTTTTTATCTTTCTTGAGAAGTTCCGTGAGAAGTTTAGCCACTTTGGAGAAGTTTTCAATGAAGCGGCGACAATAACTGGCTAGACCAAGGAAACTCCTAACTTGTTTAACTGTTTTAGGTGGAGTCCAATCAAGAACGGCCTGAACTATCTCGGGATTGATAGCAATGCCCTTACCAGAGATCATGTGGCCCAGGTAGGTCACTTCTGGCAACCAAAATTCGCACTTGGAGAACTTGGCATAAAGGCGATGCTCTCTGAGTTTCTCTAACACAAGTCTAAGATGCTCGGCATGCTCTTCCTCGTTCTTCGAGTAAATAAGGATATCATCGAGGTAAACCACGACGAACTTGTCTAAGTACTCCATGAAGATCGAGTTCATCAAGCGGGAGAATGTAGCTGGAGCGTTGGTTAGACCAAAGGGCATGACGGTGTATTCGTACTGACCGTAACGAGTGACAAAAGCCGTTTTAGGAATGTCCCCGTTTCTGATCTTGATTTGGTGGTAGCCTAACCTCAAATCCATCTTGGAAAAGACTGAGGATCCAGCGAGCTAATCATATAGGTCGTTGATCATGGGGAGCGGATACTTGTTCTTTATCGTGACAAAATTAACGGTACGATAATCTACAACCATCCGGTCCGTACCATCCTTCTTCTTGACGAAGAGAACGGGGCAAGCCCAAGGAGAAGAACTAGGACGGATGAAACCCTTTTGGAAGGACTCATCAAGTTGTTTCTTAAGCTCGGCTAGTTCTAAGGGTGCCATCTTATAAGGTCTCCTAGAAATTGGGGTGGTTCCTGGGATAAGATCTATGACAAACTCTACATCTCTGTCAGGTGGAACACCTGGTAGTTCTTCAGGAATGACATCCGGAAAGTCACGGACTACCGGGATATCTTCAAGGTCTGGAAGAGGGTTGGCATTAAGAGAATAAAGCTGACGCTTTGCAACTCTGGTGGAGACAGTGACTATCTTGCCAAAGGGGTGTGTGAGCTGAACGGACCTGGTGTAACAATCAATCTTGAAATAATGAGCTTTCATCCAGTCCATACCCAGGATGATATTAATATCTGAAGACTTAAGAGATATCAAGGAAGCTAGGAATACAAGTCTTTCAACATGTATTTCATTGCCATAACTTATCCTAGAAGTTTGCCATTTGGATCCAGGAGTTTGAATGAGTAGTGGGGAGGGCATATCACAAAATGACATGTCGTGCAAACGAGCATAGCTTTCAGAAATGAAGGAATGAGATGCTCCAGTATCGAATAGAATTGATGCTGGATGATAGTTTACAAGGAGTGTACCAAGAACGACATATGGATCATCATGAGCGTCTTTAGATGAGACGTGATGCACACGTCCATGTTCAGTGGGAGCTGACTTGGCATTGATCATCTTGTGTGATGGCTTACTACCACGGCCAACAGACTTCTCGGGCTGGGATGGAGCAACACTGGTCTGAGTGCAAATACGGGCAATGTGGCCTGGCACTCCACACTTGTAACAAATCTTGGAGGTAGGACGTGGACCCACATTGGCAAGCGGTCTACCAATACGCCTGGGTGGAGCATATGGCTGAACTGGGTGAGGCGCCACATAAGATGGCGTCGGTGTGTAGCCGGGTGGAAGAGCAGAGTTCGGAATCCAAATCCGGCGCTGTCGTGGTATTCTCACGGGGGGTGATAGACGACATATGCCACAAGGTGGCTTCGTGTGAGGGCAAGACTGCTGTCGGAATATCCAGGGACGGGTATGCGAGTAGCACGCGCTAGTTTACCCAGCTTCAGAGCTCTCCAGAGAGATAATACTCCTACTGCTGCATGTCTGAGTGTATCTAATATATCTAGTACAGAGTGCTCCTAGAGCTGCATCTGAACTCAGTGCCCTAGGCATCTGGCTGTGTATATGCCTATATGAGGCATGTTAGTGGCCGGCCGGCCATGCTCATGGTCGTGAGCATGTGTGCTCATGTAGATGGATGGATGGATAGCTAGCTAGCTTGCTAGCTAGTTGCTTGTGTGTGTACGTGAGAGTCCATCCTGGATGGATGGATGTGTGCCCATATATATAGGCATGGCTAGCTTAGAGAGTAAGCTATGTGGTGGCATGGGCAAGGGATGGTGGGGTGTCATACTTGTCCCCTGGGTCACTTCATAAATAGTGCCAGGGGACAAGTGACAATGTACATGATGGCTGGGTGACACATGAACAGTGCCGGGTATGGTTGTCACGTCGGGGTCGCGTCAGGCTGCAGTTGACTTCTGGAAGCTGGCTGGTTGGAGCAGTTGGCAGCCAGCAGTCGGCCTGGAGCGGTCGGGAAGTCGGCAGCCTGCAGTCGGCAGCCGGCAGTCGGCCTGGTGGTGTAGTCGGCAGCCTGCACTCGGCAACCTGCAGTCGGCCTGGTGGTGTAGTCGGCAGCCTGCAGTCGGCAGCCTGCAGTCGGCCTGGTGGTGCAGCCGGCAGCCTGAAGTCAGCAGCCGGCAGCCGGCCGAGTAGTTGGACTGAGGGGCTTTGCTAGCTCCGATGTCTTGAATTATTGTCTCACCATCTTCGGGGTATCCGTGTCCAATTACTCCGACAGTAGCCCCCAAGCCTCCGGGCAACTTGGCAAAGTTGGACGGAGGTTTTTTGGTGAGTGTTCATGAAAATGATCATAAAAAAGACGAAGTTAGTCCACGCAGATATATCAAATGTTTGCTTTTTAGCATTGCAAGTTTTATGCGGAGGGTGCCGACTTGGTTTGGTCCGAGCCCCCTTGATATTTTTCGTGTTCCCTCCGCTTTTTGGCTTGTGCTCTTGCTTGCCGGACAGCCGCTCTGCGGTCTGTGGCTAAGAGTGGGCCGTGAAGCGGAGTGTACAGTACTCAGAGTCTGGGAGCAGATTCAACCGAGTAGACACTTGTCAAGGAAATGACCGGATCGCCCGATCTGTTTTTGGGGTTGGATGCGACATATGCCAAAGGATGGCTTATCATGGTGGGGGCGAGTAGAACGTCGCCGGTGCCTGGAAGCGGGATGAGGTGTAGACATGCACGCTGGCGAATCTTACCCAACTTCAGGGCTCTCCGAGGAGATAATACCCCTACTGCTACTCTGCGGGGTCTCCGCATGATCACTATGGTGATATGTGTACAAAGTTGCTCCTCGAGCTGTGTTCTGGAGGTAGGAGAGGGCAAGGCTAGATCTCTCCCTTCTATGCTTTTGGTCTAGTGGTAAAAGGATCGAACCCTTTGCATGGGTGCTCCGGGGGGTTTGTATAGGCCTACCCCCTGGGGGTACAATGGTAATCCGGCTGGGCGCGGGTCCCAGCCATCTGTCTCTCAGGTCGCCGTCTTCTCCGCCGACTCCTGGGGCCCGCCGCTGGTGGGCCCCGTCGACTGACTTGGTCACTGTAGCCGCGCCTTGGATGACGCTGGCTTGGTCGTGGGGTCGTGGCAACAGTGCCGCTGCCTGGCGGGCGATCACTGTCGCCACTCCCCGTCTTATCTGGTTAATGGCGTGTGGGCCCCGTGGGAGGTGCGGGCCGTCTCTCACAGGCCGACTCCCACGAGGTCCGTCTTCGGGTGCTCTCGCCGTCTTTCGTTCCCCCGCTGACTAGCGGGACCCGCCGTCTCTGGGTCGTACGGGCGGGCCATCATGGGAATAGGGTTTCGCCGTTGGGGCGAACGTCAGGGCCAGCATGGCAACAGTGCCACGCCGGACGGAGATCTCCTCCGGTACGACGTACTGTGGCCATACCTGCCCTTGGTAATCAGGGTAGGGGAGGGCCGTACTCCGGCCATCCCCTGTCTCGTCCTTCTTCTCGAAGGCAGAGGACGGTGAAGTCACTGGTCGACTCCCCATAGTCGGCTTCACCAACTGGGATTCGGCTTATGTCATAGCCGTCTCTGGGATTCGGCCGTGAGTGGGTAGTCGGTGATGCAGCAGCCGACTCCCAGAGTCAGCCCTTTGTCTTGGGATCTTTGAGGGGCGAAGCCTGCCCCGATGTCTTGAAAGGTTCTGGGTCTCGGGTTAGCCTACCCGTGGCCCATTACTCCGACAGTAGTCCCTGAAGCTGGTGAGGCGCTGAGGGAGACATGTCGAGGAGCCTCAACAGTTTCTTCCTCTGAGTGGATGGATCTGAGGCTTGCCTGCCGTCTTCCTTCGAGTGGTCCACAGGGAGGTGATCTTATTCAGGCCGTCTCTGACAAGCCGACTATTGGAAGCCGGACTCGTCGAAGGTAGTCTTGCTCTTCAAAGAGTTTGAAAGTCTTGGCGGGATTCAGACGGCGTGCTTGATAAGCTACACGGCCACCGCCCGCCGCGGACCTGCCAAGGGACGCCACGTGGCCGGGCCAATCTGCCAGCCCATGCGCGCGACGGGACAAGGCCCGCGGGTGGGGCCCGCCATTATCGTGCCTCGGCCTTCGAGCGGATCCGTTGTGGCCATGCGGGCGGTTGAGCTTCTCAGCGCAGTAAATGCGCGTGGTAACTTCCGTCGTAAATCGCGGGGGTCGTGGGGGCGTGGGCGCAGTTAATCCCATGATGCCCCCTCGGTTCCTCAGCCCGCCGGTCTATAAGTAGGCGGAGGGAGCGGGGCGGGGAAGCATGCGCGCCCGCTCTCCTCTGCTTCCTTTGCTTCTTTCTTCTTCCTTCTTTCTCCTACCGCTACTGCGCCGAACTGCGCCCCGCTTGCAGCGATGAGCTCTTCCTCCGCCGCCGTGCCCGCCGCCGCCGTGCGCTCTGGCGTGTGGGACGGTTCTGAGATCGACGACGACATGATCGACTTCCTCCGCAAGACGCGTCGCCCTCCCGGTGCGCTCCTCGTGCAGGCTCGTGCTCCCGCCGCCGCCGGAGGTGACGCCGACGCCGGGGGAGGGCGAGCAGCTCATGTTCCGCTCCCACCTCATGCGTGGCCTGGGGCTGCCGGCGAGCGGGTTCTTCCGTTCGTTCTTGGAGTTTCATGGCCTCCAGCCGCACCACCTCACCCCAAACACGGTGGTGCTGCTGGCGGCTTTCACTGCTCTGTGCGAGGGCTTCCTCGGTGTTCTCCCCACCATCGAGCTGTGGGGAGAGTTCTTTCAGTCCAACCTCGGCACGCATGTCGCCGGCGTGCCAGCCCAGTGCGGTGCCTTCATTGCGATACGGAGGACGACGGCCGACAACCCGTTCCCTGCCATCCAACTAATCAAGTCGGTGAAGATGTGGTAGCGCTCTTACTTCTATGTGAAGAACGACGCCCCAGACGGCGACTGGGTTAATCTGCCGCCGTACGCAGCCGGCGCGCCGGCTGGGAGGCAGCGCAGCTGGTCCTACCTCGCCAGGACGCTGACTCCGGCTGGAGCCGCCGCCGTGGCGCGACTTCGAGTGCTGACGCAGTTGGCCGGTCTGACCGGGGCCGACCTGCTGGCCGCCTTCGTGGCGCGTCGAGTCCTCCCGCTCCAAAGCCGGCCTCACCTGATCTGTCAAATGAGCGGCCACCGGGACCCCAGTCGGATGTGCACCAAGGACATGCCCCACGCGGAGGTGGCGAACACGATGAACTACATCACGAACTGCGGCCTCTCGGAGGATTGGCAGTTCGGCATGGAGCCGTTCTCGCGTGCCACCCCCCGCCGGTGGTAAGTTTGTTCTTCTTCTTCTTCTTTACAGCCGAATCCGACTCTTGATCTTTATTATTTTTGACTCAGAATCCTCTCATTCAGCCCTCGTCTGGCGCCGTGGGGCCGCCCCGCCAGTTCGCCCCCGATCGCGCGGAGAGCGACATCGACGACCCCGACCTGGGGGCAGCGGCGATGGAGGCCGACGCCGAAGGAGGCGCCAAAGGAGAGGAAGGCGGCCTCAGGCCCTCGGCCACCTTCGCCGACTGGCCCGCCGGCGAAGATGGAGAAGTCGCCCCGCGCCATCAACCGAGGCAAGACGGCGCGAGGATGCGCCGGGCCGGGCCGAGTTCCCTTGGAGGCCGGGAGAAGAAGTTTAAGGGGGCGGCCGCCGCGACCAAACGGGTGGAGGCGGTTGCGAGGGCCCATCGCTTCCGTAAGGAAGTGAAGAAGCCGCCGCTAACCTCTGGGTAAGTGTTTCTGCTTCTTCGTCTTGTTTTATCTTCTGGTGGATCTGGTCCGGGTCCTTACATGTCTTCCTTGTTCCAGAGCTCCTCTCACCCTTGGGAGGGTCGCCGCCGCCTCCATCAGGGGGTCGGTGGAGTCGTCCGCCATGACTCGGCGTATTGACCCTGCTGCCGACCTCCGGGAAGCGACGGAGCGGAACGCGTAGGAGAAGCGCGACGACAACGAAGCCGCCCGCCGGGAGAAGGCGGAGGCCGAGAAGGCGGCCGCCTTCACCCAGAAGGGGCTGGAGGGAGCCGAAGCCGCGGCGGCGGCCAAAGAGCGGGCCGAGGAAGCCGCGCGCCGCCAGTCGGCGCTATTCATCGTCCCATTGAACTCGGCGCCGCCTCCGGATTATACGGAGCAGTCTGGGGAGGTCGGCGGGGAGTACCCCATCGTGGAGAGGGAGAGCGGCGAGACCCCCGGTCTGGACACGGTGGTGCCGCCACCACCGCCCCCGCCGCCATCGGGAAGCGTGAGGGATAAACAGCCGGCGGACCCGCCAGTGCCGCCGACTACGGACGAAGCCACGACGAACTTGCTTCTCCAAGTCGCCTCGCCGATGAGCCACCTTCTGGAGAAGGCGACTTCAGCGCCGCGCCCTCTGGAGACCAGAGCAGCCAGCTCGGCCGCCCCAGACGTCGAGGTGATGAGCGCCACGCCCGTCGGGTGGGTGCCAGGAGGTGGTACAGGCCCGCTGAACCAGGCGCTCCTGGACGTCCAGGCGATACTGCGAGCCGAAAGCGACGCCCTCGAGAACTGCACCAAGGCGCATCTGGCGTCGCGTGCGGCCGTCCGGGTATGTTTCTTCTGACTTTGTTTTTCTTGCTCTTATCTGTGGGGGCGCGCCAGCGCACCCACTGGGTGTAGTCCCCGAGTTCCGAGCCGGCTGCTGAGCAGGCGGGTTGGAACTCCATTGGCGAGTTCCAAATGCTTATTCTTTTTGAAATACTTATCGTAGGACAACCACAACCTCCGAGTCACCGTCTTCAACCGTAATGTTGAAGAGATGGGCAAGCGGACTGCCGACTTGTCGGAGAGCTGGAGTGAGTTTCCTTCTTCGCGGGGGCGCGCTGGCGCACCCGCGGGCTTTAGTCCCCGAGATTCGGGCCGACTGCTGCGCAGTCGGGCCGGATCTTCTTGGCGACCTTTTCTGATGACTCGTGTCCTTTTTCTTATTTCTTTAGAGGCCAACGCCGTTCTTCAGCAGCAGCTGGGCGAAGCCAACACCGCCTTGCGCGCCAAGGAGGCAGAATGTGGCAAGCTCGCCACAGAACGCGACATGCTGGCTGCGCAGCTGGCGGAGCAGAAGGAGCTGCTCAAGAAGGCGCAGGAGGAGGCGAAGGAGAGAGAGACTGGTCTCCAAGCCGAGTTCGAAGCCGAACGCTCCTCCTGGACCGATAAGGAGGCGATGCTGACCTCCGGCTTCCATGAGATTGAAGATATCGTTGACGGTAAGTTTTCTTTACTCGCTTTCTTTGAGCAGCCGACTGTGGGTCGGGCCGACTCTTGCTTTTTCTGACTTGCTTCTTTTTCTGTCGAGGCTGATCGCGAGGCGCGGAGGGCGGCCGGTGAGGAGGTTGCTGCCAACGCCCCCTGGACTCTTGATGAACAGCTTCTGAGCATCGAGGCTCGCCTGCGGCCGGCTCACCGGATGCTGCGCCGGCTTCAACGTGCCGGCGCCAAGGCGATTGCTGCCTTGTGGCCAGAGATGCCGATTCTGCGCACTCCCAGCCGGACTGCCGACTGGCTGGAGGTCGCAGCTGGCCGCCTGGAGGCTTGGAAAGGCTCCTCGGCACGTGCCGCAGCGTGTTGTGCCTTGGAGTTCGTCAAGGCGTGGTATCCAGACCTGAGCCTAGACCAGCTGGCCACGCTCCGGGCTGAGGCCCAGCCGGAGCTGGCAGCCATGAAGGACGACTTTATCAAGCGTGCCGCGGCACTCGCCGAGTACATCGAGCCCAAAGTCTTCGTTCCTGAGCGAGCTGACAACGGCGAGGAGGCGCCGCCAGAGTGGTTTGGGATGAACTTGAACTACGGCGAGGACTCGGCAGAGGTGATCGGCTCCAGTGTCGAGGAGGGAGCCGAGGTGGAGGTCGGAGACGAGATGGAGGCACCAGAAGCCGGAGCGGGCGATCAGCCTCAGCTCGACCATGCCTCCAACAACGAGCCGCGCCCACCTGCGCCGACTGTCGCTGGAGGTGATCAAGTCGAGTCTGCCCAGCCGGCCTCCCCAACGTCCGACACCGCCATCTCCTCCGAGCCCCCAAACCCATCTGCTGCTTCATAGGCCGCCGCCTTGTCTTATATATCTGCTTAGTAGTTTCTTGAAGAACTTTGTTAATTCGCACAATTCCACCCGCGGGGTGTATTTTGAACTTCCGTTCGAGGATTCGGCCAATGGCCTTTGTGATGTAAATATTTATCTAGGTTCTATCATTTCTTGCTTATTGCTCTTTTGGCTTTTTCCCTTTGCCGCCTTCCCTTAGATGTCGTCTTTGCCAGTCGGGCAGCCGCTCCGCGGACTGCCGCTGGATCAAATACTTGGCTACTTTGGGGAAGGCAAGTACTCAGCCATTCTAGAGTTTCTTTAGCAAGTCGGATAGAAAACAGCAAGCCGACTACTCGGAGTCGGTTTTGCGAGGAACTGCTGGAAAGCCGGCTCGAGCTATGTTTGTGCTTTGAGTCCTTAGCCATTTTTCGTGTGGGCGCCCATTCTTCCTTACTCCTGCCCACCGGTTAGTCGCTCTGCGAGCTGCGGCTTCTAACAGGAGACGGCTTAGGCACCACACACTACTTGTCCGACTGCAGGAAGCATTTTCATAGTGCGAGACGGCGAGTCCCCGGGCCGACTAGTCGAGCCCGGTGCCAAGCGGCATAACAAAGAGTAGCATACTCGAAAGCATAATACTTATCATGCAGATAACAAAAGGGGCAGTCCCCGAGTTCGTCTCGGGGGGCCCAGAGTCTTGGTACTTCAATACAAAGGGGTAGCGTGGTACATACTGATTTAACTGTAAAACCTTCGAAGAGGATTCGCGTTCCATGGTCGTTCCTCTTCCATGCTCGGGGCTTCTGAGCATCGATCAGGTAGTAGGAGTCGTTGCCTAGCACCTTGCTGATGATGAAGGGGCCTTCCCAAGGTGCCGACAACTTGTGCTGGCCGGCTATTCGCTGGATCAGCCGGAGCACAAGGTTGCCCTCTTGGAAGGATCTCGGCCTGACCTTCCTATTGTAGTAGCGTCGTAGGCTCTGCTGGTAGATGCTGGACCAGCTGAGTGCCAACAGCCGGCCCTCTTCCAGCAGATCGACACCGTCTTGTCGTGCTTCTTCTGCCTCTTCTGCAGTGTACATCGTGACTCGTGGGGAGTCAAACTCTATATCCGTTGGGATGACGGCTTCAGCACCGTAGACGAGGAAGAAGGGTGTGAAGCCGGTTGACTTGTTTGGAGTCGTGCGTAGACTCCAGAGGACGGCTGGCAACTCGTCAAGCCAACAGCCGGCCGAACGCTCCAGTGGTTTGACCAACCGAGGCTTGATGCCGGACAGGATGAGGCCATTCGCCCGCTCCACCTGCCTGTTTGACTGCGGATGGGCAACGGACGCTAAGTCCAGTCGGATGCCCTGCGTGGCGCAGAAACGGGCCAAGGCGCCTTTGGCAAAGTTGGTGCCGTTGTCGGTGATGATGCTGTGCGGTATGCCATACCAAATTGTGATGTCTGAGATGAAAGTCATGGCAGTCGGACCATTCAACTTCTTGATGGGCTTCACTTCTATCCACTTGGTGAACTTGTCCACCCCGACAAGTAGATGAGTTAGGCCGCCTCGTGCCGTCTTGAAGGGTCCCACCATATCCAGGCCCCAAACTGCAAAGGGCCAGGCGATGGGGATAGTCTTGAGTGCTGAAGCCGGCTGATGTGGCTTGGAGCGGAACTTCTGGCACCCCTTGCATTTCTGGACCAACTCTTTGGCCTCTTCGAGGGCAGTTGGCCAGAAGAACCCATGCCGGAAAGCTTTGGCGACAAGTGCCCTCGAGGCCGCATGGTGACCGCACTCGCCTTGATGGATGTCTCTGAGAATTGCTTGGCCTTGCTCTAGCTCGACGCAGCGCTGGTAGACACCAGTGACGCTGCGCCTGACCAGCTCTCTGCTGATTATGGTGTATGCTGCCGCTCGGTGTTGTATTTGCCGAGCTAAGGTTTCATCAGTTGGTAACTCCTTGTTCACCAAGAATTTGAGGATGGTCTGGGCCCATGAGGGTGCTGCTATCTCTTCGACTGCTAGAACCGCGACTTGGACGAGGGCCGCTGGGCTGGGAGGCGGCGGGCTGGAGTCCGCGGCCGCTTGCTGGATCAGTGAAGTCCCCGAGCTGACTGGTGCAGTCCCTTGGCCGAGTTCTAGAGTCTTTTCTCTAGTCGCCGCAGTCCCCGGGCCGAGTTCTGAAGTCCCCGGGCCGGCTTTGACCGCGGCGTTCTTGGAGTCATCTACAAGGGTTTTTGCGCCGTCTGCTTGGGCTTTGGAGTCGGATCCGACTTCTTTTGGAGGAGCTGGCACAAAAAATGGAGTCCGACTCTGGTGAAGGCTTGATGGATGGCTTGAGGAGGCGCTGAAGAGCGACGCCAGATGGTATTGCTTGGCGAGTGGAGCCGATTCATGCCAAAGTATCTGCTAGGTTGTTGTCGTTTCTTGGCACGTGGAGGAACTCGCACCCCTCGAAATATCCGCTGAGTTGCTGCATGAGGAAGCGGTAGCTTGCCATGTTCGCGTCCTTGGCGTCCCAGTCGCCAGATGATTGCTGGACCACCAAGTCGGAGTCGCCATAACACAGGATCCGGCGAATGCCAAGTTCTTTGGCAAGCCGGAGCCCGTGAATGAGCGCCTCGTATTCAGCGACATTGTTGGAGGCGGCGAAATGGATCTGCAGTACATACTGGAGCTTGTCGCCTTTAGGAGAGGTGAGGACAATGCCGGCTCCCAAGCCGGTGCGCATCTTGGAGCCGTCGAAATGCATCCGCTAATGGGTGGAGTCGGGCGCTGGTGGCAGGTACTGGGTCTCGGCCCAGTCGACGAGGAAGTCGGCCAGTGCTTGTGACTTGATGGCTGTGCGGGGTTGATAGTAGATTGTGTAGGGCGCCAAATCTATGGCCCATTTGGCCACTCGGCCAGATGCATCTCGGCTTCCAATGATTTCTTCTAATGGGGTCATGCAGACCACAGTGATTGGATGTTCTTGGAAGTAAGGCTTCAGCTTTTTGGCGGCAAAGTGCACACCGTAACACAGCTTCTGGTAGTGGGGGTAGTTTTGCTTGGAGGTCGACAGTACTTCACTCAGGTAATACACCGGTCTCTGGACTGGTAGTGCCTTGCCTTCCTCCTTGCGCTCTACTACAATGACTGTGCTAACTACTTGGCTGGTGGCGGCGATGTACAGGAGCATGGGCTCTTTGGGAGTCGGAGCCGCCAACACAGGGGGAGTAACCAACATCTTCTTCAGCTGCAGAAAGGCCTCATCCGCCGTGTGGTTCCACTCGAAAAAATTGGTCTTCTTCATGAGCTGGTACAACGGGAGAGCTTTCTCGCCCAGCCGACTGATGAAACGGCTGATGGATGCCAGACAGCCAGTGAACTTCTGCACGTCCAACAGTTGGCTAGGTACCTCAATCCTCTTGATGGCCTTGATCTTCACAAGGTTGCACTCTATGCTGCGTTCAGAGACCAGGAAGCCGAGTAGCTGGCCGGCTGGTACTCCAAAAACGCACTTCTCGGGGTTAAGCTTGATCCGGAATCGGCGCAGGTTCTCAAAGGTCTCCTTGAGGTCTTCCAGCAGAGTTCCATGCCTTTCCGCCTTCACCACCACATCATCCACATAAACGTGGGCATTTCGGCCAAGTTGCTTGAGGAGGCACT
Source organism: Aegilops umbellulata (assembly GCA_032464435.1). Lineage (NCBI taxonomy): Eukaryota > Viridiplantae > Streptophyta > Magnoliopsida > Poales > Poaceae > Aegilops > Aegilops umbellulata. Next base: position 247,417,493 of record CP136056.1, read on the forward strand.
TCTGCATGCAACGCTGAAAGGTGGCACCGGCATTCCTCAAGCCGAATGTCATGGTCAGGTAGCAGAAGGCTCCAAACGGTGTGACGAAGGCAGTCTTTAATCTGTCTGCCGGGTTCAGCTTGATCTGGTGATATCGTGAATATGCATCTAAGAAGCTCAACAGCTCGCATCCGGCTGTGGAGTCTATCACCTGATCGATTCTCGGCAAAGCAAACGGGTCCTTGGGGCAGGCTTTATTGAGGCTTGTGTAGTCAATACACATTCGCCACTTCTTGTTCTTCTTCAGTACTAAAACTGGGTTTGCTAACCACTCTGGGAAAAATACTTCCATGATAAAGCCGGCTGCAAGGAGCCGGGCTATCTCTTCACCAACAACTCTTCTTTTCTCTTCTGACAGGCGGCGCAACGGCTGCCTGACGGGCTTCACATCAGACCGGACATGTAACTTGTGCTCGGCAAATTCCGTCGGTACACCTGGCATGTCTTTGGGGGACCATGCGAAGATGTCCCGATTCTCACGGAGGAAATCGACGAGCTCGCCTTCCTATTTGCTGTCAAGGTTTGCACAAATGACAGCGTACCTCTCCAGGTGCTCTGGGTCCAAGGGTATCTTCTTCGTTTCCTTTGCTGGCTTGAACGAGCCCTCAGCTTCCGACTCCTTCACTACTAGAAAAAGGGCTATCCGTAATATCACTATTAGTGGCGCACCGTGGATGTGGTGCGCCACTGCTATATAGCAGTGGCGCACCATAAGCAGGTGCGCCATTACTATTTTTTTACTAGTGGCGCACCTGGTGTGTGGTGCGCCACTAGTAAGTTTGTTCTGTGCACACCCCCCTCCCCAGACATACTAGTGGCGCACCGTGTGGAGGTGCGCCATTACTAGTTTAACTAGTAATGGCGCACCTCCACACGGTGCGCCACTACTAACATTTTTAAAAAAAAAAATTTCAAAGTTAGTAGTGGCGCACCGTGTGGAGGTGCGCCATTACTAGTTTGAACTAGTAATGGCGCACCTCCACACGGTGCGCCACTACTAACATTTTATTTTTTAAATTTTTTTTCAAAGGTAGTAGTGGCGCACCGTTGCAGAGGTGCGCCATTACTAGTTTTAACTAGTAATGGCGCACCTCTGCCACGGTGCGCCACTACTAACATTTCTATCATTTTTCAGATTTAACGCATTTTCACCAAATGCACCCCCCTGGACTGCCTTTTCAGTTTAAAAAAAATAAAGGAAAATGATAGAAATGTCAAAAAAATAAAAAAAAATAAGATTCCAATGTGATTTGTGGTCTAGTTGTTAGCAAAATTTACAAACATGAATTTCGACTTTTTTTGCAAAATCTCTCGAGAATTTGTAAAATGGGCATAACTTTTGCATACGAACTCCGATGAAAAAGTTTTTTATATGAAAAAGAATCTACTCGAAAAGTTACGGGGCTTTTAAGATCTACCCGTTGAAGATTCTTAGAATCCCCAAAAACCTAACCGAATAAAAGATACGGGGCTTTTAAGATCTAGAGGCAAAAAAATTCAAAAATAGTAGTGGCGCATCGTGGGTGTGGTGCGCCACTAATATAGTTCTTTTTTTGAATTTTTTTTTGAAAAACTATTTTTTTTGGAATAAATATTTTTTGTTGAAAAAAAATTTTTTGGGGAAAAAAATGGTTTTTTTTGAAAAAATGTTTTTTTTGAAAAAAAATAGTTTTTTTTGAAAAAAAATGGTTTTTTTAAAAAAAATAGTTTTTTTAAAAAAATTCAAAATATGATATGTAAAATGACCGGAAAGTTTGAAATATTTTTTCAAAATTTCATCACACTCATGAACATGAACAAACTCCTAGACATCAACAAGGTTTAATAGGATTGATATGATAGATATATCAACAAGTGCCTGCTAAGTGAGCTGGTGCTGGGGTTGGATAGAACTCAGAAGTTAAGCGTGCTTGGGCTGGAGTAGTGTAGGATGGGTGACCTTCCGGGAAGTTTGACCACGGAGTGCGATTTGACCCGAGATTAAGCCATATTGACCCGAGATTAAGGAAATAAAATTCCCGCCAAAATTGAAAAAAAAATTGAAAAAAAAAATTCTGGAAAAAAATTTGAAAAAAAAAATTGTTACTAGTGGCGCACCTGTAGCAATATCAGTGGCGCACCTGTAGCAATTCTGGAAAAAAATTTGAAAAAAAAAATTCTGAAAAAATATCAGTGGCGCACCCTTATACTTAGTAGTGGCGCACCAGCAGGCCACCCCTATACATTATCAGTGGCGCACCCGGGGGGATATCAATGGCGCACCAGGTGGTGCGCCACTGATATCTGGATTAGTAATGGCGCACCTCTGGTGCGCCACTAATACACATTACTAGTGGCGTGGTAATAGTGGCGCACCAGAGGTGCGCCACTAATACCCAAAAGTGGTGCGCCACTAATGAGCTTTTTTCTAGTAGTGCTTGGGGTTGGGCGACATCTCAGGCTGCTTGCCGGCCATCGCCACAACTCGATCAAGAAGCCGCTTCTCTGCTACAATAACCAGGGACTCGGCCAGCCGACTGCTCTCGGCCGCGCAAGCGGACGACTTCCTGTAGTCGCCGGCCACAGTCAGAATTCCCTTGGAACTCGGCATCTTCATATTGAGGTAGGCGTAGTGGGGGACCGCCATGAACTTGGCCAAAGCAGGTCGGCCAAGCAGCGCATGGTACGGGCTTTCGAGGTCCACCACTTCAAACCAGACTGGCTCTCGGCGGAAATGTTCCTTATCTCCGAAAAGGACGTCTATCAGAATCTTGCCGATTGGGGAGCAGGAAAGGCCAGGGACAATCCCATGGAATATGGTCCGGCTGCTCTAGAGCTGTCTTTGCTTGATTCCCAGCTTCTCCATTGTATCCTTATACAGGATGTTGATACTGCTACCTCCATCTATCAGAACTCGCGAGAAGCGAGCTGCCCGCGTATCAGTGGCAAAGGTGGCTTCCAGGACCAAGGCATAGGAACCTGGATTCGGCATCACCTCTGGGTGATCAGCTCTGCTCCAACTGATAGGCTTCTCGGACCAGTGCATGAACTCTGGAGTATCCGATGCTACTGCGTTAACTTCTTGCTGCTGCAGCCGCCTGCTACGCATGTCATCTGCCACACTGGTGAACACCATGTAGGCCCCATGCTCTTCCGGGTACTCGTCTTGTACTGCGCCGACTGGCCTGACAGCCGGCTGCTAGGGTGGAGGCGGAGGCGGCTGCCCAGCAGGTGGAGGAAGCACCAGGCCGTCTCCCTTGGCAATCCTGGTGAGCCAGTGGCACTTTCTGGTGGTGTGGTTCGACGGCTTCGCGCCGCTGTGGAACTTGCAGGGACCATCTAGAGTCTGCTCGTAGGAGAAGGCCGGCAACCAGTTGGACTTGCCGCCCTTCTGCCGCTTGGGTCGAGGTTGTCCCTCCGGCTGTTGATCTTCGACTGTTGCGACCTGCCGGCTACTGGAAGCCGGCTGCGGGGCCTTGCGCTTGTGATCGTTCTGCTGTTGCTGCCGACTGGCGTCTCCAGCCGGAGTTCTGGGAGCTTGAGGGGCCATTTTGCCGGCCGTGCTGACTTGGATCTCCGTCTTCATAGAAGAGTCGGCTGTGGCGTACTTATCTGCTATGATCAGCAGCTCGTCCAGGGTCTCTCGCTCATCACAGAGGAGCTTATGCTTGAGGAGGGTGCCTTCTCTGCACCCGGCGGTGAAGTACTCGATGGCCTGCACCTCGTGCACGCCCTCGCAGGAGTTTCGGAGCTCGGCCCAACGCGTGAGGTAGTCGCGAGTCGATTCGTCGGGGCCTTGCACGCACAAAGAGAGCTGGCGAGGCTTGGGAGGTCGCTTGTACGTGATCGTGAAGTTGCGGACAAAAGCCTCGGTGAAGTCGACCCAGCTTTTGATGCTGCGGGGTTTCAGGCTGTTCAACCATGTCCGGGCCGTGCCCGGGAGCATGAGTGGAACGTACTTCACGGCAACACGCTTGTTGCCGTTTGCTATGCTGATGGCGGTGGAGTAGTCAACCAGCCAGTCTTCCGGCTTCACGGAGCCGGTGTACTTGGAAGTGTCTCTAGGGAGAGTGAACCCTTTGGGGAAAGGCTCATCTCGGATGCGGGGGCCGAAGCACGGCGGTCCCAACTCGTCTTCTTCTTCCAGCGCCAGGGATCGGTGGAGTCGGTCGATCCGGTGGCGGGCATCATTCTCTCCGACTCCCTCTCGGCGGCCGAGGCGACCTCCGAGAGTCGGATGCTCAACGGGCGGCGGGGAGATTCGTCTTTCTCTGCGGGGTGGAGGAGGCACATAGTCGTCCCGCCGCTCCACTGCTCTCGGGCGGCCGTCTTGGTCGCGCTCGATGGTGATGTGAGTCCGACTGCGGCTCGCAGCCGGCTCCTTCTCTTTTCTTCCGCGGATGCCGCCAGTCGGCGTTCGAGACGTCGCGCCTTGATCTCGGCGGGGTGGCAGGTCGTCGTTCTGTTGCTGCGGCCCCTCGGTTCGGCAACCGGCCGTGTTCTGCGCGCCAGCCGCGTCGAGGAGTTGCTGGACTCGCTCCGTCATCAGTCGGCGCTCTTCGCCCTCAAGGTTGTCCAACTCATCCGCTGCCGCCTGGGCAGCTCGAATGTTCTCGGCGGGCGTGGCGTATACAGGGCGATTGGCCCCGAACATGCTGGCGATGTCCGCGCCACGTTGCCTGACCGCGCCTAGGCAACTAGGCCCTATTGGGGCCGGCGAGCCGCCCACCGCGCGGTCCATTTCACGCTGGTAGGCCTCCGACAAGCGTCTCATGCTTGCCAGCCTCTTTGCGTCTTCGACGAGCTGAAGGCGGAGTGCCTCCAGCGTCTCGGCGTCGGCGTCCTCTGGAATGGGCGCATCCAGGTCTTGTATTGTCGCATCAAGCGGGTCGTTAGTTCTTCCGTCGGAGTGCTCGCCGTGGCCGATGACGAGCACTTCTGTGACGGTGCTTCCGCCGCTCTCCGCGCGAGGGAGCGGCTCGTGTTAGACCACCACGTTGGTGGGAAAGGCGTCGACCAGCATCGGGTCAGTGGAACCTACAGACTCCAGGTCAGCGGCAGGCTCGCCGGCAACATGGAGTTCGTCGAGGAGGCAGGCGAGGAGGCTCTCGGGGCCGCCGGTGCCTGCGTCGGATGCAGGCTCGTCGCAGAGGCTAACCTCGCCGACAAGATCGGCGAGGCAGCTAGCCGCGCAGGCGGTCTCAGCGCCGTGCAGCGCGTCGGCGCAAACTCCCTCTGGCGTGCCAGGCTGGCTGCGCTCGCTAGCGAGGAAAAGGGTTCCCGTCCAGAACAGATCTCCGGACGACGGTGCACCTCGCCCCACGGTGGGCGCCAAGTGTCGGGGTATTCTCACGGGGGGTGCTAGACGACATATGCCACAAGGTGGCTCCGTGTGAGGGCAAGACTGCTGCCGGAATATCCAGGGACGGGTATGCGAGTAGCACGCGCTAGTTTACCCAGCTTCGGAGCTCTCCGGAGAGATAATACTCCTACTGCTGCATGTCTGAGTGTATCTGATATATCTAGTACAGAGTGCTCCTGGAGCTGTATCTGAACTCAGTGCCCTAGGCATCTGGCTGTGTATATGCCTATATGAGGCATGCTAGTGGCCGGCCGGCCATGCTCACGGCCGTGAGCATGTGTGCTCATGTAGATGGATGGATGGATAGCTAGCTAGCTTGCTAGCTAGTTGCTTGTGTGTGTACGTGAGAGTCCATCCTGGATGGATGGATGTGTGCCCATATATATAGGCATGGCTAGCTTAGAGAGTAAGCTATGTGGTGGCATGGGCAAGGGATGGTGGGGTGTCATGCTTGTCCCCTGGGTCACTTCATAAATAGTGCCAGGGGACAAGTGACACTGTACATGATGGCTGGGGTGACACATGAACAGTGCCGGGTATGGTCGTCAGGTCGGGGTCGCGTCAGGCTGCAGTTGACTTCGGGAAGCCGGCTGGTTGGAGCAGTTGGCAGCCAGCAGTTGGCCTGGAGCGGCCGGGCAGTCGGCAGCCAGCAGTCGGCAGACGCCAGTCGGCAGCCTGCAGTCGGCAGCCTGCAGTCGGCCTGGTGGTGTAGTCGGCAGCCTGCAGTCGGCAGCCTGCAGTCGGCCTGGTGGTGTAGTCGGCAGCCTGCAGTCGGCAGCCTGCAGTCGGCCTGGTGGTGCAGTCAGCAGCCCGAAGTTAGCAGCCGGCAGCCGGCCGGGTAGTTGGACTGAGGGGCTTTGCTAGCCCCGATGTCTTGAATTATTGTCTCGCCATCTTCAGGGTATCCGTGTCCAATTACTCCGACACGCGCTTCTGAGAACTAGAACCAGAGGAAGAACCCAAATCACGGTTGTGCTTACGAGACTCCTCGTAAGTGAGCTGAGCTGTCTCCGCATTAATGGCCTTGTTCACGAGAGCCTGGAATGTATTGCAATGGTGCAAGTGGAGATCACGACGCAACTTGGGGTTGAGACCCTTCCGGAACCTAGCCTGCTTCTTGGCGTCCGTGGACACTTCTTCTGTAGCATAGCGGGCGAGGTTCTCAAACTCTCTACTGTAAGCATCAACAGGCATCTTACCCTGGGTGAAACTACAGAACTCTTCTCTCTTGTGATCGATGAGGGCTTCAGGAATGTGATGCTCGCGAAAGGCCTCAGTGAAATCTCTCCAGGTAGGTATCTGGCCATCTGGAAGCATAGCCTCATAGTTCTGCCACCAAAGACTAGCAGGACCTTCCAGGTGATATGCAGCATAGGTGACCTTGTCTCTTTCAGCTACGTTCGCAGAACGGAGCTTGTGTGTGATACTACGGAGCCAGTCATCTGCATCGAGTGGTTCAATGGAGTGATGGAAGGTTGGTGGTTTCAGACCAATGAAATCATGGATGGTCGCTGACTCTTTGCACTGGGGTGCGGTGTTCTCCTCGATACATGCTAACAAGCGGTTAGACTCACGCTTGTTCATCTCGACCGCTAACATGAACTTTGCTAACAAAGACTGGTCGGGAGGATCCTCATCGCTACCATCTCCGTGGTTCCGACTATGAGCAACAGAACTTCGGTTAGCTGACGACATCCTGATAACAAAACCAAGGACGGGGTCAACATCAACTATAGGATGCAACATGTAGCACAAGGAAATTTAGTATCTCTCAAACTCCTAGGACAATTCCGGCAGCATAACGGCAGTAAAATGCTGAAAATGAGACATTCTGCAAAATACGGGGTAGCACCACAACTCAACATCATCACTCGGGGTTCTGAGATAGTACTAATCAACTACACCGGAAGTACTCGAAAAATGGAGGATGACTCTGATCAACCAATCCTAAGAGACTACGGAGTAGTAACACGTGATCCTGGTAGACAGAAGAGAAAGCCTAGTTCCTTAACCCCGTAGGAAAGATAGGATGACTCGGATCATAAGGGCATGAGGTATAAGGAGTAAAAAGAGCCTTACATTCCCTTCCACAATCAATTCCTTTACATAACTAAAGATTTCTAGACTCAACTTCGACCAGGTTGGCTTGGAAATCCTACAGGCAGTCAGGCTCTGATACCAAGGCTGTCGGGACCCCGATTCTAAGTAACACCGATCTAGCATGTAACACCTCATATCACTTTGCGGCCTCACGCACGGTATTCCCACGGGTGTCGCCTTACCATGGCCCGGGACCGTTTGCGCCTTTTGGCTCACGTATATGATAGTATCGCTAGCATCCATATGACAGAGAACCCGGGCCGACATGACTAGTCGTGAACCCAAAGCGGCACTAATCCATGGGGACAGGCATACATGAATCAACTTCGAGCATGTTGGTCAGCAGCGTGTGAATCCGGGCTGTAGCACTTGGCTAACAGGACTCCGGTAACCTGGGCTGTAGCAGGCTAGGCAGGACTCCGGATGTCACCGCATGACATTTCCCCAAAGGGACAGACACAGGAACGAAGTGAAACACATGCCGGCCAGTCAAGTGTCCTGAACAGTAGTGCTGGGCTAGCAGGACTCCGGTGAACCGGGCTGTAGCGGACTACTATGGCTCAAGGAGGCACTAGACTACATTTCCCCATAAGAGAGGCTGACAAGGATAAACAACTAGATTGTCGGATCCCACACATAGCAATACATGTTACACGTACGCATAACATGCAAGTATGTGTTGTACAACATGGCATCACAACATAACGCAAACTCATATAGATAAAGGCCCAGAAGAGCCACATAGCATTAAATACAAACAGGGGTCACATGACCCATCATTTAGAGCATACAAGCAACAAGCGGAAGCATTACATGTCTGAGTACAGACAACTACAAATGGAAAAGGCTGAAGAGCCTGACTATCTACAACATCCGATCAAGATCGTGGCTAAGGTACAAGCTAATTGTCGAAGTCCACGTAAACTAGTAAGACCGAAGTCTCCGCTGCAAAAACATAAATTAAGCAACGTGAGTACAAAGGTACTCAGCAAGACTTACATCAAATCCTATCATACATGCATTTGTATCAAGAAGGTAATGTGGGGTTTAGTTGCAGCAAGCCAGCTTTGACTCAGTGGCTATCCTGTACTACGACTGCTGGTAACTCTTTTGAGGTGGTGCACACGAGTCCACTAATCACCACATCAATACTCTACTATGGATTCATTCCCGTCTCCCTACGAGAAATCCATCCATAGTACTCACACTTGTCTTGAGCATTTTAGAGTATCCACTTCAAGTTGTCTATGTACCACGTAAGCATCCTAGAAGTCCATAACCGAGGACACGGCTATTCGAATAGATCATGATAACCCTGCAGGGGTGTACTTCTTCACACACGCTCTCGCCACTTACCGCCATGTACACGTCATGTATCTCGGCAACCTTCAAGCGGAAGCCTGGCGAGGGAGTCGTCCATGACCTAACTAACCACACAAGACTCTAGTCCAGGTTTATCGCCTATTCGGGTTCCATCCGCAAGGAGATCCGGCCGGGGTGTCGCTCACGGCCCCAAACGATGTCTGCAGGGTTCCCAAGCCCACCTCGCCGGATGGATCTACGCTTGGTACACCGTGCCACTTGTGCCTAGTCTGTCCCAAGCCCACCTGACCGGGTGCCACTTGGTAGACTACTAACACTACCTACAAACACCAGAAACTATTTGCAACTCCTGGACAGAGATCAAGTTGGTTAATAAGTCGAGAGGGGCACTTAAGCATTCCAATGTGTGGTAGTAGCTAGTCATTGGACAACATACACAGAACTCAGTGCTTAAGGACGGTTCCAGTGAGACAACCCACCATGTACTCCTACATGGCCTCTCACCGCTACCTTTACCAAATCGTGTTCACACACTTAACTCTCAGCACCAGAACATATCGTAACACTCCAATTCATTCCCAATGAATCAGACCTGACACAACTCTAAGCAATAGCAGGCATGGCATGGTAGGAACACAATATGGCTCAATCAACTCCTACACATGCTAGTGGGTTTCAACTAATTACTGTGGAAATGACAGGTCATGCAGAGGAATGGGTTCAACTACGGCAGCATAAAGTAGCAGTTGATTCGCTGTTGTCCTAATGCAATAAAAGAGAGCAGGAGTGAGAGAGTGGGATCATATCGGAATGAATAAGGGGGTTTGCTTGCCTGGTAGATCAATAGAGGGGCATTGCTTCACAGACAGGTACTCGGGAACACTCTCCGAAGCGAGACCTACCGAGAAGAACGGTGCCAGCAATCAGTACACAACATATGCAACAATATGATGCATGATCATGGCATGTAGATGTGATGTTGTTTGAGCTAATGCAACTAGCATTCATTTGGTTGAAGTCCATTTGAACCAAAGGTTCGAATGCATCTTCAAAATAAGCTCATATAAATGCCATTCATATGTTTTCACCTATACAGAAGGTATAACATGGTTTTTCATGCATGAAACTGGTACAGATGGATAGATTGCATTTTTTTGATAATGTTTCATATATAAATTATTTCAATCTGAGCTACGGTTGAATTTCTATGAATTTTAGAAGTTTATATCATTTTCTAGATTTTCCTGATTTATTTTTAAACCAGAAAATGATTAATTGCGTCAGCATGACAGTGGCATGACGTCAGCGAGTCAACCGCGGCTGACCACGTCAAACCTGACGTGTGGGGTCCACACGTCAGTGACACGGGTTAACTAACGGAGGTTAATTAGACATCCTAACTAAAAATTAGTCAGGGCCGGGCCCCACCTGTCATTGATCCATAAGGGTCAAATTTGGGTCAACTGGGGGTTAATTAGCGCGGGTTGACCCGGTCAATCCCGCCGGCGAGGCTGAACGCGGCGGAGGGGCACGGGATTGCGTCTCGGATGACCAAATGGGCCGCGGAGACCATCCCCGAGGAGTTGGTGCTCGCGCGCATCCAGGGGTGCAGACGGGAGGCTACGGGGGCGGCGGAGCTCGCCGGAGCGGAGCTCGAGGCGGCGGCTGGTGTTCAGGCGCGAGCGGGGATGTGGCTGCGGTGTGCAAGGGCGAGAACGGAGAGGGGGGAGGAGCAGCAGCTCACAGCGATCTCGATGGGCTTGACGGCGGGCTCGGGGACGCGCTGTGGTCGACGGGGCGGCGATGGGGATCCACGGTGGCCGGCGGTGAGGGAAACGACGGTGGCGACGATGGAGGCCGTCCGGAGGTGCGTGGCTCGACGAGAAGGTAGAGGGGGTCGCGGCGGAGCTGGGGAGCGTGTCGGGGAGGTGCGGCAGTGGCCGAGGCCACGGTGGCTGTGGACGGCGGCGACGGTGATTTTGGCCGCGAGAGAGGGAGCGAGGGGGAGGAGAGGAGAGGACTGTGGAGAGTGAGAGGGTCCAGGGGGCGCATGGCCTCGTCCGAACGCATCGGCGGAGGGACAGGCAGGCAGGGAGGGAGCAGGTGGCGCGGCGCGGCGGTGCGCGCGCGTCGGGCACGCGCCCGTCCTCCTGGCAGGAGGAAGACGACAGGGGACAGAGGACAAGTGGGCTGGGCTGGCCAACTGGGCCGGCCAGGCCGCACAGTGCTGGGCCAGCACGGGAGCTGGCCGCAGGTAAGTTTTTCCATTTTTGTTTTCTTTTCTATTTTCTGACATTTGTTTTGATTTAATAAAAATACTAAATTATTTTATTTCCTCGTGCCACTTTTGCAGGAGCTAGTGGTAGTATACCAGAGCTCCTCATCAACTAGCACAATTTTTGAACAATATTGTATATATATAACAATACAAATCCAAAGCAAATAATTACTGCATTAATTCCAAATGCCCAAAATAAATATTTATGAGCTCCTAAAAATATTGGTTTGATTTTTATCTCTGTGCAATATTTTCAAAGAGCAACATGAACATTTTCTTGGACCTTTTTGGAGCAATTTTTATCTGGGTCATTTCCAGAAATGATTCTGAGGGTTTCACAAATCCCCATTTCAAATTTAAATGGAATTTAAACATGATGCACACATGACTAGCTAGCCTAGGACTTACCACCACTAGGGATGTGACACCATGAGACCATGACCAGCAGCCCTTACCTACGGTAGCTCTTGGCTTTGCCTGAACTCGTGCAGGCGTTCGTCCAAGCGGTCGACATGCTCGCGGTACATCTGGAGCGTAATCTCAAGTTCCAAGTTGGCTATTTCATCGAAGATCACCAGCTCGAGGATGCGACGGCCATGTTCCTCTATTGCGCCCAGGTGGACACCTGGGCCAAGGAGGTGGTCGAGCCTACCGACCAACGCGTTCGCATCGAGCGGGCCGCGGACAAGGTGAATGGCGTGACCCATGCGAACGGCCCGGCGGGCGTCCGGTGCAACTGTGGCGCGGCCGGCCTCTGGTGCAAGTACGACACATAGGGCCTCTGCCCACTCCTAGTGAGGAATGGGGGTACTAACAGGACGTGTACCCATCTGCGATGCCCTGTCGCCAACAGGCAAGCACCGATGGATCCGCTCTTGCTGTGTGACGCATCAGGCCTCTTGCTCTGCGGTGCTCCAATGGTCTCAAGGTGCGGCGAGCCGCAGCCTGTCGGCGTGGACACGCCTAGCTTGCTCTGCGGCGCGCCATCGATCATGTTGTGCAATGAGCTGCAGCCTCTCGGTGCTGACATGCCTATCTTGATCCGCGACACTGAAGCGCCATGCGACAAGGGTCTGCTCTACCCTGGCGATGACGCGCATCACGGTGTCGTCCATAGCATTGCCGGGGAGCGCCTCGGCCTCGACGGGCCGTGGTAACGCCTCGTTGTCCTTGTCTACGTGGTTGATGGCAGAGGCGGCACTTTGGTGGGTTGGCATGCTTGGAAAAGGTGGATGTGCTACAGGGTGCACTTGTTGCCTTCGTGCGTCGCGCGCCGCCTGGTTTATGCGCAGTATCGCAGGGTGGCGGGAAACAGGTGAGGAAATGGCAGGAAAAGATGGCGTGTTCATAAAATGCCATCAATTAATGGAAAGTTAGCATAGAAGGAACATCGAGCTAGCACAAGAAGTAGATGATGATCAGATGATCGTTTATCCTAGTTAATTATGCATGTAATAGTTTACATTGGTGTGTGGAAATGTCATGTGTGTACTAGCCACCTATGTAATTGGATGTTTGCCGCGTATTACACACATCTTGTTTGTGTGAAATGTTTTTGTTCTCTTGGCTCAACACAAACAGTTTATCGAAATGAACTGTATGCCCTCCATTGCACACACCTTGATCTGGCTGACCGTTTCTTTTGTGTTGCCTAATAACAAACAGTTCATTCGATGAACTGTATGTCGCATATAGCACACACCTTTTTCTAGCTGCCCATTTCTTTTGTTCTGCCACATCGCAAACAGTTAATTGAACTGAACCGTATGCCCCTAATCGCACACGCAACTAAAATATGAACCGTGTTTGATGTATCCTTCATTGCAAATGTTTTGCATCTTTTTTGACGGTTTTTTACATCACCGTTTGCGATTAATGCATCACACACAATTTCGCCAAAGGGTCTCTGATCGTAGTGTCGCGCTAGCAGCATCCTACATTAGTGTTTTTCCCTTGAAGAGGAAAGGTGATGCAGCAAAGTAGAGATAAGTATTTCCCTCAGTTAAGGAACAAGGTATCAATCCAGTAGGAGGAACACAAAAGTCTCCAATAATTGCACCTGCATAAACAAACAAATACTTGCATCCAACATGATAAAGTGGTTGTCAATCCCTTCATGGTTACTTGCAAGGATGACATCTCATAGTGATAGATATAAAAGACAAGTAAAAGTGCAAAATAAAATAAAAGTAAATAAATTGCACCAAGGTATTTTTGTGTTTTTGATTTTGTGGATCTGGAAATAATATGATAAAAGATAGACCCGGGGGCCATAGTTTTCACTAGAGGCTTCTCTCTTGAAAGAAAGCATACGGTGGGTAAACAAATTACTGTTGAGCAATTGATAGGAAGCGCATAGTTATGACGATATTCAAGGCAATGATCATGAATATAGGCATCACGTCCGAGACAAGTAGACCGACTCCTGCCTGCATCTACTACTATTACTCCACACATCGACTGCTAGCCAGCATGCATCTAGTGTATTAAGTTAACAAGAATGTAGTAACGCCTTAAGCAAGATGACATGATGTAGAGGGATAGATCCATTCAATATGTACAAACCCCATCTTTTTATCCTTAATGGCAACAATACAAATACGTGTCATGTCCCTTTTTGTCACTAGGATTAAGCACCACAAGATTGAACCCATTCCAAAGCACCTCTCTCATTGCAAGAAAAATCAATCTAGTTAGCAAAACCAAATCTATAGATCGGAGAGAAATACAAAGCTATATAAATCATGTATAAAAGAGTTCAGAGAAGACTCAAATAATATTCATACATACTCTGATCATAAAACCACAATTCATTGGATCTCAACAAACACACCACAAAATAAGATAACATCAAATAGATCTCCAAGAACATCGAGGAGAACATTAGATTGAAGATCAAAGTGAGAGAAGAAGCCATCTAGCCACTAGCTATGGGCCCATAGGTCTATGGTAAACTACTCACACATCATCGGAAGGGCATCAAGGTTGGTGTCAAAGCCCTCGTGATCGAATCCCCCTACGACAGAGTACCAGGAAAGGTCCCTAGATGGGACCTCACGAAGACAAAAACTTGCGGCGGCGAAAAAGTACTTTTGGTGTGCCCGTGGTATTCGAGCAATATTTGAGTATTATAGAATAAGAATTAGGGTTATAGGAGCCATGGGGGGCCCACAAGATTGGGGGGTGCCCCTAGCTCGGGAGCCCCCCTAAGCTTGTCGCCACCTGGTGGCCCTTATGGCCTCCTCCCAAAGCTACGAGGGTGTCTTATGGTCTGAGAGAAATTGTCAGAAAGTTTCGTTCCATTTGGACTCCATTTGGTATTGATTTTTTGTAAAGACAAAAACAAGGATAAAACGGAACTGGCACTGGCCACTAGGTTAATAGGTTAGTCCCAAAAAATGATATAAAATAGCATAAAAATGCATATAAAACATCCAAGATTGATAATATAATAGCACAGAACAATACAAAATTGTAGATACGTTGGAGATGTATCAAGCATCCCCAACCTTAATTCTTCCTCGTCCTCGAGTAGGTAAATGATAAAAACATAATTTTTGATGTGGAATGCAACCTAACATGTTTATCATGTAATCTTCATTTATGTGGCATGAATATTCAGATCCACAATATTTAAAACAAATTTTAATATCGACATAAAACAATAATACTTCAAGCATACTAAAAAGCAATCATGTCTTTTCAAAATATCATATCTAAAGAAAGTTATCCCTACAAAATTATATAGTCTTGTTATGCTCCCTCTTCTCAACACAAAGTATAAATCATGTACTAGCCCAGTGTTAGCCAAGCAATTGGTTCATACTTTTTAACGTGCTTGAGCTTTTTCAACTCTTACGCAATACATGAGCATGAGTCATGGATATAGCACTTTAGGTAGAATAGAAGGTGGCGGTAGACAAAAACGAAGGGAGAATTTCTCACATCAACTAGGCAAATTAATAGGCTATGGAGATGCCCATCAATCGATATCAATGTGAGTGAGTAGGGATTGCCATGCAATGGATGCACTAGAGCTATAAGTGTATGAAAGCTCAAAAGAAAACTAACTGGGTGTGCATCCAACTTTCTTGCTGATGAAGACCTCGGGCATTTAAGGAAGCCCATCATTGGAATATACAAGCCAAGTTCTATAATGAAAAATTCCCACTAGTAATATATGAAAGAGTCAAAATTGGAGACTCTCTATCATGAAGAATGATACGTCGCCAACATATCTATATTTTTGATTGTTCCATGGTTTTTTATATTAATTTTGGGAGTAACCTATTAACCTAGAGCCCAGTGCTAGTTTCTATTTTTTTTCTTGTTTCTGAGTTTTACAAAAAGGAATATCAAACGGAGTCCAAACAGAATAAAACTTTACGATGATGTTTCTTGGACCAGAAGAAACCCAGGAGACTTGGAGAGGAGGCCAGAAGACCTATGAGGCGGCCACAAGCCCTAGGGGTGCCCCCCAGGCTTGTGGGCCCCTCGTAGACCCTCCAACCCTAATTTTTGCTCCATGAATACCCAAATATTCCCCCTATACCATAGGTCACACCAAACATATTTTTCCACCGCCTCAAGCTTCTGTTCCTGCGAGAACCCATCTTGGGGCCTTTTCCGGATCTCCGCCGGTGTAGCATTCGATCATGGAGGGCCTCTACATCAACCTTGCTACACTTCTGATGATGCGTGAGTAGTTTACCATGGACCTAAGGGTCCATAGCTAGTAGCTAGATGACTTCTTCTCTCTCTTTTATCTTCAATACAATGTTCTCCTCGATGTTCTTGAAGATCTATTCGATGTAATCTTCTTTTGCGATGCGTTTGTTGACATCCGATGAATTGAGAATTTATGATCAGATTATCTATGAATATTATTTGAATCTTTTCTAAACTCTTTTATGCATGATTGATATAGCTTAGTAATTCTCTTCAATCTATCGATTTGGTTTTGCCAAGTAGATTGGTTTTTCTTGCAATGGGAGAAGTGCTTTGTGATGGGTTCAATCTTGTGGTGTCCTCTCCCAATGACAGAAGGGGCAGCAAGGCACGTATTGTATTGTTACCATTAAGGATAAAAAGATGGGGTTTATATCATATTTCTTGAGCTTATCCCTCTACATCATGTCATCTTGCTTAAACCGTTACTCTATTCATATGAACTTAATACTCTAGATGCAGGAAGGAGTCGGTCGATGTGTGGAGTAATAGTAGTAGATGCAGAATCATTTTGGTCTACTTGTCACGAACATGATGCCTATATTCAGGATCATTGCCTTAGATATCATCATAATTTTGCGCTTTTCTATCAATTGCTCAACAGTAATTTGTTTACCCACCATATGCTTTCTTCAAGAGGGAAGCCCCCGGGTCTATTTTCCATCGTATTATCTTCAGATCTATAAAACTAAAAATCCAAAAATACCTTGCTGCACTTTATTTATATTTACTTTATTTTGTTATTTAATTATCTTTTATATCTATTTGTATTATATCTCACTCTTGCAAGTGACCGTGAAGGGATTGGCAATCCCTTTTTCGCGTTGTGTGCAAGTGTTTATTAGTTTGTGCAGGTGCATATATTTGGGACTTGCTTGTGCCTCCTACTTGATTGATACCTTGGTTCTTAACTGAGGGAATACTTATCTGTACTTTGTTGAATCACCCTTTCCTCTTCTAGGGAAAAATCAACGCAAGCTCAAGAAGTAGCTGGAAGAATTTTTGGCGCCATTGCCGAGGAGGTTCTACATCAAGCCTACCAAGTACCTATCATAAACTCTCATCTCTTGCACTTACATTATTTTCCATTTGCTTCACGTTTTCCTCCCCCCCCCCTTCTAAAATGTTTTCAGAAAATAACAAAAATATTTGCCTTTTTATTCACCTTCTTTCGTTTGTCTGTTCGTTTTCTTTTTGTTTGCTAGCGTGTTAGATCGCTTGTTTCTCTATCATGGCTAGTCCCTCTGTCGGTGTCAAAACCGGCCGATCTCGGGTAGGGTGTCCCGAATTATGCGTCTGAGGATCAAAGGGGACACGATGTTTACCCAAGTTTGGGCCCTCTTACCGTAGGTAATACCCTACTTCCTGCTTGATTGACTTTGATGAGTATAGGGGTTACAAGAGTCGATCTACCTCAAGATCATAATGGCTAAACCCTAGCTGTCTAGCCTATGTAAATTCTGATAGCCTCTACGAACTAAACCCTCCGGTTTATATAGACATCGGAGGGGCCTAGGGTCGTACATAGTCGGTTTATAGAGAAAGGAAACTACACATCCGGACGTCAAGCTTGCCATCCACGCAAAGGAGAGTCCCATCTGGACACGGGGGAAGGCCTTCTGCCTTGTATCTTCACGGCCCACCAGTCCGGCCCATGTCACATAGCCCAAACACTCGAGGACCCCTTAATCCTAGACTCCCTCAGCCTCTACCATTATTAGTACCCCTAAAAGTGAAGTTCTTAATTTTAAACAAATGGAGGGAGAAAGTTTAAAAGATGCTTGGTATAGAATTTGCAATGCTCAGAATAGATCTACCCGTAAACAATCTACTACCGTTCTCCTCCGAATTTTTTATGTGGGTGTTACTATGTGTTATAAATATGTGCTGGACACCATTACTGGGGGTGATTCCTTGGGTAGCCACACTTTGGATGCTTACAATGCTATAATAAATTTGGTAGGTTCACCACCACTCATTGTTAATGAAACAGTTTTAACGTTGGGACATGTGATGCAAAGGCTTGATATTATTGAGAATAAAATTTCTACCATAGAGCTTATTGAAAATTTGGATAAAAAGATTCATAATCACGTTACTCAAGTTGGATCAAAGGTAGGAATAACTTTAATGAATCTACAAGGAAAGGAACCTATAGTTAATGAGAGAATAGATCAAGGTTCTACCACAATCGATAAGTTGGAAGATATTATTACCAATTTGGTTTTCGCTTTTGCTGCTATTAAAACTACTCCAAAATTTACTTCTACCAAATCTAAGAAGTTTATTTATGTTCCTAAAAATAAGGGTGAATCATCTAGTAAGGGAAACAAAGATCTTAAGATGTTAAGTATTTACCCTAGCTTTGTCAATATCATCAAAGAACCAATTGCTACAAGTGATTTTGTTGATTTATTGCCTAGGAGTGAGACCATCAATAAACCTAATGAGTCTCCTAGGGGTCATAAATGTGCAATTAAAGAATTAAATACCAAAGATGGCAATACCTAGATCTATGTTTTATGCCTAGCTAGGGGCGTTAAACAATAGTTCTTGTTGGGAGGCAACCTGTCGGGGGGAATCGGCTTCCTCGAACACCTATGGGGACCGTGCCCCTTACTGGTTCGGCGGGGGGTGGAGGTTGCACAAAGAGCAGATTGAGGCGGTGCACACAAGGGATTTTACCCAGCTTCGGGCCACACGGATGCGTAAAACCCTACTTCTGCTTGGTGGATTGTATTGTGTTCTTGCTCGGGAGTGCGCGGTGCTACAGTACACACGAGCCGCTGGTGAGGTCGAGCGCGACGATGGGTGCCCTCCCCTCCTACGTGCGCATGGGGACTCCTTTTATATGCTCAAGGGGTTACCCACAGGTGGCAGCGTAGGTGGGGGCAAAAATGGTAGAATGCTGTAGTGGGTACAGCTGCCTGTACAGTGGCTGTATAATGCTATCATACCTAACTCTGACGGCGGGGGACAAGGGCATTAAATTCCCGTCCGCATCGCCCAGGCGGTGCAGGGAAGTGGACCGTCAGGAGCGCCACCGTTTGCCACGATGGCTACTCTGCCAGCTTCGCTTCGCCACCGCATGCCCTTGGCTGCACAGCCTCCCGCCACGTGCACCTGGGACGCCCCCAGAGCGACACGTTGGTGGGTGAGCTGGAGCGCAGGAACAGGGTGGTAACTTGCCGCGGCAAGCGCCTTGCCGCGGTGGATGTCTTGTCGCGCCCGGGATCTTGTTGCTCACCGGGCCTTGCCGGAGCGCGGGACGCGCCGTGGCGAGGTCCTTGTCGTGCCGTGGATGGCCTTCCCGGCAAGCTCCTCTTGCCGGGGTCTTGTGCTTCGAGCGGCAGTCCCGGCAAGCTCCTCTTGCCAGGGCCTCGCTCTCTTCGGGTGGCCTTCCCGGCAAGCTCCTCTTGCCGGTGCCTTGGCTCAAATACTTTGTTCTTGAATGGCCCAAGAGGGGACCATGGAGGGTCTTGGCGATCACCTGGCAGGCCTTGCCGCGGGGTGCTACGACTGCCCGTGCACAAGTTCGGGGTACTAAGGTACCCCTATTTTAGTACACCGACACAACCCAATTTTTATTTTGTGTTTTTTGTTTTTGCTACTGTTCTTGAATAAATACACATTATTGCTTCTGTAGAAACTGTATTTTAGTGTTTTTATTTAGTGTTTGTGCCAAGTAAGACCTTGGGATGGTCTATGGTGATAGTTGATTTGATCTTGCTGAAAAACAGAAACTTTTACGTCCAGTAGCAGAATTACTTAAAATAGGAGAAGAGTGATAAAATTCTGAATTTTTTACTCAAGATTGATATACAAATTTCCTACGTTGTATTAATTGTTTAGAAATTTTGGAGTTAAGTAAGTATACGAACTTTCCAGATTACTACAGACTGTTCTGTTTTTGACAAATTCTGTTTTTTATGTGTTCTTTGCTTATTTTGATGAATCTATGGGTAGTATCAGCGGGTATGAACCATGGAGAAGTTGGAATATGGTAGATATTACACCAATATAAATTTATAATGAGTTCGCAACAGTACCTAAAGTGGTGATTTATTTTATTATACTAACGAAGCTTACAAGTTTTCTGTTGAGTTTTGTGTTGTGATGTTTTCAAGTTTTAGTTTTGATGGACTATGGAATATGGAGTGGCAAGAGCCTAAGCTTAGGGATTCCCAAGGAACCCCAAGGTAATATTCAAGGACAACCAAACATCTAAGCTTGGGGATGCCCGGATGGCGTCCCCTCTTTCGTCTTCAATCTATCGGTAAATTTACTTGAGGCTATATTTTTATTCTCCACATGATATGTGTTTTGCTTGGAGCATCTTGTATGATATGAGTATTTTCCTTTTAGTTTTCCACAATCATCCTTGTTGTACACACCTTTGAGAGGGACATGCATTAATCGTGAATTTATTAGAATACTCTATGTGCTTCACTTATATCCTTTGATCTAGGCAGTTTGCTCTAGTGCTTCACTTATATCTTTTTAGAGCAAGGCGGTTGTTTTATTTTATAGAAGTTGATGAAATCTCATGCTTCACTTCGAAAATAGCATGATAATTTTCTTAGGTTATGAATTTAGTCCTAATATGATGGAAATCCAATAGGGATATAATAAAAACTTTGATATAAGAGCATTGAATAATATGAGAAGTTTGATTCCTTGCATTTGTTTTGAGATATAAAGATGGTGATATTAGAGTCATGCTAGTGAGTAATTGTGCATTGGTAGAAATACTTGTGTTAAAGTCTGTGATTCCCGTAGAATGCACGTATAGTGAACCGTTATGTGATGAAGTCGGAGCATGATTTATTTTTTGATTGTCTTCCTTATGAGTGGCGGTCGGGGACGAGCAATGGTCTTTTCCTACCAATCTATCCCCCTAGGAGCATGCGTGTAGTACTTTGCTTTGATGGCTAATAATTTTTTGCAATAAGTATGTGAGTTCTTTATGACTAATGTTGAGTCCATGGATTATACGCACTCTCACCCTTCCACCATTGCTAGCCTCTCTTGTACCGCGCAAGTTTCGCCGGTGCATTAAACCCACCATATACCCTTCCTCAGAACAGCCACCATACCTACCTGTTATGGCATTTCCATAGCCATTCCGAGATATATCTCCATGTAACTTCCACCATTCCGTTTTACTATGGCACGCACCATCATTGTCATATTGCTTTGCATGATCGTAAGATAGCTAGCATGATGTTTTCCTGGCTTGTCCGTTTTTTGATACCGTTGCTATGCTAGATCATTTCACATACTATACCAGTACAACGCAGTAGGCCTTCATATAGAGTCATATTTTTCCTAGTATCGAGTTGTAATTTTGAGTTGTATGTAAATAAAAGTGTGATGATCATCATTATTAGAGCATTGTCCCATGTGAGGAAAGGATGATGGAAGCTATGATTCCCTCACAAGTTGGTATGAGTCTCCGGACTTTAAAAAAATAAAAGAGGCCAAAGAAGCCCAATAAAAAAGAGGCCAAAGAGCCCAACAAAAAATGAGAGAAAAGAGAGAAGGGACAATGTTACTATCATTTTTCCACACTTGTGCTTCAAAGTAGCACCATAATCTTCATGATAGAGAGTCTCCTATTTTGCACTTTCATATACTAGTGGGAATTTTTCATTGTATAACTTGGCTTGTACATTCCAATGATGGGCTTCCTCAAATTGCCCTAGGTCTTCATGAGCAAGAAAGTTGGATGCACACCCACTTAGTTTCTTTTCGAGCTTTCATACACGTATAGCTCTAGTGCATCCATTGCATGGCAATCCCTACTCACTTGCATCGATATCAATTCATGGGCATCCCCATAGCCCATTAATTTGCCTAGTTGATGTGAGACTTTCTCCTTCTTTTGTCTTATCCACAACCACCATATTTTGGTCCACCTATAGTGCTATATCCATGGCTCACACTCATGTATTGCGTGAAATTTGAAAAAGCTTGAGAACATTAAAAGTATGAAACAATTGCTTGGCTTGTCATCGGGGTTGTGCATGATGAAACATCTTGTGTGATGAAGATAGACCATAGCCAGACTATACGATTTTGTAGGGATAACTTTCTTTTTCCATGTTATTTTGAGATGACATGATTGCTTTATTAGTATGCTTGAAGGATTATTTTTTGTGTCAATATTAAACTTTTGTTTTGAATCTTATGGTCTAAACATTCATGCCACAATAAAGAAAATTGCATTGATAAATATGTTAGGTAGCACTCCACATCAAAAATTCTGTTTTTATCATTTACCTACTCAAGGACAAGCAGGAATTAAGCTTGGGGATGCTTGATACGTCTCCAACGTATCTATAATTTTTAATTGTTCCATGCTATTGTAGTGTCAATTTCGGATGTATTTTATGCAATTATATATCATTTTTTGGGACTAACCTATTAACTCAGTGCCAAGTGCCAGTTGCTATTTTTTTTTGCCTATTTTTGGTTTTCTAGGAAATCAGTACCAAACGAATTCCAAATGCGACTAAACTTTTTGATGATTTTTTTCTTGACAAGAGAGACCCTAGAAGCTTTGGGAGGAGAACAGAAGGCAAAGAAGTAGACAACAAGTCACTAGGGCGCACCCTGTGGGTACGCCCTAGTACCTTGCGGGTCCCTCAAGGCTCCGTCTGACCTAATTCCATCTCTATAAATTCTCTAAAGCCGGGAAACCAATAGAGAACCGCCCAAAATACTTTTTCCGCCACCGCAAGTTTCTATTCTTCCGCGATCCCATCTGGAGGCCTTTTACGACACTCTTTCGGAGGGGGAATCAATCACGGAGTGCTTCTAGATTAACCTTGATGCCCTTTCGATGATGTATGAGTATTTTACCACAGACCTACGGGTCCATAGCTAGTAGCTAGATGGCTTCTTCTCTCTGTTTGATATTCAATACACTTTTCTCCTCGATGTTCTTGAAGATCTATTCGATGTAATCTTCTTTTCCGGTGTGTTTGTTGGGATCCGATGAATTGTGGGTTTATGATCTGATTATTCATGAGAAATATTTGAGTCTTTTCTAAATTCTTATATACATGATTGTTATAACTTTGTATTTCTCTCTGATCTATCCGTTTGGTTTGGCCAACTAGATTGATTTATCTTGCAATGCGAGAGGTGCTTTGTAATGGGTTCGATTTTGTGGTGATCTATATCCCAGTGACAGAAGGGGACAAGGCACATATTTGTATTGTTGCCATTAAGGGGAAAACGATGGGGTTTATTCATATTGCTTGAGTTTACTTTTTCTACATCGTGTCATCATGCTTAAGGCGTTGCTCCGTTCATTATGAACTTAATACTCTAGATGCATGCTGGATAGCGGTTAATGGGTGGAGTAATAGTAGTAGATGCATGCATGACTCGGTCTACTTCTCTCGAACATGATGCCTATATACATGATCATTGCCTTGAATATCGCCATAAATATGCGCTTTTCTATCAATTGCCCAACGGTAATTTGTTTACCCACCATATGCTTTTCATTCGAGAGAGAAGTCTCTAGTGAAAATTATGGCCCCGGGGTCTACCTTTATCATATATTAAAATCCAAAAATACCTTGCCACAATTTATTTACCATTCTATTATTTTGTGTTTTATTTATCCATCTATCATTATGAGATTTGATCGTTGCAATTAACAGCCGAGGGGATTGACAACCCCTTGATCGCGTTGGGTGCAAGTATTTGCTCTTCTGTGTGTAGATGATGTTCACGGGGTTTCGCGTGGTTCTCCTACGGGATTGATAACCTTGGTTCTTAACTGAGGGAAATAATTATCTCTATTGTATTGCATCATCCTCTCCACTTCGGGGAAATCTCAGTGCATCTCACAAGTAGCAAAGTGCTACTTGTGAGCTACGTTGGGATTTTTCCCGAAGAGGAAGGGTGAAGCAATATAGTAGAAGAAAAGTATTTCCCTCAGTGAGAACCAAGGTTATCGAACCAATAGGAGAACCACGAAAATTCTTGTCAACAACACGTACACACAGAAAAGCATATACTCGCACCCAACGCAGGCAAGAGGGTTGTCAATCCCCTTGAACTTGTTACTTGCAAGGATTAAATACGATAGTGGTAGATAGATAAAAAGAAAAGTAAATAAAATGCAGCGTGGTATTTTTGGTTTTTGTAATGTGATTAAGATAGACCCAGGGGCCATAGTTTTCACTAGAGACTTCTTTGTCAAAACAATAGCGTATGGTGGGTAGAAAAATTACTGTTGGGCAATTGATAGAAAAGCGCATAGTTATGATGTTATTCATGGAAATGATAACATGTATAGGCATCACATCCGTGACAAGTTACACTGACTCCTGCCTGCATCTACTACTGTTAATCCACCAATTGACCATTATCCAGCATGCATCTATGCTATTAAGTTCATGACAAACAGAGTAACTCTTTATGCAAGATGACATGATGTAGATAAAGTAAACTCAAGCAATATGATTAAACCCTATCATTTTATACTTAATGGAAACAATACAAATATGTGCCTCACTACCCCTTCTGTCACGAGATGAAGACACTGCAAGATTGAACCCATTACAAAGCACCTCCCCCACTGAAGATAAATCAATCTAGTTGGCCAAACCAAATGGATAGATCAAAGAGAAATACAAAGCTATCATAATCATGCATAATAAAGTTCAGAAAAGACTTAATTACTTTAAATGAATAATCTGATCACAAACTCACAATTCATCGGATCCCAACAAACACGCCATAAAAGAAGATATCATCGGATAGAACTCCAAGGAAATCAAGGAGAACATTGCATTGAAGATCAAAGAGAGAGAAGAAGCCATCTACCTACTAGCCATGGACCTGTAGGTTTGTGATGAAATACTCACACATCATCGGTAGGGCAACAAGCAGGTTGATGTAGAAGCCCTTCGTGATCGATTCCCCCTCCGGAAGAATACCGGAAAAGACCTCCAGATGGGATCACGGAAGAATATAAGATTGTGGCGGTGGAAAAATTGATTCGGGTGGCTCCCCGGGGGATTCCCAATGTTTGAGAACTTACATAATTGGAATTAGGTCAGACTGAGCCACGTGGGGCCCAGAAGGTAATAGGGCGCGCCTACCCCTAGGGCACACCATGTTGTCTTGTCGTCTCCTCATTTGCCTTTTGGTCTCCTCCCGAAGCTTCTAGGGTTTTTTGTCTAAAAAAATCGTCAAAAAGTTTCGCAGCGTTTAGACTCCGTTTGGTACAGATTTTCTGGAAATCCAAAAATAGGCAAAAAAACAACAAATGGCAGTAGGTACTAGGTTAATAGGTTAGTTCCCAAAAATGATATAAAATTTCATATTAAAGCATATAAAGTATCCAAGATTTATAATATAATAGCATGAAACAATCAAAAATTATAGATACGTTGGAGACGTATCAGAAAGTCTCAAGAGGCGTACTATATGTCCATGTGGATCCGTGCTATAATTGTGAACTATGTAAATGCCCAATCACCTAATGCAAGTTTAAAAATTGGAGGATGGAGCAGACCTTCTATGGGATTTGTTAAGCTAAATGTGGATGCTTCTTTTGATCATGATCTTCTAAGGGGCACAACGGGTGCTATCCTCAGAGATGACAAAGTAAATTTCATTGTTGGTGGAAATTGGAATATTGAGTTATGTATTGATGTTTTGACAGCAGAAGCATTAGCGCCTAGGTTTTGTTTATTGCTGGCACAAAAGGTGGGTTGCAATCATTTCATTATTAGCTCTAATAATATGGAAATCATCAACACAATGAAGAACGGTTGACACTGCAGGAGCGACGACGACGATTTTTGATGATTGCTATTTTATGGCGTGATTTTCCTCTTACTAGGGAAGCAAATAAAGTAGCTCATGAGCTTGCTAGACTAGAAAAATGTTCCGTGACAAGGGATTGGTTCAAGGAGCATATGATAAATATTGTACCTCTTCTTATAGACAATGTAACCACTATTCTAATCAATAAAGTTGCTATTCCTTTATTAAAAAAATCTTAAGATCCGGAAAACATGATCACTAACAACACTTAAGCTAGTCTTAGAGGCGAGACTAGGAATGTAATTTTAGCGTTTATTATTCCACACATGCATATGAGTATTCCACTCAATCACATATTCTAGGATCATAGCAGTTATATCATAGAATATAAACTCTTAATTATAAACATGAAAAATATAATAATACAATATTATTGCCTCTATGGCATATTTCCAACATGGTGGGAGAAGGGTGTATGTGTGTGGGCGATGTGGGGACAATGGATATGTGAAAGAAATATGCCCTAGAGGCAATAATAAAGTTGTTATTTATATTTCCTTATATCATGATAAATGTTTATTATTCATGCTAGAATTGTATTAACCGGAAACTTAATACATGTGTGAATACATAGACAAAACAGAGTGTCCCTAGTATGCCTCTACTTGACTAGCTCGTTAATCAAAGATGGTTATGTTTCCTTACCATAGATATGTGTTATGATTTGATGAACGGGATCATATCATTAGAGAATGATGTGATGGACAAGACCCGTCCGTTAGCTTAGCATAATGGTCGTTTAGTTTTATTGTTATTGCTTTCATCATGACTTATACATGTTCCTCTGACTATGAGATTATGCAACTCCTGAATATCGAACGAACACCTTGTGTGCTATCAAACGTCACAACGTAACTGCGTGATTATAAAGATTCTCTACAAATGTCTCCGAAGGTGTTTGTTGGGTTGGCATAGATCGAGATTAGGATTTGTCACTCCGTGAATCGGAGAGGTATCTTTGGGCCCTCTCGGTAATGCACATCACTATAAGCCTTTCAAGAAATGTGACTAATGAGTCATGGAATGATGCATTACGGAGCGAGTAAAGAGACTTGCCGGTAACAAGATTGAACTAGGTATGATAATACCAATGATCGAATCTCGGGCAAGTAACATACCGATGACAAAGGGAACAACGTATGTTGTTATGCGGTTTGACCGATAAAGATCCTCGTAGAATATGTAGGAGCCAATATGAGCATCCTGGTTCCGCTATTGGTTATTGACTGGAGATGTCTCTCGGTCATGTCTACATAGTTCTCGAACCCGTAGGGTCCGCACGCTTAACGTTCAATGACGATTTGTATTATGAGTTATGTGATTTGATGACCAAAGTTTGTTTGGAGTCCTGGATGAGTTCACGGACATGACGAGCAGTCTCGAAATGATCGAGAGGTAAAGATTCATATATAGCATGATGGTATTTGGACACCGGAAGTGTTTCGGGTGATACCGGGTCACCGGAAGGGGTTCCGGGCAACCCCCGACAAAGATGTGGGCTTAATGGGCCCAGTAATGGAACACACCAGCCCACAAGGGGCTGGTGCGCCCCTATAGGGTCAGCCACGTGGGAGCAAGGGAAAGGAGAGGAGGAAAAGGAAAGTATGAAGTAGGACTCCTACTTCCTTCCCCTCCCCCCTCCTTCCTTTCCCCCTTGTCCAAATATGGTAGGGGGGCGAATTGGACTAGGGGCCCAAGTAGGATTCCTCCTACTTGGGCGCGCCCTAGGCTGCCTCCCTCCCCTCCCTCCTTTATATACGTGGGGAGGGCACCCCTAGAACACACATCAATTGTTCCCAGCTGTGTGCGGCGCCCCCTCCACGGTTAACACCTCGGTCATACCGTCGTAGTGCTTAGGCGAAGCCCTGCGTCAGTAAATTCATCATCACCGTCGCCACGCCGTCGTGCTGACGGAACTCTCCCTCGTCCTCAACTGGATAAAGAGCTCGAGGGACGTCATCGTGCTGAACGTGTGCTGAACACGGAGGTGCTGTACGTTCGGTACTTGGATCGGTTGGATCGCGAAGACGTTCGACTACATCAACCGCGTTACTAAACGCTTCCGTTTTTGGTCTATGAGGGTACATGGACACACTCTCCCCGCTCGTTGCTATGCATCTCCTAGATAGATCTTGCGTGATCGTAGGTAATTTTTTTGAAATACTGCGTTTGTCGGCGTTCTGGGAACGGGGGTCCCCAGACTTGCCTGCCTGCGGCCTGCGGCGTGGCTCGAGTGGGGGCCCAACGTGGCCCACCTTCATCAACACAAGTCTCAAGAACCTCGCGAGGCGGACGACATGGAGCTTCCTCCAGCATGGCCTCCTTAGGCTGGCTCACGAGGAGGCGGAGAGATCAAGGTTGGGTACCTCACGAGGTGCCCATGACGCAAGCCATGACGATCAAAGGTGCCAGGCGGGCGCCAGCCCGCGCGGCGTCCTCCCTTTCCTCTTTGGTGCAAAGGGGGCAAGCGCAGGCGGGAAGATAAAGCAAAGGCACCCATTTCGGTGCAACGAGACCAAGACCAACTCCACGACAAGGAGGAAGTCACTGTGGAGCCCAAGCCGGCATCATCACCAGAACCTTTGGCAGGGGAAGACCAACTTTAGTCAGGATAAGTGTACCCGATGTTCCCCTTCAAATCGGCCAACTGTTGGCGCCCTTCCCGCTCAAATATTTGGGAAGAGGCCCAGGGCCTTTGCCTATATATAGGGACTAGCCGCTCCCAGAGAGGGCATCCAGGAGAGAGCATCTAGAGCAAGTGGAGAGGAAGTAGAGAGGGACACGGATAGACACACACAGATAGAGAGAAGGGCGATCGAAATCCACCTAGCGGTTCATCCCCGAGCTGAGAACAGACCCTCGCGAGGTCGTTCTTCCTTGTATTGTTCTTCCTCATCAGCCCAAGAGGCAATCCACCCACCACAAACTAGAGTAGGGTATTACACCACAACGGTGGCCCGAACTAGTATAAACCCTGTGTCTCTTGTGTTGTTCTTGCAGTAGTTTAGATCCCAGCGGGACAGAGAGGTAGAGGGCACGATCTCCGCGCGCACCCCAGAGTTCGAACCTTAAGGGTCTGCCGGAACCCGTGATCCGACATTTGGCGCGCCAGGTAGGGGTGCGCCGGAATCAGTCTTCCACCGCTTCGCTCTCCTCCGACCACCGCATCCATGTCTGACGCTCGCCGGGCCCACGCCGAGCGCCGGGCCGCCATCGCTTCCCGCGCCGTCCAGACGGCCCCCGTCGGCGGGCGTCCTCGTCATTCCCCGTCGCCCGCCGTCAACGCCGCCACCGGCCCGGCGGGTAACGAGCAGCAAGCGTCCTCTCAGCACCCGTCCGTGCGGCGGGATGGCCGCACCACCACTCCGTCGCTCACCCCAGCCGGTTCCTCGTCGCACGCGCTGCGCGCGCCCTTGGAGGCTCGAGCTGCGCTCATCGCGGCGAACGAGCTCCTGCGCTACCGCCCTGTCGACGACGACTACGACGAGTGGTTCAACTGCGTCGCCGAGCTCGTCCGCGCCGCAGGGGGCTCTCCCGCACCTTCCGCACCACTGCGCTGCACTCCGCCCCGCATGGGCAACTAAGCCCCGGGGGCGTCCCAGCCACCACCTTTCCAAGAAGATGCCATGGCCCCAAAGCGCGCGGCTCCTGGCGGAACCCGCTCCGCCATGCGCCGGCCCAGCCGGAACGGAGCTGCCAGGAAGTCCCGTGACCGCAAGAGGCCACCCGGGCGCTCCTGGCCCCGGCTCGCCGAGACCCTGCTCCAGCTCCAGCACGTCAAGACCCCGCGCTGGTCCCAGCTACGGCGCAAGGGGACTCACAAGGCCAAGCTCTCCCTCAACCAAAACCTCCCCTGGCCACCGCTGGCTGCCGCGCCTACACCCCTGAGCTGCGTAGCGTCGCGTGGCCCAGCAAGTTCAAGCCGGACCTGCCTCCTCGCTACGACGGCACAACTGATCCCACGGAGTTCCTCCAGCTCTACGAGTTGGGAATCGAAGCTGCCAACGGGGACGAGAAGGTCATGGCGAACTGGTTCCCCATGGCGCTGAAGGAAGGTGCTCGCACTTGGCTCCTGAACCTGGCCCCAGGCACGATCTCCTCCTGGGACCAGATGCGTACCCGCTTCATCGCCAACTTCCAAGGTACCCGTGACCGGCCTCCCGCCGTGAGCGACATGCGCCGTATCAAGCAGCAACCTGGAGAGACCCTGCAGAAGTACATCCAGCGCTTCAACAACGCGCGCCTCAAGATCCCCAGGGTGTCCGAAGAAGCCATCATTTCAGCCTTCTCTGATGGTGTGCGCGACGTTAAGATGAAGGAGGAGCTGGCGATGCACGAAGACCTCTGCACCTCCCTAGAGCTGTTCAACTTGGCGACCAAGTGCGCCAGAGCTGAGGAGGGACACCTCTCCGTCCTCGAGCTGCCTGCCGCAGACCCAGAAGAGAAGAAGCCCAAGGCCAAGGACGTGAAGCGCAAGGGGGCTGCCATGCTCGCGGCAGAACCAGACACCAAGCGGGGCAAGGACCTGCCTAAATCCTCCAGGGGCAGCCGGTACTGTGTGTACCACGACCTCCACACCCACAACACCAATGAATGCCAAGAACTCCGCGGCGTGCGAGAAGGAAGAGTCGGCCAACGCCCTGACCGTGCTGACCGGGGCTACGGCCGAGGAGGGGGAAGGAACCCGGGGCGCTGGGAAGACCGCGACCCACGTCCAGGCTGGCACGACCAACCTCACGAGGATCGCTGGCGCGACCCGCCTCGCGAGGGGGACTGGAGGGATCAGCCTCATGAGGATCGCCCCCACGGCAACCCAGGCCTACCGCCGTTGCCGCCTCAGCCAAGAAGGAGTGAAGACCGCCACCAAGACGAGCGGGCTGGAGGCTTCCAGGAGCCTCGCGCCATCGCCCGCATCCTGGGCGGAGCTCAAGCCCCAACCTCCCAACGCATCTTCAAGCAGTTTCTCCTTATAAAGATGAAGCATATGAGGCAACCTTAATTCCATTTTTTGTATTTTGCTTTTATAAACTAAACTAGTGATAAAACAAGAAACTAAAAGATTCGATTGCAAGACCTAAAGATATACCTTCAAGCACTCACCTCCCCGGCAACGGCGCCAGAAAAGAGCTTGATGTCTACTATGCAACCTTCTCCTTGTAGACGTTGTTCGGCCTCCAAGTGCAGAGGTTTGTAGGACAGTAGCAAATTTCCCTCAAGTGGATGACCTAAGGTTTATCAATCTATGGGAGGCATAGGATGAAGATGGTCTCTCTCAAGCAACCCTGCAACCAAATACCAAAGAGTCTCTTGTGTCCCCAACACACCCAATACAATGGTAAATTGTATAGGTGCACTAGTTCAGCGAAGAGATGGTGATACAAGTGCAATATGGATGGTACATATAGGTTTTTGTAATCTGAAAATATAAAAACAGCAAGGTAATTAATGATAAAATGAGCGTGAACGGTATTGCAATGCGTTGAAACAAGGCCTAGGGTTCATACTTTCACTAGTGCAAGTTCTCTCAACAGTAATAACATAATTGGATCATATAACTATCCCTCAACATGCAACAAAGAGTCACTCTATAGTCACTAATAGCGGAGAACAAACGAAGAGATTATGGTAGGGTATGAAACCACCTCAAAGTTATTCTTTCGGATCGATCTATTCAAGAGTTCGTAGTAAAATAACACGAAGCTATTCTTTCCGTTCGATCTATCATAGAGTTCATACTAAAATAACACCTTAAGAAACAAATCAACCAAAACCCTAATGTCACCTAGATACTCCAATGTCACCTCAAGTATCCGTGGGTATGATTATATGATATGCATCACACAATCTCAGGTCCATCTATTCAACTAACACAAAGAACTTCAAAGAGTGCCCCAAAGTTTCTACCAGAGAGTCAAGACGAAAACGTGCGCCAACCCCTATGCATAGGTTCGTGGTCGGAACCCGCAAGTTGATCACCAAAACATACATCAAGTAGACCACGTGATATCCCATTGTCACCACAGATAAGCACATGCAATACATACATCAAGTGTTCTCAAATCCTTAAAGACTCAATCCGACAAGATAACTTCGAAGGGAAAACTCAATCCATTACAAGAGAGTAGAGGGGGAGAAACATCATAAGATCCAACTATAATAGAAAGGCTCGCGATACATCAAGATCGTACCACCTCAAGAACACGAGAGAGAGAGAGAGAGAGAGAGATCAAACACATAGCTACTGGTACATACCCTCTGCCCCGAGGGTGAACTACTCCCTCCTCGTCATGGAGAGCACCAAGATGATGAAGATGGCCACCGGTGAGGGATCCCCCCTTCGGCAAGGTGCCGGAACAGGGTCCCGATTGGTTTTTGGTGGCTACAGAGGCTTGCGGCGATGGAACTCCCGATCTAATCTGTTCCCCGATGGTTTTAGGGTATATTGATATATAGGCGAAAGAAGTCGGTCGGGGGAGCCACGAGGGGCCCACGAGGGTGGAGGGCGCACCCAGGGGGGTGGGCGCGCCCCCCTGCCTTGTGCTCTCCTCGTTGATTCCCTGACGTGCACTCCAAGTCCCCTAGATTGCTTGCATTCCAAAATAACTCTCCCGAAGGTTTCATTCCGTTTGGACTCCGTTTGATATTCCTTTTCTGCGAAACACTGAAACAAGGAAAAAAAACAGAAACTGGCACTGGGCTCTGGGTTAATAGGTTAGTCCCAAAAGTAATATAAAAGTGCATAATAAAGCCCATAAACATCCAAGATGGATAATATAATAGCATGAATACTTCATAAATTATAGATACGTTGGAGATGTATCAGCATCCCCAAGCTTAATTCATGCTCGTCCTCGAGTAGGTAAATGATAAAAGAAATAATTTATGAAGTGTGAATGCTAGCAGGTGCATAAGTTTGATCAATGATAATTTCAATCACCTTTTCTAGCATAATTATATGTCATAACAGTAGCTCAACTCATAGAACTTTTCATGATCAAGTAACAAACTATTCACATGTTAAAATATTGATCATAAAATTTCTTGAAAACTAACAAACCGTGTTATTAGTCATCAAACAATTACAATTCATCTTATTTTCAGGAAGAGTCTATGTCAGAGCTTTGATTCAGCAAACTTCACACACTCAACTATCATTTAGTCTTCCATGATTGCTACCACTCAAAGCATATTTTTAGAACAAATAGTATTCATCGAACACAGAGAAAGATAGGGGCTTAATGTTTTGCCTCCCAACCTTTTACCTCAAGGGTAATGTCAACAATAATAATTCATGCTCAAACATATTTGAATGGCCATATATACTTAGATCTTTCGATCACATGATGCTTGCCAACTAAAGAGTAGGTTGGAATGAGAAGGAATACTACTGACTCTTGCATAAAATTAAAATATAGGCCCTTCGCAGAGGGAAGCAGGGATTTGCAGAGGTGCCAGAGCTCGAAGCAAAAACAGAGATGAAAATAATTTTGAGAGGTATGCTTTCATTGTCAACATAACGACCAAGAGTTCCCAATATCTTCCATACTAGATACATTATAGGCGGTTCCCACGCAGAAAGGTAAAGTTTTTACTCCCCCTCCACCAACATTCACACTCCAAGGCTTGTCCGAAACAATGGGTGTCGTCCAACTATCAACATTCCTGTGGGAGTTTTGTTTAAATTATTTGCGAATTTGTTTTTGATCTTTTGATCATAGGACTGGCCATCCCAGTTACCAGCCATTTTCTCGTGAATGATGAGCGGAGTCCACTCATCGTGAGAATAACCCACCTAACATGGAAGATACTGACAGCCCCTAGTCGCTACATGAGCGATTCGGGCATACAAAACAGATTATTATTTGAAGGTTTAGAGTTTGGCACATTCAAATTTACTTGGAACGGCAGGTAAATACCGCATATAGGTAGATATGGTGGACACTCACGGAAGAAACTTGGTTCAAAGAATTTGGATGCACAAGCAGTATTCCTGCTTAGTATAGATATTTTGTCTAGCAAAGGATTCTAAATAGCAAGCACCACATGTTAGAGGATCCATAACAATATAACTTCTATACAAATATACCCAAGCATAACTCATTATGTTGTCTTCCTTGTCCAACTTCAACTAATTTGATCAAGTTTGAAAATAATTAATGGGGCTCATAATCATAGAAGATGTCCAAGATAGTATATTTATATGTGAAATCTCTCTTCCTTCAATATTCTTTCATGAATTGTTCAAGTGACCAATACAATGTTTGCTAACCTTCGAAAAATTTACCACCTCTACTTCTTATATGTGAAGGAATTACTTCCCATGGGAAAGGCATATGAAACATATATAATTTTAGATTTATGACATTCAAATCATTCAACCATTTACTCATAGGATATAAGTAAAGCACGAGAGTAAATGACAAACTACTCCAAAAATATATAAGTGAAGATCAATGAGTAGTTAAGTAGTTATGTAGCTTTGTGAAGACTCTCTCTCATTTAAGAATTTCAGATCTTGGGATATTATTCAAATAGCAAGTAAAATAAAACAACATTTCAAGGATAGCACTCATCATGTGAAGAAGCAAAAACTTAGGCTCAACTGATACTAACCGATAATTGTTGAAGAAGAAAGGTGGGATGCCTACCGGGGCATCCCCAAGCTTAGATGCTTGATACTTCTTGAAATATTATCTTGGGGTGCCTTGGTCATCCCCAAGCTTGAGCTTTTGTGTCTCCTTAACTCCTCTCATATCACGGTTTCCTAAATCTCGAAAGCTTCATCCACACCAAGCTCAACAAGAACTCGTGAGATAAGTTAGTATAAACCAATGCAAAAACCTTATCATTTTATATTGTAACAAATCACTAAAATTATTATTCAACATTGCATACTAAATGCCTCTCCATATTTAATACTCCTATCCTCAAATAGAATCATTAAACAAGCAAACATATGCAAACAATGCAAGCATAACATCAATCTGCCAAAAAAGTACAGTCTGTAAAGAATGCAAGATTCATCATACTTCCCTAAGTCCAAACATTATGAAATTCTACCACACGGTAGAAAATTTATCATATCTTATTATGCAAAAAAATTCGAATTTTATCATATTCTGGCTTTTCTAGGGAATTTTTGCAACAGCGATAAACTTTCTGTTTTGAAACAGCAACATGTATACTTGCAAAATAAGCATGGTAAAAGATATCCTTGAAATTTTTATTGAAACTAGAGATGCAAAACATTATTCTAAATAACAGCAAGCAAGTACAAACAAAAGAAAATGACGCTCCAAGCAAAACACATATCATGTGGTGAATAAAAATATAGCTCCAAGTAAAGTTACCGATGAATGAAGACGAAAGAGGGGATGCCATCCGGGGCATCACAAAGCTTAGGCTCTTGGTTGTCCTTGAATATTACCTTGGGGTGCCTTGGGCATCCCAAATCTTATTCTCTTGCCACTCCTTATTCCATAGTCCATCGAGTCTTTACCCAAAACTTGAAAACTTAATAGAAAATCTTATGAGCTCCTTTAGTATAAGAAAATAAATCACCAGTTTGGTACTGTTGTGAACTCATTCTAAATTCATATTGGTGTAATATATATTGTATTCCAACTTCTCTATGGTTCATACCCTCCGATACTACTCATAGATTAATCAAAATAAGCAAACAACACATAGAAAATAGAATCTGTCAAAAACAGAACAGTCTGTAGTAATCTGCATCAAACGCAAACTTCTGGAACTCAGAAAACTCTGCAAAAATAGGAAGGCCTAGTTAACTTGATTATTGATCTACTGCAAATGGAATCAGTATTTTATCACTTTCTGGTGATTTTTAACAATTGTTTTCCTGAGCAGAAAGTTTCTGTCTTTTTCAGCAAGATCAAATAATTATCATCCAAGAAGATCCTATAGGTCTTACTTGGCACAAACACTAATTAAAACGTAAAACCACATATAATCAGAGGCTAGATGATTTATTTATTACTAAACAGAACCAAAAAGCAAGGAACAAAAATAAAATTGGGTTGCCTCCCAACAAGCGCTGTCGTTTAATGCCCCTAGCTAGGCATGATGATTTCAATGATGCTCACATAAAAGATAAGAATTGAAACATAAAGAGAACATCATGAAGAATATGACTAGCACATTTCAGTCTAACCTGCTTCCTATGCATAGGGATTTTGTGAGAAAACAACTTATGGGAACAATAATCAACTAGCATAGGAAGGCAAAACAAGCATAACTTCAAGATTTTAAGAACATAAAGAGGAAACTTGAAATTATTGCAATTCCTACAAGCATATATTCCTCCCTCATAATAATTTTCAGTAGCAACATGAATGAATTCAACAATATAACCATCATATAAAGCATTCTTTTCATGATCTACAAGCATAGAATTTTTATTACTCTCCATATAAGCAAATTTGTTCTAATGAATAGTATTGGGAGCAAACGCAACAAAATAATTATCATGTGAGGCATAATACAATTGAAAATTAAAATCATGATGATAATTTTCATGGTTATCTTTATTCTTTATAGCATACGTGTCATCACAAAAATCATCATAAATAGGAGGCATGCTTTCATCATAATAAATTTTCTCATCAAAACTTGGGGGACTAAACATATCATCTTCATCAAACATGGCATACCCAAGCTTGTGGCTTTGCATATCATTAGCATCATGGGTATTCAAAGAATTCATACTAACAACATTGCAATCATGCTCATCATTCACATATTTTATGCCAAGCATTCTATGTAATTCTTCTTCTAGTACTTGAGCACAGTTTTCCTTCCCATCATTTTCACGAAAGACATTAAAAAGATGAAGCATATGAGGCAACCTTAATTCCATTTTTTTGTAGTTTTCTTTTATAAACTAAACTAGTGATAAAACAAGAAACTAAAAGATTTGATTGCAAGATCTAAAGATATACCTTCAAGCACTCACCTCCCCGGCAACGGCGCAAGAAAAGAGCTTGATGTCTACTACGCAACCTTCTCCTTGTAGACGTTGTTGGGCCTCCAAGTGCAGAGGTTTGTATGATAGTAGCAAATTTCCCTCAAGTGGATGACCTAAGGTTTATCAATCCGTGGGAGGCATAGGATGAAGATGTTCTCTCTCAAGCAAACCTGCAACCAAATAACAAAGAGTCTCTTGTGTCCCCAACACACCCAATACAATGGTAAATTGTATAGGTGCACTAGTTCAGCGAAGAGATGGTGATACAAGTGCAATATGGATGATAGATTAGGTTTTTGTAATCTGAAAATATAAAAACAACAAGGTAACTCATGATAAAAGTGAGCGTAAATGGTATTGAATTGCGTTAAACAAGGCCCAGGGTTCATACTTTCACTAGTGCAAGTTCTCTCAACAATAATAACATAATGGGATCATATAACTATCCCTGAACATGCAAAAGAGTCACTCCAAAGTCACTAATAGCAGAGAACAAACGAAGAGATTATGGTAGGGTACGAAACCACCTCAAAGTTATTCTTTAGGATATATCTATTCAAGAGTCCGTAGTAAAATAACACGAAGCTATTCTTTCCGTTCGATCTATCATAGAGTTCGTACTAAAATAACACCTTAAGACACAGATCAACCAAAACCCTAATGTCACCTAGATACTCCAATGTCACCTCAAGTATCCGTGGGTATGATTATACGATATGCATCACACAATCTCACATTCATCTATTCAACCAACACAAAGAACTTCAAAGAGTGCCCCAAAGTTTCTACCGGAGAGTCAAGACGAAAATGTGTGCCAACCCCTATGCATAGGTTCATGGGCGGAACCCGCAAGTTGATCACCAAAACATACATCAAATAGATCATGTGATATCCCATTGTCACCACAGATAAGCACATGCAACACATACATCAAGTGTTCTCAAATCCTTAAAGACTCAATCTGATAAGATAACTTCGAAGGGAAAACTCAATCCATTACAAGAGAGTAGAGGGGGAGAAACATCATAAGATCCAACTATAATAGCAAAGCTCGTGATACATCAAGATCGTACCACCTCAAGAACATGAGAGAGAGAGAGAGATCAAGCACATAGCTACTGGTACATAACCTCTGCCCCGAGGGTGAACTACTCCCTCCTCGTCATGGAGAGCGCCGGGATGATGAAGATGGCCACCTGTGAGGGATCACCCCTTCGGCAGGGTGCCAGAACAGGGTCCCGATTGATTTTGTTGGCTACAGAGGCTTGCGGCGGTGGAACTCCTGATCTATTCTATTTCCCGATGGTTTTAGGGTATATTGATATATATATATATAGGCGAAAGAAGTTGGTCAGGGGGGCACGAGGGTGGAGGGCACGCCCACGGGTGTGGGCGCACCCCCTGCCTCGTGTTGTCGGCGTTCTGGGAACGGGGGTCCTCAGACTTGCCTGCCTGCGGCCTGCGGCGTGGCTCAAGTAGGGGCCCAGCGCGGCCCATCTTCATCAGCCCAAGCTCAAGACCCTCGCGAGGGGCCAAGCCTCGCGGGGCGGACGACAGGAAGCTTCCTCAAGAGCGGCCTCCTCAGGCAGGCTCGTGAGGAGGCAGAGAGATCAATGCAAGGGTACATCGCGAGGATCCCGTGACGCAAGCCATGACGATCAAGGCCAGGCGGGCACCGGCCTGCGCAGAGTCCTTGTTTCCCCTTTGGTGCAAAGGGGGAAAGCACAGGCCAAGGCATCAGGCAAAGGTTACCATTCCGGTGCAACAAGACCAAGACCAGTCGGACGGCCGGACGGAGGTCACCGTGGAGCCCAAGACGGCGTCATCTCCAGTGCTTTTGGCAGCTGAAGACCACCTTTGGTCAGGATAACTTGTACTAGATGTTCCCCTTCAAAATGGCCAATTGTTGGCGCCCTTCCCGCTCAATTATTCAGGGAGAGGCCCAGGGCCTCTATAAATAGAGCTAGCCTCAAAAGGGGGGAGGGAAGGAAGAAGGAGAAAACCCAGTAGAGACTAAGTACAACACACTGCACCAGCTCAAGAACACCCCTCGTGAGGCTGTTCTTCGCTTGTACTGTTCATCATCAGCCCCAGAGGCAATCCAGCACACCACACACTGGAGTAGGGTGTTACACCACAACGGTGGCCCGAACCAGTATAAACCTCGTGTCTCTTGTGTTGTTCATCATTTCCATCTTAGTTCGCATGAGAGGATCGGACGTAGATCGGTAGGGGAGAGATCTCCGCGCGCACCCCAGTGTTCGAACCTCAAGGGTCTGCTGGAACCCGAAATCCGACATTTGGCGCGCCAGGTAGGGGTGCGCCGGAATCTTTCTTCCACTGTTCGCGCGTGATCTTACGTCGTGTCCATGGCTGACGCTCGTCGGGCTCGTGCTGAGCGCCAGGCTGATCGGGCCACTCGCGTCTCCCAGACGGCGCCCGTAGGCGGCCCCCTTGTCGTTCCTCGTCGTCGGCGCCACCGCAGCCACCGGCCCGGCGGGGAACAAGCAGCAGGCCTCGTCCCAGCATCCTTCGGTGCGGCGGGATGGCCGCACCGCCACCCCGTCGCTGACTCCAGCTGGCTCGTCGTCCCACGCCCGTTGCGCACCCATGGATGCGCACACCTCACTGCTCTTGGCGCGGGAGCTCCTGCACTATCGCCCCGTCAACGACCTCTATGAGAACTGGCTTGCCTGCATCACCGAGCTCGTCAGTGCCGCAGGGGGCTCCCCCTTGCGGTCCCTCTCGCTCCCTCACCCTCCATTCTGCATAGGGGTGAGGATCAGGAGGCGCCTCCGCCGCCTCCTCCCCAAGAAGGTGCCTTGGCCCCAAGGCGCGCAGCCCCGGGGCGAGACCCTCCACGTCCGGCGCCTGTGCAGCAAGAAGGGAGCTGCCAAGAGATTCCACATCCCCGGGAAGGTGCTCGCGCGCTCCCAGCGCCGGCGCACCAAGATCGCGCCCCAGCGCCTCCACGACAAGACCCCGCGCTGCTCCCATTGGCGGCGCATGGTGACCCGCAAGAACAAGTCTAGCACCAACAAAGGGCGCCGGTGGCCACGCCGGGCTGCCTCGCCTTCACCCCCGAGGAGTTCCTGCAGCTCTACGATCTGGGCATCGTAGCCACCAGCGGAGACGAAAAGGTCATGGGGAATTGGTTCCCCATGGCGCTCAAGGACGACGCCCGCAACTGGCTCCTGAACCTGGCTCCCGGCACGATCTCCTCCTGGAGCGAGATGCGCACCCGCTTCATCGCCAACTTCCAGGGCACTCGCGACCGGCCCCCGGCCGTGAGCGACCTGCGCCGCATCAAGCAACAGCCAGGAGAAACCCTGCAGAAGTACATCCAGCGCTTCAACTACGCTCGCCTCAAGATCCCCAAGGTGACTGAAGAAGCTATCATCTCTGCCTTCTCCAACGGCGTGCGCGACGTCAAGATGAAGGAAGAGCTAGCAATCCATGAAGACCTGTGCACATCCCTGGAGTTGTTCAACTTGGCGACCAAGTGCGCCAGGGCTGAGGAAGGGCGTCTCTCCCCCCTCGAGCTCCCGGCAGCTGATCCGGAAGAAAAGAAGCTCAAGGCCAAAGACGTGAACCGCAAGGGGCCTGCCGTGCTAGCAGCGGAGCCGGACACCAAGCGAGGCAGAGATCATCCTGAGTCATCCAAGGGCGGACGGTACTGCGTGTACCACGACCTCCACACCCACAACACCAACGAATGTCAAGAGCTCAGAGCCGTGCGAGATGGGCAAATCGGCCGATGCCCAGAGCGCAACGACAGGGGCTATGGCCGAGGAGGAGGAAGAGGTGGTGGACGATGGGAAGACCGTGGCCCTCGCCAGGGATGGCGTAACCGCCGTCGCGAGGACCGCTGGCAGGAAGAGCCTCGCGAGGGAGGCTGGAGGGACCAGCCTCGTGAGGACCACCCGCACGGAAACGCAGGCCTCCCTCCTCTGCCGCCTCCACCAAGGAGGAACGAAGACCAACACCAAGACGATGGGGCTGGGAGCTTCCAAGAGCCGCGTGCAATTGCTTGCATCTTGGGTGGCGCCCAGGCCCCAGCCTCACAGCGCATCTTCAAGCAGTTTGCTCTCGAGGTGAATGAAGTCCTTCCCAAGCTTGAGGCCACGCACCCTCTCAGGTGGTCTACGTGCGCAATCACGTTCAGTTCCGCAGACCAGCTCAAGTGTGCGGCAATGGCCGGAATCCTCCCGATGCCTTGCTCCCCATTCATCAGCAACGTACAGGTCACCAGGACCCTCATCGATGGCAGGGTAGATGTCCGTCGAGACGTTCGACAATATCCAAGTGTCGTACGACCAGCTTTAGCCGACCAAGCCTTTCTCAGGAGTAACCGATGGTTCCACTGTTCCAATTGGGCAGGTTCGCCTTCCGGTCACCTTCGGGCAACGCAACAACTACCGCACCGAGCTCATCGACTTCGACGTCGCTCACATCCACCTGCCATACAACGCCATCCTCGGGTACCCAGCCCTAGGCAAGTTTATGGCTGTGACTCACCATGGTTACAATGTCCTCAAGATGCCAGGAAGCGGTGGAGTCATCACCGGACCCTGTGAAGAAAGGGACGCAGTGTGCTCGCTTGAGCGTGCGTTCCAAGCCGAAACAATCGAAGACCCAGATCACAGGAGCGGGAGGCCTCCCGAGGCGACCCTCAAGAAGAAGAAGACCTCACCTAGCCCGAGCCACAAGGAGGCAGGCACCTCCGGAGATATTGCGTTGGGATTCGCGCCCGATCAGGGAGCGCCACCCTCTCACACATAGGAAGGCGCGCCCGGCACCCTCCTCGGGCAGGGCTCAGGGGCTTGTGTGCGAAGCATGTCGGTAGAACCAGTCTCATGAACGTGGTCATGTAATGTCGTTCTGGGCCGCTTCATCCAACAATGCCGCCGAATCAAAGTAATACGTTGCTGGTAAGCAGTATGACTATTATCGCCCACAACTCATTGTGTTCTACTCGTGCATATAACATCTACGCATAGACCTGGCTCGGATGCCACTGTTGGGGAACGCTGTATTTCAAAAAATTAACCTACGATCATGCAAGATCTATCTAGGAGATGCATAGCAACGAGCGGGGAGAGTGTGTCCATGTACCCTCATAGACCGAAAGCGGAAGCTGTCAGATTTCGGGTTCCGGCAGACCCTTAAGGTTCGAACTCTGGGGTGCGCCCGGAGATTACGCCCTCTACCTCTCCGTCTCGCAAAGATCTAAACTACTGAAAGAACAGCACAAGAGACACAAGGTTTATACTAGTTCGGGCCACCATTGTGGTGTAATACCCTACTCTAGTTTGGGGTGTGGTGGATTGCCTCTTGGGCTGATGATGATGAACAATACAAGGAAGAACAGACTCGCGAGGGTCTGCTCGTGGCTGAGGCGATGAACTGCTAGGAGGAGTTCAGCCGCCCTTCTCTCTCTCTCTCTCTCTCTCTCTCTCTCTCTCTCTCTCTCTCTTACTATTTCTTTGCTTGCCCAGGTTCTGGATTGCACGGTTCTTCCCTCCTCTTCGGTTCTTTCGTCCCCCCCTACCCTGGGGGTGGCTAGTCCTATTTATAGGCAAATGCCCTGGGCCTCTTCCCAAATGTTGAGCGGGAAGGGCGCCAACAATTGGCCATTTTGAAGGGGAACATCTGGTACACTTATCCTGACTAAAGTTGGTTCTCGCCTGCCAAAGGTTCTGTGGTGACGCCGTCCTGGGCTCCACGATGACCTCCTCCCCACCGTTGGACTGGTCTTGGTCTCATTGCACCGAAATGGATGCCTTTGCTTGATCCTCTCGCATGCGCTTTCCCCCTTTGCACCAAAGAGGAAAGGAGGACACCGCGCGGGCTGGCGCCCGCCTGGCACCCCTGGTCGTCATGGCTTGCGTCAT
This sequence comes from Aegilops umbellulata, assembly GCA_032464435.1. Taxonomy (NCBI): domain Eukaryota; kingdom Viridiplantae; phylum Streptophyta; class Magnoliopsida; order Poales; family Poaceae; genus Aegilops; species Aegilops umbellulata. The sequence continues at coordinate 247,460,038 of CP136056.1, forward strand.
GGGCACCTCGTGAGGTACCCCGCCTTGATCTCTTCGCCTCCTCGTGAGCCAGCCTGATGAGGCTGCGCCTGAGGAAGCTCCGCGTTATCCGCCCCGCGAGGCTTGGCCCCTCGCGAGGGTCTTGGGTCTTGTGATGATGAAGATGGGCCGTGCCGGGCCCCCTTTGAGGCATGCCGCAGGCCGCGGGCAGGCAAGTCTGGGGACCCCCGTTCCCAGAACGCCGACAGCAGCCCCCGGGCCCAAGGCGCGCCCGGACTTGACCGTGCTAAAAGGCGAAAGGGCGAGAGCGAAGCGCCGCGGGCCCTAACAGCCTGCGGCCTCGGGCGCCGCGTGGTGGTTGATTGGACGTGGGCGACACTGTTCCCCCACGCCCCCTTATTTTGCGCCCTGCATGGCGGACTCGCAGTTGTACACAGCCGCTCCCCTTCCTGCTGCTCGAGCGTCCTCTGTTCTTCCTTCCCTCGAACGCCAGCTCCTGCCTCCAATCCAATCTCGAATCTTCCCCCTCCTTCCCATCGCCATGGCTGCGACGAAGAAGGAGAGAGGGAAGAAACCCATGCCTCTGTCTTACCCGCTGCCATCGGTGGCCCCTGCCGTCGGCCGGTCGATCATACTCAATCGAGAGTGCCTGGGCAAGGTCAGCTCGGCTCTGGCTACCATCTTCAACGAGTGTGGGAGGACGACGGCCTGGCCTACGTCTCACTTCCCCACTTACAGGATACTCACTAAGGTCCATTATTTTGCTGATGCCCTGCGGGCGGGTCTGGTTCCCCCCTTTTCCGATTTCTTCAAGGCCGTTCTTTCCCATTACCAGATCCATATGATGCATCTGGGTCCTGAATCCATCACCCTTCTTTCGGTCTTTGCTTTTGTTTGCGAGGCAATGATGGGCATCCCCCTTCTGTTGCCTTGCTGCGCCACTTCTTCTCTTTGCGCCTTGTCGACCCTACCCAATGCTCGGCGTGTGTGAACTTCGTCGCCGCACCTGAGACCGCGGCCTCAGGGATCGACTTCGGGCTTCCTTATCCTTCGGCTGGGTTTTCGTGAGCGGTGGTTGTATGTTGATGTAGGGGTGCCCAGCCCCCTGCTGTCGAAGCCAACCTCGCCTGCTGTCCCAAAATCGAGCTGGGGCCAGGAGACGCTCGAGAGCCCCCGGCTCGCCTTCGTCTGACGCCGCTTCGCGTTCTTGAAATCGATCGACATGACAGCGCCCAGGGTAGTGAAGGAGTTCCTGTTGCGCCGCATTGCCCCTCTCCAACGCCACTCCCGCCGGATGTGGGCCTTCAGTGGGCGTGGTGATCGCATGCGGCTCCAGGAAGAGGACCTGACGCCTGAGGTGCTGAGGACAGTGCTCTTGATCCTGACTGGCGACCTCAACCCGGGTAGCATCCAGCGGGGAGGCTCCCTTCTGTACCTCTGCCAGAACAGGGACGATTTTGTGAAGCAAATGCCTATCTTTGATGAATGGGGGTTGCGCCCTACTAGCCTCCAGGGGTCTCGCGAGAACCCAGTGGTGGCGACTGCCCTTCCATTCGGCCTAGGCGACTCTTCCTCAAGTGGCGGAGCAGGGAGGCATGAGGCGCCAGAGGCCGAGGGGGCTTTTGATGAGGTGGGAGCACCGGGTGATGCTCTCGAAGGAGCAGCTCCCGGGACCCGTGCCGCTGAGGCTGAGGGTGGCACGCAGCTGCTCCCGGCGCCTGGGGCTGAGGCCCCTGAGGCCCCAGCCGCGACTTCTGGCAAGGCGATTGGCAGCACGCGTCAGGCAGGCGCCCCCGACGCGGTTCGCCTCGACGCTCCGTCTTCGTCGCAGGTTGATCCTTGCGCTCTTCTCTTGGGCCGCTTCCGTGTGGACTTTGAGGCCCTCCGGAGGAAAAGGGAGGCCCTAGGTGATGACTTCCCTTGTCGCCTGCTGAAGCGCAGGAAGTACTTCACCACTGATGAGTAAGTCTTCTCCTTTTCCAGCTCCTGACCTTCTTGTTGTTTTTACTGACCCTTGCTCCGCAGGCCCCTTCCGACCGAGCTCGCTGAAGTAGCTGAGGTGCCACCTCCTTTGGCTTCGCCTCCTCCACCGTCCCCAAGTGCTCCGAGCAGCGCTGCTCTCGTGCTGAGGGCGATCGAAGGGGCGAACCGTCCTGAGGTGCACGACGGCCCTTCACTCCCCGCGATCTTCCTTCGCGGGCCCTCTCGTGGCATAGCCAGCCTGCCGTGGGCTTCTCTTCTGGTCGTGGACTGTGACTGGTTGATGCGCCCCCTGCACCCTTCATCTGGAGACGGGCTGGCTCCTGGCCGGGCTTCTGGCGCGGCGCGCCCGGCCGTCGCGAGGGTGCCAGCCCCCAGCCCCCTGCCTGGAGGGGGAACGATGATTCGTGACCCCTGGCGCTTGCCTGGGGCAGATGATGGTGTGTAAGACGTGCTCGAGCGCGCCCGGAAGCGCCGCGCTCGCCGCCAAGGATTCCTTCGAAGGGCGACCGACGCGGTGAACCTGCTTGGGGAGGAGCTTGCTGATGAAGACGCGCGCCTGGAGGCCAAGGGCCTGCGCCTGGCTGCAGGGAGGCGCGAGCTGGAGGCCGCCATCAACCTCGCGCGCCATCAGCGTGATCTTGATGATGAAGAGGCGAAGGTGTCACTAGAGGCCTCTCTGGTGGCCCGGTCCCAGGCTGCCAAGGAGGCCCGGGGAGCTGACCGACGGCGAGAGGTGGCAGAGGAATGGGCTTGGGAGCTCCTGGCCTGGTGCCACTCACTGGAGGAGCAAGTGGAGTTGCGCGAGGCGGCCCTTGCGTCGATGAAGGTGGCCTCTGGCGACCCAGCTGAGCTCTAGAAGCATGAGGAAGCGTTGACGCTGGAAGCCGCCGAACGCACCCGCGAGTACGAGCGACTGGAGATGAGGGAGCGCTTGGTGACGCAGGCGGAGGACGATGTCGCTGCACGTGAAGCCCGTGTCCTGGAGGAGGTTGGACGTCGTGTGGCGATGGCGCGCCAAGACCTCGAGTGCGAGTTCGAGGGGAGACTGGAGTTGATCCGGGTCGAGGCTGAAGGAAGGACCGCAGCCTTGAGGGCCAAGCGGGAGGAAGCGACGCAGCGGGCCGGCGCTTCTCGGGCCGCCCTTGTGGTAGCGCAAGGGGAGTTTGCCGCCTCCCAGGCCGAGATGCTTCATCTTTGCCAGCGGGTGGAGGAGGCTAAGGCCGTCGCGCGCTAGAACGCGGATGAGATACGCCAGCGGCAGGTCCTGGAGCATGTGCACGGCCCTATGCTCGCCACGCTCCGGGAGAGAGCTAACACAGCCTTGGGCAACATCTGCGAGGCGGCTGTCAGCGAGCCGCACACAATCAACTATGCCGGCAACCTTCAGTTCTTCACCGCCGTGGTGACACAGCTGGAGGCGCGGTCGGTCAGGGCCGACAGGTTGGTGGAGGAGAGGAGTCGCGCCCTGCTCGGGCGCACCTTTTCCCACGTCTTCAGCCATCTCCAGAACATGGATCCCCACTTCGACTTTGACGCCGCTATCGCCCCAGTCCCCCAGGCCGTCCGAGACGACCTGGCGCACTGGGTGGAAGACAACGTGGACGCTCTTGTCAGGGCCTTCGCTTCAGACGACGATGACATGATCGTGGCTGCTAATGAGGGCGGTGTGGTGAACGTCCCTGATGCCGCTGGTGGCGATGCAGACATCGATGGCGAGTTCAGCGACGCCAGCAACGGCTCGGGAGGTGTTTCCGAGGACGCATTGGGGGATTTGTCCGACTGAGTCTGTATCGCTCCTGTTTTTTTACCCTGCATGAATAGAACTCAGGTTTTTGGCCTGATGGTTGTGAGAGCATTTTGGGAGGGGGAGCCCCTCATGTAAAACATGTGTTCATCGTACTAGTAGTTGTTATATTGCGCGAGCACCCGCGCCTGGTGGTTGGCTGGTTTACCTTTGTTTCGTGCAGGCCCTCAGGCAGCCTGTGGGAGGACGTGATGTCTTGGGTGTCCTCTAGTTGAATCCGTAGGATGCGAGAGTGTCGCTGGCGGGGAGCTTCACAGGCATTGGCCTTCTTCACAGGCTCCGGGCCTTTTCCCAAATGCGACAGCTTCACAGGCATTTTCCATCTTCACAGGCTCTGGGCCTTTTCATGAACGCGGCGGCTTCACAGGCATTCGCCTTCTTCACAGGCTTGGGGCCTTTTCCCAAACGCGACAACTTCACAGGCAGTCGCCTTGTTCACAGGCTCTGGGCCTTTTCCTAAACGCGACAGCTTCACAGGCAGTCGCCTTCTTCACAGGCTCCGGGCCTTTTCCTAAATGCGACAGCTTCACACGCAGTCGCCTTCTTCACAGGCTCTGGGCCTTTTCCTAAATGCGACAGCTTCACAGGCAGTCGCCTTCTTCACAGGCTCTGGGCCTTTTCCTAAACACGACAGCTTCACAGGCAGTCGCCTTCTTCACAGGCTCTAGGCCTTTTCCTAAATGCGACAGCTTCACAGGCAGTCGCCTTCTTCACAGGCTCTGGGCCTTTTCCTAAAAGGACAACCTCCGCAGGCACCGGAAAATCCTCCCGAGAGGGAGCGACAACGGCAGTTTGGGTTGCGCACGAGCTAGGCCTGGCCCGACTCACGAGGGGCTCGCGAGGGGAGGCAGCTGTGGTGAAGTGGTAACCAGAACGCGAGAAATGGCTCAAAGGAGACCAAGCACCCCTTCCCCGAACACACGCAAATCTCAAATTCGAATCCAACTTAAATCCAGCGGGGGAAAAGTTACAACCAAAGGAAAAGGCAATGAAAGTAGACAAAAGGCCGCGTCCGGCACCTAATCTAGTCTTCGACGTCTTCTCACCAGCGCGGAGCTAAGTGCTGTCCACTAGGCGTGGGAGGGAGCCCCAGGGCCTGAGGCCGGCACCCCTGAGACTCCGGGGCGTGTACAGCCCCACTCATTATTACGTGAGAGTGTCACGGGGCGGCGAGCTTCACAGGCACTGGGCCTTCTTCACAGGTACCGGCCTTGCTTCATATCGCCAGACGAGGGCCCCGCCTTGCGCCACACTCTAGTGCCACCAACGACGACCGGAAACCAGGACGCCGCCGATGGGGTAGAGCGGTCGCCAGCGGTTCCCCCTGACGACCACGGGTCCTCCGCCAGGGGCAGGCCCTTAGGAACCTCCCCAGCGGAGGGCCTACCTCCTAAGAACGCCTTGCTCCGAACGCCGCGGTGGTGATGTCGGATCTCTGCCCCTCTCCTGCAGCCCCCTGCGCCCTCCTCCCGAGGGGTAGGAGACTGTGGGAGCGGGGCAGCTGCTCGCTGTGGCGACCTGCACCTCCTGCGATCCATGATTAGCATACGCCTGCTCATGAGAAATTAGCGGTACCCGATAATCGTCGCCTCCAGCGTGGCCGGCGGAACCGTCCCGGGGCTCCTGGAAGAGCTCAGCTTCTGGTGTCTCGTCCCCCCAGCTCGGGCTGAGGAGCGAGCCTTGTTCGCCCTCGTGAGCGTGCCCTTGGTCCATCATGTGGGGCACATATTCTTCTAGCGCCATCATCCCGAAGGCTACGCCGTAGTGCTCCGTGTGCCATGCAACTCTGCTTGACGTGCCCACCGTGGGGTGGTAGCGCGGCTGCCCGCTGGGGCCGTGGGCCGCGCCGAGTCCCTCTCCTTCACGCGCCGGGGGCGGGGGTAGCACCACCGCCGGTCCGGCTCCGACAGCTTCACTGGCGTTGGAATAGCCTTGGGGCCCGCGGGAGCACGCGGGGCCCCCGCGCGTGCCGCCCTGGGCTTGAGACGGGAGCTGGATGCAGAAGGGGTGAGCCCCCGAAGCGGCAAAGCCCAGGAGCTCGGCGACCCGCTCTAGCAGCACGTCGCGGCCGCCTTCCAGCAGCCTACACTGCAGCAGCTCTCGGGCCACCGTGAGCGCGGCCCTCGAGTTCGCCTGCTCCCGGTGGGTGTACGGTGTCGTGGTCGCGGCGTGATTGGAGGCCCTTGCTGTCGACCGCGCTTGCCGCGGTGTGAGGGTCACTGAAGCCTGTCCGCGCCGCCCGCGGCCCGCAGCGCTCTGCGGACCACGAGCTGCCTGGGGCGCGGGGTCGCCCGAGGCGAGCGGCTCTGCGCGGGCGGGCCACACCGCCCATGGATCTTGGTTACCCGCCTGGTCGCCGGACATGGTGATGATGATGCGACAGGACGCGAAGTGGTAGAAGGGTGGATTCCGGCGCACCCCTACCTGGCGCGCCAAATGTCGGATTTCGGGTTCCGGCAGACCCTTAAGGTTCGAACTCTAGGGTGCGCGCGGAGATTACGCCCTCTACCTCTCCGTCTCGCAAAGATCTAAACTACTGAAAGAACAGCACAAGAGACACAAGGTTTATACTAGTTCGGGCCACCATTGTGGTGTAATACCCTACTCTAGTTTGGGGTGTGGTGGATTGCCTCTTGGGCTGATGATGATGAACAATACAAGGAAGAATAGACTCGCGAGGGTCTGCTCGTGGCTGAGGCGATGAACTGCTAGGAGGAGTTCAGCCGCCCTTCTCTCTCTCTCTCTCTCTCTCTCTCTCTCTCTCTTACTATTTCTTTGCTTGCCCAGGTTCTGGATTGCACGGTTCTTCCCTCCTCTTCGGTTCTTTCGTCCCCCTCTACCCTGGGGGTGGCTAGTCCTATTTATAGGCAAAGGCCCTGTGCCTCTTCCCAAATATTGAGCGGGAAGGGCGCCAACAATTGGCCATTTCGAAGGGGAACATCTGGTACACTTATCCTGACTAAAGTTGGTCCTCGCCTGCCAAAGGTTCTGTGGTGACGCCGTCCTAGGCTCCACGATGACCTCCTCCCCACCGTTGGACTGGTCTTGGTCTCGTTGCACCGAAATGGATGCCTTTGCTTGATCCTCTCGTCTACGCTTGCCCCCTTTGCACCAAAGAGGAAAGGAGGACACCGCGCGGGCTGGCGCCCGCCTGGCACCCCTGGTCGTCATGGCTTGCGTCATGGGCACCTCGTGAGGTACCCCGCCTTGATCCCTCCGCCACCTCGTGAGCCAGCCTGATGAGGCTGCACCTGAGGAAGCTCCGCGTCGTCCGCCTCGCGAGGCTTGGCCCCTCGCGAGGGTCTTGGGTCTTGTGATGATGAAGATGGGCTGTGCTGGGCCCCCTTTGAGCCACGTCGCAGGCCGCAGGCAGGCAAGTCTGGGGACCCCCGTTCCCAGAACGCCGACAGAAGCGTTTAGTAACGCGGTTGATGTAGTCGAATGTCTTCGCGATCCAACCGATCCAAGCACTGAACATACGGCACCTCCGTGTTCAGCACACATTCAGCTCAATGAAGTCCCTTGAACTCTTGATCCAGTTGAGGCCGAGGGAGAGTTCCGTCAGCATGACAGCGTGGCGATGGTGATGATGAAGTTAGTGGCACAGGGTTTTGCCTAAGCACTACGACGATATGACCGAGGTGTGTAACTATGGAGGGGGGCACCGCACACGACTAAGAGAAGACTTGGTGTGCCTTTTGGGTGCCCCCCTCCCACGTATATAAAGGGGGGAGGAGAGGTGGCCGGCCCAAGGGGGGCGCACGCCATAGGGAGTCCAACTAGGATTCCCAATCCTAGTTGGAGTCCCTTCCTTCCAAGAGAGGGAGAGAGAGGGAAGGAGAAAGAGGGGAGAAGGAAAGAGGGGGCGTCGCCCCCCTCCCTAGTCCAATTCCGACTGGCCATGGGGGGGCGGACTCCCTTGTGGCCCTTCTCTCCTTTCCACTAAGGCAAATGAAGGCCCATAAACTTCCCGGAGGGGTTCTGGTAACCCCCGGTACTCCGAAACTCATCCGAAACGACCCGAACCATTCCGGTGTCCGAATGCAACCTTCCAATATATGAATCTTTACCTCTCGACCATTTCGACACTCCTCGTCATGTCCGTGATCTCATCCGGGACTCCGAAAAAACTTTGGTTCATCAAATCACATAACTCATAATACAAATCATCATCGAATGTTAAGCGTGCGGACCCTACGGGTTCGAGAACTATGTAGACATGACCGAGACACATCTCCGGTCAATAACCAATAGCGGAACCTGGATGCTCATATTGGTTCCTACATATTCTATGAAGATCTTTATCGGTAAACCGCATAACAACATACGTTGTTCCCTTTGTCTTCGGTATGTTAGTTTCCCGAGATTCGATCGTATATCATCTTACCTAGTTCAATCTTGTCACCGGCAAGTCTCTTTACTCGTTCTGTAATGCATTATCCATAACTAACGCATTAGTCACATTGCTTGCAAGGCTCATAGTGATGTGCATTGCCGAGAGGGCCCAGAGATACCTCTCCGATACATGGAGTGACAAATCCTAATCTCGATCTATGCCAACTCAACAAACACCATCGGAGACACCTGTAGAGCATCTTTATAATCACCCGGTTATGTTGTGACGTTTGATAGCACACAAGGTGTTCCTCCGGTATTCGGGAGTTGCACAGTCTCATCGTCTGACGAACATGTATAAGTCATGAAGAAAGCAATAGCAGAAAAACTAAACGATCATTATGCTAATCTAATAGATGGGTCTTGTCCATCACATCATTCTCTAATGATGTGATCCCATTCATCAAATGACAACACATGTCTATGGTTAGGAAAGTTAACCATCTTTGATTAACGAGCTAGTCAAGTAGAGGCATACTAGGGACACTCTGTTCGTCTATGTATCCGCACATGTACTAAGTTTCTGGTTAATACAATTCTAGCATGAATAATAAAAATTTATCTTGATATAAGGAAATATAAATAACAACTTTATTATTGTCTCGAGGGCATATTTCCTTCATCCGTAAGGGTCCGATTGGATCCAAAAGTTTAATGCTATGGTTAGAATTCCGTCTTATTACTTTTCTCGTAGTTGCAGATGCTTGCCCACACATGATGAACCAGAGCGCATTAAGAATGCAACTCGCTGCTATCTCTCTATATGTGGTGCACGTGCTTTTCGAAAGTAAATTAGGAACATTAGTTGACCAATTAAACATTATCTGTTTTAGTAATACCAGCATCATTTTAGATTCGTATTTGAGCAACAAGTTTGGAATTATGAGTGGCACGTTATTTAGCTTGATGGATTCAGGAGCAGTGCTAAGCATCTATGATGATGGTACTGAATACAAAGGTATGTCTGCATGCAAGTCGCGTGACTTTTGTCATTTGGGTCAGTCGATCATTTCAGGCGGTTGGATGAAGATCCTACGTCTCCTAACCCTTCTTCTTCCTCGTCTCTGATTCTTCCCATACAGAACACCGCACGGCCCGCCGGCAGAACCACCGGCCACGACCACCCTCGCCCTCCCCTAAACCGCCCCACCGCATGTGTTCCTTCACCACCCCGACCCCCACCCCCGCCCCCACCCGCGTCGAATTTTCTTCTTTCGGCGAAGCCCCACCACCGCCCCCACAACCACCGTCCCCACCCGAGACCCTTCCTTCGCACCGGCGAACTCCGGCAAGCTCTCAAAAATTGACTGACCCAATTTTGAAATTTAGTCTACCGTCATTTAACTAGTGTGGAATATTAAAAAACATAAGCATTGCGAGTATAGTGTTGAGCGTGCCATGGCAGATCTGAAGGTGCAAACCGGACAAAGGCAACTTCGCAACCAATGTTTTCTTTCAACTAACAAGTAAGTGATGGAAAAGAAATCAGTGTAAAGCAGTGTCGATCTATTTTCTTGTTGTGACAAATAAGTTGAGCAGATACGAAAGAGTACCGCCTTTGTGCGGCGCCATGTATGCATCTGCTGAGAATTTGATGGTGATGCGGTAGCAATGGCTGTCAGCAGCGTGGAAGCAGATCTAGGAGGGTAGACGATGGCGACAGGGCGCGGTGGACGAGACGGTCGTAGGAGCGGCGCCGGCAAGGTGGACGATGGCCGGGATGAAGCGAGAGGACGGGATGCAAGGATCCCAATCTGAAGCCGTGGATAAGAGAGGTCGATCTCTTGTAATGGACGTCGACGTCGGGGTATGACCTTGGGCATGGTGGAGGAGGACGACGGTGGATGGGGTGGCGGACGGAGGAGGCTGGGGTGGAGAGGGTGTTTTGGCGCCCACGGAGTATGAATGGGGAAATGGAGGGAGAGAGGAAGGGGAACCATGTCTTCAGGGCGCGCTTGTCTCAAATGCGAGGAAATTTACAAACTTAGCCCCCATTTAAAATTTCCTACATCACAGCAATATTATTCGGTTGGGGATAGGACGGTAATCTCGCATACACCGAATATTTGTCGATGAGAGTTTGTTTTTGTGCCCACCGTGTATGAATCGGGGAGGGAGTCGATTTCGGCTAAGGAGACACTATGCTTTGGCACCCACCATGTATTAATCCGGGTGAGAGGCGGTTATGTCATGTTTGAGTGAAATTACAAACCTACCCCTATCGAAACCTATAGAAATCGAGTCGATAGGCTTTTCGTGTCAGGGATAGGAAGTAATTTCCATCTCGCAGATTTTGGTTTCAGGCGGTTACTATGACTTTCCCCGCTTCGTTCAAATTTTTGTAGAGCAAGAGTGCACGTTTACCGTGCCAACTCAATTCAAATCCAGTTTGTATTCTAATTTTTTTCGGGTAGGATCCATTTTTTATTGGAATAAAATTCTATATATATATATATATATATCATTTTTTATATATACTTTCAAAAGCGCAACACCCTTTATACATAAATATGGTTTACAAATGGCATGATCTCGGATTCATAAGGCTGTATCCATCTTAATTTGGATTTTCAAATATTTGAAACCACTTTATGTTGAAATCCAATGTATGCATTCCTCGCTAACTGTCTCCAATTAATGTGTGTTTTCTGCGGTTTTTTTACTTCTCAAACATGTATAATGTGTTTCACACACGCAACATATAATGTAATCCCGTTTAGACATTAATTGCATATAAACCATGCATTGTCTCTAATTAAAGAATATATGGATCACTAATATTGATAAACTTAACATTACACGTGTCCCCAAATTCAAATGAATATGCATGTTTGATACACCAATTGGCGTTATGATATTATCGATGTCGTGATCTCCATTTTAAATATTTGAATCCCCTTTAATCCAGATATTCGTCTCATATAGCTATCACTCATGCTTATATAGGAGTATCTCTCTAGACATATACGCGTTCATCGTCTCTCGGGTATCTCTCGTGCTACATGTATGTGGACAATGATCTTTTATCTTCGCAACACATTGATGGTACTCACTCCCTCGAGCTTCATCACTCTATCTCTCTCTAAGTACATCTCGCTCCCTGCTATGTGTCTCTAACTATGATTCTCCATGTGAAATCTCTTTCTCTCACAAAAACACAAACTTCGTCTCCCGGGGGCTCATTTCTCTCTAATATTCCCCTGTGTGCCACTCGCACACCCCCTCTCACATAGAGATGTCTTTCGCTCCTTAGGTATGAGAAGCTACAACTCTTCCTCTTAAATATCTCTTTCTCACACACAAACACAAACTCCGTCTCCCAGGGTCTCATATCTCTCCACCATTCTCTTTTATGTCGCTCACACACACTCTCTCCCTAGAGATATCTTGCATTCCCTCATATGTCTCTCTAGCTATCACTCTCGTTGTGAAATATCTTTCTCTCTCGGAGACACAAATCTCCGTCTCTCGAGATCTCATTTCTCTCTGATATTTGTTTGTATGTGACTCACATGCACCCTCTCTCTATCTCTCTCACACCCACACACATTACTCAGCCTTCTGATCCACTCAACTCCTATCTCTAATGCACACTAGCTAGCATCTTTATCTTTCTATTTATCTTTTTCTCCATCAACCTTCTTTCTCGCCCTCACTCTTGCGTCCTATCACGCACACTATATATGTTTCTCTCTACATGAAGTCAAGTGCCCTCTTTTTATCTTTCTCTCACACACACATAACTTCACCCTCTGAACCACCTGGCGGTCATATCCAACACTCAAACTAGCCGATGTCCCTCTAGCTAGCATCTCTATCTCTGTATCTATCTGTAGTTTCTCCGTCAACATTTCTTTCTCGCACGCACTCTTGCTTCATATCACCCACACTATATATGTCTCTCCATACATGCATTTATAGGTTGATCTCTTTTGCACAATCATTGTGTCTCGCTCCCTCTGCTCGCCATAGATGCATGCTCCAGCCCACGCTACTATCTCTTAAAGACAAAAACACATGCTCAATTATTGGACCTTCTTCCCTACACTCTCACATGCATGCATATTGTCATACCGACTTGTCTCTCCCATGTCGTTGATCTTATGACTTATGTTTTCTTTCTTTTATCTCGATCATGCGCGCGCGCACACACACATCCCACGTATACATTTATACCTCTCGCACATGCACGTTCAAGGTCTTCTATGTCTCCATACGTAGTTAATTACCCTCAACCCTAACGCCGCATCAAATCATTCTCTTCTTGTGTGCACATAACTTACGCCTGGATTGGTAAAACACACACTCACACTTAACAATCTCCTTCTAGCTACCCCCCTCTCTCACTCTTCCCCTATATCCTCGAAACCAATAAGACCATCCCTTCGTTTAATTCCCGCCTACATGCACCATCGATGTAAAGTAGTCTTCCTCGGTGTCTCTCGAACAAACACGTTCTCTTGATGTCGACTCCTCTCATGCGCACACGCCTTCTCTTCCCTCTCTACATGCCTTTTATCTATCACACCCCCTCGTTGGCGGCCTATGCCACACACATCACCTCTCTATGATGAAGAGCCACACACTTAAATTTCATCCGCCACCGAGGACCCTGTGTCACACACACACACACACACACACACACACACACACACACTAAGACTCCTTCTCACACACACATGCTCTAGGCGGAACATTTGTTCCTACCACCCTTTGTCCAACCTTACCCGTATGATAAACAATCACCTTATTTTACTTGTATAACATGGACAAATTCCAGGTCGCTCATGATAGTACATACTCCGTACCATAGTACCCTCTCTAGCTAGGTTGTTTTATAGATTGTCGTTGTGATGGAGGATATACATGAGCGAGGCGCCCAGTCACGAGTATGACCATTGGTGTTGAGCCAGGTGAATACATGCTCGGTGTTCGTGGAGGCCTCCAGCAAACATCTAAACGTTAATGTCAGGCACCACCGGGGCGTGCAAGTGACAGGCTCGCCATTTGCGTTGCGCCATGAGAAGGACTTTGATTGAGAGGGAGACATGCATGCATTAGCATGGTTTGACAGCGTGAGCGTGAGTGTCTGCACGCGTGCATGCTACCTGCCTCTATGGACGGTGTGCGCTAATGTGTGCATCACATGTAATATAAAAAAATTGTTTCTGCATTTAACGCAAAGTATTTTATTTTCATTTGGCTGACGAGTGTGCGCTGCGGCGATGAGTCCGTGGTTTGATTCCTTACATACACATAATTTTGGTTTCTATTTCTTTCTCCACTAACAGGCAGGCCTGCATAGATAGATAGATAGATAGATAGATAGATAGATAGATAGATAGATAGATAAAGAACACGAGCTAATGAGGCACATGCGGACTGTTTGACTGGTCAACCATATAAATACGGAGCTATACGCTGAGCCAGTGATCGTATAATCACCATATCTCGTATACAATTATCAAAGTGAGCTGTCAAGACAAGTTCGATGACCGCCAGTGCATTTTACTCAGTAATAAATGAGCAGGATTGAAGGGGAATCAAAATTTCCTTCGTCTTCTGTCCTTGAGCTCTTGACAAACCAATGCACTATACGGTTGTCCGGCCACTCCACTCCAGAGCTGTCACCAAGCGTCGTTCATGCGACCGCGCCGCACACTAACATGTAAGGAAGCGATGGCATCCCGCCGCACCGAGTTCCTCGTTGCCCACCCGACTAGAGGGACTGAGAAATTAATCGAGTACAAAACTTATCTTCAAGCTTTACGTTATTTTGATTGTTGAGAGGGCGATCGTAGCGTCACTGAATGAAGTCCTCCTTCCCTTTCTTTCGGAGGTGCTGACCCGGCTAATAAGAAGCAACAATAGAGAATCTCGCCTAGCTCGAAGTTGCGCCTCAGTGCCCTCTGTAAGTACTTTCAAGTAAAAAGAACTACCTTTCAAAGTAAATTCTATCAACACTTCTAGACAAATCATCAATCTTATTCAACTTCTCTTCCATTGTAGCAGTGACAACTTTTTGAGTATTGATAAATTCTTTAATATTATTCTCAAGATCAGAGATGTTACTATTATTATAAGAAGGACTACCATAAGAATTACCATAATTATTAGTGGAATTACTATGAAAAGGCCTAGGATTATAATGACCTCTATAAGCATTGTTATTGAAATTGTTTTGCGAGATAAAATTCACATCTATGGCATCACTATTTTGCTCAATCAATGTAGACAAAGGCGCATCATTAAAATCAATAGGAGCACTTTTATTAGCAACCAATTTCATAAGAGCGTCAACTTTTTCAGTCAAAGAAGAAATTTCTTCAACGGGATTAACTCTTTTACTAGTAGGAGCTCTTTCGGTACGCCATTGTGAATAATTTTCCATAATACTATCAAGAAATTTTGTGGCTTCACCCAAAGTAATTTCCATAAAATTACCACCCGCAGCGGAATCTAAAAGATTACGAGAAACAAAATTCAACACCGCATAAAAAATTTGTATGATCATCCAAAGATTTAACCCATGAGTTGGGAAATTCCTTAGCATCAATTTCATCCTTTACCAAGATTGTGCAACATGCTCATGTTCATGTTGCTTGAAATTCATGATCTGGGTTCTAAGGGAAATAATGTTCGCGGGCGGAAAATACTTAGTAATAAAAGCATCCTTACGCTTATCCCAAGAATCAATACTGTTGCGAGGCAAAGAAGAAAACCAATTTTTTGCATGATCTTGCAAAGAAAACGGAAATAATTTCAACTTCACAACATCATTGTCCACATCTTTTTTCTTTTGCATATCGCATAATTCCACGAATGTGTCAAGATGGGACACGGCATCCTCATTAGGAGTACCAGAAAATTGATCTTTCATAATAAGATTCGACAAAGCGGTATTAATATCACAAGACTCCGCACTAGTGGCGGGAGGAGCAATCGGAGTACTAATAAAATCATTGTTGTTGGTATTGGAAAAATCACACAACTTGGTGTTCTCTTGAGTCATTGTGACTACATAAAAATATTGCACTCAAAAACAGATCCGGCAAGAAAACAGCGAACGGGAAAGAGGGCGAACAAAATGACAAACTTTTGTGAAGTGGGGGAGAGGAAAGTGAGAGGCAAATGGAAAATAATGTAAATTGCAAGGAGATGAGATTTGTGATTAGGAACCTGGGAGATGTTAGTGATGTCTCCCCGACAATGGCGCCAGAAATTCCTTTTGATGTTTTCTTGAGCTATGTGTGTATTTCTCCAGAGAGGAAGGGATGATGCAGCACAGAAACGGTAGGTATTTCCCTCAGTGATGAGACCAACGTTATCAAACCAGTAGGAGAGCCACGCAACACCAGGTAAACAGCTCCTACACACAAAGAACAAATACTTGCAACTCGACATAAGAGAGGGGTTGTCAATCCCTCACGGGTAAAAAGATAGATAAAATTATAGTAGATTGGATAAATAGATCTCGCGGGAACGCGAGATAAAATAAATAAGAATAAATCGGAGCAAGCTATTTTTGTATTTTTGGATTAATAGATATGAAAATAAAAGCAAATAAAAATAGATCGCGAAGGCAAATATAATAAAGAAGAGATCCGGGTGAGGGAGTCCTGGATTAGGGGGTGCCTAGCCGTCTGGGCTATGTGACATGGGCCGGACTGTTGGGCCGTGAAGATACAAGATAGAAGGCCTTCCCTCGTGTCCGTATGGGACTCTCCTTTGCATGGATGGCAAGCTTGGCATTAGGATATGAAGTTTCCTTTCTCTATAAACCGACTCTGTACAACCCTAGGCCCCTCTAGTGTCTATATAAACCGGAGGGTTTAGTCCGTAGAGGCAATCATAATCATACAGGCTAGACATCTAGGGTTTAGCCATTATGATCTCAAGGTAGATCAACTATTGTAACCCCTATACTCATCAAAGTCAATCAAGCAGGAAGTAGGGTATTACCTTCATTAAGAGGGCCCGAACCTTGGTAAACATCGTGTCCCCTGCCTCATGTTACCTTCGATCCTCAGACGCACAGTTCGGGACCCCCTACCCGAGATCTGCCGGTTTTGACACCGACATTGGTGCTTTCATTGAGAGTTCCACTTTGTCATCAACAGAAGGCTCGATGGCTCGTTCAATTATCTACAACGGCGCCGTTTTCGGGGAGGCTTTCCTCCCTGGCCAGATTTTTGTATTCGATTGCTTCGTTCTGCAGGCCAACTCGATTGGCCATCTCGAACAGATCGACATCTATGCCCTTGTCATCAGATCAGTTTCGGGAACCTAAATTATGTCATTGATATCCGAGGAGACTTGATCTTCAAAGGGTTCGCGGCCTCGACCACAGCTCTGGCCTTAGATCTGGAGCAAACCATCAGGTCCTAATATGGGAGTTTGGAGCCCACCGGACTCTCCGCTGCAAACTGCATTATCGGGGATACGGAGGCGATCGTGTCATCGGCTAACTCAGAATCAGTCCAGGTTCCCTCTATGATTGAATCTCCGGACTCGCCCCCAGACTCTAGATCTGAAATCTCGAAGTCCGTGCCAAGTAGGCATGGCTACAAGGCTTTCACCCTGGCCAGTCCCGCGAACTCGCATTTCCACGTCCAAACCTCGCTCTTAAATGAGGCTCTGGACTTAATGCGGTCCCTTGCCATTACAGAGGAATCACTTCCGAATTACGCCCAGCCTAGACTAGGGGCTGAGAGTGGGGAATTTTACATCCTACCCACCACCCACTTCATAGCCACTTTCGAAGATTTAACCGACATGCTGGACTACGCGCCCGAAGACATCGACGGCATGGACGACGATGCGAGAGACGAACAAGGCCAAGACCCACCGTTTACTGAACGTTGGGCAGCTACCTCCATGCTACCTCTTGAGCTTGCGTTGGTTTTCCCCGAAGAGGAGAGGATGATGCAGCAGAGTAGCGTAAGTATTTCCCTCAGTTTTGAGAACCAAGGTATCAATCTAGTAGGAGGCCACGCTCAAGTCCCTCGTACCAGCACAAAACGATAGCTACTCGCAACCAACGCGATTAGGGGTTGTCAATCCCTTCACGGTCACTTACGAGAGTCAGATCTGATAGAGATAATATTTTTGGTATTTTTGGTATGGAGATGCAAAGTAAAAAGTAAAAGGCAAAGTAAAAAAGCAAAGCAAGATTAAAGTGATGGAGATTGATATGATGAGAATAGACCCGGGGGCCATAGGTTTCACTAGTGGCTTCTCTCAAGACCATAAGTATTCTACGGTGGGTGAACACATTACTGTTGAGCAACTGACAGAATTGAGCATAGTTATGAGAATATCTAGGCATGATCATGTATATAGGCATCACGTCCATGACAAGTAGATCAAAATGATTCTGCATGATCGACCGCTATCCAGCATGCATCTAGAGTATTAAGTTAAAAACAGAGTAACGCTTTAAGCAAGGTGACATGATGTAGAGAGATAAATTCATGGAATATGAAATAAACCCCATCTTGTTATCCTCGATGGCAACGATACAATACGTGCCTTGCTGCCCCTTCTGTCACTGGGAAAGGACACCGTAAGATCGAACCCAAAGCTAAGCACTTCTCCCATGGCAAGGAAAACCAATCTAGTAGGCCAAACCAAACTGATAATTCGAAGAGACTTGCAAAGATAACCAATCATACATAAAAGAATTCAGAGAAGATTCAAATATTGTTCATAGATAGACTAGATCATAAACCCACAATTCATCGGTCTCAACAAACACACTGCAAAAAGAAGAAGATTACATCGAATAGATCTCCACAAGAGAGGGGGAGAACATTGTATTGAGATCCAAAAAGAGAGAAGAAGCCATCTAGCTAATAACTATGGACCCGAAGGTCTGAGGTAAACTACTCACAATTCATCGGAGAGGATATGATGATGTAGAAGCCCTCCGTGATGACGACCCTTTCCGGCGGAGCTCCGGAACAGGCCCCAAGATGGGATCTCGTGGATACAGAAAGTTGCGGCGGTGGAATTAGGTTTTTGGCTCCTGTTCTGTTTGTTTGGGGGTACGTGGGTATATATAGGAGGAAGAAGTACGTCGGTGGAGCTTCGGTGGGCCCACAAGGGTGGGGGGCACACCTGGGGGTGTAGGGCACGCCCCCTACCCCGTGCCCACCTTGAAGCTTCCTTGGCGTAGGGTCCAAGTTTCCTGGGTCATATTCGGGAAGAAAATCACGTTCCAGAAAGGATTATTCTATTTGGACTCCGTTTGATATTCAGTTTCTTCAAAACACTGAAATAGGCAAAAAACAGCAATTCTGGGCTGGGCCTCCGGTTAATAGGTTAGTCCCAAAAATAATATAAAAGTGGAAAATAAAGCCCAATATAGTCCAAAACAATAGATAATATAACATGGAGCAATCAAAAATTGTAGATACGTTGGAGACGTATCAGGCATCCCCAAGCTTAATTCCTGCTCGTCCTCGAGTAGGTAAATGATAAAAAGAGAATTTTTGATGCGGAGTGCTACTTGGCATAATTTCAATGCAAAATTTCTTAATTGTGGTATGAATATTCAGATTAGAAAGATTCAAGACAAAAGTTCATACTGACATAAAGAATAATAACACTTCAAGCAAACCAACAAAGCAATTATGTCTTCTCAAAGTAACATGGCCAAAGAAAGTTCATCTCTACAAAATCATATAGTTTCGTCATGCTCCATTTTCATCACACAAGAATGCTCTCATCATGCACAACCCCGATGACAAGCCAAGCAATTGTTTCATAGCTTAATAATTTCAAACTCATAAACTTCCACGCAATACATGAGCATGAGCCATGGATATAGCACTATGGGTGGAATAGAATATAATGATGGGGGTTATTTGGAGAAGACAAAAAGGAGAAAGTCTCACATCAATGAGGCTAATCCATGGGCTATGGAGATGCCCATCGATTGATGTTAATGCAAGGAGCAGGGATTTCCATGCAACGGATGCACTTAGAGCTATAAGTGTATGAAAGCTCAACAAAAGAAACTAAGTGGGTGTGAATCCAACCTGCTTGCTCACAAAGACCTAGGGCACTTGAGGAGGCCCATTGTTGGAATATACAAGCCAAGTTCTATAATGAAAAATTCCCACTAGTATATGAAAGTGACAACATATGAGACTCTCTATATGAAGAACATGGTGCTACTTTGAAGCACAATATATGAGACTCGCTATATCATGGTGCTACTTTGAAGCACAAGTGTGGAAAAAAAGGATAGTAGCATTGCCCCTTTTTATTTATTTTCTTTTTTTTTGGGCCTTTTTTTCTTTGGCCTTTCTCTTTTTTTGGGACAATGCTCTATTGAATGATGATCATCACACATCTATTTATTTACAACTCAATGATTACAACTCGATACTAGAACAAAGTATGACTCTATATGAATGCCTACGACGGTGTACCGGGATATGCAATGAATCAAGAGTGAAAAGTATGAAAGAATTATGAATGGTGGCTTTGCCACAGATACTATGTCAACTACATGATCATGCTAAGCAATATGACAATGATGAATGTGTCATGATAAACGGTATGGTGGAAAGTTGCATGGCAATATATCTCGGAATGGCTATGGAAATGCCATAATAGGTAGGTATGGTGGCTGTTTTGACGAAGATATAAGGAGGTTTATGTGTGAAAGAGCGTATCATATCACATTGTTTGGATGCACCGGCGAAGTTTGCACCAACTCTCAATGTGAGAAAGGGCAATGCACGGTACCGAAGAGGCTAGCAATGATGGAAGGGTGAGAGTGTGTATAATCCATGGACTCAACATTAGTCATAAAGAACTCATATACTTATTGCAAAAATCTACAAGCCATCAAAAAACCAAAGTATTACGCGCATGCTCCTAGGGGGATAGATTGGTAGGAAAATACCATCGCTCGTCCCCGACCGCCACTCATAAGGAGGACAATCAAATAACACCTCATGTTTCAAATTTGTTGCATAATGTTTACCCGTGCATGCTACGGGACTTGCAAACTTTAACTCAAGCACTTCTCAAATTCACAATTACTCTACTAGCATGACTTTGATATTACTATCTCCATATCTCAAAACAATTATCAATCATCCAACTTTTCTTAGTATTCAACGCACTCAAAAGAAAGTTTCACAAATCTAGAATACCAAGCATGTTATCATTAAGCAAATTACCATGCTATTAAGACTCTCAAAATAATTGAAGTGAAGCATGATAGATCAATAGTTTCTTTAAAACAAACCACCACCGTGCTCTAAAAGATCTAAGTGAAGCACATAGAGCAAAATTACATAGCTCAAAAGATATAAGTGAAGCACTTAGAGTATTCTATCAAATTCTAATTCATGTATGGCTCTCTCAAAAGGTGTGTACAGCAAGGATGATTGTGGCACACTAACAAACAAAGACAAAAATAATACAAGACGCTCCAAGCAAAACACATATCATGATGGTGAATAAAAATATAACTCCAAGTAAATTACCGATGGAAGTGGATGAAAGAGGGGATGCCTTCCGGGGCATCCCCAAGCTTTGACTTTTTGGTGTCCTTGGATTATCTTGGGGGTGCCATGGGCATCCCCAAGCTTAGGCTCTTGCCACTCCTTGTTCCATAATCCATCAAAAGAATTCATCCAAAACTTGAAAACTTCACAACACAAAACTCAATAGAAATCTCATGAGCTCCGTCAGAGAAAGAAAACAAAAGACCACTTCAATGTACTGTAATGAACTCATTATTTATTTATATTGGTGGTAAACCTACCGTATTCCAACTTATCTATGGATTTTAAACTATTTTACTAACCATAGATTCATCAAAATAAGCAAACAACACACGAAAAACAGAATCTGCCAAAAACAGAACAGTCTGTAGTAATCTGTAACTAACGCAAACTTATGGAACTCCAAAAAATCTACCAAAATTAGACGACCTAGACAATTTGTTTTGTTGATCAGAATCAATTGGAATCAATAACTATCATCCAAGAAGATCCAATAGGTCTAGCTTGGCACAAACACTAATTAAAACACAAAACCACATCCAAACATAAGGTAGATGGGTTATTTATTCCCTAACAGAAGAAAAACACAAAAAACTAAAAATAAAATTGGGTTGCCTCCCAACAAGCGCTATCGTTTAACGCCCCTAGCCAGGCTTAAAAGCGAGGATAGATCTAGGTATTGCCATCTTTGGAAGGCAATCCATAAGTGGCTCTCATGATGGTTTCATATGGAAATTTTATTTTTATTTCTTGTAAAGGGTTCCATGCCCTTTTTTAATGGAAATTGGAATCTAATATTCCCTTCCTTCATATCAATAATCGCACCAACCGTTCTAAGGAAAGGTCTACCAAGAAAAATAGGGCAAGAAGGAATGCAATCTATATTAAGAACAATGAAATCTACGGGCACATAATTCCTATTTGCAATAATAAGAACATCATTAATCCTTCCCATAGGTTTCTTAATAGTAGAATCCGCAAGATGTAAGTTTAAAGAGAAATCATCAAGATCGCGGAAATATAGCAAATCACACAAAGTTTTGGGGATAGTGGAGACACTAGCACCAAAATCACACAAAGCATAAAACTCATGATCTTTAATTATAATTTTAATAGTTGGTTCCCAGTCATCATAGAGTTTTCTAGGGATAGAAACTTTCAACTCAAGTTTTTCTTCATAGGATTGCATCAAGGCATCAACAATATGTTCGGTAAAGGCTTTCTTTTGACTATAAGCATGAGGAGAATTTAGCACGGATTGCAACAAGGAAATACAATCAATCAAAGAGCAACTTTCATAATTAAATTCCTTGAAATCCAATATAGTGGGTTTAGCAACATCAAGATTTTTATTTCTTTCAATCCCACTTTCATCAATTTCATCATAAAGATCTAAATACTCTGAATTTTTAGAACGCCTTCTAGGTAAAGGAATATCATATTCAGTTTCATCAAGATTTATATTGAAAAACAAAGATTAAATAGGGGACACATCAATAACTTTTAGATCTTCATCTTGATTTTTATAGGAATTTGGTTTAGCGGCCATCTTATTGACTAAGGTGGCTTGCATATACGAAATTTCAGCAGTCATCTTTTCTAGACGAGCAATTTGGGATCTTATACCATCAATTTCTTTAGACATATCATCAAGCTCTTTATTCATATAACTCATACAAATTTTTTGTTCCTTAAGCTCGTTTCTAAAGAAATTATTATGCTCAAATTGCAAAACCATAAACTTCTTAACGTTGTTTTCAATCTCCTCTAACATTTTAAGGTGAAGATCACCTAATCTCGGTTGAGTCATCGCGACAAACAAGCAATCCAACACACGAGCAAACAAAAGGCAAGCGAGAAAAAGGCAAACGGAAAAGAGAAGGAGAAAGAGGAGGAGAAGGAGATTGGGAACAAGAGGGCAAATAAAACGGCAAGGGTGAAGTGGGGGAGAGGAAAACGAGAGGCAAATGGCAACTAATGTAATGCGAGAGATAGGGATTGTGATAGGTACTTGGTATGTTGACTTTTTGCGTAGACTCCTCGGCAACGGCGCCAGAAATTATTCTTGCTACCTCTTGAGCTTGCGTTGGTTTTCCCCGAAGAGGAGAGGATGATGCAGCAGAGTAGCGTAAGTATTTCCCTCAGTTTTGAGAACCAAGGTATCAATCTAGTAGGAGGCCACGCTCAAGTCCCTCGTACCTGCACAAAACGATAGCTACTCGCAACCAACGCGATTAGGGGTTGTCAATCCCTTGACGGTCACTTACGAGAGTCAGATCTGATAGAGATAATATTTTTGGTATTTTTGGTATGGAGATGCAAAGTAAAAAGTAAAAGGCAAAGTAAAAAAGAAAAGCAAGATTAAAGTGATGGAGATTGATATGATGAGAATAGACCCGGGGGCCATAGGTTTCACTAGTGGCTTCTCTCAAGACCATAAGTATTCTACGGTGGGTGAACACATTACTGTTGAGCAACTGACAGAATTGAGCATAGTTATGAGAATATCTAGGCATGATCATGTATATAGGCATCACGTCCGTGACAAGTAGATCGAAACGATTCTGCATCTACTACTATTACTCCACTCATCGACCGCTATCCAACATGCATCTAGAGTATTAAGTTAAAAACAGAGTAACGCTTTAAGCAAGATGACATGATGTAGAGAGATAAATTCATGCAATATGAAATAAACCCCATCTTGTTATCCTCGATGGCAACGATACAATACGTGCCTTGCTACCCCTTCTGTCACTGGGAAAGGACACCGCAAGATCGAACCCAAAGCTAAGCACTTCTCCCATGGCAAGAAAAACCAATCTAGTAGGCCAGACCAAACTGGTAATTCAAAGTGACTTGCAAAGATAACCAATCATACATAAAAGAATTTAGAGAAGATTCAAATATTGTTCATAGATAGACTTGATCATAAACCCACAATTCATCGGTCTCAACAAACACACCGCAAAAAGAAGAAGATTACATCGAATAGATCTCCACAAGAGAGTGGGAGAACATTGTATTGAGATCCAAAAAGAGAGAAGAAGCCATCTAGCTAATAACTATGGACCCGAAGGTCTGAGGTAAACTACTCACACTTCATCGGAGAGGCTATGATGATGTAGAAGCCCTCCTTGATGATGGCCCTCTCCGGCGGAGCTCCGGAACAGGCCCCAAGATGGGATCTCGTGGATACAGAAAGTTGCGGTGGTGGAATTAGGTTGTGGCTCCTATTCTGTTCGTTTGGGGTACGTGGGTATATATAGGAGGAGGAAGTACGTCGGTGGAGCTTCGGTGGGCCCACGAGGGTGGGGGCGCGCTTGGGGGCGTAGGGCGCGCCCCCCTACCTCGTGCCCACCTCGAAGCTTCCTTGGCGTAGGGTCCAAGTCTCCTGGGTCATATTCGGGAAGAAAATCACGTTCTAGAAAGGATTATTCTGTTTGGACTCCGTTTGATATTCCGTGTCTTCGAAACACTAAAATAGGCAAAAACAGCAATTCTGGGCTGGGCCTCTGGTTAATAGGTTAGTCCCAAAAATAATATAAAAGTGGAAAATAAAGCCCAATATAGTCCAAAACAGTAGATAATATAGCATGGAGCAATCAAAAATTATAGATACGTTGGAGACGTATCACCCCACATATGACGTATATATGTTGGACACACCCAATGAGGATGACGACGACAGCAGGAAGGATCTGGTTGAGGACAAGCCTGCTGAAGGACCTCCAAAGCGTCGACGTCAGCAGCGCCACTCAAAATCGCGTCGCGAGAAAGACAGCAATACCGGCACAGGAGATAATAACACTCTAGAAAACACTGAAGACCCAGAGCCCCTGTCGAGCCAACATCCGAACAGGATGATTGGGAGGATGGACAAGTTAACCCTGACGATCTAGTCGGGAATGAGGACTCGGAGGATAGTAACTATCTACCAATCTCCGAGGATGATGTGAGCCTCGGCGACGAAGACTTCATCATGCCAGAGGAACCCCTCGAGCAGGAGCACTTTAAGCACCGACTAATCGCCACTGTGAGAAGCCTAAAAAGAAGCATCAGCAGCTTCAAGCTGAACAGGATACACTCAATGACAGATGTACTAAAGTCCTAGCGGCCGAGGAATACGGCCTTGAGTGCCCAACTAAGAGCTACCCGAAGCGCAAGCTGCTACCACAATTTGACGAGGAGGCCCTTCAGCCAATACCACCAAAGTATAAACCTGCTGACGAACCTGACCAACCACCACGTGGACGGGACAAATCGGCTACTTACGCTGAACACAGGCCTGCGCCACCCCGCCGTCGATGCAAGGAGGTAGCGGCTACGGGCTACACCTATGACCTACGCAGGGACCTGGATAGAGCCGGTCAGACCAGATCAATCTACGGACCAAGGGGGCGTGCTCCAACGCGAGAGGACATCCATCAGGCCTGGCGCAACAGGCACAACCTCACCCGGCCCGAAAACCGCATACGGACTTCATCTGAACTACGTCGCAACATTGCCTGATACAGAGGCGCCGCACACCCCGTATGCTTCACCGATGAGGTAATGGAGCACTAGTTCCCAGAAGGGTTTAAACCTGTGAACATTGAATCATATGATGGTACGACGGATCCTGCAGTATGGATTGAAGATTTTCTTCTCCACATTCACATGGCTCACACTAACGATCTCCATGCCATCATGTACCTCCCCCTAAAACTCAAGGGACCAGCACGACACTGGTTAAACAATCTCCCAGAAAAATCTATTAGTAGCTGGGAAGATCTGGAAGATGCCTTTAGAGATAACTTCCAAGGTACCTATATTCGGCCTTCAAGATTTGGAAGATGCCTTTAGTCACATAGTCCAACAACCAGGAGAGTCAGCCCGGAAGCTCTAGACTAGGTTCTTAATTAAAAAAGAACCAAATTGTGGATTGTCCGGACGCCGAAGCCCTCACAGTCTTTAAACACAGCGAATTGGAACCTAGTATCAAAGTCAAGATTAAAAATTATGACTATTTTGCCTTGTGTGACTTGGGTTCTAGTGTTTCTACAATTCCGAAATCTCTATGTGATGCGCTTGGTCTTACCGACATTGAAGAATGTTCTTTAAATTTGCACTTGGCACATTTTACTATTAAAAATCCTATGGGAAGAATTAATGATGTTCTTATTCTTGCAAATATGAATCATGTGCCCATAGATTTTATTGTTCTTGATATTGATTGCAAACCGTCTTCTCCAATTTTCGTGTAGACCATTTTTACGCACTATTGGTGCCGTGATTGATATGAATGAAGGCAATATTAAATTTCAATTTTCACTAAGGGTATGGAACACTTCCCTAGAACAAGAATTAGGCCACCATATGAATCAATCATGAGGGCATCATATGGTTCTAGAAACAAAGATGACAATACTTAGATCCTTGTATTATGCCTAGCTAGGGGCATAAAACGATAACGCTTGTTCGGAGGCACACTGGTACGCGTCGGTGCTATACAAACGGTTTTTGTCCTTTCCGCGACGGCATTTGGAACCGTCGCCAAGTGAGTGTGGTGATAGGGGGTCCTTCCCACATGACCCAGAAACCGTCGGGGATAGGCCCGCCTGGGACACACGCTAGGGTAAAATGAGCTCGTGTGCGATCGGGCGAGGCATCGAAATCCAATCATTTCTGTTCATATGTTCATCCCACACGGTGAATCCCAGAAAAACATTTCCGTTCGGTATGTATATCACACACAGTCAATCCAAGTAATACGTTTCCGTTCTTATGTACATCCCACACAGTCAATCCATTTCCATTCGTATGTACATCCCACACAGTCAATCCAGGGGGAAAACGTTTCCGCTCATATGTACATCCCACACAGTCAATCCAGGGAAAACGTTTCCCTTCGTATGTACAACCCACACAGGTTTATTTATAGGCTCATGTGTGAAAGGTGTAACTATCACACACGCTCTACCTTGGTTAACTGTTTGCTTTTATCAACTACATCACACACGATTTGATGAAGAAAACTGTGTGACATTGGGCTATCCATCACGAGCGCTTTTATTGCCAGAACCGTTTGCAAAGTTCCATGACCGTCTGTTCTCTTTTTACATCGCACACGCTGTTTTCTTTCTAACTCTGTGCACATTATTTTATTAGCTCATGTATATTTTATGTTTTGCCTGTAATTTATTATTCGAATTGAAAATTTTGAAATATGAAACATGCAGTTCAAATTCTCAGCACAATGATTCAACAATGAATCCATAAATAAAATTGCCAGTACAATATGTTCAGTAATTATAGGATTAGACAGCAATTAACTATGATGAACCACAATATTTAAAGGCGGTAAAGGTGAAGAGACAAGTGTAAATCATTTTGACTGCCGATGGTGTTGAAGACGCGGAATCCCCATAATGTGCCTTCCTGCATGCTATAGGCACGAACCACTTTTGTCCGACCCCTTGTGACGATCGCCCGCCCATCCTTCACCGCCTTCAGGAATACTTCTAGAGCATTATCATGGTAGCATGAATTATATACTTTAACCTTAGTTGCCTCCACTCTGGTCATGTAGTTTGCAAGGTAATCATCAGTAAATAGCTTCGAAAATCACTGAAAAGAGAAAAATATCAGATATTGAGGTCTAATAGAGTAACTTGCTGTAGGCAGGGGAAAAGCCAACACATTACTTACCATCCTAAAGTTCACTGTTGTCTTTTGCCTAACAATCTTTCTTAGTTTCCTCACTTGACACTTGTTCATGAATATCTCATTGCCCCATACGCAAAAGGGATCGAAGCATGGGTCACTACCGCTCATATATGTACCTACAAGAAACTAGTAAATGTTAGAACCTAAATTGAGATTGCACAAATGATGTAAAATACAACTACCTATGTTCCTAAGTACAAGTATTTTTAGAGATTTCAATATGAACTACATACGGATGTATATAGAATTATAGATATAGTTTAGATTAGAATCTAGGTTCACTCATTTTGCTCCTTATGTAGTCTATATTGGAATCTCTAAAAATACTTATATTTAGGAATTGATGGTGTATAAGACATGGGATGCAGCTAACCTCGACGGCAAACAACAACATCGCTAATTGTAGCCCTGTGTAAGTACATGTAAAGCCAATGTTAACTACAACAGGGTTAACATCCACCAAAAATAGAAAATGGTAATAAAACGACAACATCTGTAGTGATATCTTCATTGCAAAAGAGTAGCACAGTAGCAAAGGGACGGATTAAAAAATGGATACAACTATTAATTGCAACAGGCTTAGCAACATCCTAATTCATGTTTGTAAGTTTGTAGCCATTGAGATACAACTCTTTAAAAATTGATACAACTGTTAATTGCAACAGGCTTAATGGCCATTCAAACTGGTACTGATAAAAACGCAATTGGCAGAGTTAAACATCACAAGGCAGGTGCTGCCAGAGCAGAGAATGGCCCAGATGTCTATAAAAAGGTAGGGAAAGTAGCTAAAACGTGTTAGGCATGTTATAACATGCTTAATACATCGACCGTAAAGAGCATAGCCATTAATTGCAACTGGTATTGGTAAGAATGAACTGGTGAGTACATACTTGGTAAGTCTTGCGAGGTAGTTGTTGGGGCACTTCATCTTGGCCAGAGCCCGCCCAACGTCAGCGGTGGAGGAGGCGAGCTGTTGCTCCAGGTCGAAGCGTGGATCAGTGCCACTGACATGTGTGCCTACAGGCAACCAATAAATCGTAGAAGTTAAACTGCAATTGCACAAATGATGTGAAATACTGTAAGACATGGGATGCAGCTAACCTCGATGGCAAACAACAGCATCGGCCGTTATGACCCTGCGTAAGTACATGGACAGGCATGTTAAGTACAACAGGGTTAGCATCCACAAAAAAATAGCAAATGGGAAGCATCTCTAGTATATCTTCATTGCGGAGAGTAGCATGGTAGCAAAGGGACAGATTAAAAAATGGATACAACTGTTAATTGCAATAGGCTTAATAGCATCCTAAGTCATGCTTAAAAATGGACTCAACTATTAATTGCAACATGCTTAATAGCCATTGAAACTGGTATTGATAAAATGCAATTGGGAGAGTTAAACATCACAAGGCAGGTGCTGCCAGAGCAGAGAATGGCCCAGTTGTGTGTAAAAAGGTAGCGAAAGCAGCTAAAACGTGTTTGCCATGTTTACTAGAACATGCTTAATACATAGACCATATAGAACATTGCCATTAATTGCAACTGGTATTGGTAAGATTGAACTGGTGAGTACATACTTGATAAGTCCTGAGAGGTAGTTACAGGGGCACTTCATCTTGGCCAGAGCCTGCCCAAAGTCAGCGGCGGCGGAGGCGAGCTGTTCCTCCGGGTCGAAGCGTGGATCAGTGCCACTCACATGTCTACCTACAGGCAACCAGTAAATGGTAGAAGTTTGTAAACATATGAATATGAATTGTAGTGACCTGCCCACTTGAATCCTATAAGATTAGCAAGGAAATGCGGGGAGCTGTGTCTTCTTTGAGAGTTACACTGATATTAACAGTACCACACCTTCAGTTGAAGAGAGTTGGTAGAAGCCTTTCTAGCTGTACCGGCAATACTAGCACATATATTCCAGCAAGTTCCACTTTGCTGATTTTACTCCTGATGCTTAAGGTTTTCCCGTGATATCTACACTATGATCTATGTAGCTGCTTTGTGTCGCACTAGCAGCAGTCCATTCTTGAAGCTAAACAACACACCAATCATAGGTCCAAAGCTTACTTCTTCAAATACGAATTGTGATATGATACTGACATTAGTTAACAGACAAACATTTAATTGGTCAGGTAATGCTCCCACTTGATTTTCCAAATGCATGTGGCCACATATAGAGAGATAATCATGGAATTGCATTTCTTTGGGCGCTCTGATTCATCATGGGTGGGCAACCAACATTGTATAGAAAGAAGGGGAATCTCAGTAATATGCTGCCTCTTTTGTTCTTTAACATGTTCCTCTTCTATTCTTCTTTAGTAAGCACAGTATGTTCCTTGTCAGGAAGGGGAGCAGGGACATCTGCAGTCAACACCTCTATTGGGCCGCTTCTGCTAAATGATTTCACACTTTGAGTTGGTCTGCCATAATACCCCGGAAATGGTGGGAGCCGCGCGGTCTTTGATAGACTAAACTGATAGTGACAGCTGTGCGCCTTCAGATGAATAGAGCTGGCCTGTAGGTGATCGATAGGTTGCATACAAATAGCGGCAAAACCCTATGTTTTCCAGCCAGTTCCGCTTTCCCGATTTATTTATGGTGGTTATGGTGTACCCCTATTATCTACACTATGATCTGCATACTGGCTCTGCGCTCTCGTTATCATCGTTTGGCAATAAACTTTCTATACAGTATATTATGAACCTATCATCTGCCAACTATCCTTACATCTGGGGCCGCCAACAGGGAGCCTATTTTTGTGTAGTTGTGCCAGATTATATTAATCTACTCACCATATTACAGCACACGTGGGCTCTCTCATCAGAATCCAGTGATAGCACACAAGGGTTTACAGGGAGCCTCTATTATATTACAATATCATCTGCATTACAAAGATAATCTCATTACTTTTGTGTTTTCATGCTTTACAAATATTTTATGTAATCACAATGAATATAAGAATGCGCACATCAGAAGAATATTACGGAACATTTCAATGGGTAACAAACTTGGCATCAAGGGATTGAGGTCCATTGTGGATGCAATGAAACCCACATGCTCCTGACCTATAGATTCGTATTCAGAATATGATCCTAATGACTATTCTGAGCTCAAGGAGTCAAAGGAAGATGGCCTATCCTGTTCACCCAATAAGTTGCTTGTTCTAATTTGGCAAGGTTTGATTGGTTGCACATATCTTGCATAAGGTGTCTTGCATTTATTTTGCTTCGTTGCACCACCATCTGCTTAGTTTACTAATGATATATGTGAAGATGCCATTCCCATCCATTATCAACACCTATTCCATTTGTCATCACGCCATGTTTTCCCATTCAAATGATGTTCTTGTGTTTCAGACATCCAAAAGGAAGAGTGTGATTGCAGAACCTGAAGGAGTACAAGCAAAGTCCTTGAAAAAGGTGGTGCTATCGGAGAAATCACATAGAAACCAACGTACATTGGCAATTGAACCAGCGCCGCAAAACCTAGGATATCATAACTATGCTGGTCGCTGCTTTGCTCTTGTGAGTACCTATTGTCTTATCGCTGTCCTTATATTCATACCTGGTGGATTATGTGACATCATTGTGCATTATAGCTTGCTCATCCACTGTTTGCTCCAAATTAGCAGATCTATATTAATGCTTAAATTAATGTAGAATAAACCCAATGCCTATGAAGAAATTTAGTTTTGCATTGTTCTTGTAAGTATATGTTGTCCTTCATCACTGTACTTATATTTGTGAGCTATTTCTTCATGTACACTTTGGAGCTTATTTTCTTTTGTCCTCCACTTTTCTACACATCAGATCTACATTTACTCTTGCCAAAATATTGAATAAAACCAATGTTACTGAAGAACTTTAGCTCCGCATTGCTCTTGTCAGTGCCTTCTGCCTGTATGCTGTATTTACATTTGTACTCTGCATCTTAAGTGAAATAATCGCCATTTGTTCCTATATTTTCACATCTATATTTACTCTTAACAAAATGTAGAATAAAGGCAATACTCTTGAAGAAGAGTGTGCGGTAAACTTCTTGAATTGCCCCCTATCAATATGGACAAGGCCTTTATAGAGCCTATCTTTACTACTAATGTAAGTTTGTCCTCCTCGAGCCTTCAAACTTTGTTGTTTATATTTGGATAGCTATGAATGCAAATGTTGTTTATTTTTGTCGTCTGCATCAAATTGCTTGTTCAAAGTTTATAAAGTAGAAGTACATAAACATAAGTTTGTCCTTCTCAATTTCAGTCTTTAGTTGTACAATCTACTTCCTTATTTGTACGATGTAAATTATACTAAACATAGCAAATTATCTTCTTTAGAACTATGTGTATGCTTGTGTTCTTGATCTGTAATCCAGTGGTGTGGTGAGACTACTAACAACAGCACAATGTCATATCCTGCTATGTCTCAACTATGAACAATGACATACTATATTAATGTTATTTAAATCGTGTCTCTTTATTTACCAATCTGAAATGGTATAAATTGACAGTACACTCACCATTCATGCTTATACGTTGTTTAGAACTACATCTATGCTTGTGTTCTTGATCTATAATCCAGTGGTCTGGTGAAGCTACCCGCTCCTGCACAATGCCATTTCTTGCCGTCTTAACTATGAACAATGCCTATTATGTTAACGCTATTTTAAACCGTGTCTCTTTATTTTTGACAAAGAAATGAGATGAATTGGCAGCGCTGATGCTTATACGTGCAAAACCTATTATCTACCTACTTGTTTCTCTTTGAGGGTGACAACACTACTGCTAGGAAGAACTGCCACAATTATAGTGAGACGAACCCATTGTTTGTCCCTCTAACACGTATTCCAGAGGACAAGGAAACACATATTGTGGGTAGGGATACAACCACGAAGTCACATCTTGATGTCGTGTCAAACTTACTCAGTGACACAAGCTCGATGAAGTCGCCGCTTGAATCTGTTCGACTTCTTCAGTCTGAAATTCAAGCAGAAATACATGCTTCAGCTCAAATACGACTGGAACTCCAATCTCTATGCCAGATTAACCATAAGTACATGACGCTTATTGATGCTATGCAACTTAAGTTGGTGGATATGAGCGCCGAAGAAGCACAGTCTCATCAGGTTGCTAAGCTGCTTGTGCTGCAGCTCCTGGGCCGGGCTAACCTTTCTTGAACTGTGTTGAAGTGATGTCAGTTATGTCTATTATTTTGTCCGCCTATTAACTTCCACTGGTGGCGACCTGCCTAGTTTATGTAATCTACTGTCTGGTTGCCCTTTATTATCACTGGCGGCGAACTTTGATACCGAGGGGATGTAATATGTTGTAATTCCTTTGTTGTATAGTCTAGGTTTATTCTTGGTCGGTTGTAATTTAGGTCGGAAGGTTCGTTGGATCTTAGTGTTGTCGGTCTTCAGGCCGGCCTGTTACTCATATGGGCCAAAACATGGGCCTATAATCATCTTGGGGCATTAGCAAGTCTAAACCTATAGTTGTTTCCTGCCTTTAACAGGCCGAGTAAAGTTCTGTCCAGCTGGCCCAGAGAATACCATGGGCTTTTAACATGCTAAAACCTAGATTGGGCTAGTGTTGAGCCAAAAAATTCACGGGCCAATATAGGCCTGCCGGGGTTTTCTGGCTCCCCGAGCACCTATGGGGACGGAGCCCCTTCTCGGTTCGGCGGGGGGCAGAGGTCGCGCGAAGAGCGGATCGAGGCGAAGCACACGGGGGGTTTTTACCCAGCTTCGGAGCTCTCCGGAGAGATAATACTCCTACTGCTGCTTTGTGGATTGTATTGAGTTCTTGCTCGGGAGCGCTGAGTGCTACAGTACACTCAAGCAGCTAACGAGACCGAGCGTTCTTCTG
This sequence comes from Aegilops umbellulata, assembly GCA_032464435.1. NCBI lineage: Eukaryota > Viridiplantae > Streptophyta > Magnoliopsida > Poales > Poaceae > Aegilops > Aegilops umbellulata. Next base: position 247,493,288 of record CP136056.1, read on the forward strand.
TTTTCCTCTCAGAGATCGCTCTCCGGGGTCCGATCCCCCCTACGTTGTGCATGGGCCTCCTTTTATATGTTCAAGGGGTCTCCAACAGGTGGCAACATAGGTAAGGGCAAAAATGGAAATATGCTGTGGTAGGTACAGCTACCTACACAGTGTTTCATACCTAACCCTGACGGCAGGGGACAAAGGCATTAAACGCCTATCTACGTTGCCCAGACGGTGCAGAAAAGGGACCGTCGGGGGCGCCACTGCTTGCCACGATGGCGATCTTGTCAGCGCTGCATGCCATAGTGTACCCCTGGCTGCACAGCCTCCCACCACATACGCCAGGAAGGGTCCCGGAGCGACACGTAGGTGGGTGAGCTGGAGCGCGGGTACAGAGTGGTTGCCCGCCGCGGCAAGTGCCTTGCCGCGGCCGTTGTCTTGCTGCGTCCGGGAGCTTGTCGCTCGCCGAGTCCTGCCAGGACGCGTGGCGCGTTGCGGCAGGTTCTTTGAGATGCTCTGGTTGGCCTTCCCGGCAAGCTCCTCTTGCCGGGGTCTTGTGCCTCGAGCGGCCTTCCCGGCAAGCTCCTCTTGCCGGGGACTTGTCTCCTTGGCTTAAATACTTTGTTCTCGAATGGCTCCAAAAGAACCATAGAGAGCCTTCGCGATCACCTGGCGGGCCTTGCCGCGGGGTGCTGCGACTGCCCGTGCACAAGTTCGGGATACTAGGGTACCCCTACTTTAGTACACCGACAAGGCCGAAACTGCCTAAGGCCCATGTTTGGCCCAAATAGGACGAGCACCTAACAGGCCAATATATATCTCGAGCCTGTTTGGCCTAATAAAATTATGGGCTTTAAGCAGGCCAGTACCTACGCGGGACATAGGCCTAAAAGTGTCACGGTCCATTATCAGATGGGTTGTAAGCAGGCCAGATTCAACTCAGGCTGTAATTAGGCCCACTGTTACACGGGCCATTAACAGGCCGATAGGCCAGTTGGGCTGAAATTTATCCACGAAGACTACGGGCCGTTAAGGGGCCTAAAGTTACTTTGGACAAGAAATAGCCCAGTTTCTGCATGGGCCATTAAATTGCCTAAAGTTAAACTACACCGACAACGTCCCAGATGCACCATGGGCCGCTAACAGGCGGAAACTATTGTCGAGCCGAACTAGTAAATGGGCATTTAATAGGCCGAAATACAAACCTGTCTTAGAATCGGCCCAAAAGAACAGTGGCTTGTTAACGGTCCTGATCCGACATGGGCCGTTATTCATCCCAAAACACGGTAGGCTATGAACGGGTCTGATCTGGTATGGGCCTCAATTTGACCCAAAACATGGCAGGCTGTTAACGGGCCAGCCCACTAGTGTTTGAAAAAACATGGTGGGCCTTTAGCTGGGCCGGCCTTTTTATTGAAATGGGCCTCTGTTGGGCCATGCCATGTGTCGATGTATCATAGGCGCCTCTTGTCCAATGAGTGGATGACATCTGTTCCAACGGTGAGCCAACACGTGTTTCCTTCAGCCAATGAGAATTTTACACGTGGAAAATCCCCATTGGTCCGGGCTGTTAACGGGTTATCGGATCCAAACCGGACCTGATAGCTTAATGGCGACCCGTTACGGCCGATGCCACGTGTCGGTCACCCTTGACGAAAGCACTTCTATGACGCGTGATTTATCGTCATGGAAGTGGACACTTCCGTGATGATAATTTTGGTAATGTCATGGAACACATCTACGACAGCACGGGTATGACTATCTTGATTCTGTCATAAAATCATCATGGATGTACATGCATGACAAAAAACGTGACCTATTGTGACAAACATGTATCATCATGGAAGTGTATTTTTTTGTAGTGCCATCTGTCGCCTTCGATCACCACTAGTTCACTCTACTTTACTGCATTTTCTTCAGCAGTTTACTTTGTGCTCTGTGACGATAGTTGATCTGATCAATCATGGTCTGTTGCATATCATTCATATCTATCATCTTAGTCATACCCTATACGTTTAAGTTCTTTGCTCATAATGCCATTCTCATCGTTCAGCTTAGTTGTCTCAGTCGTATGAATTTCTCGTAGCACGTATCTTATTAAGACTGGCGTCTTTTCCCTATGTTGTTTTCATTCAACTCATCATTTTTACTTCTCGTTCTTTTAATTCGCAGTTCCTGCCTAGTTCTCTCTCATGCTACTACATTAGTTCGCATGTTGCATTACCATGACTATTGTTAAACCTGTGATATCCTATGCTTGTACCATAATTGCTTCCTACATCGATATATATGTACATCAACAACGTGCTTGATTAAGTTCTTTTCTACCGAACCTTATTTCCATTGCTGTGTTTGGAATCAGTTCAAAACATTTTAAAGAATTTTTGAATCTCCCATTCACCCCCTCTGGTCGATATACTCTCGGTGCTAACAATTGGTATCAGAGCAGGTACTCCCTGTCTCTGTTTATTAAAGGTCTAACAACCTTGGAGTTTTGAGTATGTTGTATGCATGTAGATCCTCACACTCTGAAAGGCTTCCTATCTTCGATGGAAATGACTATGTCTACTAGAAAGCGAAAATGAGAATCAAACTTCAAGCCATTAACTTAGAACTATGGCAGATTGTGGAAAATGGATACACCATTCAGCACCCTGATGCTCCCACTTCTGATGACAAAGCTATGCTGCGGTTGAATGCACAAGAAAAATATATTATCTGTAACAGTATCTCGAAAGGCATTTTCATTCGGTTCCGAAAGCTTGACACTACAAAGCAACTCTGGGATGCCATAAAAAATTCTCATGAAGAATTCGTTACTAGAACAGATCCTCATACTTAAATGCTTTGTGCTATGTTTGCTGGTTTCAGAAGTATTCGTAAGAAAGTGATATGGTACTCACTGATCGGCTGACCAATATTGTTGAAAGACTTCATCAACGAGGAGTAACAGATATCACCGATAAAGATGTGGTCAATAAGCTACTGAGTGGTCTTGATCCAACCTTTGATCCGATCATAGCTGAAATCAAGCAAAGACCAGACTATGAAGAACTTCACCACGTCGAGGTCACGACGTTGTTGTCTATCCATGAAGAAAATATGGAACTTAAAAATGGATATCAAGAATCTTCTTTGGAAGGTGAAGGGTAAATCCTCTCACACTATGGTAGTTCACAAGAAGAAGATGTCGATAATCAACACACTATCAAAAGGGAGCTAGAAATGCTCATGCCTGAATCTTCAAGAAAGTTAGCTCTTAAAGAAATTAAGTGCTTCAAGTGCGAACAATTCGGTCACCTCATAGCATATTGTCCTTGCCGGGATGGAAAACCTAGCAACAGATGGAAGTATCTTCACTGCAATGGATTCACTTCGACGAGAACAGTCATTGACATGCAAACTAAAGCTACCATCGAATCTAATATGAAGAAAATATCACAACTGAACAGAGTATGTGTTGAAATGAATACGAACTCTAACGATGAGACATCTGAATCGGAATCAGAAGATGGAGAGCTTCATAGGGGGTTAGGAAGAAGCAATGCTTTCATTGCTTGTGCATCATCTGAGAAATCACTCAAATCATACATTGATGACGATTCTTCAAGTGATGATGAAACAATAGCATTCTGTCTCATGGCAAAGACCTCTAAGGATCAGGTATCAGCAAAGCATCGAAAATCTATGACTAATATTCTCCCGAATACATTGTCTATGCTAAATTGGTTAAGATTGCTAAATCTCAACAAGATGAGCTTGAAAAATTTGAGAAGAATCTTAGGAAACCCGAAGGATTACTGGTCAAAGAGATGGAGAAGAATCAAAAGTTGATCGAAGAGCACGATGCTTTTTCTTCAACTATTGATGATCTTTCCAACTGATATGATTCTCTTACAGTCGACTACGAGAGTTATCAGATGAACTCCTTAACAGGAATCAAGAACTCGAGTCACTGAAAGAGTCTCATAACGTGCTAGCGAAAGAAAAAGCTTTTGTCTTCGCCGAGCAATCTAAACGACTTTCTGATGATTTTGTGTCTCCTTGCTCACAATGCCTATGACGTAGCAATGCGGATTCAAATGCTGAAATATCTAATGTTGTCATCAAGAATATTGCAACAACTACAGATGGTATATTGCTAACCCCTCTTCCAAGGAATTTGTTGCTATCTCTAATGAAAACTGTAGATTAAAGAAGTTGCTTGAGACAGGAATGTTGAAGAGCCTCAAAGGGCATCAAACTCACTGTGATGTGCTCAAGAAGTCAATACTGCACAAAAAACCCCGAAAGGAAGGATTGGGTTTTAAAAGAAAACTCAACGTTGATGCTCCCGAGCAATATGCTCGAACGATTTGGGTTCTTGCTAAAAGTAAAACTCTCGAACTTGCAATTTTGTCTGGATATGACACTCCCATTTCTGTTGTTTCTAATGAGTCTGATGACTCAAACTACAAATTGTTCAAACAACAGAATGGTAAGGTTTTCGTTCGGTATATTGGGACTAATTGATGGTCTGGTTCACCCAAGAGGCAAATCTAGGTGAAGAAGTGCATCATTGAAAATTTGTATGTGATTGCTAACCTGAATATGCAGAGTGATTCTCTTCGAGGAAATGGTTATCATTCACAGATTGGCATTGAAAATTCCTCGAATGGGTATCGGTCAAACCTTCGACAGAAGGAGTACATGCGCACCTCCTCGAATCATTATGCTCATGTCTCTGGAAAAAATTTCAATGCATATTCACATAATTACTCCTGAAGTGCACAGTCCGACTACATATCTCATCGAAAGAATGTCCCTGCTCGGTCAAAAAAGTGATATCTTCGCTGCCCACGCAAGTGTGGGTTGTGAAAAAGAACTAACCCTTCTTCCAGGAACTCTCTCAGGGACTCTACTCGTTTATTCTTAGCCCTGAGATCCATATTGTTGGTGCATGTTCTTTTTGTTTTCATTTGTGTTTTGTCTTTGTTTTGTTGTGTTTGTGTTTCATCCGAAGAACAACTCACTCATAGCTCAGTGCTTTTGTGTTTCCTCTCTTCTGGCTGAGTGTTTGGTTTCAGACCCTTTTACCCCTCTAGTCTCTCTCATCCAAATCTTTGCTGTCCGTCATAAGCATGCAATTTGATCTGAAGAAAATTTCTATCCGACGTGCTTGGTCATGAAAGAAATCGACTTCAAACTTTTATCCACTTTTGGTGTTTGCTCTTCTTCGAACCTTTCGGTCTCCTGCTCTCTTCCCGATTTTCTCGCAGGAAATAGTTGCCACATACCCACGATCCCCACGATCGTGATCGTGTCCTTCGAATGCGGATCGTCCCGCAACTATGGGTCGTAGATTTCAGAGAGGTGGTTTAGCTCGCTAGCTATGAATACCCCTCATCGCATCTTCTTCCTCTTAGTTCCTCAAACCCCCTTCCACCTCTAACCGAGCCCTCGTCGAAGCAACTCCGACGAAGAACCTCGTCGTGCTACTCCGGTGAAACTTTGTCGAGGTTGACCACGCTGGTGCGGTAATCTTCCCTCCCGCATTGCCGTAGTTGATCCAAGCTGCCAAGTTAGGGCGCTTGGATCCGGAACTGCTCTTGCTCTTACCTCTGTTCTTAGGGCAGTTCTTACCGATGCTTTTTTCCATGTTTTATGTCACTGGAGTAGATCTTTAGGAATCACTAGGTTATAACTCGTACAATTTGTAGATCTTCCTCGTACTTTTTATCCTTGATCTAGGATTCATGTGTACTTATCCGAAATATTAGATAGTCTTTTATCAGCCTTGAGCATTCTATGGCTTGTTTAAAATCTATTGAGGATGTCTTCTCAAAGACTACCATAAATTCCTATGTTTCTTCCACAAACATTCATTTTCGTTCGAAATAACTTCTGTGCATGCTCATGACCCTACCCCATTTTCCCTCGTATCTATTCTTTTCACATGTTGGTCATGGCACATAGTTTGGAAGACCACTCACATTCTGAAGGAGATTTGCCTCAGCTTCCACCAAGGTTAGACCGAATGTGATTAACTGGAGGAGGAAAATCTTCAAAGTCTCCCAAAGCACCGAAGAAGAAACATGAGTCTGAATCAGTAGAAGATGATGAGGAGATTCCCTCTACTCATAGCCAACCTGAAGATGAATTGGTCACAAACGCCCTAACCATCTTCTCTGATGGTTATCCCGAAAAGGGTGGTTGTGGCAGAGAAAATAACACCATCGCTGAAATGTCTGAACCTGGTAGCTACAGAACTACACCAGAGGGTGAATCAACAACTAAGCAACAACAGGCTGCAAAGGATTCACAGCTACTGGCCGAGAAAATGATACAACTATGAAAATGTTCGCAAGAATTATGAGATCCTATTTGCATGTAATGACTGCATTGCTTAAAATTGCATTGGCCCCGATGATGAAAAAGTCAGACTAGCACAGTCGTCAAATGCTCATCCCGATTCCCTCAAAACCATCGCTGATTTTCCCGAGGAAGTGGCTAAGAGGGAAAATCCCAAAGCTAAGCGTGATGCTAGGGAAGCAAAGAAAAATCAAGTTGAAGCGAAAAACGTTGCGCTAACTCAGCAAGACGTCCAGAAGAAGGAGCGTGCTTCTGCCTCCAAAGGAAGCAAGTCCAGAAAATCTATTTCCCCTTGTGCTCCCCAAAAGAAAACAATCGCCAGGAGATCAAAGAAGGCCATTTCTGACTCGTCTGATGAGGCATCCAGCGAATATGCTCCTGATGAAATTCCTATGTATGATCAACCTGCCCTTCTCAACAAGCCATCCAAGAGCCACTCACCAGCAAAAGTTTTGCCCTCTCCAAGGAGATCACCAAGGAATGCACCCATTTCCCTCATTGAAAAACCTTCGAGTTCTGCTACTCCAAGATCTATGTCTAACCCTGTAGCAAAGAGATAGCTGCAGCCTGAAGGAAAAGCTGAAGCATCTGCTAAGAAGGCCAGACCTAGTGTTCCTGCTTCCATAGAGGAAGAAAAGTATGATTTCAACTTCATGATCGATGTGATTGAAAGTGTTGCATATGATGCAAAATCTGATGATATAAGCAGTCTGGGATTACCTGATGATGTTACCAAAATGGTAACGAAGCATTTCATTGAGCAGAGAAAAGTCTCCAAGAAGCTGAATCAAGCCATCAAAGACAAGAAAACTGTCGAGCAAATGAGGAGAGAGGCCAACACTGAATCCGAAAGGAAAAGTCTGAAGAAAGAGCTTATTGAAATCACCAAGGCCCTCAGTCTCATGCGAAATGAGAAAATTGATTGGCATTTGCGGTTGCACATGGAGGTATCGCAGTTGTGTGACAAAAGAAACAAGGAGATTGACGGCAAGGTGGATCTCGCTCGAAGAAGAATCAAAGAAGAAGAATGTCAAAAGGCTAAAGCAAAGGCCAGCAAACCGAAAGGAATCAAAGATCGTCGCCTTTAGACTGTTGTTGATGCTCCACTTGATTCCAATACTCCTTTACAGCAGATTCCACCATCTCCACCTCACAAAGATGGACCAATGCAGCAAGTTGTACATGAGGAGGTTATCATTCCTAAACCATCAACCCAAGAACAACCTGATGTTGTTGATATCTTCATGGAAAAGGCTGATGAAGAGAATGCTTCACCTAAGCAGCAAGCCCTAGCTGATGATGTTGATGAGGAAATTGAAGTCGAGAAGGCAAATCCATCGCCACCAACAAAATTGCAAGCTGATACCTCCGAATCAATTAAGGAGGAGGTTTACAAGAATGAGGGGGAGCTAAATGCTTCCTGAGAAAAATCCACCCCAGTCACATCATCTGGTGCCCCTATCAAGACAGATGTTGACCTTGCTCCTCATTCCACTGCACCGCAGTTGGAAGAGGAAGAAAGAAAACCTGGTGAGCCGATGGCTCAAGAAGTAGTTGCTCCACCTGTTGTGCCCCAAGCATCTGAGAAAGAGGTTGTTGTGCTCCCAACCGAAGAAGATATAGTGAAAGAAATGGAACTAGTGCCCGAAAGTCCAAAAGCTATTGAAGGAGTTCCAGCGAGCAAAAATGAAAGACAGTCAAGTTCCTCAAAGCAATCGGTACAAGAGAAACCGAGGAAGCCTCGAGATCCTCTCAAGCCTATTGAGTAAGGTGTGCATGCACCTGATGACATTCGGACCCGGACTATGGGTGAAGAGGAACAACTGAGAAACCCATCGGCAACCCTTTCCTTTGTTTCCTGTTGAAGATGGCCCAAATGGTCCTACCTTTAATGAGCAGTTTCATCTTTCAAAACTTGCATTCTTTGGCACTAGCCCATTTGATGGAGAAAGAACTACCTTGTTACCAAGATTCCAGAGAAACGAACAGGCCGTGTACTATGCTCCTATTTTGTATGAAAAGAAACGCATTTTCAAGCACAAGATTCTGGATTTCGCAGAACTCAAAAGTTTACCCTGCTTCAACCACACCATCAAGAAGATTGAACTACTCTTCCTAAAGAGTTTACTTCATTTCAATCATGGCTAGAATCATGAAGTGATTCATCAATTCTATGCCACTCTTTATATCTCAGGAGAACTTGCTGATAGCAGTACTTGGATCCTCGAATGGATGACATGAGAAGAGAAGATCAAATGTTTGACTGACCAGCTCTTAGCACTCCTGAATCTTCCTTGGTGTGAATTTGATGCTTCTCGTCAACATAGACTGCCCTTTCGGGATGTATCTGAAGCTCAACTTCATCTGTTGATGGACCCCAAACTTGTTGGTGAGGAATGTACCAAGGTAAATCCAAAGAATCTGGCTTATGAGAATAAAGTGTTGTTCTATATCTTTTGCAACTCACTTATGCCAACCAATAGGATGGAAACCATTTATGGCCACGTGGGAAATGCTCTTCTAGCCATATCTCAGGGTATTTGCTTTAACATTCCGGATCTTTTCATTCGCAACCTGGCCTGCACAGCTGATACCCCTCAAGCTTTGAAGCATATGCACCTTGGGTCATGTATGCCATTGAACAACTTATTGAGCAAAAGTTTTTCTACCCTCGTATTCTGAAAGTTTATATACCACCAATTCATGACACTCTTCGGATTGTGAAGGATATCAGCAAAGGGAAGACACTGATTGATGCTACTGCCTCTTCTTCTATGTCTGCTTCTGCTAGAGCTCCGAAGGTCAAGAAGGCAAAGGTTGAAATCCCTCATGAAGAGAATCCTTCACTGTACGAGATTTTTCTTTGCACTCTGCAAGCCCTAGAAAGTCATATCAACCTCGACAGGAAAGTGAAGGTGGAAATGATGACTGAGATTAATCTCCTTCACAATTATGCTCGTCAAGCTCTTCTATATGCTCGCCAAGCTCTCCAGAACTCCTTGTTTGGCCTCGACCATCACTCGTTCTGCTTCGCCGAACAGTTTGAGTTCTGATTCTGAGGATTCTTTGAATGAGTACTTCCTCGCATGCATTCTCATTCCTTATTGACACTTGTTGACAAAAAGGTGGAGAAGAATATCGAGTGATAGATAAGCGGGTTATTTGCAGGGTGTTTCCTTTCGCCATTTGCTTCTTTGTCGAACTATTTGGTTTTCGTCGAACTATTTGCGTTTGAAACTTAAAGCACTGCCTATGGTGTTGGAATACGTGGTTGTCATGTACCATTAATAACCCCCATGCAATGTACGCATTTCCAGTTATCTGTTTGTAGGTGCAATCGAAAGCTTACTTCCTTGCAATAATTATCCTCTATACTTATCTATCATGCAAGGAATGTAAAAGCATTTCAAGGAGGATTGAAAATCATTTCACTCCTTGCAACTTTATGTGTCTTATGATTATCTTTCGCTATCTAACATTGCAGGAGAAGGAAGTTAGCTTCAGATTAAACCTCTTGTGATTCAAAAGAAAATTATTTCTTTCTATTAAGCTGTTTTTCCCCGCATATCTCCATCGTATCACCTTTGTTGTAGGATAACCTTGTCTGAAGCATATCTACTCCGAGCAATATACTTGTGATTCCCTTGCTCTGATTCTCCTCGAGTATCTAACTTGCAAGGAAAACATATCTCATGTGGATTCAAACCGTGTTCTAAGCTAATCCTCATGGCTTATCCTTCATCACAAATCATTTCAAAGTATTCACTCTATCTAACAAATCTTTTTCAAAGGTTGTGTGTGATAGGAAATACCTTAGACATAGTCGAGTGCATTGAAAGAGACCACGAAGAGATTTCATGTCAATGTCACTCTATGCAGATTTATCTTGCTACCTTCCGGTTTATCTCCCATGCATACCTTCAGCGTGAGCATGTCCTATCTCCGTATTCATCTCTTGTCTTTCGTTAATCTTCGCATTCCATTTCATTCCATTATCTATCTTTCGATGTGTTCTTTTTTGTCAACAATCATCCAAAAAGGGGGACATTGTTGGTGCAATAATTACACTCTTGTGTTTTGGAGATTGTTGATAGAAACATGCATGGACTGATTTGTTTGCTAGTGCACATAGAGAGAAATAGTCCATGCAGAACCAAAGAGAATGATGTCTCCGGTGTCAAGTTCGGCGAACTTCACCGAAGAATAGCTGCGTTAAAGAGAAGAATGAGCTACATCTGTTGAAGAAATGTTGGCAAGAAGACTGATGTGAAGGAGTTAATCCCTCAAAAATTTATTGCTGACGTGAAGCAATTGGTTCGGAGATTTTGTACAAATAAAATTGACTACAGCGAATGGAAGTCGAAGACAAAGTGAAGACGTAGTATTCATTTCATTGTTCTTCCTTCGTTTATTGAGTCATAGGACCTCCGTACTATTAAGTGGGGTATAGGTTCTCGAAGCTTAGATCTGTTGTGATGCTTAGCGCAAAACCTATGCAAGACCGAGAGAGATCTCCTTATGTTTCGAATGATTACCTACCAGGAGTAGACATTGTTCCTCGTGCTGCAGGAGATAACTTTCGAACTAAGGAGTTAGCATTACTTGCTCCGAAAGAATGTTACCGTTGTGCTCAATTTCCGACCGTTGGACTCATGTCATTCGGCCATTGGTTGCTCCACATGTCCAATTTGGTATTTTCCCTTCAGGGAAGGCTACGGCTATAAATAGCCACCCGCTCCAACGTTGCCCGTTGCCGGCTCTGCTTCAGATTTCTAAGAAGATTGAATGAGCATCCACTCTCCGAGTGATTTGAGCTTAAGATCCACCGAGAGAAAAATCAAGAGCCAAAACTTAGGCAGTGGTTGAGCATCACAGTAGTTCTGAGTATAGAGTTCTTGTACGTATTACTCTTGAGAGTTGCGCACTCTCTAGACGGATAGGTGTCAGCTCGACTGTTGAAGAGTTGTTGTCTTCAACGAGTAAGATCTTTAGCAACGAAGAGTCATTGTGGTTCACGAAGTGGTCTGTAGAAGGTTTGGATATCGCCGACAAGTATCTACCATGAGTGAAACCAACTGGAGTCTGATTAGCTACGAGTTGAAGGAGAATAAGGCGAAGAGAGTTTATCTTCTGTGCTAAATCACAAACCCTCCAACCAAACATAGTCCTTCGGCAGAAGGGCGAACTAGTCTACCAAATCCATTTGTCGCCATCGTGCACCACTGGTTCACTCTACTTTACTAGATTTCCTTCAGCAGTTTACTTTGTGCTCTGTGACGATAATTGATCTGATCAATCATGGACTATTGCATATCATTCATATCTATCATCTCAGTCATTCCTTATCTGTTTTTTCGTTTCTCATAATGACATTCTCGTCGTTCAGCTTAGTTGTGCCAGTCGTATGAATTTCTCGTAGCACGTAACTTATTAAGACTGGCATCTTTTCCCTATGTTGTTTTCATTCACCTTGTCATTGTTACTTCTCGTGCTTTTACTTCGCAATTCATACCTAGTTTTCTCACATGCTACTGCATTTGTTCGCATGTTGCATTACCATCATAATTTTCAAACTTGTGATATTCTATGCTCGTACCATAATTACTTCCTACGTCGATAAATATGTCATCAACAACGTGCTTGATTAAGTTCTTTTCTACCAAACCTTCTTTTCGCTGCTGTGTTTGGGATCAGTTCAAAACATTCGAAAGAATTTTTTAATCTCCCATTCACCCCTCTCTGGTTGATATACTCTCGGTCCTAACAAAATCCTACGTAAAATTTGTACATCACTGAATATGGTATGTTTGATTCCTTGCGATAGTTTTGCGATATAGAGATGGTAATATGTGGGAGGTGCTAGTGAATGATTGTGGTGTAGTAAGAATATTGGTGTTAAGGTTTGTGATTCCCGAAGCATGCACGTATAGTCTCTCGTTATGCTAAGAAGTTGGAGCATGATTTACTATTGATTGTCTTCCTTATGAGTGGCGGCCAGGGACGAGCGATGGTTTTTTCCTACCAATATATCCCCTAGGGGCTTGCATAGTAGTACTTTGCTTCAAAGGTGTTTCATACATGATCTGTTATTTTGCGTGTATTTTCCTTATCACATGATTACAAAATTTATGTTGCAATTTTATCCTAATATTTCTATGCAACAACTAACAAATGGGCCCAAAATCAGAGAGACGACCGTGTATAGTCCCATTAGCTTCACCATCTCTATTCATCTCCTTCACTAAAAACCCCCACTCGCCCGCATGTAGTCCCAAATCTAGTCTCTCGCCCCCTGTCATCGGCGCGTATCGTAGACATACTTTGTCGTAGCTTCATCTACGCTGACGAGGATTGCTGCCATATTTCCCCCTTGATCTAACACGTCGACTAGGGTAGTGGCCGGTCACCGACGCTTGCCGTGGTTCAGGACTTCCCATACCAAAAAAAGACCTAAGCGTCAGGTTCAATCAGATGAAATGAAGGTAAGTCTTCATATACATGTGCTTATCCAAAGCAAATCACCTTAATCTACTACAAAACCCCTCTAGGTGCTATCTTTGAAATAATCGAGGGTTTTGATATGCAGTGCCAGAAGTGTTTCGACACTAGGAATCTCTGCGGTCTCCCCTATGTTCAGAAGGACAAGTTCTCCGCATCATGCTTCTGCAAGGATACAAAGAAATTTGGTATGGTTCTCAGTTTGAAGTGTATAAAACATACATGTCGTTCAAGTGTTTGGTTAAGTTGTGAAGATTCTCTGCATGTGGATTTTAACAGAAATGCTGATGGATTTCGTGATTGGTTCATAAGTAGAAAAGTCGGCTCATGAGTTGAACGAAACCATGCTTATGATGGAAAGTATCTAAAAATAGGTAGACTTAACTAAATTTGGTAAAGTGCCAACCATACCCCCTTGGTACCACTTGTTGTTACGTTCCCCTATTTAGATGTCAGAAGTAACCTATGTGTAATATAAACCTTTCTTTTATGATTATTATGATACACTCCCTCCGTTCCTAAATATAAGTCTTTGTTAGAGATTTCAATATGGACTAGATACGGATGTATATAGACATAGTTTAGAGTTTATATTCACTCATTTTGCTCCGTATGTAGTCCATATTGAAATCTCTAAATAAACTTATTTAGGAACGGAGGAAGTAGAAAGTTCTATATTTGTATTGCAGCACTGATATTTTTCATAAATCATTCCGAAACTAACAAATTCCGAACCTAATTTGTGATATCCAATGTTCCTAAATTCTAGTAAGTACTATCAGAAATGGTATTTACCCCTGGCATAAATGGTACCTGCTTCATAAACAGCCTAAATAATTTTGAGCAATCTCTGAATTTTGCTCAGTGCATCCCCTACTTTGCAAAAGATGAACTTCTGAATAAGCTAAGTATAAAAAGATCTGTCAGGACCACGTTGATGTTTGCTAGCACTACGTCGATATTTCCCCAAAGAGGAAAGGATGATGCAGCACATCGACGGTAGGTATTTCCCTCAGTGATGAAACCAAGGTTATCGAACCAGTAGGAGAACCAAGCAACACTATGTAAACATGTAGCGACCCGACCTCAGACGGTCAAGTCTCTGTGCTTAAGTGTCATCCCTGGATCGGTAATGCTGACACACCCAGTACTCGAAGGATTTATAACAGAGTAGCAATCACACACTTATTACATCGAATGTCTCCAAAGAGAACTTAGTACAACAAATATGGCTTAAGGCGATCTAAATAAGATAACAACGGAAGGCTTGGAAGATAAAGTGAGTCCATCAACTCCAACAGCATAGCTGAGTGCACGACAAAGGCCTAGCAAACCTTACTCCTCGTCTAAAAAGTCTGCAACATAATACGTTGGAGCCCGAAAACGGGTTAGCACATGGAATATGCTGGCATAGTAACACAGTAGAGTAATGAACAGATAAATGCTATAAATACATGCATATTTGGCTGGTGGAGGCTGTACGGTTAATATGTTTTGCGAAAAGCCAATTTTTCCCTACAACAAAGGAATATATTTTATTTAACTATCATTGGAGTTGAAACATTGAGAATGGTACCCCCATCTCAATCCCAATTAAAAGTAATTAACAACCCAACAAATTAATTTAGAGTGATGAGATCCATATAATAAACCAAGAGCCAGATACTCAATATGTCCATAAACCGGGGACACGGCTAACCATGATTAGTTTATACACTCTGTAGAGGTTTGCGCACTTTTCCCCACAAGACTCGATCTCCTCCGTTGGATTTCTCACACTACATGGTGTTTGAGAAACGGATGACCGAGACACAGTCTTTCAGAAGCATTAACTCTAACCCCGGGTAGACGGTACCAACCTACATCCCCTACATCTGCTAGCCTACCACTGGAAGAGGTCATGCAACCTAGTCAACTATGCTAGAGCCCATAATAGCTTGTGGCTGCACACAGAAGTTTCTAGCAGGAATGATCTAATGATCCCTTTTAGCCTGGGTGGCGGACTGTAGGAGGATCACACGGTATAATCCCGGGATCTCCTAGGACACCACCGGTATATCCCTAGGTGCCCAAAACCAACAATCCAACCAGATGTGTATTAAAGTTGCCACCTTAAATTGAACCATTAATTAATGATCTCACATCTGTCATGGATTTACTCAAACCAAACCACGTCTACGAGCATAGCATAGCAATATAAGCATAACGTAGAAGTAACTCCCAAGGGTTTGATAATAAAACAGGTAATGTGTTCTACCTCATAAACTACTTCCCAAACCCACAAGTTAATCACATCCTAATCATGCAATGTTTGAGGGGTTGAAAATAATGCATAAAAACTGGGTATGAAAAGACTATGATCAATGTGTTACTTGCCTTGCTGACGATCTGCAAATCCTAAAGACTCGTAGTAGCACGCTTCGCACTCCGGGAATTCTATCGCAAACAAACAATAGCATACATAAGCAAATCAAGCAAGGATGCACGGGTAAATCTCAACTAAGAAGATCTAACCAGAAAGTTCAACTGAAAAACTCCATTTTGCAAACATAATCAAATCAAACGGAGCAACGAAACTCAAACTTCAAAAGAAACAAGATCCGATTACTAATCTGGACTAAAGTAAAATTTTACAGTATCAAAATCTTGTTCAAGTTGATTAAACAGAAACAGGGCTTCGAGACAAAGACCTAGGCGCTTGAATCGCCTGATTCCAATAAACGATCAAAAAGATAAACTAAAGCGAAAATCAGGGCACAAATCGTGATCGAAATTAATCGCGGAAAACCCTGGAAAAAAGAAAAACTACCGAACAGGCTAACGAACGAACGTTCGCTGTCTGTGACTAACGGATGAACGGCGTTCGTTAAAATGAACGTACGGACCAACGTCCGCTATTTAACTAAACCGGGAAAACCGATATAACTAAAAAAACCGAATCTAGGGTTTCAAAAGAAAAACCGAATGGTTTTCTAATGAAAGCCGGCGGCGGCGTGCGGCTACCTTGGCGAGGTCCGGTGGGGTCAGCGGCGGCTCTAGCGGGGTTGGCGGCGGCGGCGAGCGGGTCCGGCGGCGGGGCAGCGGATCGGGGTGGCGGCGAGGCGGCGGCCGCGTGGTGAGGCGGCGCGGCGCGAGGAGGCGGCGGCGCGTGACTTGGGCCTCGGGGTCGCGGGCCTTGGCTTATAAAGCCACCCGGGCGCAGTGTCCAGGTCGGACATGCCCTGGTAAGTCGGTTGCATTTAAAAAAAAGTAAATCCTGATGAAGAAAAACAAACAAAAGAAATAATAAACGGACTCCAAATATCCTGAAATAAATTTTCACGGTCCTCTAATAATATTCCGGACAAGGTGAATATTTATTTGGGCTTCTACCGCAATTTTGAAAAACGCGTATTTTTCCTAATCCAAATAAAATAGCGATAAAACCCATATAAAATATATTTATTTGATTTTAATATTTTTCCTCCAATTGTATATTGTGATATGAAATATTTTTGGAGAGAAAAATTAATTAAAACCAAAATGATCCGTGTTTCAATATTTGATAAAATTCAAATATGAACATGGTGAAATCCCCAACTCTCTCCGAGGGTCCTTGAGTTGCTTAGAATTTCGAGGATCGTGAAACGAAAAGCAATAAAATAAGATATGCATGAATGACCTATGTATAACATCCCAAATTGAAAATCTGGATGTTACAAACCTACCCCCCTTAAGACGAATCTCGTCCTCGAGATTCGGGTTGGCTGGAAAATAGGTGTGGGTGGTCCTTGCGTAGATCATCCTCTCTTTCCCAGGTGGCTTCATCCTCAGTATGGTGTCTCCATTGAACTTTGCAAAACTTGATAACCTTGTTGCGAGTAATTCGGCTGGCAAATTCAAGAATCTTGACTGGTTTCTCCTCATATGTCAAATCACTATCTAACTGAATTGCTTCCAGGGGCACTGTATCTCTTAGAGGAATATCGGCCATCTCTGCATGGCACTTCTTCAACTGGGAAACGTGAAACACTTCATGGACTCCTGACAGTCCTTCGGGTAACTCCAACTTGTAGGAAACCTCTCCCATACGTTCCAAAACTCGGTATGGTCCTACAAATCTCGGGGCTAACTTTCCCTTAACTCCAAAATACTTAACTCCTCGCAGAGGCAACACACGAAGATACGCTCTGTCTCTGATTTCATAGACTACCTCCTTGCGTTTTGAATTGACATAACTCTTCTTCCTGGACTGGGCTACCTTCAGTCTATCTCGAATCAGCTTAACCTTCTCTTCTGACTCTTTAATCAAATCCGGTCCAAACAACTGACGGTCTCCAAATTCATCCCACATCAATGGGGTTCGGTATCTTCTTCCATACAGGGATTCAAACGGTGACATCTTCAAACTGGCCTGGTAGCTGTTGTTGTACGAGAACTCCACGTATGGCAAATTATCATCCCAACTAGATCCATAATCTAGTGCACAAGCTCTCAACATGTCCTCCAAAATCTGATTGACTCTCTCAGTCTGTCCATCTGTCTGTGGGTGAAAAGTTGTGCTGAACTCCAGCCTGGTACACAAAGTCTAGTGCAAATGATGCCAAAACTTTGAGGTAAACTGTGTTTGTTTATCTGATACGATGGTCCTCGGAACTCCGTGCAGACATACGATCCTGGCCATGTATATCTTGGCCAGCTTCGCACTGGTATAGGTGGTTTCCACTGGGATAAAGTGAGCTACCTTGGTCAAGCGATCCACTACTACCCAGATAGAATCATATCCCGCTCGAGTCCTGGGTAATCCGGTTATAAAATCCATGCCAAGCTTATCCCACTTCCATTCGGGTATCGGCATAGGCTGCAGTAATCCTGCTGGCTTCTGATGTTCTGCCTTCACTCTCTGACATACATCACATACGGCTACATGCTCGGCAATATCCTTCTTCATACCAGTCCACCAGAAACGCTCCTTCAAATCCAAATACATCTTGGTGTTTCCAGGGTGTATCGAGTATGGCGAGTCATGAGCTTCTTGAAGTATCAACTTCACATAAATGTGGTCCTCAAACCACAAGGTATCGTGCCCATCCTCACGAAAACATTTGGCTTTTCCTTTGCTCATTTTCTCCTTTATTTCCGCAATCTCCTTGTCATCCTTCTGAGCTTCTCGAATCTTCAGCTGATGGTATCCTGATCGCAAATCAATCTTCGAAAACACTTTAGCTCCTTGCAGCTAGTCAAACAAATCATTGATCATTGGCAGTGGGTACTTGTTCTTGATCGTCACTTCATTCAACGCACGATAGTCAACAACCATTCTTAACGATCCATCTTTCTTCTCGACCAAGAGCACTGGGGATCCCCATGGTGATGAACTTCGTCGAATGTAACCTTTCTCCAATAACTCCTTAATCTGCTTCTTGATCTCTTCCATATCATTTGCGGGCATCTGGTATGGTCTCTTCGATATTGGTCCGGTGCTTGGCAACAACTGTATTAAAAACTCGATGTCTCGATCTGGCGGCATACCTGGTAACTCCTCTGGAAATACATCTGGGTAATTATTTCCTACAGGCCCTTCCTCCTGAACAACTCCCGTGAGAGAATTTACTTGAATCCTCCTAGGCGCATGCCTAGATACATACTTAATCCTTTTTCCCTCCGGGGTAGTGAGCAGAATTGACTTGCTAGCGCAATCTATGCTTCCTCCATACTTTGATAGCCAATCCACTCCCAGTATCATATCCAATCCTTGTGATTCCAAAATTATGAGGTCTGAGGGGAAAACATGGTTACCAATAGTTAAGGGTAACCGGTCGCACCATCGGCTGGCCATATACTCTGCACCGGGTGAGCTCACTAGCAAGGGTGTCCTAAGGGCTGAGGTGGGTAACTTAAACTTGTCCACAAATCCCCTTGAAATGTATGAATGCGATGCACCAGGATCAAATAAAACAAGGGCGGTAATTCACTTAACCAAAAACTTACCGATAACTGCATCAGGCTGCTCTTCGACCTCCTCCATGTTCACGTGGTTCACTTGTCTTCTGTTGAAAGGGTTGGGATTCTTCCCAGTGCTTCCATTGCCATTTCCGTTCTTCAATTCTGGACAATCATTGGCACAGTGCCCGGTCTTCCCGCACTTGAAACAGGTAACATGACTCTGGTCCTTCTTGGTGGGTGTGGTTGGGTTAGAGCGGTTCTGATTGCTGCTTGCTCCTTTCCCATTCCCATTCTTTGGGCCATTTTGTTTATGAGAACTTCCTCCATTATGGGTGTGGCCCCCATGGTTATGGGTAAATCCTCCCGAGTTCGGGGTAAAACAAGGCTTCTGCGATGCTCCTGAATTGTACTTCCCTTGCCCATACTTCCTCTTGCGGCTCTCAATCTGCTGCTGCTTCCCTTCAATCATAAGAAACTTATCTACCAACTCCTGGTAGTTGTTGAATGTTGCCACCATCAACTGCATACTCATCTCATCATTCAGCCCTTCCATAAACTTCTCCTGTTTTGCGACATCTGTGGCCACATCATCTGGGGCATAACGAGAGAGCTTACTAAACTCATCTACGTACTGAGCCACAGTACGATTTCCCTGGCGTAAGTTGCAAAACTCACGCTTCTTCATGCTCATAGCTCCAGTTGAGACATGGGCTGTGCGGAATGCTTGCTAAAACTGATCCCAAGTGACATTGGCTATAGGGAAAGTGGTTGTGTAATTCTCCCACCATGAGGCCGCTGGTCCATCCAATTGATGTGCGGCAAAACGCACCTTCTCAGCATCAGTGCAACCTGTGGTGGTCAACTCCCTTCCAATCCTGCGTAGCCAGTCATCCTCAACTATTGGCTCGGTGCTACTGGAAAACACCGGCGGCTGCAACCTCAGAACATGGGCTAAGTTGTCAACTAGAGGTGGTGGCGGCGGGTTGTTGTTGTTGTAGCCTTGGTTCTGAACTAACAATTGCATCAAGGCATTCTGCTGCTGAATCAACTGAGTTAGCTCCGGTGGGAAGGCAAATCCGGTATCACATCTCGGAGGCATCTAATGGGTTTAGACGGAAGAGATTAGAATAGAATGAGGTCTAATGAGAAAGCACTACCCATATGCACATGAGACAAACACAATCATATCATATCACTCAATCAATCAAGCAAGGGTATACAATCGATCTAACTATCGTTACAGTGTTCAGACTACACTATATACACGGGGGAATACTACTTGATCATATGGTGGTCTACTAGAAATTTTGATCGGTGGAAGACACCATGATATCTGCTCCAGCTTCGTCTTCATAGTCATCATCACTACTGTCAGGGTCGGAGTCAGTGTCGTCGATGATGATGTAGTTCTCTGGACAAGTGGAATCGTCATCTTCTCCTCCTGGCGCGGGATCTCCCATGAACACTCCGATCCTCTTTATCAGGTCGTCATTCTTCTCCAATAGTATGGAGATTTCCTCCTCATATCCGTCGCGTGTAGACTTGAGTTCCTCCTCTAGCTCCATGTTCCTGGTCATAGCCTTCTTCAAATCTATCATGCTTGCGAACATCTGGTTCTCTTGGCGTCGAATGTGCTGATTTAACTCCTGGATGAAAGCTGCAATGGACCTATCCTTTCTGGTGCTGATCATCTCCCATTGCTCATATCGGCGCCCACATATCTGGTAAATAGTGTACTTCAGCTCCTATTTGTAGACTTCTCTAATACGTCCCATGGTAATGTGGGCTGCCATGCTTTTGCCTAAACTCCAGGTTGGTGCATCAAAGGAAAACTCTATGGGCTCAGTGACTGGCGTGAACGTCCTTCCTGGAACTTGAACTCGAATCATCTAGCGCTCCTCTACTGGTAAAGTAGTGGTGTAGGTCCTGGTGAAGCTTGGCATTCCGATGTTCAGGTACCTAGTGACTTCCTTCAAGTGTCGTCCAAAGGGTGTGTCTTCATCCGGTTGTGCAAACTTGTTCCTTGAGTCTGCCATCCTAAAGAGTAGAAAATGGAGAGAAGTCAGAGATGAGTAGAGAAGAGTGACCTATGGCTTTTCTTAGTGGTCGTGTCCTACTTCAGCGTGTGCTCTGATACCATCTTGTAGCGACCCGATATCAGACGGTCAAGTCTCTGTGCATAAGTGTCAACCCGGGATCGGAAATGCTGACACACGGTACTCGAAGGATTTATAACAGATTAGCAATCACACACTTATTACATCGAATGTCTCCAAAGAGAACTTAGTACAATAAATATGGCTTAAGGCCAACTAAATAAGATAACAACGGAAGGCTTGGAAGATAAAGTGAGTCCCTCAACTCCAACGTCATAGCAGAGTGCACGGCAACGGCCTAGCGAACCTTACTCCTTGTCTGAAAAGTCTGCAACATAATACGTTGCAGCCCGAAAACGGGTCAGCACATGGAATATGCTGGCATAGTAACACAGTAGAGTAATGAACAGATAAATGCTATCACTACATGCATATTTGGCTGGTGGAGGCTGCATGGTTAATATGTTTTGCGAAAAGCAGATTTTTCCCTACAACAAAGGAATATATTTTATTTAACTAGCATGGTAGTTGAAACATTGAGAATGGTACTGTCGGGGGATATCTGGCCTCCACGAGCACCTATGGGGACGGAGCCCCTTGTCGGTTCGGCGGGGGCGGAGGATGCACAAAGAGTAGATCGAGGCGACACACACACAACGATTTTACCCAGCTTCGGGCCGCATGGATGCGTAAAACCCTACTGCTGCATGTCTGGTTGATTCGGGTTCTTGCTCTGGAGCGCAAGAAGCTACAGTAGGCTGGAGCTGGACGTAGGCGAGGGCCTCTTGGGTCCGATCCCCTCTCTACGTGCGCATGGGCCTCCTTTTATATGCCAAGGGGTTTCCCACAGGGAGCGACGCAGGTGAGGGTAAAAATGGCAAGGAATTGTGTGAATAGTGGCCGCACAGTGCTATCGCACCTAACTCTGACGGCGGGGGATAAGGGCATTAAATGCCCGTCTGGATCACCTGAACAGTGCCGAGGCGGACCGTTAGGAGCGCCTCCGCTCGCCACGGGGGCGACTCTGCCAACGTCGCATGCCACCGCGCGTCTCAGGTTGCGCGGCGTCCCGCCACGTGCCTCCGGGGAAGCCCCAGAACGACGCGTGGGCAGGTGAGCTGGAGCGCGGGCCTGATATGGTGGTTTGCCACGGCAAGTGGCTTGCCGCGGTAGTTGCCTTGCCGCACCTAGGAGCTTGCCGCTCGCCAGGCCTTGCCGGGGCGCGCGGCGCGCCGCGGCGGGCTTCTCTTGGGGTGCCTTGGCTTGGCCGTCCCGGCGAGCTCCTCCCGCCGGGGTCTTGGTGCTTCGGCTCAGCCGTCCCGGCAAGCTCCTCTTGCCGGGGCCTTGTCGCCTTGGCCGGGCAAGCTCCTCTTGCCGGACCTTGCCTTCTCGACCCGGCAAGCTCCTCTTGCCGGGGCTTGGTCTTCTCGACCCGGCAGGCTCCTCTTGCCGGGGCTTGGTCTTCTAGGCTCGATCACTTGGCCTTCGTCTGGCCCGGAAAGGGCCATGGAGACTCTTGTCGCTCCCCCGGCAGGCCTTGCCGCGGGAGGCTACTACTGCCCGTGCACAAGTTCGGGGTACTAAGGTACCCCTACTTTAGTACACCGACAGGAGCCCCCGGGTCTGGGCCATACACGGTGTCGAGCGTTGTTGGGCCAAGCCCTAACAGTGTACGGGCACGCGTGGCCTGGGTTGCGCTGCTCCTTAACTCCGCGCTCGTCGCGCCCTCCCCAAGTGGCGCGCGCTTATCGCGGCGTCGTGGGGGGGCGAGGCGTGCGAGGCGTGCGTGACGTGGGTGGCGTGCGCGGGGCTGAGGCCCGCAGGCATGCGTCACGTCGTGCACGATCTCTTTTATTTGGAGAAGCGAAACGTCCGCCCCTACTTTCGAGTGGGTGGGGGGGGGGGAGAGGTCGCCTCACCAGTCGCCTCGACCCTGCCCGCCCGCCACGCGTCCTCCATGCACTTGGGGTCGCGGTGGTGGAGGCAGGAAGCCGGGCCGACGCGGGTCGAGGTAGAGGGTCGGCCCCATCGCCTGCCCTTCCTCTGCTTTGATTGGTTGGGCGGGGCGGCCGAGCCCCCACTTCGCCCCTTTATAAGGAGCGGAAGGGGATGACGAGGGTCCGCATTCCTTCCTTCTCCCTCCTCTTAGATCCCCGGTCCCCTTTCCCTAGCTGTCATGGAGGAAGGGAACCCTGGTCCTTCTTCGGTGGCGGCAAGGGTTGCCGCCAGGCAGCGTGCCCCTCCTCCCCTTGCACCCGCGGCGGCGGAGCCAACCGTAAGGGGAAGGGGGAGGGGGCGAGGTCGTGGACGAGGCCGTGGACGGGGCCGAGGCGCTCGAGGCGGGCGGGGCGGCGCGCCGGCCTCGCCTCCGCCGGCGGCTCCGTTTCCCCCGGCGGTTCATCTCGGGGACGACCCCTGCGAGTTCATCATCAGGCTGCGCCGGGCGCCTCGCTGTCGCCTCCGCCTCCCGGCCCCCTTTGCGGACGTCTTGGAGGCGGAACAACACGAGACGCTGAGGCTGCGCATGAGGGGCTGCGGGATCAGTGGTACGCAAGTCCACGTCGAATCCCGAGCCCCCGGCGTGATGTTCCTGGGTCGAGGGTGGAAGTCGTTCGCCCGGATCCATAGGTTGACGGCGGGGTTCACCCTCCATTTCAAGCTTATGGAGGGCGATCTGCTCTCCGTCAAGGTCTTCGGGGACCTCGGCACCTGGGCCCGGTGCTGCGTGGATAGCTCCTCCGACAGCGAAGGCTCCTCCTCGAGCGAGAGTGACGAGGAGGGGAGCGACAATGACGACGAGGGCGGGCGGTCGCCGGGGTGACGGGCACGACTAGGCGCTAGTCGCAGCTCCGCGTGGCACCGGCGGCCCCCATCGTCCGCGTCCCTGGCGCCGTGAACTCCCCGGGGTCGTCTCCTTGGGTGGCTGGCGTAGGGAGGATGCGGAAGAGGAAGAGGACGGGCGGCAAGGTCGCTGCCTCGTCTTCCAACCTCGCCCCAGACGCCGTCACCACCCCTGCTCGCGGCGACGACCACCGGGGTCTTCTCTCCGGCCCGGCAAGCTCCTCTTGCCGGGGCTTCGTCTTCTCGGGCGGCCGGAGTGGCGAGGCTGCGGAAGAGGCTGGCGGCAAGTCCGTCAACTCAGAGTACGAGGGCGAGATGCCCTCGACAGCGTGTCGACGTCCCGCCGCCTCCTTCTCGAGCTCCGCTTCCGGCGTCGCCGTCTTCTTCCGGCCTCCGGAGCTCCGGGGTGGGGCCTCGGACGCTCTCTTGGCGTCTTCTGCCACCCGTAGCTCGTCCAGGCGCCCCTTTTGCCCTTCTCGCCTCCTTGCCGTACCTCCTGAGGAGAGAGACAAGAAAGGGATTACGGGCACCTTATCTCTTTTTATCTTGTAAGCCCTCGGGCCTTAGTTGCATTAAAATCTTGTAATCCCATTTTCATGTTTTTCATTCTCTCTGAACTGTACCTGAGTGGAATGTTTTTAATGAAAAGGGGTTGTTTGCCGGATCATTTGTCTCGCGGGTACATCCCGCGGCAAGGGGTGGACCCTTTGCACCGTTAAGATAGACACTTCCCCGCCCGGCAACGGACCCTGCCGTCCCCCGCGCCTCTTGGCCCCCCTCCCGCTCTAGGCGGAAGCAGGGAGAGGGCGGGTTCTGGCCCCTCGCTTCCTCCCCTTGCCGCCGCGGCTACTATCCGAAGCGGGCCCCGGGAACGCGCTCCGGGGTTTGCCTCTTAAGAGAGCACAGCAGCTTTTTAGGAGGAAGCAAGGTTTTCACATTCCGCAGCCCACGAGAGAATGCATGATAAGGGATGTAAAGACTTATCTGAGGTTGCAGCCCCCGGCAACTCTGGCTTGTCGGGAGGCGGGTGCTGGCTCGTCCTTCTCCCTTTCTTCGTCCTTGAGCGGCTCAGCAAGGGTAGGCGGTTCCCGCGAGCCAAAGGGAAAGGACGGGAAAAAGACGCGGACTCGACCTCCAAGTTAGGGGTTAGCGACTGTTAGGCACTATCGACCCTAACCAAGGACGAGACTCGACTCAGCATGCATGCTAAAACTTGGGGGGGGCCAGCGCATAATTGCGGCCAGGGTCTGCGCCTGGCTTTGTACAAAGGATTACATGCGTCTGCAGCAAGACTTTTGTACAAAGAGTTGGTTGCCGGACGGGGTCCGACAACCGCGCCTTACGGGTAAAACTTGCGAAGATGCTCAATGTTCCAGGAATTGCTCACCGGAGTACCATCTTCGGTCTCGAGGCGGACGGCGCCGGGCCTCGTGACTCGTTTCACCCGGTAAGGGCCTTCCCACTTCGGCGTCAACTTGTTGTGTATCTTGGCCGACTGAACGCGCCGAAGAACAAGGTCGCCTTCCTCGAGGCTCCTGGCCTTAACTTTGCGGCTATGATAGCGACGCAGAGCTTGCTGGTAGCGAGCGGATCGCACAGCGGCCTGGAGACGATCCTCCTCGAGGAGCAGTGCGTCATCTTCACGCAACCGCTCTTGCTCAAGCTCATCATAAGCGAGCACTCGAGGTGACCCGTATACGAGTTCCGTGGGGGTAACTGCTTCTGCTCCATAGATTAGAGCAAATGGTGTCTGGCCAGTGGCTCGATTTGGCGTCGTTCTGGCCGACCAAAGAACCGCTGGCAGCTCCTCGATCCAGTTCCGTCCGCGCTTGAGCAGCTTGTCAAAACTTCTGGTCTTGAGCCCGCGCAGTACCTCGGCGTTGGCCCTTTCCGCTTGACCGTTGCTCCGGGGATGAGCAACAGAAGCGAAGCAGACCTTGGTGCCGAGATCTTGGGTGTACTGCATGAAGGCATGGCTTGTGAACTGCGTACCGTTGTCGGTGATGATCCTGTTGGGGATCCCGAAGCGGCAAACAATCGACCTGAAGAATTTGATCGCGGACTGGGCGGTCACCTTCCTCACTGGTTCCACTTCTGGCCACTTTGTGAACTTGTCGATGGCAACGAACAAGTACTCAAAGCCCCCGACGGATCGGGGGAAGGGGCCGAGGATATCGAGCCCCAGACCGAGAAGGGCCAGGATAAAGGGATCGTCTGGAGAGCTTGAGCTGGCTGGTGTATCTTCTTGGAATGGAACTGGCACGCTTCACACTTGGTTACTTGTGCAGTTGCATCCTGGAGGGCTGTGGGCCAGAACAAGCCCTGCCGGAACGCCTTTCCGGCAAGTGCTCTGGCGCCAATGTGGTGCCCACATATGCCTCCGTGTATCTCCGCCAACAGCCTCTGTCCGTCTTCCCGGTGGATGCACTTCAATTTCACCCCATTGCGTCCTCTTCTGTACAGTGCGCTGTCGACGAACTGGTACATGCTGGACTGTCGGGCTACTCTTTCAGCTTCTTCTTGTTCTTCGGGAAGCTCTCCTGTCTGGAGGGAACGGACGATCTGCTGTGCCCACGTCGGAGCCTGTGGCTCGACGACGAGGACTAGAGGCGTGTCGGCGGCTGCGGGGACATCAGCTTCCACGGCGAGGACTTGGGGCTCAGCCGGAGCTTGACGTTCCCCGGCAGGCTTGCCGGGGCGTGGCTTGCCGGGAGCGCCTGCTTCGTCGGGGCAAACCCTGGGGCTTGCCGGAGTAGGCAGCTCCTCAGCACTCTTGGCGTCGATCTCGGGGACTCTCTTGGCGGCGGCTTCGGGAAGCTCTGCCGGGAGAGAGCCGTCAGAGACCGGTCTTCTCTTCTTGCTTGGCCCAGTCGATGGCGTCACGGATGGCTGAGTCAGCTTGAGCACAAAGGTCCCTGGTTCCACAGGTAGCTTTAGAGCGGCGCATTTTGACAGGCCGTCGGCGATGTCGTTCTCTGCTCTTGGAACGTATTCCATTTGCAGGCCGTCAAAGCGCTCTTCCAGCTTCCTCACTCCATCAACGTAAGCTTCCATCAACGGGCACTGGTAATCCTTGTTCACTTGGCGGACGACGAGCTGCGAGTCACCCCTGACAATGAGCTTCTTGATCCCAAGTTCCACCGCGATCCTGAGACCGGCGAGCAAACCTTCATACTCTGCCGTATTGTTGG
This sequence comes from Aegilops umbellulata, assembly GCA_032464435.1. Classification (NCBI taxonomy): domain Eukaryota; kingdom Viridiplantae; phylum Streptophyta; class Magnoliopsida; order Poales; family Poaceae; genus Aegilops; species Aegilops umbellulata. The sequence goes on from CP136056.1 coordinate 247,520,172, forward strand.
TTGCTTGCTCCTTGGGAAAGTGCATCTGGATGACGTACTTGAGGTGCTCTCCGGTGGGCGCGATGAGCAGCACGCCGGCACCGGCGCCTTCCAGCTAAAAGGCACCATCAAAGTACATCAGCCACTCTTTGGTTGCTTCCTTGCCGGGGATGCTCGTCTCTGGAATTTCTTCGTCTGGTGTCGGCGTCCACTCTGCTATGAATTCTGCCAATGCTCGGCTCTGGATGGTCGATGTGCTCTCGAACTTGAGGCCAAAGCTTGACAGTTCTAGTGCCCACTCGACAATCCTGCCTGTCGCTTCGGGATTCTGCAGTATCCTCTTAAGCGGAAAGCGAGTGACCACTGTGATCTCGTGTGCTTGGAATTAATGGCGCAGCTTCCTCGAGGCCATGAGGAGGCCGAAGAGCAATTTCTGCACACCAGAGTACCTCGACCTAGCCCCCTGTAGGAGGGAACTGACGAAGTAAACTGGGCGCTGCACCATCCTCTTCCTCTGCACTTCCCCTTGCGCTTGCGCGGATCCGCCCTTGCCGGGGCCAGAGCTTGTCGGGGAAGCCCCCTACTTGCCGTCGGACGCGCTTGCCGTGGCTGCTGGCTCGTCATCAGCTTCCCTCTCCGCAACTAACGCAGCACTAGCCACTTGATTGGTTGCCGCTAGGTAGAGCAGCAACTTCTCTTGTGGTCTAGGCGAGACAAGTATAGGGGCGGAGGACATGTATTTCTTCAAGTCTTGCAGCGCAGCCTCCGCTTCCAGAGTCCATTTTACTGGACCTGCCTTTTTCAAGATTTTGAAAAACGGCAGGGCGCGTTCCGCGGACCTGGAAATAAATCTGCTGAGAGCCGCCATGCAGCCGGCAAGTCTTCGCACGTCCTTGACACGCGTTGGTGCTTCAATCTGCTCGATGGCCTTGATCTTGTCGGGGTTGGCTTCGATCCCACGCTGAGACACGAAGAACCCGAGAAGCTTGCCGGAGGGAACTCCGAACACGCACTTCTCGGGGTTGAGCTTGAGGCTGATCCTGCGCAAGTTTGCAAAGGTCTCTTCCAAGTCTTGTACCAAGGTTGCCCTGTCTCTGCTCTTGACCACAATGTCGTCCATGTAGGCCTCCACATTTCTGTGGATCTGTGGCTCAAAAGCAGTGTGGACAACCCTCGCAAATGTCGAGCCCGCGTTCTTTAGTCCAAAAGGCATCCGCACAAAACAGTACGTGCCGCACGGAGTGATGAACGCAGTCTTCTCTTCGTCTTCTTCGGCCATGAAGACCTGGTGGTACCCGGAGTAGGCGTCAAGGAAGGAAAGCAGGTCGCATCCGGCCGTGGAGTCAACAATCTGGTCGATGCGCGGCAGGGGAAATGGATCTTTAGGGCAAGCTCTGTTGACATCGGTGAAATCGATGCAAAGCCTCCACTTCCCGTTTGCCTTGCGCACGATGACAGGATTGGCCAACCACGTCGGATGGAGCACGCCTCTGACGAGGCCTGCCGCTTCCAACTTCTTGATTTCCTCCGCGATAAACTCTTGGCGCTCCACCGCTTGTTTCCTGACCTTTTGCTTGACGGGCCGCGCATGAGGACAGACGGCAAGGTGGTGCTCAATTACTTCCCTGGGAACGCCGGGGATGTCAGATGGTTGCCAGGCAAACACATCGACATTCGCCCGCAGGAAAGCAACGAGCGCGCCTTCCTATTTGGGGCCGAGAGTGGCACTGATGGTGAAGGTACCACCAGTGCCGTCCTCCTTGGCGGGCACCTTCTTGGCCGCGGGTGGAGCAGCCGCCGTCTTCTCGTATTCGCCGGCGTGGCTCGATGGCACGTCCTCGGCGGCAGCGCAGCACTCCGAAGAGGCGCGCTTGTCGGAGTGGGCACCAGAGCATTTGCCGGGCTTGGCCTTCTTGCCGGCGGGGCTCGATGGCACGTCCTCGACGGCAGCGCAGCACTCCGAAGGGGCGCGCTTGCCGGAGTGGGCGCCAGAGCATTCGCCGGGCTTGGTCTTCTTGCCGGCGGGGCTCCATGGCACGTCCTCGATGGCAGCGCAGCACTCCGAAGGGGCGCGCTTGCCGGAGTGGGCGCCAGAGCATTCGCCGGTCTTGGTCTTCTTGCCGGCGGGGTTCAATGGCACGTCCTCGACGGCAGCGCAGCACTCCGAAGAGGCGCGCTTGCCGGAGTGGGCGCCAGAGCACTTGCCGGACTTCTTCTTTCCCCCGGAAGCTCTAGCGGCGAGCGGACCGCGGGCCGTTGCCGCTGTTGCGTCCCGGTATAATTGGTCGGCGCAGATAAGGGCATCCTTCTTGTCGCCGGGGACAGAGATGACGCTTATCGGGCCGGGCATCTTGAGCATGTTATACGCATAGTGAGAGGCCGCCATGAACTTGGCGAGTGCTGGTCGGCCGAGGATCTCGTTGTAAGGAAACGGAAGGTCGGCGACGTCAAAGGTGACCTTCTCAGTTTTGAAATTCAGCTCGTTGCCAAATGTTACCGGCAGCGTGATCTTTCCCTTCGGCTTGCTCCTTCCCGGGTTGATTCCTTGGAATGTGTCGGCTTCTTCGAGCTCGCTGTCGGGAACTTGGAGTCTCCGGAGAACAGCAGAGGAGATCAGATTCAAGCCGGCCCCGCCGTCAACTAGCATCTTAGTGACCTTGAGGTTGCGGATCGTTGGGGAAACCAACATCGGCAAGCACCCGACCGCGGTTGTGCGATCAGGGTGGTCCTCAATGTCGAAGATGATAGGTGTGCTGGACCATCTCAGGGGTCTGCGTGACTCGACGGGCGGCTCCACTGCATTGACCTCCCGCACCCACCGTTTAAGCTGGTGGTGGGAAGCGTGCAGGGAGGCACCGCCGTCCACACACAAGACCTCAGTGGCTTTCTGAAACACCTGCTCGCTGGTATCGGGGTCTTCCATGTCTTCGTCGTCGTCTTCGTCTTCGCTCTTGTCGGGGCCCCGGGGAGGTCTGTCTGCTTGCCGCTGCTTGTCCTTGCCGCGGCGCTCCCCCGGGCCGGGACGCTTCGTGCCGGATCCCCCGCCACCTGCTTGGGCCCTCTCCTTGTCGCGTCGTGCGTACTCGGCCTTTTGCAGGTCGACGAGTCGCTCGACTTGCTTGCAACTCTGGAGGTCGTGGCCCCTAGTGCAGTGGATCTTGCAGTACTTCTTGTCGGTACCATCCCGCTTATCGGCAGCCGCCACCGCCCGGCAGTTGGCGCACCCGGCAACCTCCTTGCCGGGGCCTCCCGCCTGGGCTTTCTTGGCGGAGCCCTCGCTGCCGGACTTCTCGACAACCAGCACCTCTGGGTTTTTCTTCTTCTTGCCGTTCCGCCGCCGGCCTCTCTTCTGCGCTCGATGCGGGTTCGAGCGTCTTCTTCCCTTCGTTCGTGAAGGGCTTGGCGTTGGTCGCGGCGAGTTCGCGGGTTCGACGACGCGGTAGAATCGTTGTCGAGGTGAGCCCGGTGAGTCGGCGACCGTGGCTTCTGGGGCGGGGAGTGCACGGTGGTCGCACCCCCGCCATGCTTGGCGCCATCGGTTCTCGCCTGGGTGACTGGCCGCGGCTGCGACGCGCTGTGCTGCCGCGGAGTGTCACCGTTGGTGAAACCGATGAGGCTTTGGATGGTTGCCCTCCAGCCGTCGAGCTTGTCCGCCGTTGGAGGGTAGTCTAGGAGCAGCTGAGCTCGCGCGAGAGCTTCCGCTGGGGTGGCGGGCAGAGGCGGCGAGCGGCGCGAGGAGCGGGATGTGCTCGAACTCCTAACCACGTTAGAAGGAGCAGCACCCGGTCCAGGCAGCCGCGCGACGCTCGTCCCGGCACGCTGAATCGCATGCCGGTCCTGAGCGCCCTGGGATCCGCCAGCGTGGTTCGGGTCCAGCGAGCGTATGGTACCATGGGTACCATGGCGCTGCTGGTTTCGCGCCTCCTGCGAGGGGCACGGGGCGAGCTCGGACGCCGCGGGACCAAGAACTGGTTCGACGGTGCCCGTTCCTCCGCCGGCGTCCTCCCCACCACCCGTCTGCTCCATGGGCGGTGGGTTCGACGCTGACGGGCTGGTCACCTCCGGAGCTTTCTTCTTCGGCGCCATGCTGGCGCAGACGATGAGAGTCTGGCTTGCGCGGACGCCGGATCTGATTCACACAACCTCGACGCACCCCCTACCTGGCGCGCCAAAGATGTCGGGGGATATCTGGCCTCCACGAGCACCTATGTGGACGGAGCCCCTTGTCGGTTCGGCGGGGGTGGAGGATGCACAAAGAGTAGATCGAGGCGACACACACACAACGATTTTACCCAGCTTCGGGCCGCATGGATGCGTAAAACCCTACTGCTGCATGTCTGGTTGATTCGGGTTCTTGCTCTGGAGCGCAAGAAGCTACAGTAGGCTGGAGCTGGACGTAGGCGAGGGCCTCTTGGGCCCGATCCCCTCTCTACGTGCGCATGGGCCTTCTTTTATATGCCAAGGGGTTTCCCACAGGGAGCGACGCAGGTGAGGGTAAAAATGGCAAGGAATTGTGTGAATAGTGGCCGCACAGTGCTATCGCACCTAACTCTGACGGCGGGGGACAAGGGCATTAAATGCCCGTCTGGATCGCCTGAACAGTGCCGAGGCGGACCGTTAGGAGCGCCTCCGCTCGCCACGGGGGCGACTCTGCCAACGTCGCATGCCACCGCGCGTCTCAGGTTGCGCGGCGTCCCGCCACGTGCCTCCGGGGAAGCCCCAGAGCGACGCGTGGGCAGGTGAGCTGGAGCGCGGGCCTGATATGGTGGTTTGCCGCGGCAAGTGGCTTGCCACGGTAGTTGCCTTGCCGCACCTGGGAGCTTGCCGCTCGCCAGGCCTTGCCGGGGCGCGCGGCGGGCTTCTCTTGGGGTGCCTTGGCTTGGCCGTCCCGGCGAGCTCCTCCCGCCGGGGTCTTGGTGCTTCGGCTCAGTCGTACCGGCAAGCTCCTCTTGCCGGGGCCTTGTCGCCTTGGCCCGGCAAGCTCCTCTTGCCGGACCTTGCCTTCTCGACCCGGCAAGCTCCTCTTGCCGGGGCTTGGTCTTCTCGACCCGGCAAGCTCCTCTTGCCGGGGCTTGGTCTTCTAGGCTCGATCACTTGGCCTTCGTCCGGCCCGGAAAGGGCCGTGGAGACTCTTGTCGCTCCCCCGGCAGGCCTTGCCGCGGGAGGCTACTACTGCCCGTGCACAAGTTCGGGGTACTAAGGTACCCCTACTTTAGTACACCGACAGGTACCCCCATCTCAATCCCAATTAAAAGTAATTAGCAACCCAACAAATTAATTTAGAGTGATGAGATCCATATGATAAACCAAGAACCAGATACTCAAGATGTCCATAACCCGGGACACGACTAACCATGATTAGTTTATACACTCTGCAGAGGTTTGCACACTTTTCCCCACAAGACTCAATCTCCTCTGTTGGATTTCTCGCACTACATGGTGTTTGAGAAACGGATGACCGAGACACAGTCTTTCAGAAGCATTAACTCTAACCCAGGGTAGACAGTACCAACCTACATCCCCTACATCTGCTAGCCTACCACTGGAAGAGGTCATGCAACCTACTCTACTATGCTAGAGCCCATAATAGCTTGTGGCTGCACACGGAAGTTTCTAGCATGAATGATCTTATGATCCCTTTGAGCCTGGGTGGCGGACCGTAGGAGGATCACACGGTATAACCCCGGGATCTCCTAGGACAACACTGGTATATCCCCAGGTGCCCAAAACCAACAATCCACCCAGATGTGTATTAAAGTTGCCACCTTAAATTGAACCATTAATTAATGATCTCACATTTGTCATGAATTCACTCAAACAAAACCACGTCTGCGAGCATAGCATCGCAATATAAGCATAATGTAGATGTAACTCCCAAGGGTTTGATAACAAAACAGGTAATAGGTTCTACCTCATCAACTACTTCCCGAACCCACAAGTTAATCACATCCTAATCATCCAATGTTTGAGGGGTTCAAACTAATGCATAAAAACTGGGTATGAAAAGAGTATGATCAATGTGTTACTTGCCTTGCTGACGATCTGCAAATCCTAAAGACTCGTAGTAGCACACTTCGCACTCCGGGAATTCTATGTCAAAAAATCAATAGCATACATAAGCAAATCAAGCAAAGATGCACGGGTAAATCTCAAATAAGAAGATCTAACCAGAAAGTTCAACTGAAAAACTCCGCTTTGCAAAAATAATCAAATCAAATGGAGCAACAAAACTCAAACTGCGAAAGAGACAAGATCGGATTACTAATCTGGACTAAAGTCAAATTTTACAGTATCAAAATCTTGTACAAGTTGATTAAACAGAAAGTACAAGTTGAATCGCCTGATTCCGATAAACAAGCGACAATATAAACTGAAACAAAAACCACGGCAGAAATCGCGATCGAAAATAATCGCGGAAAACCCTGGAAAAAGAAAGACTGACGAACAGGCTAACGAACGAACGTTCGCTGTCTGTGACTAATGGATGAACGTCGTTCGTCAAAACGAATGTACGGACGAACGTCCGCTATTTAACTAAACCGAGAAAAACCGAATAAAAACCGATCTAACTAAAAAAGCCGAATCTAGGGTTTCGAAAGAAAAAATGAACGTTTTTATAACGAAAACCGGCGGCGGCGGGCGGCTACCTCGGTGAGGTCCGACGGGGTCGGCGGTGGGGCGGCGGATCGGGGCAACGGCGAGGCGGCGACCGTGCAGTGGGGCGCGGTGAGGCAGTGCAAGGCGGCGGCGGCGCGCGACTTGGGCTTGGGTGTCGCGGGACACGGCCTGGTAAGTCGGTTGCCTTTTTTTAAACTAATCCTGATGCAGAAAAACGAATAAAAAAATACTAAACGGACTCCAAAAATCCTGAAAAACATTCACGGTCCTCTAATAATATTGCGGACAAGGTGAACATTTATTTGGGCCTGTAATGCAATTTTGAAAAACGTGTATTTTTCCTAATTCATATAAAATAGCGATAAAACCCAAATAAAATATATTTAATTGATTTTAATATTTTTCCTCCAATATTTCATTTATTTTGGAGAAGTCATATCATCTCCTCTCATATATTCTGATATGAAATATTTTTGGAGAGAAAAATTAATTAAAACCAAAATGATCCATGTTTCAATATTTGATAAAATTCAAATATGTACATGGTGAAATCCCCAACTCTCTCCGAGGGTCCTTGAGTTGCTTAGAATTTCAAGGATCGCGAAACAAAAAGCAAAAAAAATATGATATGCATGAATGACCTATGTATAACATTCAAAATTAAAAAAATTGGGATGTTACAAAACAGCACCTGCACACAAAGAACAAATACTCGCAACATATTACAGGGGTTGTCAATCCCTTCTAGGTAACGGCGCCAGAAATTGGCAAACGGATGTGAGAGAGTTGTAAATATTGATAGATCGAACGCTAAATAAAATAAAATAAAGTGCAGCAATGTATTTTTGTATTTTGGGTTTAATAGATCTTAAAATAAAAGCAAAGGAAAATAGACCGCAAAGGCAAATATATTAAAGAAGAGACCCGGGCGCCGTAGGTTTCAGTAGTGGCTTCTCTCGAGAAAAATAGCAAACGGTGGGTAAACAAATTACTGTTGAGAAATTGATAGAACTTCAAATAATCATGATGATATCCAGGCAATGATCATTATATAGGCATCACATCCAAGATTCGTAGACCGACTCCTGCCTGCATCTACTACTATTACTCCACACATCGACCGCTATCCAGCATGCATCTAGTGTATTGATTTCATGGGGAAACGGAGTAATGCAATAAGAACGATGACATGATGTAGACAAGATCTATTTATGTAGAAATAAACCCCATCCTGTTATCCTTAATGGCAACGATACATATGTGTCGGTTCCCCTTCTGTAACTGGGATCAAGCACCGTAAGATCGAACCCATCACAAAGCACCTCTTCCCATTGCAAGATAAACAGATCAAGTTGGCCAAACAAAACCCAAATATCGGAGAAGAAATATGAGGCTATAAGCAATCATGCATATAAGAAATCAAGAAGACTTAAATAACTTTCATGGATAAAAATATAGATCTAATCATAAACTCAAGGTTCATCTGATCCCAAGAAACACACCGCAAAAAGAGTTACATCATATGGATCTCCAAGAGACCATTATATTGAGAATCAAACGAGAGATAGGAAGCCATCTAGCTACTAACTACGGACCCGAAGGTCTACAAATAACTACTCACGCATCATCGGAGAGCCACCAATGGAAGTGGTGAACCCCTCCGTGATGGTGTCTAGATTGGATCTGGTGGTTCCAGACACTGCGGCGGCTGGAATTGATTTCGTCTACTCCCCTAGGGTTTCTGGAATACTGGGGTATTTATAGAGCAAAGAGTCGGTTCGGGAGGCACCCGAGGTGGGCACAACCCACCAGGGCGCGCCTGGAGGTGGGTTGTGCTTTCCTCTGAGCTCCCCCTCCCCCAGGCGCTTCTCCGGCCCACTGGATGTCTTCTGGTCCCAAAAAATTCCACAAAAAGTTTTGCTGCATTTGGACTCCGTTTGGTATTGATTTCCGGCGATGTAAAAACATGCAGAAAACAAAAACTGACACTTGGCACTATGTCAATAGGTTAGTACCAAAAAATGATATAAAATGACTATAAAATGATTATAAAACATCCAAGAATGATAATATAACAGCATGGAACAATAAAAAATTATAGATATGTTGGAGACGTATTAGCATCCCCAAGCTTAATTCCCGCTCCTCCTCGAGTAGGTAAATGGTAAAAACAGAATTTTTGATGTGGAATGCTGCCTAACATGTCATCTCTTATTCTTTTCTTTATAGCATGGATATTTGAACTTTTATATTGTTCAAAGCAATAGTCTAGTTTTGACATGAGACTTAAATACTCAAGCATATCAACAAGCAACCATTCAAAATATCAATGCTAAAATAAGTTATCCCTAGCCCATCATGCTCAATCATTGATCCATTCATGAAACACATTCGCATATTAGCTACACCCAATGCTCAAGTACGATCATAGTGCCCCCTAGTTGCTGCTTTATAAGAGAAGATGGAGACTGAAAAAATAAAAGTTGCATAAAGTAAAAGAAAGGCCCTTCGCTGAGGGAAGTAGGGATTTGTAAAGGTGCCAGATCTCAAAGAGAAAATTCAGAGATAAAAACATTTTGAGAGGCATACTTTTCCCACCAACGAAAACGACTTAAAGCTCCCCACACTTTCCATGCTAGATATATCATAGGCGGTTCCCAAACAGAAAATAATGTTTATTCCTTTTTCCACCATACTTTCACTTTCCATGGCTAACCGTATCCACGGGTGCCTTCCATACCAACACTCTCCAAGGAATTTATTATTTGTTAACATAAAGTAAATTCAGTTTTCATTTCGGGACTGGGCATCCCTAACACCTCTGCCTTACTCTCATGCAATGACAAGTGAATAAACACTCATCGTGAGAATAACACATCTAGCATGGAAAATATTAGCCACTCCTCACCACCTCACGAGCGGTACGAGCACACGAAAGAGAAATTTATTTTGAAAATTAGAGATGGCGCATACAATTTTGCTTAGAAGAAAAAGAATACCACATATAGGTAGGTATAGTGGACTCATGTGGCAAAACTGGTTTAAAGTATTTTGGATCCACAAGTAGTGATCATACTAGTGCAAAATGAAGGCTAGCTAAAGATTGAGAAGCAACCAACCAAGAAACGAATAATCTCATAAGCGAGCATTGAGCATAATTAACACCGAATAATGCATCACAAGTAGGATGTAATTTCATTGCATGACTATTGACTTTCGTGCTTGCATAGGGAATAACAAACCTTAACACCAATATTCTTACTAAAGCATAATTACTCATCAACATGACTCACATATCACATCAACATATCTCAAAACTATTACAAAGAATCAAGTTTATTTTGGCCAATGATCTTCATTAAAGTTTTTATTATATCCTTCTTGGATATCTATCACTTTGGAACTAATTTTCATGTGTTGCTTTTGATAAGCTCAAGCAAATATAAGTGAAGATCATGAGCATAATTTTTCTTTCTCTAAAATTAATTTAAGTGAAGTAAGAGAGAATTTCTTGAAAATTTTAATAACTCTCAAATAAATCTAAGTGAAGCAAGAGAGCATTTGTTCAAAAATACTAAAGCACACCATGCTCAAAAAGATATAAGTGAAGTACTAGAGCAAATCCATAGCTCATAAAAATTTAAGTGAAGCATATAGAGCAATTCTAGTCATGGCATAATTTTGGCTCTCTCAAATAGGTGTGTCCAGCAAGCAATCAAGACTTAAAACACAATGAAAAACAAGCAAAGACTCATATCATACAAGACACTCCAAGCAAAACACATAGTATGTGACGAATAAAGATATACACTACAAAAAAAGACACATCCGTGACATTTCGGGCCGAACGAATTTTTTTTCTGTCAAACATATGACACTTTTATAACGATAATTGTGACAAAACCCGGTATCATCATAGATATAGTGGGCTCCTACTTCTATGACAAAAAATCATGACAGAAAATGGGCTTCTCGTCCTGTGCGGGCCGGAGACGCAGCTGCATGACATTCTTTGGGCCGTCCATGACGGAAAAAACCGTGGTAGAAGCGAGGGGGATGAAAATTTCAGGGAGTTCCCGGTTACGGTGGGAGGTCGGGGTCCAAGCGATGTGCGTTTCTCTCGTACACGTACGCGCGTGTGTGCGAGGCGTTGGCTCTAACTGAACCCGAGCGAGGCATTGGGCTCTAACTGAACCCGAGCGATTGCACTGCAGGCTACACGTTACTGAACCTGAGCGATCGATCGATGGCTGTTAACTGAACCCGATCGAGCGATTCCTTCGCTACTGCTGCTAACTGAAGCCGATCGATTGGATGAACAGTGAGCGTTGCGGGGGGGGGGGGGGTTGGATGAACAGTGAGCCGTGGCGTTGCCTCTGGATGAACAGGACCCCATGGTGTGGAGGGCTGGATGAACAGTAGACGGTGGAGGGGTGCCCGTGGAGGGGTGGTTGACCAGGACCCCGTGGTGTGGAGGGCTGGATGAACAGTAGACGGTGGAGGGGTGCCCTTGGAGGGGTGGTTGAACAGTAGCCGATGGAGTACCGCGCGTTGGAGGCTGGATGAACAGGAGCCCGTGAAGGCTGGAGGAGGTCGACGGTGGAGATGAACAGTATCCCGTGGAGTCCCGTTTTGCGGTACGCCACACCCCTCCCGATGAACAGGACACCTGTTTCGACCGTAGGAGGTCCGTTTCGTCCGTTTTGCGGTACGCCACACCCCTCCCGATCAACAGGACCCCCGTTTCGATCGTAGGAGGTTCGTTTCGTCCGTTTTGTGGTACGCCACACCCCTCCTGATCAACAGGACCCCCGTTTCGACCGTAGGTGGTCCGTTTCCTTTGTTTTGTGGTACGCCACACCCCTCCCGATCAACAGGACCCCGTTCCGATCGTAGGAGGTCTGTTTCCTCCATTTTGCGGTACGCTAGGCCTCGTTTCCATTGCTTGTTCCATCCAAGCCCTCCCGATGAACACGACCACGCATTCCGTTCCGACCTAGCCAGTTGGCTCCCACGCGTTCCGTTGCTTCCCGATGAACACGACGCATTCCGTTGCCTCCCCATGAACACGACGCATTCCGTTGCCTCCCCATGAACACTACGCATTCCGTTGCCTCCCCATGAACACGACGCATTCTGTTGCCTCCCCATGAACACGACGCATTCCGTTGCCTCCCCATGAACACGACGACGACGCTGTTTCTCCGTTCTGACCCAGCCATGTACACAAGCCCTGGCCGTACGTATGCGCGAGTAGGCGTTCGAGACCCCGCCTGTATGTACACATATGTGGCCGTATTTTCTTTCTTGCACCCTCGCCGTTGTACGTACGTGTACATGCTATGTGCACGCCTCTACTACGACACGTGCGCGCCTCTACTACGACACGTGTGCGCCTCTACATCGACCAGTATGTACGTACACGTTCGCGTCCAGAATGACAACGCTACGTACGCTTCGACCAGGTGGGTCCCGACTGTCAGGCACTTCCTTGCCTGTGAAGATGTAGCTGGTGGGTCCCAGCAGTCAGGGGGGCGAATCGGTTTTTTTTTGCCCGGACGCACTTCCTTGCATGCGAAGATGTAGCTGGTGGGTCCCAGCAGTCAGGGGGCGAATTGTTTTTTACCCGGACGCACTTCCTTGCGTGCGAAGGTGTAGCTGGTGGGTCCCAGCAGTCAGGGGGCAAATCATTTTTTTGCCCGACGCACTTCCTTGCGTGCGAAGATGAAGCTGGTGGGTCCCAGCAGTCAGGGGGAAACATTTTTTCCGTGAAATATAGTGGCATGTCCGGTGGGTCCCAGCTGTCAGGTGGAGTAATCATTATTTTCCTCGTAATAAGGAGGCACTTCCTTGCTGCGGCCGTGGACCTAGCTGTCAGCCCCTCCACGTACAGTCCACGTCCGATGGAAGTCATTCCTTGACCATGTTGACCAGGCCGCGCCGAGAGCACCATGGCGGTGGACGACGGCAAGGCCTAGGAAGGGGACGTCGCGGAGCCGGGGAAGACGGGGCAGTGGAAGCCCGCGCGAAGAGGAGTATGAGGGTTCACTGGTTCGGCTGCGGTGTGAGGCTGCCGTCGCCGCAGGGCCTGGCCAGCGGTGGGAATAGTAGGGGGCGGTGAGGCCTCCGCGGCAGCACAGCCGGCCACGAGAGGCAGGAGCAGGCGGCACGACCGGCGCTGCTTTGGGAGGCTGGAGCAAGAAGATCAGAGGTTGAAGAAGCACTACGGCCGTTGGATGGACATCGTACGGTCACTGGAGCTAGAATCATTCATATTTACTAAGTTGACAAAGCAGGGGGAGTATTCATTTTTTTTGTGCGTAATAAGGAGGCACTTCCGGTGGGTCCGAGCTGACAGTGGGGTGAACATTATTTTCGCGAAATACGGTGGCCCATCCGGTGGGTCCCAGCAGTTAGGGGGGAAACGTTTTTTTCACGAAATAAGGTGGCCCGTCCGATGGGTCCCCGCTGTCAGGTGGAGGAATAATTATTTTGCGCGTAATAAGGAGGCATTTCCATGCGGCCGCCGTGGACCCAGTTGTCAGCCTCTCCACGTACAGCACTCTTCCGATGGAAGTCGGTCGTTAACCATGTTGACCACGCCGCGCCGAGAGCACCAGGGCGGTGGACGACGGCGAGGCTAAGGAAGGGGACGACGTGGAGCTAAGGAAGACGCAGCAGTGGAAGCCCACGCGGAGAGGAGTACGAGGGTTCACTGGTTCGGCTGCGGTGTGAGGCTGCCGTCACTGCAGAATAACAGGGGGTGTGGGTGAGTGGAGGGATGGCCTGGCCAGCGGTGGGAGTAGTATGGGGGCGGTGAGGCCTCCGCGGCAGCACAGCCGGCCACGGGAGGCAGGAGCAGGCGGCATAACTGGCGCTGCTTTGGGCGGCTGGACCAAGAAGACCAGAGGTTGAAGGAGCACTATGGCCATTGGATGGACATCGTACTGTCACTGAAGCTAGAATCGTTTATATTGACTAAGTTTACAAAGCCCTTGGTACGCTCAACTTAGTAGGCCCACAGGTCAGCCTCCGAAACGGTGCGCCCCAGATGTTAGGGGGAGGAATCATTTTTTGGGCGGCCGAAGCTAAGAATATCCCAGATTGAGGAAGAAGCATGACATCCGCTGGATAGACATCCAATGGCCACTGCTGCTAGAAGCGTGTGTTGACTATAATAAGTTGAGAAAGCCTTGCATACGCGTCAACTTAATTTTTTAGGGGACGCGTCACTTAGTAGGCCCACAAGTGTGTGGCAGAGAACTTATAGCCCATTTGCGTTTTGTAAGAATGTACAACCCTTTTTTGAATTCTAATGGAATTTACAACAACCCATTTACAGTGTGTTAAAAGTATGGCCCATTTTCTAGCTAGGACAACGGTTAATAATTTCAACCAACCATTGAAGACAGAATTCAATAAAACTTCCCACATTTTGATGGGATTCGAAATATTTTTATCCTCAAATTTCTAGTCAGATTAAATATAAATTTGTATTACGTAAAAACCCAATGAAACATTGCGCGCGCAACAATGAAATTTAAGATTTTCAAAATCCATCAATAATATTTTATAAACTAATTTCGTGTTTGGTGCATTTTTTTATAGTTACTGCCCATTTTTTATAATTACATCACATTTATTATTTTTCAAATCCCATTTTCCTGTTAAGCCTAATGCATCCCTCCTAGGAAACATTTGCAGCCCAGCGGGGCGGAGAAGAACAAGTTGACCTTGCCTGGGTATTCCTCAAAAAGACGTATAGTTGGGATAGCCATTTTCATCTTGAAAAAATTAGTATCTGGGTTGGATATCTGGCCTAGGCTAGAAGGGCCACAGCTCGCCCAGTTAATACCCTGCTCTCCTCTTTACAACAACGAAATCATCACCAAGAAAAACCCTGCAATGCTCACGCCTCAAAAACACAAATACTGCTCAAGCTGCTTGGTCCCAGCTGTCGTCTGCAACTTGTGCAATTCTCTCGTTTATATTGACTACATAGGTTGACAATGGCGTGGGACCATGATGTCAGGAAACCAGGAGAAAGCAAAAATATATAGTTGTACATAATAAGGAGGCACTTGCGTACGTACGGCTATGGCCCTAGTGGGTCCCTAGTGTCATCCAGTCAAAATAAAGTCATCTCCTGAATCCTCATGTTCGTTGACGATGTTAACAATGCTCGGCGCCACGGCGAGTGCAACAACTCGAAGTACAATGGAGAGGGCCTCGCGGGCCCTACAGATGGTCTGACACAGCGCCCGCTGCTCATTCAGGAAGCCAGGATCATCGGACACCTATGAGCACCTTCGAGAAACTGAGACGGCATGAAACGGTAAGGCCGCGCTTGGGAGCACTTGTTCATTTCAAACATGTATTAACATACAAGTGTAATTTACTCGTGATAAAAAACAACGCGTAAAATACAAGCGTAATGAAACCGAGGGCCCGAGATCTGTGAGTAAAACCGGCGGGTTATGCGTGTAATTTGAGAGACCAGTGTATATTTTACGAGCACCGCTATATGGATGACATTACCAGACGATATACACGCACGACATGCGTATCATGCCATCCATGGGCAAGGCTGAAACAGCAGCTAACGGCTGTATTAGCAATCGTCCGAGTGTCGTTCAGCGTTTTTATCGTGTGTGAAGTACTTCCGATATTTTACTAGTCGAAATCGACCAACCAAGCGCCTTCGCCCGAGACCATCTGCTTTAATTTACAAGCGTCAGTTTTAAAAGCGGTTTTGGTTGGAAAACGACGATCCAATCACAGCCTAATATCATGAGTTGGTTGGAAGATCATATGGTTTCACGTCTAACCTACCCGACTTGTCGTATAGGCTATGAATGAAACATCAGACGATGAACTTCTTAAGCACGGAAACAACAGAAGAGGATGATCTTCTTAACAAGCAAATCACTGGCATTAGATCGACATGCAAAACAATAGGAAGCATTATTCTCAGGAGGCACGATGAACAGCTCATGATGCCGCATGCTACAACATTCCAAGCTCAACTTTGCAATCAAACACAAGGCCTGGCATTACATAGACAATATTCAGAACAAACTCTTAACATGGGAATATCTCAGCAGAGTAACTATTTACTTCTAAACTGAACACAGGAATAAGAAAAAACAATCGATGCTCCTCACAGCAAGGGCGTCCCACTCAAAAATATCAAATGCATGTCTTCTAGCTAACATCAATGAACTAATTTTGACAAGGTTTTCCTATTCCAATATATTAAACTAACGTCTTCTTGCTAACATCAATGATTAAACTTTGACAAGCTTTTCCCATTCAAAATATGTAATGCATATGATCGTGGAGTCCTGTCGTACTTCTTGTACTTGTTTGGGCACTTTTGGCCCAGGGCACTCCACGTGTTGTTAAACTGCCAATGATCTCTGCAGACTAGTCATGTCACCGGTGTCTAATAATACTCTGTAAAGCTTCTCGATCATTCCTTCTGTAATGTAGCGCAAACAGTGACTGCTTCTTTCTGCAAAGTGGAACGACCAACTGGACCCAGTAATGCAGCAGTTTGCCTTGGACACATTGGCTCCTTTTGTGCAGTTCAACTAAAATCGAAGTCGGAATAAAACCGAGCTTTAATTTTGATATCTCTGTAAGCAACAATAGGTATAAGGGAAACAATTACTGAGAAATAACGGTTGATGACTTGTACTCCCAGAAGAAAAGCATCTACTGATCTACTTTATCTTAATGGGAAACAAAGCAGGAGAATAGCAATTCTACATCAGTGTGATTCATTCATATTGACTGAGACATTATCTTAACAATGCCTTGTTTCAACATGTATAAAGAACGACAAAGCAGAAAAGTACCATTCCTAAAACAATGCAACTGATTCATTTTAACAGAGACATTATCTTATCAATACATTGGTTAAACATGTAGAAAGAACTACAAAGCAGGATAGTACCATTCCTAACAAGTGTTGCAGTTTTGAACTAAGATTCAGTAGTTAATTAATTCTGAGAGTGGCATTGCTTAATTTTACCAGCGGCATTAGATTAATGAAAAGCATAAACAGTTCCAGGGGAGAGTGGGCGCAACAAGAGTATGTGCTTCCATCTACTTATAAAGGGGGTGATGCAGAGTTTGTTGTAACAAAGCAACAAGCATCATGTCTGGGTTGGTCCCATTTTTGTTCAATACTTAATGGGAAAATACAACAATGCAATAGCTTCAATTCAACATTTATTTAAAAAAGTACCAATACAAGTAGCACAACATCTCCAAGCACACTGCACAATCATGTGGATCAAGGCATGTACTGACCTTTCATGAGACGGACAAGATAAAATAGCCAACACGAATAGGAAATCCAATCTCGTTTTGTGCAGTTGCACTGAAATCAAGCAAAGTGTTTCGCGTAGCGAAGCAAAATGTCGCAATAGCAACAAGTTGAATAGATATCCCTGTTCAAACAGAGGCAAAAAAGGAATCAATTACTGGTTAATAAAGGAGGATGAAACATGCGGCCACAAAAATGGTAATCCCGCCAATCCCTAACAAGTGTTGCAGTTTTGAAATAAGATTCAGTAGTTAATTCTGAGAGTGGCATCAATTACTGGCTTATAAAGGGGGTGATGCTAAATTTGTTGTAACAAAGCAACAAGCATCATGTCTGGGTTGGTCCCATTTTTGTTCACTACTTAATGGGAAAAGACAGCAATACAATAGCTTCAATTCAACATTTATTTAAAATAGTACCAAAACAAGTAGCACAACATCGCAAAGCACACTGCACATCATGTGGTTGAGACCAAGATTTGGAACAACTCGCCACGAAGGCTGGAAACAAATCTCGATCTCCTTTTGTGCAGTTCCACCAAAATTAAGCAAAGTCACCGGTGTGACATTCAAGTTGAACTGCACAAAACACTCTTAAAACATAAGTGTTTCGAGTAGCGAAGCAAAATGTCGCAATAGCAACAAGTTGAATTGATACCCCTGTTTTAACAGAGGCAAAAAAGGAAACAATTACTTGCCGACAAAGGAGGATGAAACAAAAGGTGAAAGAAAGAAGCATCTAACTTATCTTGGATGGAAAACAAAGTAGGACAGTAGCATTTGTAAAACGGTTGCATTGATTCATATTAACAGAGACATTCTCTTGAAACAACATTCGTTAAAAAAATGTAATTTACTTTTAACAGTGGCATTGCTTCAATTTTCCGGCGGCATTCTTAGATTAACAACAGCAAAATAGCTGTATGGGACTTGCCAGCACCATGTGCGTCCACACGTATAAATGGGTGATGCAGAGTATGTAGCCAAGCAGCATATATGCGCTGGTCCCATATTTTTTCTCTTTGAACCTTCTTCCTATGTGAGGGCAGCAAATCTAGTCCTGCACAACCTACCCGACCCCCCAGTTTCTTTCCCTTTTCAACAAAGCGACCGGTTCCTTACAGATTTGTGTACTGGGTTACCCCCTTTTCCATTTTTGACCTACAAAGCGGCTGGATATCCAGTCTATACTACTTTCCTCCCCTCCTTTCCTCATTGAACCACGTCCTAGATTCTTGCTCCAGCCCACCGCACCCTTCTTTCCTCTTTGAACCATGACCTAGATTCGACTACAGATCGAAGAAGATCCACATGCAACTAGAGCAACGACGGTTTCAAAGAAAATTATACCTTAGGGTCATCGGGATGTGGCAAGGCGTGCGGAGGGAGGCCAGATCTGCCCACACTACGTACGGCAGTGAGGAAGAAGGGGTCGGTAGCCCTCCCGCACAGGCGCTGGATGAAAGAGAACAGCGCACCCGGCAGTGGATTGCCTCCCTCGCCGAAGGCGATAGAGTGAACGCCGCACCTCCTCCCCTTCCCGGTGCGACGGGATACGGACGCCTCCTTCACCAGCTGTGAGGGGGGAGAGAGAGACAAGAGGCCAACGTAATCTTTTTTAGATCTGGTGAAGATAGGGTGAGAGACTGTGAATATAGCAAACCCTAGCAAATGAACGCTGAGCCTCCAGCTTGTAACATATATGTAGTGCGGCAAGCGTGTGGAGAGCGCAAACCCTAGCGAACAAGCACTGAGGCTCCCGCTTATATATATACTACTGTAGTACAGACTGAGCTCCGGTGCCTTCACTGCACCTGCTTTTAGTTGTATGACAGGTGAGCCAGCCACATTTTGGGCCCACCTATCATAAACCCAAAGGCAGGTGCACTAAGTCAATGAAGTTGCGTCCATATAGTACTCTCGTGTATGCGACTAATATATAGTGAAGTGGTTTTCTTATTCTCTCCATAACAATCGTTTTAAATTGTGTAAGTACGAAACGAAACTCTTTATTTAATGTACAGTGAAGAAAACTAGTACTACTTCCAATGAACTAACAATCCACGCCCACGCGTCCTGGTCGCACTTCCTGTCCTTCACGTGTGGTACACTACCCTCCCTTAAGTGAACAACCACACATGCGCCAAATTATCGGAAACGTGTGAGAGTGTGTACTAATAAAGAATTTTAATTTCAATTATCGGAAAGGTTTGAGAGTATTACAAAGTTTGACTTCAGTCAAATCTAATATGCGGAGTAAATAAAAATGGAGGGCTACTATGTCCATCCGGGTTTTTAGTCCACACCATTTTTTAAATCAAAGTTAATAGCTGGACAAATAAAATTACAGGGGAGCTGGAGACAAAGTTTTGAGAAGGCTTAGAAATCAATACAAATCTTATGCTCTTAGTACCAACATCGATCCTTCTTCGAGGAAACATTTGGTTCATAGCCAATTGTGTGATAAAATTGCACCAACGTGAAAGACGATTGCGTCTCCAACGCAACCAAGGTGAACTGACGAAGGATATCATCTTTGTGCGTAACAAGCAAAGAGCACTGATGGAAGACAACTTGTTTTTCATTGAAAATCGATCAGCTTCACCAGCCGACGCAACCATGAGGCGCAACCATGAGCATCAATAGGTCATCGTGGTGATGCATCATCCATTTGGCATCAAGTTTGGGTGAGGCACCTATGAAGTTCGACAAATCCTCACTGTGGTATGTTTCTTCTCAGTAATCAAGCTCGAGGAAGGAAGAACCACATGGCAGAGGGCAGTGAGTTGGAACAACAATGGCTAGCCAATTTTGTGCAGGTCCACTAAAATTGAGGAAGACATGCCCGGGTATGGAGACACACATCACTGTTTCCAAAAATATAAAAAAGGGTTAGCAACGACATCTCAATTGTCAATAAGAATTAATAAAAAGTACACCAACAAACAGAAGCATCATAATTATCTTGATGGGAACTAAACCAGGATACCCGAGAAAAAAACCATTTCTTCATTTAACCAGTGATAGTACTACCACCATATGGACAATGACCGCACAACCACCATGTACTTTTTGTCGAAACAACATGTATACCTCCACCGAGGCATAAATCAGGACAACTTTTCGAGTGAAATTTCCTCTATAATAGTACTAGTAGGTGATGTTGGACCGGCCAATGAACCCTAGATACTATGCATGGGGAGCTGGGGAGTAGTCGCATAGAAGAAAATCCGCACGCAGTGACTTGGGGAGTTGGACCAGTACAAGAAGTTATACCTCAGGTGGGCGAGATGTGGTTTAGGCGGGCAGGCGGGATCTGCCCACACGACGGCAGCGAACAAGGGCGCAGAGGATCTTTGTCCGCACCAGCGCCGGCTCCGAGAGGACGGTGCGCATCGGCTTCCTCCGTCGCCGACGGCGACAACGTCAACGCTGCACCTCCTCACCTCCCGCAGCGGACGGGATTCGGCCAGATTTGTGACCACCGGTGAGGAGAGAGATAGAGTGGACACTGTCATCTTGTTTTGATATGGAGAGGGTGAGAGAGCGAGACGCGAGAAACTCTATCAAACAAGAGGCTATATGGAGTAAAAAAATCTCCATAGCAGTGGTTTTAAATAGAATACGCGCGTTCCCGGAAAAAAGAAACAAAAACTGGCGGACAATTTTTTAAAGTTCTGTCTAGGACACATCTAGATGTGACATAGTTATGTCACGTCTAAGTTGGTGTCCACTCTGTTTGTGGTCTATTTTTTTCCTAGTTTTTTTTGTTTCTTGTTGCTACATTATATACTTGTGGGAGCTTAGATGTGATATCCTTAAATAACATCTAGATGTGAATTAGACAAACTGATTTTCTAACATACCAAGAAAGAAAACTCGATCAAAAACACGCCCCGGCTTCCAGGTCGCGAGAGTCGTCGCGCACACACACATAGACATAGACATGCATATCTGTGTTTACGTAAAATTCCATTTCGATCTTCATCTCCAATCATATTTGTCCAACTGGCACATTATTTACGTTCTTAATTATATACGGAGCAATATTAACGTACATCATCTCTTATTTGCGCACATCCGGACCGCTGCCACGGCCGGTCCTGACCTACCCGAACCCTCTTCATCACCCGCGCGTGCTTCCCGCCCGAAACAGTCAGTGCCGCATTCATGCCCTGCCAGAGCGGACGCGACCTCTCACTGGCGCTGGCATTGAAGCGGCGCCCCGACCGAGAGACCGTCGCCCGTGCCGCTTCCGGGTGCACGCGGCTGCTTTCCGTTCAAAGGTCGCAATAGCCGGCTACGATATGCATGTAAAAAGCTCTTGGGAGTCCGTGCTACAGCTAGCTGTCCTCCCCCAACTCGTCAATCTCTTCCAGTAGAGCTAGTACTCCATGGCGCGATCCATCGACAAGCAGGCGGGAAGGTTATCGTATACTCGTGTCGGATTTCGGGTTCCGGCAGACCCTTGAGGTTCGAACACTGGGGTGCGCGCGGAGATCTCTCCCCTAACGATCTACGTCCAATCCTCTCATGCGAACTGAGATGAAAACTATGAACAACACAAGGGACACGGGGTTTATACTGGTTCGGGCCACCGTTGTGGTGTAATACCCTACTCTAGTGTGTGGTGTGGTGGATTGCCTCGGGGGCTGATGATGAACAGTACAAAGGAAGAACAGCCTTGCGAGAGGTATTCTTGAGCTGGTGCGGTTGTTCTACTTAGCCTATATTTGGGTTTCACCTTGCTCTTCTCTTCCTTTTTCTTCCTTCTTTTCCCTACTCTGGGGTGGCTAGCTCTATTTATAAAGGCCCTGGGCCTCTCTCCGAAATAATGAGCGCGAATGGCGCCAACAATTGGCCATTTTGAAGGGGAACATCTAGTACAAGTTATCCTGACCAAAGGTGGTCTTCGGCTGCCAAAAGCTCTGGTGGTGACGCCGTCTTGGGCTCAACGGTGACCTCCGTCCGCCCCCCCGGCTGGCCTTGGTCTCGTTGCACTGGAATGGTAACCTTTGCCTGATACCTTGGCCTGAGCTTGCCTCCTTTGCACCAAAGGGGAAACAAGGACTCTACGCAGGCCGGCGCCCGCCTGGCCTTGATCGTCATGGCTAGCATCATTGGATCCTCGCGAGGTCCCCTTGCATTGATCTCTCCGCCTCCTCGCGAGCCTGCCTGATGACGCCGCTCCTAAGGAAGCTCTCTGTCATCCGCCCCGCGAGGCTTGGCCCCTCGCGAGGGTCTTGAGCTTGTGCTGATGAAGATGGGCCATGCTGGGGCCCCACTTGAGCCACGCCGCAGGCTGTAGGCAAGAAAGTCTGGGGACACCCGTTCCCAGAACACCAATAGTAGCCCCCGGGCCCAAGGCGCGCGCGGGCTTGGCTTTGCAAGGAAGCGAAGGGGCAAGCGTGAAGCGCCGCGGGCCCTAACAGCCTACGGCCTTGGGCACCGCGTGGCGGTTGATTGGACGTGGGCGTCTGCGCTTCCCATGACGCCTAGGCGACTGCATGACTTGACAAGTCCCTGCATGCAGAGATACGGGTCATGATTACCTGTGATCGTGGTGCTCGGCGGTTTGTCCTCTCCGGTTATAAGTACGGGGCTGCGTGAGCTCCGCCAGTTCGCCCCTTTCTGATTCTCCTCCTCTTCTCTTTGGCCACTCGCCGTTCTCATGGCTCCGAAGAGGTTCTTAGCCGCAGAGAAGGGAAAGGCCTGCCAGGCAGGGCCCGACTTCTCCCCGGCCAAGCGCGGCCGGGGTCGCCCTCGCAAGCATCCCGCGGTCCTCATAGCAGCTTCCCGCAGCCATGGAGGCGGTTCCCTGTGTGGTGGTGAGCGCTCGACTGCCGAGGGGAGGCATGCCGTGACCGCGCGGCCCCCCAGGCCGCGCTTTTGCTCGGCGGAGGTGCTGCCGGAGTTTGTTGTGTGGTCGGCTAACCCGACCAACACCTGGCTCCAGCTCCCCTGCTTCCTCATTGGTGAGCTGTCGGCCAGCGCCCGGTGCGGCTTCTGGCTCCAGGCTGATGGTTGCTGGAGCAGGGCCTTCTGGGCTTCGCTGGAGTTCTCCCCTTCTGGAAACGGGGCCCTGACTCATGGCTGGCAAACATTTGCCCGTGCGCGCGGCCTGAGTCAGCGGTGCACCCTGCACTTCAAGTTCGACGGCGACGCCACCCTCTACGTGAGGGTGTTTGGGGAAGATGGTCGCCGCGCGGGGTGCTGCCCCGAAGATGGTGACTGCGGCCGTCTGCCCAACCCCGACACCGACCAGGATGAAGACGGCGCCAGGCGTGCTAGTGGCGGTGCCCGGGGCTCGCCAAGTTTCGGCGACTCTCCCTCAGGCAGCAGCTCCTCCAGCGGTGGCCGCAACCAGCCCCCGCGCCGTCGCGCCCGCCTGGGTGAAGGTAGCGGGTCCACCCGGTGAAGCGAGAGGGGGCGTCCGCCTGAGCCCCCGGAGCAGCCCAAGCCTTTGCTGTAGGTTGGTGTAGGACAGGTCGTGTCCATTTTGTTTCCTTCTTTTCCTGCATAATAAGAAGGTAGTACAGGGCCCCGTGGGGGCGTGTTAGAACTGTTGCTGTCAACTGTCGCGTTGCTTTTGCCATTTGCGCGCTAAGTTTTTGTGATGCGTGCCCATATGTGGGAGTCATTTGAGTTTGGTGGAGCTTGACGCGGCCCTTGCCTCCCGAGGCTGAGGCCCTGCCGTGAGCTTCATGCCCTGCAAAAATTAGTTAGAGGGGCAACCTTTGATCCCTGCAGCGGGGGCAATCAGCCCAAGTCCTGCGTTCACGTCGCGATGCCCGTGAGGCATGGACTGGGAGGGGTACTCCCGCAGAGGACTCAGGCAGGAAAACTCCAGACGATCGGGGCAAAAAGACGCTCGTGAGGGCGCCCGCGATCATCCCTCGCGAGACTTGTGCGAGAAAAAACGAGGCGAGTAGATGAAAAAGACAGAGAGCCACAAGCCAGGAATGCTAACAACTCCAATAAGACTTCAAACAGGAATAAACACGCCAACATCAGAAAGCAAATGAAAAAGCCGCGTCCGACACCTATTCTAGTCTTCGACGTCTTCTCACCAGCACGGAGCTAAGTGCTACCACTTGGCATGGGTGGGAGCCCCCGAGGCCCAAGGGCGACACTCCAGAGACTCCGGGGCGTGTACAGCCCCACTCATTATTACACGAGAGTGTCACGGGCGGCGAGCTTCACAGGCACCGGGCCTTTTCCAAAACGCGATAGCTTCACAGGCACTGGCCTTCTTCACAGGCACCGGGCCTTTCCCAAAACGCGATAGCTTCACAGGCATTGTCCTTCTTCACAGGCACCGGGCCTTTCCCAAAACACGATAGCTTCACAGGCATTGGCCTTCTTCACAGGCACCGGGCCTTTCCCAAAATGCGATAGCTTCACAGGCATTGGCCTTCTTCACAGGCACCGGGCCTTTCCCAAAACGCGATAGCTTCATAGGCATTGGCCTTCTTCACAGGCACCGGGCCTTCCCTAGGCGCTAGGCCTCGCTCAGGGGTAGAACTTCCAGAGATGTTGAATGTTCCACACGTTCTGGATGGGTGCCCCCTCCGGAGTCTCCAAGCGCGCAGAGCCAGGCCTAGAATCATGAACAACCTTGAATGGGCCCTCCCACATGGGAGAGATCTTGTGCAACCTCTCCCTGGAGAGAACCCGTCTGAGCACGAGATCCCCTACCTCAAGGGTCCTGGGGCGGATGTTGAGGCAGTGGTATCGTCGTAGCACCTGTTGATACCTTGCCGCTTGAAGTGCGGCTTCTCGACGGCGTTCCTCCCCAGCACGAGATCCGTCCCCCGCATGGCGTCCTGCTGAGCCTCGTCGAACGCGAGGACCCGTGCGGAGCGACGCCTAACCTCATGAGGGAGAACAGCCTCTGCTCCGTAGACGAGGAAGAACGGGGTCTCGCCAGTCGGCTTGGTCGCTGTCATGCGGATGGACCACAACACGGACTGGAGTTCGTCGTACCAGCCCCTGCCACATGCCTCCAGCTTCTTCTTGAAGGTCCTGGCTTTGAGGCCCCTCAGGACCTCCGCGTTGGCTCATTCAGCCTGGCCATTGCTCCGGGGGTGTGCTACCGAAGCGTAGCATATCTGCGTTCCAAGGTTAGCACAGTACGTTTTGAAGAGATTACTGGTGAATTGAGAACCATTGTCAGCGACGATGCGGTTAGGCACCCCAAACCGGCACACGAGGCCCTTGATGAACTTGACTGCCGAGCCTGCCGGGATTGTGCGAGCAGCTTCCACCTCGACCCACTTGGTGAACTTGTCCACAGTGACGTAGAGGTAGCGATAGCCCCCTAGCGCCTGAGGGAACGGGCCCAGAATGTCCAACCCCCAAACTGCGAACGGCCATGAGAGGGGTATGGTCTGTAGACCTCCCACAGGCTGATGGATCTGTTTAGCATGAAATTGGCAGGCCTCGCAAGCTGAGGGAGTCCTAGATTAGGCGGTGTCCGGATAGCCAGACTATAACCTTTGGCCGGACTCCTGGACTGTGAAGATACAAGATTGAAGACTTTGTCCCATGTCCGGATGAGACTTTCCTTGGCGTGGAAGGCAAGCTTGGCGATACGGATATGTAGATCTCCTTCCATTGTAACTGACTCTATGTAACCCTAACCCTCTCCGGTGTCTATATAAACCGTAGGGTTTTAGTCCATAGGACGAACAACAATCATACCATAGGCTAGCTTCTAGGGTTTAGCCTCTGTGATCTCGTGGTAGATCTACTCTTGTACTACCCATGTCATCAATATTAATCAAGCAGGAGTAGGGTTTTACCTCCATCAAGAGGGCCCGAACCTGGGTAAAAACATCATGTCACTTGTCTCCTGTTACCATCCGCCTAGACGCACAGTTCGCGACCCCCTACCCGAGATCCGCCGGTTTTGACACCGACACTGGTGCTTTCATTGAGAGTTCCTCTGTGTCATCATTTTTAGGCCTGATGGCTCCTCCGATCATCGACGGCGATGTGGTCCAGGGTGAGGCTTTTCTCCCCGGACAGATCTTCGTATTCGGTGGCTTTGCACTGCGGGCCAATTCGCTTGGCCATTTGGAGCAGACTGAAAGCTACGCCCCTGGCCATCAGGTCAGATTTGGAAGATTGAACTACACGTCTGATATCCGCGGAGACTTGATCTTCGACGGATTCGAGCCACAGCCGGGCGCGCCGCACTGTCGCGAAGGTCATGATCTAGCTCCACCGCCGGACAGTGCCCTGGAGGCCGCACCCGTGTCGGCTCCGACCCTTAGCTCGGAGCCGACTGCACCGATCGAGAATGGGTGGCTGGACACCGCCTCGGGGGCTGCAATCTCTACGGCGATTGAGCCGAACACCAGCCTTACCCTCTGCGAAGCCCATGACTCCAAGGTGCCGGACTCCTCTCCGGACTCCGAGCCCTCCGCGCCCTTGCCAATCAAATCCGATTGGGCGCCGATCATGGAATTCACCGCCGGGGATATGGCCAACAGGATTGGGATGCGGACGACGAAGAAATTCGATGCCCGCCCACCACCCACTTCGTAGCCACTGTCGATGATTTAACCGACATGCTAGACTTCGACTCCAAAGACATCGACGGTATGGACGATGATGTAGGAGACGAACAGGAACCAGCGCCTATAGGACACTGGAAAGCCACCTCGTCATACGACATATATATGGTGGATACACCCAAAGAAGGCAATGGCGACGGAACTACGAGGGATGACCCCTCCAAGAAGCAACCCAAGCACCGGCATCAGCGGCGCCGCTCTGAGTCCCGCCAAAGCAAAAATGGTGAAACCGGCACCGGAGACAATCACACCCTGGACAGTGCCAAAGACAACTCCCTCCAGCAAGATTCAGCGCAGGAGGATGGAGAAGCCAGCCCTCCTGGGAGGGCGGCAAACAGAGAGGAAGAGGATGACAATTACATGCCTCCCTCCGAAGACGAGGCAAGCCTCGGCGACGACAAATTTGTCGTGCCTCTGGATCCCGCCGAACAAGAGCGCGTTAAGCGCAGGCTTATGGCCACGGCGAGCAGTCTTAAAAAAACAGCAACAACTTAGAGCTAATCAAGGTTTGCTAGCCGACAGATGGACTGAAGTCCTTGCGGCCGAAGAATATGAAATGGAACGCCCCTCCAAGAGCTACCCAAAGCGCAGGCTGCTACCCCGATTAGAGGAGGAAGCACCTAAACCTACATCACCAGCGCATGACGCGGCCGATCGGCCACCTCGTGGCCGCGACAGAGAGGCCTCACGGCCCTCCAATCAAGCCGCACCCCGGCGTCGATCAAAAAACACCAAGGCACGAGGAAATGCGCTAGACCTACGCGATATGTTGGAGGACAAGGCAAGGCAAACAAGATCGATCTACGGATCACGTGGGCGCCTCACGACTCAAGATGATAACCGTCACGCCGGATAAAGCAAATCCGGCCGAGCCGAACACAGCAGACAAAGCTCATTTGAGCTACGTCGTGATATAGCCCAGTACAGAGGCGCCGCACACCCACTATGCTTCACAGATGAAGTAATGGATCATCAAATCCCAGAGGGTTTGAAACCTATAAACATCGAATCATACGATGGAACAACAGATCCTGCGGTATGGATCGAAGATTATCTCCTTCATATCCACATGGCCCGTGGCGATGATCTACACGCCATCAAATACCTCCCACTCAAGCTTAAAGGACCAGCTCGGCATTGGCTTAACAGCTTGACAGCAGAATCAATTGGTTGTTGGGATGACCTAGAAGCCGCATTCCTCGACAATTTCCAGGGCACCTATGTGCGACCACCAGACGCCGATGACCTAAGCCACATAATTCAGCAGCCAGAGGAATCGGCCAGGCAATTCTGGACACGGTTCCTAACCAAGAAAAATCAAATCGTCGACTGTCCAGACGCAGAGGCCCTAGCAGCCTTCAAACACAACATCCGTGACGAGTGGCTTGCCCGGCACCTAGGACAGGAAAATCCGAAATCCATGGCAGCCCTCACGACACTCATGACCCGCTTTTGCACGGGAGAAGACAGCTGGCTAGCTCGTAGTAATAACATGACCAAGAGCCCTGGTAATTCGGATACCAACGACAGCAATGGCAGGTCGCGTCGCAACAAGCACAAGCGTCGCATTAACGGCAACAGTGCTGAGGATACGATAGTTAACGCCAGATTCAGAGGCTCTAAACCCGGTCAGCGGAAAAAGCCATTCAAGAGAAATACTCCGGGCCCGTCCAGTTTGGACCGAATACTCGATCGCTCGTGCCAGATACATGGCACCCCCGAAAAGCCAGCCAATCACACCAACAGGGATTGTTGGGTGTTCAAGCAGGCAGGCAAGTTACATGCCAAAAACAGAGACAAGGGGCTGCATAGCAATGATGAGGACGAGCCCCGGCCGTCGAACAATAGTGGACAGAAGGGTTTTCCCCCACAAGTGCGGACGGTAAACATGATATACGCAACCCACATTCCCAAGCGGGAGCAGAAGCGTGCACTCATGGACGTATATGCGTTAGAGCCAGTCGCCCCAAAGTTCAACCCATGGTCCTCCTGCCCGATCACTTTTGATCGAAGGGACCACCCCACTAGCATCCGTCATGGCGGATTCGCCGCATTGGTTCTTGACCCAATCATTGACGGATTTCACCTCATTAGAGTCCTTATGGACGGAGGCAGCAGCCTGAACCTACTTTATCAGGATACAATGCGGAAAATGGGCATAAATCCCTCAAGGATCAAACCCACAAAAACGACCTTTAAAGGCGTCATACCAGGTGTAGAGGCCAACTGTACTGGCTCAGTTACACTCGAAGTGGTCTTCGGATCCCTGGATAATTTCCGAAGCGAGGAGTTAATCTTTGACATAGTCTTGTTCCGCAGTGGCTATCACACACTGCTCGGACGAACCGCATTTGCAAAATTCAATGCGGTGCCGCATTACGCATACCTCAAGCTCAAGATGTCAGCCCCTCGAGGAGTCATTACGGTCAATGGAAACACCGAACGCTCTCTCTGAACGGAGGAGCATACGGCAGCGCTGGCAGCGGAAGTACGGAACAGCCTCTCAAGGCAATTCTCCAGTCCGGCTTTAAAACGTCCGGACACCATCAAGTGCGCCCGGAGTAACCTACAACAAGACCGCCTAGCATGTTCCGAGGAAGTGTGGCAATACGGCCCCAACCCCAGCCCTCGCGAAACTGCGAAATCAGTACTACGCGTAGATAATTACGCTATGAAAATCCCATGGGCACAGGGGGAGGGGCACATCCACGGCATGCCCTAAATGCGGCTCGACCGCACTAGGGGCTCCCGATTTCGTCATTTTTTCTTACTTTCAGGACTCCATCATACGGAAGGCCTGTCCGGCAGTACAATCGCTGAACACACGATGCAACAACCAAGGAGGTAGGAAGCTACGCCGAATTCTCAGGTGGTCTCTATAACGAGCAACATACCTGTCTTACATATCATCTCGCAGCTCGCCCCTGGAGGGGACATGTCAAATAGTCCCATCTCTTGCTCACCGCACTATTTGTATCGTTCTGCTTTTACAACAGCATTTTAAAATAAACAATGCTTAGCTTCAGCTTATTACTGCATTCTCTATTCATTTCTTTTTTAAATATATATGTTCAGTTATGACATTTAGCACCCACACACTTTGGTACGGCCAATACGCCAGGGGCTCAAGCACCCCATAACACGGCGTGAGAAGTCCGAACACTTTCACAAGTGCGGCCCCCGATCTTATAGCATTATATGCATCAGCTACGAATCATGTCTTTGGTCAATAGTTGGGTTTGCCCGGCTCCCATGTTTTGGTACCTTACGTCCCGCTATATCGGCTAAGGTAGCGCTGGGAGAACTACTGCGATTGTGCCCCAGTTGAGCTGGGCCTAAGCACCTCAGTAGAGAAAGCTAAAACTGACTGTCATGATAAGGCGAGAGCTGGTCGTTGTTCGGGAAGGTTTCGAGTCCTTAAAGACTTATGCCGCTTAGAGCGAGGAGCCGGCTTTGTCCGGCCTAGGCGTGTATAGCGCCCCGAACTCGGTCTTCCGAATACTAGGGGCTTCGCCGAAATTTAAAATTATAGAATTCTATGGCTAAGTGAGAGTGATAACGCATTATAGTCTGATTGCCTTGTTCGTTGTGCTGAGCACCTCCCTCGAAGAACCCAAGAATGGGAAAAAGAGTGCTTAGGTTTATCCCAAACACCCCAGCACTCGTGGCATGGGGGCAGAAGCCGACGACTCGCCATCTCTCAAATGTAATAAACGGCCGCACATAAGGTAATATTTTAAATTAAACAAGCGTTGCATAGCGCATATGAACAAGTTTTCAGCGCACAGGATAAAACGAACAAAGTTTCACTCAAACATTACATCTTTCGAGCATTCATCCGCCACAAGGCGGGCACCCTTCAAGACACCCTCGTAATACATCTCGGGGTGGCGATGCTCCTTGCCCTACGGTGGCCCGTCCTTCACAAGCTTCACGGCATCCAATTAGCCCCAGTGCACCTTAGCACGGGAAAGGGCCCTATGGGCACCCTCGATGCAGACGGAGTGCTTGACGACCTCAAGCCTCGGACAGGCATCCACCAGCCGCCTCACCAGCCCGAAGTAGCTCCCAGGCAGGGCCTCTCCAGGCCACAGCCGAACTATAAAGCCCTTCAGGGCCTGTTCGGCCACCTTGTGGAGCTCGACCAGTTGCTTCAACTGGTCGCTCAAAGGCACCGGGTGTCCGGCCTCAGCGTACTGAGACCAGAACACCTTCTCCGTCAAGCTGCCCTCCTCGGCTCGATAGAAGGCGGCGGCATCGGACACGCTGCAGGGAAAATCTGAGAATGCTCCTGGAGAGCTCCGGATTCGCGTAAGTAACAAATAATTCACTTTCGCATGCTTGCTTTGCATAAAGAAAGCCTTACCCGCCGCTATCTTCTTTATCGCCTCAACTTCTTGGAGGGCCTTCTGAGCTTCGGCCTTAGCAGACTTGGCATTTTCAATGGCCGCCGCGAGCTCGGATTCTCGCGTCTTCGAGTCAAGCTCCAAACTCTCATGTTTTTTCATGAGAGCCTCGAGCTCTTGCTGCACCTCGCCAACCTGCGCCTCCTGCCTCTCCTGCTCGGTATGCTCCATGGCCGCCTTCTCTTCGGCCTCGGACATCGCTTGCTTAAGGGTTGCCACCTCAGTTGTGGCCCCTACAATAGCCACATTAATCCTGTCATTTTCTTGCAATTGCACCTTTTATATATTTCAATAAGGTATCTCTTACCTTCTTTGTCCTCGAGCTGCTTCTTGGCAAGGCTGAGCTATTGCTCGGACCGCTCAAGGTTCTGCTTCAGCGTGTCCACCTCCGCAGTAATTGCGGCGGACGCCAGCAGCGGAGCCTGCATACGCATATTGACTTACTTTTGTTAGACTCCTGCGAATATTATTAGATCCTCTATTCAGCTTTTCTTTCCGAACGCCAAACAAAGCATTAGGGGCTAATGTCTATGCAGTAATATTTTTACATATCTTTTACATACCTCAAAGCCTATCAACAGGCTGGCACAGGCTTCGGTCAGCCCACAATTAGTGGATTGAACCTTCTGAATCACCGCACTCATAGTAGTGCGGTGCTCCTCATCGATGGAGGCGCCGTTAAGCACCTCCAGCAAGTTATCCGGTGCCTCCGGTTGGGCGGAAGTCACCGGCGTCGTAGGCTTGCCCTTCTTCTTAGGGGGCCGCCTGCCGGACTCCGGAACCTTTGAAGGTTCCGGAGCGGTGTCCGGCCTAGGGACGGACTCGGAGCCCTTGGGGGTTTTGTCCCCTAGGCACCTGGAGTCCGGGAGGTCGCCTTGCCGCGCCTCTGGGACCACCTCCTCCTGGCCTAGAGCTTCCTAGGATAACACCTCGGCGTTATTCGTAGGGTGAGGGGAGGAGGCGGCCGGAAGTGAAGTACTGTTCACATCCGACGAATCCAGGGAACCGCTCGACAACGTGTCGAGCCCGTCTTTGGGCGGACTGCATAAATATATTCGGCATCAGGAAAAGCTATGCAATAAGGGAACGCCATGAGTCATTCTGGTATCCGAACACTTATGATTTCGCAAGGGCCTTGGCCCTGTGTGGCCACTCCTCTTCGCCGTCGTCGGCGTTGGTGGAGTAGTCCGGAAGAAGGGTTTTCCCCTTCTTGGACCCTCCGACCTCCCTAGTTGGGGCGGCCTTCCTTTTCTTTCCTCCCCACGCTGGAGGGGGGGAGGCCTCTTCTTCCTCCTCCTCGTCTTCACGGGAGGAATGCGTCTCGGAGCCGTCAAACGACGACTCCGACACCACCAAATGCCGGGAACTCTTTCGAGTTCCCGTGGCCTTCTTCTTGGCCTTCTTCTCCGGCACCACGTAGGGTGCCGGAACCAGCCGCCCCGTCAAGCGGGCGTCCGCTGGGTCTTCGGGCAAAGGAGCCGGACAGTTGATCTGTCCGGACGTCTCCTGCCAATCCTGCTAAAGGTAAGGGAGTTTAGGTCCCTCATAAAGTCAAACTATGAAAAATAAATATCCTATAAAAGGTAAAAACAGCTTACCGCGCTGGCTTGACGCTGCGCGCTAAAACCGCGATCCTCAGTAGCGGATGCGGGAGCTTCGGCACCCTTGAATAGCACCTTCCAGGCATCTTCGTACGTTGTGTCGAAGAGCCTGCTCAAGGGTTGGTGCTGGGCCAGATTGAACTCCCACAAGCTGAAAGCCCGTTGTTGGCATGGGAGTATCCGGCGGATGAGCATGACCTGGACTACATTGACAAGCTTGAGCTTTTTGTTCACCAAGGTTTGGACGCATGTTTGGAGTTCGGTCAGCTCTCCCTTTTTGCCCCACGATAGGCCCGTCTCCTTCCAGGAGGTGAGCCGCGTAGGAGCTCCGGATCGGAACTCGGGGGCTGCGACCCACTCAGGGTCACGCGACTCGGTGATGTAGAACCGCCCCGATTGCCACCCCTTTAGGGTCTCCACGAAAGAGCCCTCGAGCCATAGGACGTTGGGCATTTTGCCCACCATGGCACCTCCGCACTCCGCCTGGTAGCCGCGCACTACCTTTGTCTTGACGCTAAAGGTCTTCAGCCAGAAACCGAAGTGGGGTGGGATGCAGAGGAAGGCCTCGCACACGACGATGAACGCCGAGATGTTGAGGATAAAGTTTGGGGCCAGATCATGGAAATCTAGGCCGTAGTAGAACATGAGACCCCGGACAAATGGGTGGAGAGAAAAACCTAGTCCACGGAGGAAATGGGTGAGGAACACCACCCTCTCATGGGGCCTTGGGGTGGGGAGGAGCTGCCCCTTTTCGGGAAGCCGGTGCGTGATGTCGTCAGACAAGTATCCGGCCTTCCTCAGCTTTTTGATGTGTCCCTCCGTTACGGAGGAGACCATCCACTTGCCTCCCGCTCCAGACATGGCTGGAGGAGGTTGAGGTGGGGAGTGCGAACTTGGGCGCTGGAGCTCGAGTATGCGAAAATGGATGAGCAAACGAGGAAGAAGGCGTAGGTGAAAAGGTGGATCCTTATCCCCTTATATGGGCGGACGAAACTGCGTGCCCCCACCAGCCTGGTAAAACTCGCTTATCTCCCAAGCGCCGTAATCAATGGCGCAGTTGGGTTACCCACGCCCGTATTGATGAGAATCCTAGAATAAGGGGACACGATCTCTGCTTCGACAAGACGTGCCAAGGAAACCGCCTCGCTAAACACGCTGAGGTGGGACAACAAAACGATTCGAATAAAGACTTGGCCGTGGTGTGATGTTGCACTGCGGGGTACGTCAGCAGATTAGATTTGTGTAAATGTTATTCTCTCTATGGCAATATGTGGAACTTATTTTGCAGAGCCGGACACTATCCTTGTGTTCACAATCTTCTACGAAGTATTCGGAGGAGGAACCCGCCTTGCAATATCGAAGACAATTTGCGCGCCGGACTCGTCGTCATTGAAGCCTGGTTCAGTGGCTACTGAGGGAGTCCTGGATTAGGGGGTGTCCGGATAGCCGGACTATAACCTTTGGCCGGACTCCTGGATTATGAAGATACAAGATTGAAGACTTCGTCCCGTGTCCGGATGAGACTTTCCTTGGCGTGGAAGGCGAGCTTGGCGATATGGATATGTAGATCTCCTTCCGTCATAACCGACTCTGTGTAACCCTAACCCTCTCCGGTGTCTATATAAACCATAGGGTTTTAGTCCATAGGACGCACAACAATCATACCATAGGCTAGCTTCTAGGGTTTAGCCTCTCTGATCTCGTGGTAGATCTACTCTTGTACTACCCATATCATCACTATTAATCAAGCAGGAGTAGGGTTTTACCTCCATCAAGAGGGCCCGAACCTGGGTAAAAACATTGTGTCCCTTGTCTCCTGTTACCATCCGCCTAGACGCATAGTTCGGGACCCCCTACCCGAGATCCGCCGGTTTTGACACCGACACAAGCCTTCACTAGCTCAACGGCATCGTTGAGCGCTGTGGGCCGGTAGAACCCGTTGCGGAACGCCTTGCCGACAAGGGTTCGTGAAGACGAGTGGTGCCCACAGTCTCCGCCGTGTATGTCCGCCAGCAGCTCCTTTCCTTGCTCCCTGGAGATGCAACGCATGGGACACGTCGTTTGGGTGCTTCCTATAGAGCTCGCCGTCCTCAATGCAATAAGCCGTGGCCTGCCATGCTACACGCTCCGCCTCCTCCTCTTTCTCCGGCTGAATCCCTTGCATCAGGTAGCCCTTGAGATCCGGGATCCAACATCCCTCCTGAGGCTCCAATGCCAGGAGCAGGCGCACTCCTGAGGCCGGGCCAGAGACCGGAGCTCCCGAGGCAGGTGGCTGAGGAGGCTCCTCTCTTGGTTGCGCCGTTCCTGACAGCAACGGCACCGCCGAGGGCTTGAAGAGCCGCTCCTCGAAGACGCCAGGCTCCTGCGGTAGACTCCTAGACGCCCTCTTGGCAATGTCGTCAGCCTCCTGATTGGTGCCGCGAGGCACATGCTGCAACTCCAGCCCCCAGAACTGTTTCTCCATCCTGCGAACTTCAGCGAGGTAGGCCTCCATGTGCTCGTCCTTTGGCTCGTATACCTTGTTGGAGAAGTTGACGAGGAGCTGTGAATCTCCCTTGATGGTGAGGCGCTTTACCCCTAGGGCGATCGCAGCTTTCAAGCCCGCTATCAGGCCTTCGTACTCTGCTATGTTATTGGAGACCTTCTCTCCGTGCTGGAAGCAGAGCTGCATGGCATAGTAGAGTTTGTCCTGGGTGGGGGATACGAGTACTGCGCCAGCTCCCGCGCCGTGCCGGGAGAATGCCCCATCGAAGTACATGACCCAGCCGTCTGGTGCTTCGCTTCCTAGGGAGGGTGACCGGTCTTCACCTGCCCCGAGACCCGGCGCTTGTGTCCATTCTGCCACGAAATCTGCCAGTGCGGCTCCCTTGATGACTCTGGTCGTACTGAATTCTAGCTGAAATGCTTGCAGTTCGATGTTCCACTTTGCGGCCCTTCCAGCTGAGTTGGGGCTCCTGAGTACCCTTTCCAAGGGGTATGCGGAGACGACCTTGATGGGATGGCCCTGGAAGTAGTGCCGCAATTTGCATGAGGCCACCAATAGCGCGAGGAGGATCTTTTGAGGCATGGGGTACCGCGCCCTTGCGTCCCGCGGCACCGTGCTGACAAAGTACACATGATGCTCGACGAGATTGAGGGTGTCTGCGCAGCGTGCTTTCTCCAGTGGTCGGGGCGCCTCCTGAGGCGATGGAGCCCCCAGTGCTTGGTCGTCTGAAGAGGCCTCTCCTCCCCCAGGTGCGTCCTCCTGGCGCGGCCGTTCCTCTCCGGCTGCGGTTGTGGTCCTTGCGAGGCCCTCCTAGCCTTGCTCTGCCTCGGTCTGGGCGGTTGATGTGGCCCCTGCTCGGTGCTCTTCCCTGATCGCCAGCAAGGCTGCGCTAGCGGAGTAAGGGGTGGCCGCGAGGTAGAGCACCAAGGGCTCCTGAGGGCGTGGTGCCACCATAACCTGTGGGCTGGTGAGGTACCTCTTGAGATCCTGGAACGCCTTGTCGGCCTCTTCAGTCCATTCGAAGGGGCCCTTCTTCTTCATTAGCTTGAAGAAGGGCAGCGCTCGTTCCCCTAGCTTGGAGA
This sequence comes from Aegilops umbellulata, assembly GCA_032464435.1. Classification (NCBI taxonomy): domain Eukaryota; kingdom Viridiplantae; phylum Streptophyta; class Magnoliopsida; order Poales; family Poaceae; genus Aegilops; species Aegilops umbellulata. The sequence goes on from CP136056.1 coordinate 247,556,256, forward strand.
TGAAGCACCCAACGCAGTCACGCACCCAGTGAGCTTATGCATTTCCCTAAGGGTTGTTGGCGGGCTCTTGTCCTCGACCGCCTTGACCTTCTCTGGGTTGGCCTCGATGCCCCTATGGGACACGAGGAAACCCAGGAGCTTGCCGGAGGGGACTCCGAACACGCACTTCTCCGGGATGAGTCGTAGATCCACTTCACTAAGGCTCGCAAAGGTTTCCTACAGGTCCTGAATCAGGGTTTTTGCCTCCCGAGACTTCACCACGATGTCATCGACATAAGCCTCAGCGTTCCTCCCGAGCTGCCGGCCTAAGGCGATGTGCATCAGCCGCTGAAAGGTTGCGCCTGCGTTGCGCAACCCAAATGGCATGCACGTATAGCAGTATACCCCGCACGGGATTAGGAAGGCTGTCTTCTCCACGTCTTTCCACCGCCATCTTGATCTGATGATAACCTGAGAAGGCATCCAGGAAGCACAACAAGTCACATTCTGCGGTGGAGTCGACGATCTGGTCAATGCGGGGGAGCGGGAATGGGTCCTGCGGGTAGGCTTTGTTGAGGTTGGTGAAGTCGACACACATGCGCTCCTTCCCCCCTTCTTTGGCACGACAACAGGATTAGCCAGCCAATCGGGGTAGCGGACATCGCGGACAACCCCTGCCACTTCTAGTTTCCGGGTCTCTTGAACGATGAAAGCCTTTTTCTCAGTGGACTGCCTCCTTGCCTTCTGCTTCACGGGGCGTACGTTGGGGCACACGTTGAGGTGATGCTCGATCACATATCTCGGGACTCCTGCTAACTGATCAGGTTCCCATGCGAACACCTTCTTGTTCACGAGCAGGAATCTGATCAGGGCCTCCTCCTGCTCGGGCTCGAGATTGGCCCCTATAGTGAAGGTGGCGCCGGTGGACCCATCCTCGTCAACCGGTACTTGCTTGGTTTCCGCCTTGTCCTGGGTGAATAGCTGCTTCTTTTTAGCTGGCGCAGCCCCCTTGGGCTCGAGGGCGTCGGTGCTGGCGGGTTGTGCCGCCGTGGTAGCCCTGAAGGCCAGTCGGAGCACCTGCAGCGCGTCCTTTGTATCCCCCGGCACGGTAAGGACGCCGCTGCTCCCGGGCATCTTCATGAGGTTGTACACCGGGTGAGTCGCCGCCATGAACCGGGCCAAGGCCGAGTAGCCGAGGATGGCGTTGTACGGGAGGACGATGGGGGCGATGTCGAAGTCGATCAGCTCCGCGGAAGTTGTCGTAGGTGCCAAAGGTCATCGGGAGGCGGATCTGCCCCAAGGAGGCGGTGGAGCCGGCTCCGACGCCTGTGAAGGGCCTGCTGGGTTGGAGCCGCTCCGGTGGTACTTGCAGGAGGCTGAAGGCCTCCACCGAGAGCACGTTGAGGCGGGCGCCACCGTTGATGAGGGTTCTGGTGACGGCCACTTGGCAGATGGTGGGGTGCACAGCATCGAGAGCGTGCCCGAGCCGGAAGGGTTGCAGGGGAGGTCACCCGAGTCGAAAATCAGATCAGCCTCGGGCGCCGCCTAGCCCAGGGGAGCTTCTTGACGCATGGAGGCTGCGATGATCTGGCGGGTGAATGGCTTGACGTGGTGGCTCGAGGGCGGCGCTTGGGAGCCTCCTAGGAGGGCTGCGACCACGGGCGGCACTGGCGCGGTGAAACGGGCGAGGAAGAGGCCGCACAGCTCTTCCCAAGAGGCCACGGAAGCTGTCGGTAGGTGGAAGAGCCACATGTGCGGGACAACGTGAGGGCCATGGGTAGCAAGTTGGCCATTACCCGGTCGTCGCCCCCGGCTCTGAGGACGGCCTCCTCGTACGCCAGCAGGAAAACCAGCGGGTCTGCCATGCCGTCATAGGGCGGCGGCATCTCGGGCTTGAACTTGTGCGTTCATTGCACCTACCGCAGGGTGGGGGCCAAGGCCAGGAGCCCCCTGGCCCCTGCCCTGGCGTCTGCCGCCGGGGCCGGCAGCGCGTCGTCCACCATGGGCGCCGAGCGCAGTGTTGACGGAGAGCGGGTCGTCGGAAGGAAAGAAGGATTCCGGCGCACCCCTACCTGGCGCGCCAAATGTTGGATTTCGGGTTCGGGCAAACCCTTGAGGTTCGAACACTGGGGTGCGCGCGGAGATCTCTCCCCTAACGATCTACGTCCAATCCTCTCATGCGAACTGAGATGAAAACGATGAACAACACAAGGGACACGGGGTTTATACTGGTTCGGGCCACCGTTGTGGTGTAATACCCTACTCTAGTGTGTGGTGTGGTGGATTGCCTCGGGGGCTGATGATGAACAGTACAAAGGAAGAACAGCCTTGCGAGAGGTATTCTTGAGCTGGTGCGGTTGTTCTACTTAGCCTATATTTGGGTTTCACCTTGCTCTTCTCTTCCTTTTTCTTCCTTCTTTTCCCTACTCTGGGGTGGCTAGCTCTATTTATAAAGGCCCTGGGCCTCTCTCCGAAATAATGAGCGCGAATGGCGCCAACAATTGGCCATTTTGAAGGGGAACATCTAGTACAAGTTATCCTGACCAAAGGTGGTCTTCGGCTGCCAAAAGCTCTGGTGGTGACGCCGTCTTGGGCTCCACGGTGACCTCCGTCTGGCCGCCCGATTGGCCTTGGTCTCGTTGCACTGGAATGGTAACCTTTGCCTGATACCTTGGCCTGAGATTGCCTCCTTTGCACCAAAGGGGAAACAAGGACTCTGCGCAGGCCAGCGCCCGCCTGGCATTGATCGTCATGGCTTGCGTCACTGGATCCTCGCAAGGTCCCCTTGCATTGATCTCTCCGCCTCCTCGCGAGCCTGCCTGATGAGGACGCTCCTGAGGAAGCTCTCTGTCGTCCGTCCCGCGAGGCTTGGCCCCTCGCGAGGGTCTTGAGCTTGTGTTGATGAAGATGGGCCATCCTGGGCCCCCACTTAAGCCACGCCGCAGGCCGCATGCATGCAAGTCTGGGGACGCCTGTTCCCAGAACACCGACAACTCGGTTTGCGGTGAGTGGCATGCCGAGCGACCATGTGGGGTCGAGCCGTGGAGGATGGTGAGACACGAACACGAGAGACGTGATTTAAACGTTGGTTTTGCTCGATGCCGTGATCCAACGAAACGAAATGTTGGTTAATCTCCATTTCCATTTTTTCTCCGGAAAAACGGAAACTTTCCACTCCATTTTCAGTTATATTCCAAGGTTGCCCCGTTACAACATTCCATCAAATACAAAGGAAAACTAACACGCATGCTGATGCATCTCAATGATTCACACATCAAAGCCAATATTTACTTCACAACTAATAAAAAAGTTGTGAGAGCGTGTACGAAAGAAAAACTACTGATGGGGTCACTATGACTTAAACCCTAAACCCTAAACATGATTTAATTTCCTGGCTAGGTAGAACCTGTCGAAGGAAAGACGGCTGGCACCCTCGGATCATACGATGCTTTTGTGCAGTTCCACTACAATCGACCTGAGCATCCCTGATGGCAAAGATATTGAAGAAGTGTGATTAGAATAATAGTACTGGCACTAGTTCATGAGATATAAACTCATCACAAGTAGAAGTCGGGAGAAGTAGAGAAAGATTGACATGGAGATGGAGCTACGGCAGTGGAGCAAGCCGGCTCCAAAAGGAAGATGGACTACCTGGGACGTCGGGCTGTAGCTAGAAGGGCGGTTGGGACGCGGCATCGCCGTACCGCGGTGACCCCCGATTGGGACGCACCGACTATGGGTTTTCTCCCTCGCCGATGTCGACCGCGTCTACGTAGAACATTGTTCCCTTCCCCCAGCTGCGGGATCAGGCCTGTCGTTCTATGCTTGTGAAGAGAGCAACCTAAGCAAGCAGGCTTGTGGCTTAGGCTCCTGCTAGTGTATATATAGTGGTTTTCTTTTTCTCTCCATATCAACCATTTTATATTGCGTACGTGTTATTCAAGAGTGAAATGATGGTTGCTTCTTCCGACTAACTTACTGTGTGATTTGACTTCTCCTTAGTGGCCCCTACACATACTCCCCCTACGTGTATGCAACAGTCACACGTACACATGGACGCAAAAACGTGCACGACACCCTAATGCATGCATGTTAGAGCACACGACAAAACACACACGGTCACGCTCAAGTGCTCAACCTACATGTGCATGCACACACATACTCAGTCAGGGTGAGCTAGTGACCGTATAAACACCGAAAAATATATATATTGAGCGCAATGAGCATATTATGAAGTCCACTGACCATATTTTTACAAATATATAGTGACGGACAGTGTATTTATCTTGTTTGAAATTAAGCCACATTAACCGGAGAGGAGTTAGTATGGACTAGCATTACTTTGTTGTGTCCCGTCAACTTGCCGAACAAGGAGAAGGTTGCAGGACAGGAGAAGCTTGCGCGCGGTGGCTCGCAGGATAAGGAGAAACTTTTGAGTAATGCAAGCTCTCCCTCGCTCAAGCGGTTGACGTGCAACAGTTAATTCGGTGTCAGATTGCCAGAAGCATACACTATACTACTAGTGCTATTATTGTTCGACTTCCCGAATAGGAGAACAACCAAGCGCAAAGTTTACTAGTACTACTACTATAGTCTATAAAGGTACATAGTATACTAGTACTAGGAACCAGATGGAGGAGCGTCTGCACTCTTATTATAATTTTAAAATGTGATAAAGCAATCTTCAACACATTTGTTTCTCTTCGAGGGTTCTCGCATGTGATAATGCAAGTTGATTGCATGGACCACTCGCCACAATTCTCGCTTAATTCTGGCTCATATCCTGTTACAAATAGGAGCGCTCGATAATATTTCCTCTTTTTTTGTTATTCAGCATGTAAACAGGTCAGCAAACCTTGCGGCGCATCTTTGTGCGAACCGTGCTTGCTGCACTTTGAATGTGGCCGTGAGCTGGCTTGATGAAACACCTTGCTTCCTACTTCTTTTTTTGCGGGGTACCTCGCTTCCTAGTGACCAGTGTCTTGGCTGATCGTCCTAAGAATGCTTATATATGAATAAATCTCTCTCATTTACCCGCAAAAAAGATTAAGCCATATTAACCGGAAAGGAGGGAGTATGGGCTAGCACTACTTTTTGGTGTGTCCCGTCAACTCGCAGAACGAGGAGAAGCTTGCAGGAAAAGGTGAAGCTCGCTTACGCCTTTTGACTAATGCAACCTACCCTCGGTGGACATGCATTAGTCCATTCGGTGTCAGAATGTCAGAGGCATACACTGTAATACCCAACATGCGGAGTACCATCATTGTTCGACTTCACGAAGAGGCAAGAGCCAAGCGCAGTAGTACGAGTTGTACTACTACTAGAACCGCATGGTGGAGCGTCTATACTCTTATTTTTTATCTCTGATAAAGTACACGTTTTTCCGGAGAAGGGCGGAAAACGGCAGCCTAACATATAATGAATGATATCGATCAACCAACGATGCTTGAATATATCTTGGCCTCCGTGCGAGCCCGTCTGTGTGTTCTCGCCCCACGCCTCTCTCAAGGAACGGCGGGTTGGCTCTTTGCCGTCAATTGAGATCGGTTTGCTCACACTCATGTCCCTCATGTCAGTGATATGCCAAGAGGAGGTGCGTTGACCGACTGGCCATACGCGTACTTGGTTTTGCACCTTCATACTACTCCTCCCTCCGTCACAGTTTACAGGGCGCGCTTCATTATGATGCATTTTTCTCAATGCATTTCCACCACCAGAGAGACTTTAGGGTGTGGTAACCGCAATCAAGTCCACAATTTTCTCTCCATGTACTGTACTACTACGGAGTGGAGTAAGTGCATGCATGTGTGTACCCGGGGTGGAAGCACTGCATGGATGTGTGTACGCATTATTCCCTCTAGTAATAGACGCCGTGCTATAACTACCAATGCTATTTTTCAGGCCGATCGCTAGTCACCTTGGTCCCACATTTTTTTCTTTTTTCTGAAGCGCGTTGTATAAACAGTGACGGATGGAGTAGTATGAGCGGATTCAAAGAAGAGTGTATTGATGGTTGCTTCTTTAGAGCAACTTACACTAGGAAAGGCGGCGCAACGACCAGGCTGAGTCTCCCATGCGGTTGTGCACTACCCTCTCGGTTCTTAAATATACTCCGGAGTATTTGTCTTTCTAGAGATTTCAACGAGTGACTACTCAAATATTTGTCTTTTTAGAGTTTTCAAATGGACGGGCACATACGGATGTATATAGACATATTTTAGAGTGTAGATTCACTCATTTTGCTCCGTATGTAGTCACTTGTTGAAATCTCTAGAAAGACGAAAAGAATATTTAGGAACGGAGGGAGTACACATACGAAGCAAAATGAGTGAATCTACACTCTAAAATATGCCAGTTTGAAATTTGTAAAAAGACAAATATTTAGGAACGAAGGAGTATAATTTTGTGCATGGCACATGGACCAGGATGACGAAGAGGCTTCTGGCAATGCTATCAAGCTTCCATCATTTGTTTACATAATTGACGTACTATACAAATAATTTCCAGTGACATGAAATTGTACAATGGTGTGAGCTTTCAGCTTTTGTTTCGCGTGTCTTGCCATCGATGCCCTTTCGGAAACAATAAAAAACTAATTTCCTTGCTAATGCATGTCAATTATTAGCAGATCAGAGCTAATAATTACATCACAACTGAAGACAGAGTTGTGAGAAGGTTTTAAATTAAAATTCATCCATGCTTTCATTGGCAGCAACGTCCCCCCAGCTCTGTCTAAATCAACAAGGCATGTTGGGAAAAAAAGTAGCTGTCTGGAGCATGAAACATTCCGATCATTTTGTGCAGTTCCACTAAAATAGAGCTGACCGTCCTTGTTCCAAAGATATTAAGTGTGATTATGATAATAGAGGACTGCTGATGAAACAATAAACACACAAATAGAAGCCGGTAACCTTTGTAGTCTCTCTTAAGACTAACTAGTTGGAGAAGATTAGGCTCGGAGTTGGATGAGGAGGATAGAGCAAAATCAATCTCCCTTTGTGCAGTCGCACTGAAATGTAGAGACGTTACCCGTGTGACATTTTAGTACAACTACACAAAACACTCTTAAGAAAAAAGTGATTTGTGCAGTTCACCAAAAGGTCGCAATAGACACGAGGTGAAATGGATAGTCCTGTTTGCAAAAAAGAGGTAGAAAGGAAACAATTACTGGCCAATAACAGTTGATGACACATGCGACAACAAAAAAGAAGCATATTCCTTGTCCTAAGGGAAGATAACAACACGGTTGTGTTTGTCTAAAATGGTGTGAGGACGAGAATGCAATATGGAAAGTACGTCGGCCGAGCTACGTTTTGGGCAAAGAACTATGGAAGATCCACATGAAGCGACGTGGGAAGACGGGCAGTGGAGCAAGGCCGGAGGGGATACCTGGAGGTCGTCGGGATGTAACTAGGTGAGCGGCGGCCGGCGGAATCTGCGAGCAGGTGGCGTAGGCCCTGCCGCACCGGAGCTTGGTCAGAGAGAACGGCGTGTACCGCAGATCGGAACTTGCTGCCTCGGCGTCGTCGAACGGAGAAACGATGCACTTCCTCCCTTTCCCCCGGCAGACGGGATGCGGCCAGATCAATGACCAACGGTGAGAGAGAGAGAGAGGCTACCGCACTCCCTTTCCCCCGGCGAACGGGATGCGGCTGGATCAGTGACCAACGGTGAGAGAGAGAGAGGCCACCGCAACCTTGTGTGAGATACTCTGAAGAGCGACAAACCAGGCAGGCAGGCTCCATTGTATATAGTGAGCGGACTACCTTTTTCTCCATAAAAATCGTTTTATATTCTGTGTACGTGCCATTGAGCGCTATAACTTTATTTAAAAATAACACGGCAACGCGTCAAGTCGAACTTTGTTTCGTGCACGCGTGGTACCTCCCTAGGTAAACAACCGCTACAGGCATTCAAATTAGCACGTGGGCGGCCGTTTCATACAAAAATGAGCTCCACCGTGTACCCACGCGGGTGTGGCTGGTCACGAAGCGTGAGTACGTGCACGGTGCACCTATTCTCTTCTTCTATACGTACACCACCTACGTGGGGTTGTGTGAGAGAGATACAAACCTAGAGAGATATAGTGTGTGGGTTCTTGAGAGTTTTTTTTGGGGGGGGGTCAATAAAAAATGTAACATATGCAATGTGTGTGAAATAGAGTCCTGGATATAACATATATATAGAGGGGCGATCCACGAGAAGAGAGTGGAGGTATCATCGGCTTGAGGTGTCCATAGAATCGAAGAGAGGGATGATGTGTGTGTGTGTGCGCGCGTGCGATCGATAAAGAGTGCCATCAAATTTGTGTGTGCCCACGTCAAAGATATAGAGTGGCTGGCTTACTGGAACGTGAGATGGGACATGTGCAGTTTGTCTCTGTGGCATGCATACCTACATGCAGCGCTCGACTATCAGTGTGTGGTGGGGGAAGAGGGAGGCCCAATTAACTATAGAGGTACTGTCGTGGATTTGTCACGGCAGATGTCCTTAGTGTGAGGACTTAGTCGCGAGGCCAACGCATCTATGTGGTAGCTTGAGAGGGGTTGAGTGGGACGAGAGACGCAGGGCGGATCAACACGCAAGACAAGGATTTAGACAGCTTCGGGCCCCGGGAAACATCATCCGGTAATAACCCTACATGCTGTTTGAGGCTAGGTCTCATTATCATCCCGAGGGAGACGCCGTAAACCGGCTCTTGTGTCTAGCCCTAGAGATTAATGATTGCTTGTAGCTTCTAACTTGTCCCTCTTTGGGGAGCCCTGCCCCTCCTTATATATGTTGAAGGGGCGGTTTACATGTGGAGTCCTATTAGGATTAGGACTAGTCTATCTCTAATACAAACCGGATACAAGTCCTGGTCTTAACTCTTTGTAAGATAAATATTCCTTTCCTCTTAAACCGGCCCACCATAGTTGAACCGGCCTTCTAGGCCTTGGGTCTTGTCATCCGTCTGATCCGCTCGTCGGTTTACCAGTGAGTCATAACGACCAAGCGGATTGCTTGTAAACCGCCAAGGTCAGGGCGGGTCTTCAGATAAACCGCCAAGTCCGGCCGGGTTAACTTGCGGCCGGTTTACATCGCGGGGTATATCCCCGACATTAGCCCCCAAGTTTAGCTTGGATTCATCCATGGTAAACTTATGCTGCAAAATAAACATAAGAACAAATTTGACAGGTTGCGCTCCGGGTTAAGAATTCTTGTAAACCGGCACCTGATCATCCTTAAGTCCTTATCATTCCTCCTTCTAGAAAATCCAGGTTAATAACCAGCTTCATACTCAAATTGCTGACATTGGTTTCTCATAGAAAAATATTGTAAAGAATAATCCACTTGAGTTGGCTTCCAAAGCGCCGGTTTAAGAAATATTGGTCTTGTAATACTCATCTGATATTCAGCCGGTTTGAAAATGTAGACTCGTCGGTTTATCATTGTCAAGATTGCCGGTTTATAAGAACTGAATTCCAGGTCATGATTATTTCCAATGCCGGTTCATAATTGTTGTAGACACCGGGTCATAATGATTGGCTCAAAACAGAAAATTGGAAGATATTTCTCCCTTATATCCATATTACCTGTAGCCCCCAAGTGTCGGGTTGTCATGCTTGCAGCAACCTGGGACTTGTAATTGACTGATGCCCATAAAACTTCAACCAATGTAGCCCCCAAGGGCCGGGTTATTATGTAATAATCAGCAGGGACTTTGCAAATATAATTTTGTAAACTTTGAACAGCAACGTGTAGCCCCCAAGGGCTGGCTCAGTAAGATAATATTGAGCTGGGACTTTGATATATACTTCAATGAAAATGACATCATATGATGTAACCCCCATCATGGGCCTTGAATCCACGTCCACAAGGTTAAGAGCCATGTGCTTTACCAACTGAGCAGTGGACCCTTCAATATAATGGATAAAAAGCTTTGTACCTTGAATAGTTGACAGGAGCAATTGGTAGCCCCCAAGGGCCAGCTCATTACAATGTGATGAGTTGGGTCTTCAATAAGATGAGCAAAAATGACCTTGCATTAGCCCCCAAGTGTCATGGTGCATGCTTGCAGCAACATGAGACTTGCATATTTGATGTAATCTCAATTTTGAATAATGTAGCCCCCAAGTGCCGGGTTGTAAGCCTGCAGCGACTCGGGACTATTCCTTCAATTGTATAAAATGATAACCATTGCGCTAAAGCGACTTTGAGAACCTTAATCATAATATTAATAACCGTAATAAAAATCCAGCCATGTTGGCCATTCAAGATAATATAATCTCGTATGAAAACCTTTATTCATCCAATATCATAATGAAAATTCAGCCAAGTTTGGCTATTTGAATAATATAATCCAATAATTTATAAGCGCATGATTCCAATGGCGCAATCCAAATATATACTGGCGACTTATAGTCCAAAGCCAGACCGGTTTAATAAACACTGGATAATTTATCATCATACTGGCGACTTATTGTCTTAAAGCCAGGCCGGTTTAACAAACACCGGATAATTTATAATCATGCTTTACTCAACCTGTTTCTGCAAACAACAAGTTTTAAAGTGTCCTGGCGGTTTACCGCCGGACGGGTCATAATGCCCAACATATAACCTGGGTTTATAACCAAGGCTGCACTTAAAAACATGAAATATATCATACCTGTGACATTGAATCACATCGTTGGTTTACCAACTTTTTGTAGTAAGAGTGATAACCCCAATCTTGATTAATGATAACTCCTTCCATATTGCGCCGGTTTATGATAAAACCGTACCGGGTTGTGATAAACACCGGATTAACCATATATATACTGGTGACTTGTAATCAAACCAGACCGGGCTGATAATCTCCGGATTATAACTTGATCATGTACTCACAACTTGTAGTTGAAAGCCGAGCCGGGTTGATAAACACCGGTTTACTCCATAATAGGATGGTAACAGAAAATCAAACCGGGCAGATAATCTCCGGTCTAAAAATGGACCGTGTTCCGCCAATTTAGCTATTTGAACCGGTACAAAATACTATCGGTAAAAAATGCAAATAAAATAGCAACTTCTCAATAAAGGCTATTAAAGCAAAAGCAATGGCAACAACTTTTTGCAAAAGAAGAGCTCTACTGAGCTTGGTCAGATGGAATTACCATGGTCAGACGCAACCAAGCCCCCCGAAGGCGTAGCGATGGTGCCAGTCAGCCAGGACCCCAAAATGACGCGTGGCGTTACGCCGGCCAAGTGGTATTGCTATGGTTCGGGTTCGACCAAGCCCCCAAATGACTCTAAGGCCCGTAGGCCGACCAAGAGGCATGACCGGTTCAGACGTGACCATGTCCCCAAATGATTCTGGTTGCTTTCGCCGGCCAAGAGGTATTGCATCGGTTCGGACACGACTGAGCCCCCAAATGACTCTGGTGGCTTTCGCCGGCCAAGAGGTGTTGCATCGGTTCGGACGCGACCGAGCCCCCAAATCACTCTGGTGGCTTTCGCCGGCCAAGAGGTATTGCATCGGTTCAAACATGACCGAGCCCCCAAATGACCTCATAAGGATAGCTATGTTCTCTTTGGTTCGAATACGACCTATGTTTGAACAGGAAGCCTCAAGTGATCTTGTTAAGACTTGCAAGGGGTAAACCGGATGTTGCTTGAAAACAACCCCGTGTAACCACACATGATATAAAGAATAGATACCCCGCTTTATAAAGCGGGAGCCCCCATGTGATCAATAATATGTCAGGCCAATAAGGCAGGATACCCATGTTTGAACCGTGCATCATAGCAGCAGGTCTTCTTCGGTAATTTTTAACTTTTTGCAAGAGATAAATTCTTCTTGAACCGGGATTTTAAACCGGATATAGAGAGCTTCAAAGCTTTGTGGGAGACATCCTTCCCTTGAACCGGATCTTAAACCGGAATCTTCATTTTTAGCCGGAAATTTTCTGACGGCCTTGAAACTCGAACTTGCGAGAAGTTAATTCCTTTTTGAACCGGACATTGTTAAACCGGATTTGGGCGCTTCAGAGCTTTGTGGGAGAACAGATTTCCCTTGAACCGGATTGTAAACCAGATATTTGAGAGCTTCAGTGAGACTGACTTCCCTTGAGCCGGATTTTAAACCGAAATCCTTTCTGATGACCCGGATCTTCTTCATTGAGCCGGGATTTTGTAACTGTCATATACTTTCTAAGCCGGAAATTTTCTGACGGCTTTTAAACTTTCATCAATATAACAGTAGCATCCGGGATCGGGTTATCTTTCCCTTCATCGTCCTGGGTTTCTTAAACCGGCTGAAACTGGCAAGATTTGCTGAGTCATTTCATCGTAGCCCTCGATTCTCAAGGTGACTCGAGGAGTTGGCTTGAGATTCTCCAAATTTGACTGTGACATAACCCGACATAAGTTGTATATCATTGTTGTTGATAGCACGATATGAATCCATAGAAGGTTGAGGTGACTGCGGCAGGTTATAAATGATCCCTATGAGCCGTGTCAGCAACTCGGCCAATGGTTCCTTCCAACTGGCTGTTTCAAGCTTAACCAAACTGTAATGGCGGTGATCTGTGCACCTGCTCATTGAGCCATCCAGTGCAGACGGTGGTTTGATGATAATTTGCCTTCAATTTGACAGAAAACCGGGCTACCCAAGTTGTGACTTGCTTTATACTCAATAAACAATTCATGCAGACATGTGCGGCTCGGTATGTTGATGTAGACCGGACTGCGGGGGACGGCGGCCTGTGGACGCGCTATTGGGTAATTCGCATGGTCCTGACGAGTTGATGCGGACTGGATCGCGATAGAAACCGGCATGGGTTATTCAATAGCTCAGTGATATAATAATCCCTTTTTGCATGAACCGGTGGCCAAGGCGGACGGGCGAGTCAACCGGCGTGTCGACGTAAACCGGACGCGATACACGTGTCCGTAAATGGCATAAAAATTGTCCTGTGAAAAAATATTACAGGACAGAGTAGTTGTTCTTTGACAAAAAACAATAAATATTTAATACATAACTTTAGATGAATACCACCTGATGTTTGGACGGAGAGAAAAACGACCGCAGCATCAGAAGCGGCTTCAGAGTGATGAGTCGATCGCGGCCTTGTAAGACGGCACAGACGAGCCAGTTGTCCTCCGCGTTATAAACTGGTGCGGACGCGTGAATCAGCGGCGAGAGCGGACGGGCAAGTTGTCCGTGGCGTTTATAAGGTGGCGCGGACAGGCAAGTTGGCCGGCGTGTTGATGTAAACCGGCATGGATGGGCGAGTTAATGCAGACCGGGTCCGTAGAGGCGGCGGCTTTTTGCCCGTCCATTGAACAACGATCAAACGCAATCCCGGCAAGTCGATGTAGACCGGGCTGCAAGGGCGGTGACTTGTAGTCAAACCAAACTGGGCTGATATGCCACGGACTATCGCCGGGCGGAACATTATCAGCCCGTGCTTCATTCTCGTGGTATAAATCACATCTGTAGTGAATAATTATCCTGTATACAAAAATATACAGATCAAAGTAATTGTTCTTTGATAAAAAACAATATACTGCGGACTTGGCGTACCAGCTGGCCAAGGCAAAGATAAACTGCTCTTTGACAAAAAATAATATGCGCTAATAAAATATATTTTGGATGGATATCACCTGATGTGTTTAAGCCGGAAATAATAGTAATTTTCCCTTGATGGCCGGAGTACTGGAACTTGCATCTCGCATGATAGAATCCATTATCCACGCGAGGGAGGTACTTCCCAGGCTTGAGCAAAGTAGTAGTAGCTTTTTGGTCGAACCTGTAATGAAAACGGCGACTCGCGGCGGCGTGCAGACGCATAACCCGAACTCTCGCCTCAACCTTGCTCGCGCTGCTCAAACCGGCTTTCTTTATGCGGAAATTTGCAAACTTCTCAAACTAAAAAAGATCCCTCCAAGAACTCAACACCATCGTGCGCAGGCCCCACGGTGGGCGCCAACTGTCGTGGATTTGTCACGGCAGATGTCCTTAGTGTCAGGACTTAGTCGCGAGGCCAACGCATCTATGTGGTAGCTTGAGAGGGGTTGAGTGGGACGAGAGACGCAGGGCGGATCAACACGCAAGACAAGGATTTAGACAGCTTCGGGCCCCGGGAAACATCATCCGGTAATAACCCTACATGCTGTTTGAGGCTAGGTCTCATTATCATCCCGAGGGAGACGCCGTAAACCGGCTCTTGTGTCTAGCCCTAGAGATTAATGATTGCTTGTAGCTTCTAACTTGTCCCTCTTTGGGGAGCCCTGCCCCTCCTTATATATGTTGAAGGGGCGGTTTACATGTGGAGTCCTATTAGGATTAGGACTAGTCTATCTCTAATACAAACCGGATACAAGTCCTGGTCTTAACTCTTTGTAAGATAAATATTCCTTTCCTCTTAAACCGGCCCACCATAGTTGAACCGGCCTTCTAGGCCTTGGGTCTTCTCATCCGTCTGATCCGCCCGTCGGTTTACCAGTGAGTCATAACGACCAAGCGGATTGCTTGTAAACCGCCAATGTCAGGGCGGGTCTTCAGATAAACCGCCAAGTCCGGCCGGGTTAACTTGCGGCCGGTTTACACCGCGGGGTATATCCCCGACAGGTACAATGGCTTGTATATGTGTGGAGGAGGAGAGAGGCCTACCTCATGTATTAAGGAGATCGATCTGCCTCACGTATTAAGGGAGATCGATCGGCATACATGCATATGTGCAGGAGAGGAATAAGGTTGGGAGAGAGATAGAGCTAGAGTGTTGGAGGGGGTGGTAGTGGAGTTGCTTCTAACAAATGGTGGGATAGGCTTGCTAGACAAATGGAGGGCACGCCCGCAATATCAATAAGAGAGGAGATGGCTGCTTGTTGTCTGTGCATGTGCATGTGAGAGACGGGTCAGGAGGCATGCATGAATGATGAGGGGGGACGATGTGGCTATGGTAAGCAGACGTAACTACATAGGAAGATCAATCGCCCTTTGTTAGAGAAAGGAGAGACATAACTTGTGAGGTACTCGATCGATGGGGGGCTAGTTAAAGTCGATCTAGGTATATGTTGGGAGATCGATCGGTATACATGCATGTGTGTGTTAGAAGCAAATGAGGCACAAGGAGAAGGATAGAGAGAGAGGGATGCAAGTAGGAGGTGGTACGAGAGGCATACTATATCGAGGGGGAGGAGTGTGCGGGTGCGAGAACGATGAAAAGAGTGGTGGGAGTGAGGCATGGACGGTGACAAGAGAAGAGGGGAAGCTTGTGTTTGTGCTAGGCACACCTGGCTAGAGAGGCATATCGATCGATGTGTGCCATAAAGAAGGAGCTGGGGGGCCTACACACACCATGGGTGAACGACCTAAAGTGAAAAGACGAATTTGCGCGATGGAGCTAGAGAATGCTGAGGGAGGGTGAGAGGGATGCGGGCGTGTGCATGCACAAGAGAAAGTTAGCGCTAGCTACAAAGATAAGAGGGTTGTGTGGGTGTAAAAGACGAATAGAGATCATATATACTTCATTATAAAAAGCGAATTCGGATATTTGAAGAATTTATCATAGTGTTTCAAACCGACGCATGTGTGAATATATATAACGGTGATACACATGGTGTGGTTATGAACATGTTATACTACATTTAATATATTTTATCTCTACTCTTATAAAAAAACGGAGTTGTTGATGATGGTGTGCCTGCCATCTTGCATTGTAGGCCGTCCGATTTATATCTGGCGGATAGCAAGGAAACTATGATGGTTGAAGTTGGCAACAATCATGATTGTAGATTCTTATTGAAATAGAGAAACAAATTCAAATTTAGTTCGAATTTCAGCGGTAGTATAGACATTTGGAATGCACTAAAATGTTGGTATGAGTAGGTTACTTGAATTATACAGCAAGCAAAAAAAATTAATCGGACATAACATGGATTCATACTCCCTCCTTCCATCTATATAGGGTGTAATGAGATTTTTAAGACCGCCTTTGACTATTGACAAGATTAATAGTACATGACATGCACAATGTGAAAATTATATCATTGAAAGAACCTTTCACAAACGAATTTAACGGTGTGCTTTGTGTAAGTTGCATGTTAGCATATATCATTGCTCTAATATTTGGTCAAAGTTAGCATCGGAAAACGCATTAGGCCCTATATAGATGGAAGGAGGGATTAGCTTTGAATAGCATTTGTATAGTAAAACGGGGCAAGACTCTCTCTTTGTGTGGTGTGAATAGTTTTATTTTTTTCTTTTTCTTTTTGGTTGAGGGAAGTGCCAATGGATTTGGTACGTACAAGTAAAATATTACTACACGTTAGGCTTGTCCCTAAAATTCAACCCGCGTCTTGTTATATCCCGAAAATCTAGAGATCGTGCTCCCAAAACTGGCGCCTTCACAACCCGCACCTTGCTATCCTGAAATTACAACGCGCGTGAAAACTCCCTCCAGCTGCCAAATCCCAACAGGCGAAATCCCCCTTCTAACCCTGAGCCGAAAGGGCCGCTAGTTCAAATCGGTGGGGGTACTTTTGTAACACACCCTACATTTTGGACAAGCGCGTCCCTAAGTCATTCTTCACCCCTCCCATCACCCCCTTTTCGCCATTCGAAATCCCAGGACGCCATAACCTCTCCGCTCCAGCCACGAAACCCCACCCTCCTCCGTCCGCCACGTCACCACTACCCAGCCGGAGCCTCTTCCCCGACGACGTCGTCCACCGCAACAGCTCAACGTCCCTCGTCCACCTCCCCGGATGAGCATTCGTCGTCCATCTCGTCGTCCCGCTGGTTCAGCCGCCCCGTCCTCCACCTCCAAGGAGCTGCTTCGACGATCGCCTCGTCTATCGTGGCTGCTCCATCCCCACAGCGCCGCCTTAACCTGCTCCAACGGAACCGCAGCATCCTCATCGACTCCTTGGACGAAGCCGAGGCCTACTCGGCGCCACCAAAGAGGTTGTACACTCATCGCATTACACCTTCTCCTTAACTCGACCTCCCAGCGCCGACGGTACTCCATCCCGCACCCCCATGGAGCGGCTACCTTGAAGCCGGCGCCGCGGGCGACATCTCCATGGCGGCTCTCCCCCAGTGCGAGGCCCCTTCAGCGGCGGTGGCCATACCAGCCGGATCTGCTACTGCTGCTCCGGCTCTCGCTCGATCGCTTGCTCGCCCAGCTGCTGTTGCTCTCCCCCTCGCTAGTGCTGCTGCTCTGCTCCGATTAAGCCACACTTCAGTCGACTGAATCGACTTTTGGGTCAGTCGATTTTCAGGGGTTGGGGGGGCTCGCCGGAGTTAAGGAAGAACCACCCGCAGCAGGGACGGGGGCTCGCTGGAGAGGTACCCCACTATCTATCTTAGGGTTCAGGGTGGGCGCGGGGGGCCTAGAGGGTTGGTCGGGGCGGCGGTGGCGAGTTGTTTCGGGGAGGCGAGGCGGCGCTGGGGACGACGGTTCGGCCGGTGGTGGCTGGCGGCTCAGGGGGGTGCAGGTTGAAGATGAACTGCAGGCCCTCCCTAAACTACATGGCAAGTGCCTCTCTGCTACCATTGCGTTCAGTTTCGACAGTAGCATTCAGATTCCACATTAAATTTAAGTTTCGACAGTTAAGTTCAGAGTCAACAGTTTTTACCTCATCTGTTTTAGTCAGGTGGTTTTTGGTGATGTTAATTTTACATCCATTTTACATGATCTATTCGAGATTCTATTAGAATCCCACTTGAGATTGACGATGTCTGTCTTGTGCTGCTTCAGCCTTGACGTCTTACGGCTCACTGGAGCTGCTCCAACGACAGAACGATCCATCACAACAGAGCACTGCCCTGGACGCCGTCTACAGATTCCTCAGATCTTCCTCCACACCTCCGACAGCCACCTCTGCCTCAACTGCTTCAGCGACCAACCCAATGATGTTGAGGTCGACACGGCTACGGCAAAGAGGTTGTACACTTGTTGCATCACTTATTACTATACATTCACTTTGATCTATTAGGGCTATTTTGGTTCAACGGAAAAACGTCGATCCACTGGTTGTTACCATCACTCTAAATTTCTGCATGCTCTCCTAATCTTACCATTTTTTCGTATGCATGTGAGATATTGTACACAGTCATGCTGAACATGTAGAGAAAAAGAGAAGATTTTTGCGCGGCAATACAATATCATGCAGACATCGCTCCATGGTGGGTTCAATGGAAAACCCTCCCCACCCCTCTCCAGATTGTAATCCAGAGGATGATATCTATTTTGAGGCGGATTCAGACACCGCTGACCACTCCTATTTACCCCCCAAGGTGTTTGCTCTACCTTGGCATGATGATGTTAGTCATATCATGCATATGTTGCCTTGCAGTTCCTACTTTTGACATCATATATGCCATCTGCTTAGTTTAGACATGTTCTGTAATGCCACCTGTTTAGTTTCTATACATATATGGGAATTATGCAGTCTCATGTCTTTTAGCCAGCCATAATATATGTGAAATGTGCAATGCCATCCTGTTTAACAAGGCATCATATATTCGAATGATATCTTGCCCATCCTTTTCTTCATTACATTTCCATTTGTCGACAATGTTTGTACATTAAACTACTCTTCCTGTGAATCAGCCATTTGGGTGGGAGATGGAAAAATCTAGAGTGAAAACAAGGCCTTCAGAGCAGACAGTGCTACCTGTCGAAGCAGATCTCTTGTTGGGTCCCGATAGCTCCTCAGAGATGGGTTCAGAGACAGTCGACCAGTCCTATTCCCCCACTTAGGTGTATGCTCTAACTTGGCACGGTTATACTGCTCATGTCATGCATACGGTGTCTTGCATTGTGTAGTTTAGACATCATATACACAATATTCAACACCATGTTCTTAGTTCAGTCATCATATTGAATGCCCTCTGTTTAGCATATAAATCACATATGTGAATTAAATGATGCGATCCTGATTACTTAGATAACATGTAGGTGAATTATGTCATGTGATCCTGTTTAGTTATTCATCATATCTTTGAATTATGTTATGCTATGCCACTAGTAGAAAAACGGTCAAATGTGAAGAATATTAGTGCCGGTTTGTACAAAAACCGACACTAATGTGATCAATATTACCGGTTTGTGGCGGCGATCAATAGTACCGGTTCGTAATGAACTTTAGTACCGGTTGGTGGCAGGCTGGCGTCAGGCCAGGGCCCCACGAGCCCCTTTAGTGACGGTTTGTGACACAAACCGATACTAAAGGTCTAACCTATAGTACCGGTTTGTGTCACCAACCGGCACTAAAGAGTCTTAACCTATAGTCCCGGTTGAAGACACAAACCGGCAATATAGGGCAATTTTCAAACTCTACCCCCCCCCCCCATGTATCACCATTTCAGTTTTGAAAAAATCAAAAGAAAATGATAAAAACTTCAAAAAATAAAATCCTTCAAGAGGTAGTTATATTACTGCATCTACTAGTTAGGAAAATTTGAAAACTTTAATTTGGACATGTTTTGCAAAAAGTGTAGGGAAAATGTAAAACGGCTATAATTTTTGCATACGATGTCGAAAAAAAGCGTATAATATATCAAAAAATTCAGCACGAAAATCCACATCCGATGGGGACGGCCTACGGCCTGTTTGGAATTTATTAGAATCCTCAAATTCCAAAAGGAAGAAAAGATATGGTCAAATTTCAGTTTTTTTTTAAAAAATTGGTTAAATCTGGTCAAACTACTTATTCAAGAAGTATTAATGTTACTTCATAATTATTCAAGAATATTAGTGTTACTAAATAATTATTTCAATTTTTTGAATTTTGGTCAAATCTGGTCAAACTATGGTCAAACTGTGGTCAAACTATGGTCAAACTTATTCAAGAAATATTAGTGTTACTAAATAATTACTGTTTTTTAGAATAATAGTTTCAATCTCAAACGGTGAAATGTGTGACTTCATGGTCAAGCTAAACTCCTGAGGGTTAATAGGATTGACATCTTACTATTGTCAGGTAAACAACAAGTGCAGACTCGGAAACGAAGGAGAATAGAACCCGAAAGTTAAGCGTGCTCGGGCTGGAGTAGTGAGAGGATGGGTGACCAGTCGGGAAGTTAGATGATTTGGAATGAGTGATCCACACTTGAGCAGTTAAGAGAGGTGATTAGAGATTAAATCATCAAATAATTCAGAAAAATTAAAAACTGAAAAAAAATCATAAAAAAAATTCAATTTTTTAAAAAAAAAACCTTTAGTACCGGTTGGTAACACCAACCAGTACTAAAGGTCCCCCATACCAGGGCGCGAGCTCACGCCACGTGGTTGGCCTTTAGCGCCGGTTCGTGATGAACCGGTACTAAAGGGGGGGCCTTTAGTGACCACACTTCAGTGCCGGTTGTGGAACCAGCACTAAAGGGCCTTACGAACCGGTGCTATTGCCCGGTTCTGCACTAGTGTGCTATCCAGTTTAGGTAGACATCATATATGTGAAATTATGTCATGCTATCCGTTTTAGTTAAACAATATACATGTCAACTATTTCATGCCCTCTTTTTTCCACACTATCTATTGCATCTGTCTCTCATACAATGTCTGTACATTCAACTATGTTTCCTGTTTATCAGCCATTTGAATTGGAGCGGGTGATGCCAGTATCTAGCGGACTAAAAACACGGTCTTCAAATAAAACAGTGCTACCTCTTGGGGGAGATAGCACCCCGGTTGTACATGCACAAGAACCAGCCCTACCACACATAACCCAAACTCTCGCAGATTGTACCCCTACTGCGATGGACAGAGAACCAGCTTCACCCAATCTAACCCCAACCCCAGCCAATAGTATCCCAGTTCCTGTTGACATAGCATCATCTCCACAACAGAGCTCCCAAACAAGAGCAGTTAGTAAGGCAGCTCCAGTGCCCAAAGGGCCAGTACTATCACGGCGAACCCCAACTCCACCAGTTAGTACGCATATTCCTGTGGAGGAAGCACAACCAGCTAGTCGTAGTTTAGCATCTATCGCATTTGATGTTGTTAAATCGTATGTGCGTATCTTCCCAGCTTGGAAATATTATACTGAAGATGAAGGAAAAGGCCAGTTGCAGGTGTTTATCCAGGATTTATGTGTAAGTAATGTTATTCATGGCAATTACTTTGCTTCGTCCCATACATCCTACCTCCATGATGGTTATAATACAGCTAATTTCCCCATTTTTCTCTATAGAGAAGGACCGATTTGGAAACTCAGGATGAGGTAACATGTGCTAATACCTCTGCTATCTTCAAGAATGCTTGGTGGCAGTATCGGAATTCCCTAAAGAAAACGTACTTCACCGGCAAAGAAACTCATCAAATTCCCTTACGTTCTCCTGAGACACATTTACTAGACGATGACTGGGAACGCCTTGTTCTGTACTGGTCCTGAACCAATAATGTGCTAAGGTCTATGAGCTCATTTTCTATTTTTAAGTATTATATCCTTGCATCTTACTGTACTCTGTTCATGTAGAAGAAGTGCCAAAACCTGAAGAACAACTGTTCTAATTTAAGATTCCATTGCTATCATAGTTCAAAAAAGCGCTAGGCGTTAATTGTGTGTTTTGCCACCGCCTTGCGCTTTACTGACCAAAGCGCATGCTTATGCGCAGTTATGCACAGATTATGCGTAGCTACGCGCAATGCGTTTTGCAAACGCCTAGAGCCCAGGCGCGCTTAAGCGCTCGCTTAGGCGCGCCTTTTTAAACTTTGATTGCTTTGCTCTTGTATCACTGTATTTACTCATACAAACTTACTTTTAAATTGAAGGATCCAATCGAAACTCCAATGGCACAACAGGTATGTTCACGCATGTTTCTTTTTCAGGATTGCTCTTATCAATAGCTCTGTTGATTTCAATTTCAACTATGTATACAGTTGACTTTCATATCATGCACATTACTAGCATCGCAACAGAGACAATAGTGTTGTTGTACATGTAGACCCATGGTACCCATCTGAAATCTTGTTGTGTTGTGTAGTTTCCCACGCTTTGTATTCTTTCACGGCTGCTTTGTCTTGAACTGATATGATTTGAAGCGTGTCCCTATTTTGATTTGGCAAGACAATGCAGTGACCATAGGACATAGATATATGTTTGTTTGATGCTTTTATTATGTACTAGTATTTGTCAATAGAAGACTTGGTAGTTTAATCCTGTCCACCTTACTAATGAACTGGTTCACCGAAATGAGTTTCGTATACTAGTACATGCTAAACTTGTTATGTGTCTACTTGTTTCTTCTTTCAGAATGCTGACAAAATATTAGGGAAGAGTGCCTTATTAAGCAATGGTAAAGGAAGTAATGTAGATAAGGTTCAGGATAGTGACACATCCTTTTTGGTCTCCAACATAGCTAATAAAACAGCTAAGGAAGACTATCTTGAAGACAGCGAGACAACCCCAAAGTCCTGTCTTGGTTTAGTGTTCGAGTTACTGGCCACTACCGCTTGTACAAGCTATTCAAACTCACTGTCTGAATCAGTTCGGTTTCTTGAGTCTCAACTACAAGCTGAAAGACACCAATCAGTTGTGCTGCGACAAGAAGCTGAAGGACTGCGGAAGTCCCTGGAGCATTCAGATGCATACTTTCTAGTGCAACAGCAAGCGTTGGAGGATTTTAGCGCCAAACAGGACAAAGCTAATCAGCTTGCTAAGCTTATTGCCAGCATGGTGGATACCCAGGAGAACGTTTCTTGAGCTCTTCTGAAGTTGTTTTAGTTATGCTCTTGTTTTGCTGCCGTGTTTATATGCACTGGTGGCCAATTTTGACGGCCAGTGTATGTAATGTGCTGCTTTGTTCCCTATATTTGCACTGGTGGCGAACTTTGATGCCTAGTGGATGTAATATGTGTAATAGCGGTAATAGGCTAGCGTTAATTGCTTGCTTATTTATTTCCTTATTGTCTTGTTTAGTTGTTTGCTTGTAGTCACTGCAGTTCTTTTTCTGTTTTTTTCTAGTGGCCACAATAGCCTATTTTTGGTAACTAGGCCAAAATAATCATGGCAACACACGGACTGTTGTAACCATGGACCTCCTGCAGGCCGTATGATCCATGGGCCTTCGTCCGGCCGTAGGATCCATCGGCCTACTATACGGGCCTTAGGGTCCATTGGCCTTCTACGGGCCGTAGGGTCCATGGGCCTTCTACGGGTCGTACGATCCATGGGCCTTCTATGGGCCGTACTATCCATGGGCCTCATACGGGTCGTAGGATCCATGGGCCTTCTACGGGGCGTATCATCATTTCGCCAATCATGGGATGTACTATTCGTGGACCATAACGGGCCGTTAATAGGCCGTATTTGATAACTGAAAACAGCCCAACAGGTTTTTTTGACATGAAAACGGCCCAACGTATTAACGGTCCGCAAACGGGCCGACTGTAACGACGGGCTGAATTTGGCCCACAAGCAAAAAATGACAGTAACGGGTCGTATGTAACCGAATGCTGCAAATGAGCCCAAGAATCAATGGGCCCTGAAAAGGACGAAAGATAACTTGGGCTGGAAACGGCTAAATGGAATAATGGGCCGTTAATGGGTATAAAGTGATACACTATTCATTACGGGCCAGTTTCACCACGGGCCGTTAATGGGCCAAGAGTTACAGAGGTCCTCATATGGGCCGAAAGAAGTCGTGGGCCACACATGGGCCGGAAGTTAAAACGGGCTGAATCATATTGGACGGCCCAGATGACGCTACTGGGCCTAATTCGGATAGGGCATAACGGGCACTGGGTTAGCGGGCTATAAATGGGCTATATGCGAACATGCTGTTAACAGGCTTTCCGTGGGTCGGCCCGCCACCTTTTGACCAAGTCAAACGGGCTAGCCTTTTCACGGGAATGGGCCTCTGTTTGGCCGTGCCACGTGCCGCCGTATCATAGGCGCCTTCGGTGCAATGAGCGGATGGCATCTGTCCCAACGGTGAGCCGACACGTGTTTCCTCCAGCCAATGATGATTTTACACGTGGAAAATCCCCATTGGTTGGGGCTGTTAACGGGTTATCGGATCCAAAACCCGACCCAATAGCTTAACGACGTTCCGTTATGGTGGATGCCACGTGTCGGTCACCCTTGACGAAAGCACTTCTGTGATGCGCGATTTATCATCATGGAAGTGGACACTTCCATGATGATAATTTTGGTAATGTCATGGAACACTTCTACGACATCACATGTATGACTATCTTGATTCTGTCATAAATTTGTCATGGATGTACATGCATGACAGAAAACGCGACCTACTGTGACAAACACGTATCATCACGGAAGTGTATTTTTTTTGTAGTGATAGCTTCGAGTAAAATACCGATGGTCATTAGAAGAAAGAGGGGATGCCACTCGGGGCATCCCCAAGCTTAGTTGCTTGCTTCTCTTTGGATACTAGCTTGGAATGCCATGGGCATCCCCAAGCTTAGACTCTTCTTACTCCTTATTCCTTCATCCATTGTAAGATAACCCAAAACTTGAAAACTTCAATCACACAAAACTCAACAAAACCTTCGTGAGATACGTTAGCATAAGAAAGCAAATCACTACTATAAGTACTGTAGCAAACCAATTCATATTTTATTCTTGCATTATATCTACTGTATTCCAACTTTTCTATGGCAAAAACTCATCAAAGAAAACCATAGAATCATCAAAACAAGCACACAATGCAAAGAGAATAGAATCTATCAAAAACAGAACAATCTGTAGAAATCTGGATATTTCTAATACTTCTGAAACTCCAAAAATATTGAAAAATTAGGAAAACCTGAGAAATTTGTATATTAATCTTCTTCAAAAAGAATTGGTATTTTATCACACTCTGGTTAAAAATGAGAATTGTTTTCCCGACCGCCAAAATATCTGTTTTTCAGCAAGATCAAACAACTATCCCCCAAGAAGATCCTAAAGGCTTTACTTGGCACAAACACTAACTAAAACACCAAAAACACAATCATAACAGTAGCATAATTGTGCAAACACTCAAGAACAGAAATCAAAAGCAAAAATAAATTTTATTCATTGGGTTGCCTCACAACAAGCGTTGTCATTTTACGCCCTTAGCTAGGCATAAAGCAAGGATCTACGTTTTGTCATCCTTGTCCAACTCTTCAATCAAACACTTAGAATTCTTCAAAGGTTTACCATAAAGATTTTCAACGACAATACTCCTAGGAACAAATTTAAAGAATTCATTCTTGCCCAAGGGATCTCTTATAACTTCAACAAAATCCGGGTGAATACTAATCATTTTAAGATTTTCTAGACTGTTATTACTAGAAGTAGCACCCTTGTTCTTAGTGACTTGAGTAGTATTGCCAATCTTTACGGGAGTTTTTTCAATAGTTTTAGTGGAAGAAAAAGGCATACTTAAATTACTAAAGATTTCTTCCAGTTTATCGATCCGGGATGGGCTTTCTTCAATTCTTTCATGAATCATGGTCCCCTTTTCTTTTAACAACTTAAAAACTTCTCCCACTTTTAACCCAAACTTAGTATCAATATTATGCATACTTTATCCAAATTTTCAATGTGTTTTTCAGTGAGCATTTTATTTTCAATAGCATCTAATCTTTCCATGACATGCTCAAGAGTGATAGGTGTTTCATTATTCATAAGAGGTGGTGAGCCTACCAAATTTCCCATAGCATTAAAAGCATCAAGAGAAGGACACATCAAGAAATTCCCACCGGTAATCGTATCAAGGATGAATCTATACCAAGTTGTGATGCCCACATAAAAACAGCAAAGAAGAACAACGGTAGATTGCTTATGGATAGATCTATTATGAGCGTTGCAAATCCTATACCAAGCATCTTTAAATTTTCTTCTCCCCTTTGTTTAAAGTTGAGAACCTCGTACTCGGGAGTCTATGCAATAGAGGAAGAACTATCCATGACGACAATAATGGCAAACAAGATTGCACACAAAAACAGATCCGGCAAGAAAACGGCGAACGATAAAGAGGGCGAATAAAATGGCAATTTTTTTGTGAAGTAGGGGAGAGGAAAACGAGAGGCAGATGCCAAATAATGTACACTGCCAGGAGATGAGATTTGTGATTAGGAGCCAGGTAGATGTTGTTCCTTTTGATGTCTCCTAGGACTACGTCGGTATTTCCCCAAAGAGGAAGGGATGATGCAGCGCAGCGACGGTAGGTATTTCCCTCAGTGATGAAACCAAGGTTATCGAACCAGTAGGAGAACCAATCAACACTACGTAAACATCACCTGCACACAAAGAACGAATACTTGCAACCCGACATATTAAAGGGGTTGTCAATCCCTTTCGGGTAAATGCGCTAGAAATTGGCAAACGGACGTGAGAGAGTTGTAAATATTGATAGATCGAACGCCAAATAAAATAAAGTGCAGCAAGGTATTTTTGTATTTTGGTTTTAATAGATCAGCAAATAAAAGCAAAGGAAAATAGATCGCAAAGGCAAATATATTAAAGAAGAGACCCGGGGGCCGTAGGTTTCACTGGTGGCTTCTCTCGAGAAAAATAGCAAATGGTGCGTAAAAAAATTACTATTGGGCAATTGATAGAACTTCAAATAATCATGACGATATCCAGGGAATGATCAGTATATAGGCATCACGTCCAAGATTAGTAGACCGACTCCTACCTGCACCTACTACTATTACTCCACAGATCGACTGCTATCCAGTAAGCATCTAGTGTATTAAGTTCATGGGGAAACAGAGTAATGCAATAAGTACGATGACATGATGTAGACAAGATCTATTTGTGTAGAAATAGACCCCATCTTGTTATCCTTATTGGCAACAATACATACGTGTCGGTTCCCTTCTGTCACTGGGATCAAGCATCGTAAGATCGAACCCATCACAAAGCACCTCTTTCCATTGCAAGGTAAAGATATCAAGTTGGCCAAACAAAACAAAAATATCAGAGAAGAAATACGAGGCTATAAGAAATCATGCATATAAGAAATCAAGAAGACTCAAATAGCTTTCATGGATAAAAAGATAGATCTGATCATAAACTCATAGTTCATCCGATCCCAAGAAACACACCGCAAAAAGAGTTGCATCATATGGATCTCCAAGAGACCATTGTATTGAGAATCAAATGAGAGAGAGGAAGCCATCTAGCTACTAATTATGGACCCGAAGGTCTACAAAGAACTACTCATGCATCATCGGAGAGGCACCAATGGAAGTGGTGGACCCCTCCGCGATGGTGTCTAGATTGGATCTGGTGGTTCTGGACTCTGCGGCAGCTGGAATTGATTTCTGTCGACTCCCCTAGGGTTTCTTGAATATTGGGGTATTTATAGAGCAAATAGTTGGTTCGAGAGGCACTCGAGGTTGGCACAACCCGCCAGGGCGCGCCTGGGCCTCCAGGCGCGCCCTGGTGGGTTGTGCTCCCCTCGGAGCACCCCTAGGCACTTATCCAGCCCACTGGATGTCTTCTGATCCCAAAAAAACCCACAAAAAGTTTCGCTGTGTTTGGACTCCGTTTGGTATTGATTTCCTGCGATGTAAAAAACATGCAGAAAACAGCAACTGGCACTTGGCACTATGTCAATAGCTTAGTACGAAAATGATATAAAATGACTATAAAATGATTGTAATGCATCCAAGAATGATAATATAACAGCATGGAACAATCAAAAATTGTAGATACGTTGGAGACGTATCATACGTACATGTCCAGCCGGGAATAATTGAGGGCTTCTATTTTCTATGCAGGATCAGGAACGAAGAAGATAGGGCCTTTTTCATAGGCCATACTTGGAAAGAATTAGCCAAGGTGTACCAGTTGGAAGTAGGCATGGAAATGTCCCTCGGACTAGTTGGTAAACCTAAACGTCACCTCCGGGTACGTTTGAGCACTGATCCAATAAGTCATCCGTGTAAGTATTCTGGCAAATATCAAGCAATTTTAACTAACAAATTTTCATTGGGCTGCTATGCTTAACAAATCTTATTTAAAAATATTTTCATTGGGTTACTCCACTCCCTTTAGTAACCTGGGAAGAGGTATGGTTTGTCGTCGGCTTTTGATACGTCTCCAACGTATCTATAATTTTTGATTGTTCCATGCTTTTATATTAGCCATCTTGGATGTTTTATATGAGTTATTAAGCTATTTATATCATTTTTGGGACTAACCTATTAACCTAGCCAAGTGCCAGTTGCTGTTTTTCCCTTGTTTTTGTCTTCTACAGAAAATCAATACCAAACGGAGTCCAAATGGAACGAAACTTTTTGAGGATTTTTCTTGGACCAGAAGGCACCCAGGAACCTTCAGGGCGGGGTGAGAGGGGCCACCAGCTGGCGACAAGCTCGGGAAGCGCGCCCTAGGGGTGGGGCGCCCCAGACTTGCGGGCCCCCTGATGCCAGTCCAACCCTAATCTCAACTCCATAAATAGCCAAATATTCCCCGTATACCATAGGGCACGCCAAAATTACTTTTCCACCGCTGCAAGTTTCTGTCCTCGTGAGATCCCATCTTGAGACATGTTCCGGTACTCTGCCGGAGTGGGATTCGATCATGGAGGGCCTCTACATCAACCTTGCTGCCCTTCCGATGATGTGTGAGTAGTTTACCACAGACCTACGGGTCCATATCTAGTAGCTAGATGGCTTATTCTCTCTCTTTGATCTTCAATACAATGTTCTCCTCGATGTTCTTGGAGATCTATTCGATGTAATCTTCTTTTGCGAATAGTTTATTGAGATTTGATGGATTGTGGGTTTATGATCAGATTATCTATGAATATTATTTGAGTCTTGTCTGAACTCTTTTATGTACGATTAAGATAGCTTTGCATTTATCTCCGATCTATTGATTTGGTTTGGCCAACTAGATTGATTTTTTTTGCAATGGGAGAGGTGCTTTGTATTGGGTTCAATCTTGCGGTGCTCAATCCCAGTGACAGAAAGGGACATGACATGTATAGTATTGTTGCCATTAAGGATAAAAAGTTGGGGTTTATTCATTTTGATGGGATCTATCCCTCTACATCATGTCATCTTGCTTAAGGTGTTACTCCGTTTTTGTTAACTTGATACACTAGATGCATGCTAGATAGCAGTCGATGTATGGAGTAATAGTAGTAGATGCAGGCAGGAGTCGGTCTACTTGTGACAGACGTGATGCCTATATTCATGTTCATTACCTTAGATATCGTCATAATTATTTGCTTTTCTATCAATTTCTCAAAAGTAGTTTGTTCACCCACCGTATGTGTTCTTTCAAGAGAGAAGCCTCTAGTGAAAACTATGGCACCCGGGTCTATTTCTTATTATATTATTTTCAGATCTATAAAACCAAAAACCAAAAAATACCTTGCAACAATTTATTTAACTTCATTTTATTTTGCACTTTTACTTATCTTTTATACGTATCTCTATCAAATCTCATCATTGCAAGTAATCGTGAAGGGATTGACAACCCCTTTAATCGCGTTGGGTGAAAGTGTTTGTTTGTTTGTGCAGGTGCTATCATTGGAGACTTGTGTGTTCCTCCTACTTGATTGATACCTTGGTTCTTTACCAATGGAAATACTTATCTCTACTTTGCTGCATCACCCTTTAATCTTCAAGGGAAAACCAACGCAAGCTCAAGAAGTAGTTGGAAGAATTTCTCGTGCCGTTGCCGGGGAGGATCTACATCAAGCCTACCAAGTACATATTGAGGGAGTCCTGGATTACGGGGTCCTCGGGTGTCCGGGGTATGTGACATGGGACAGATTCATGCGCTATGAAGATACAAGATGAAAGACTTTCCCCCGTGTCCGGATGGGACTCTCCTTGGTGTGGAAGGCAAGCTTGGCGAGCGGATATGAAGATTCCTTTCTCTGTAAACCGACTATGTACAACCCTGGCCCCCTCCGGTGTCTCTATAAACTAGAGGGTTTAGTCCTTAGAGGCAATCATAATCATACAGGCTAGACATCTAGGGTTTAGCCACTACGATCTCGAGGTAGATCAACTTTTGTAACCTCTATACTCATCAAAGTCAATCAAGCAGGAAGTAGGGTATTACCTCCGTCGAGAGGGCCCAAACCTGGGTAAACATTGTGTCCCTGCCTGCTGTTACCTTTGATCCTTAGACTCACAGTTCGAGACCCCCTACCCGAGATCTGCCAGTTTTGACACCGACATTTCTGCTTTCATTGAGAGTTCCACTATGTCGTCGTCGAGAGGCTCGATGACTCCATCGATCATCTACAACAATGCTGTCGGGAACGACATTTTTCTCCCCGGCCAGATTTTCGTATTTGGCGGCTTCGCACTGCGGGCCAACTCGGTTGGCCACCTGGAGCAGATCAATAGCTACGCCCCTAGTCATCAAATCAGTTTTGGAAATCTGAACTATGTCGTCGATGTCCGAGGAGACTCGATCTTCCAAGGGATCGCGGCCCCAACCACCGCTCCGGCCTTAGATTTGGAGCGCGTCACCAGGTCCGAAGACGGAGACTAGGGCCCGCCGGACTCTGCGGCTGCAGAGCTCAATATGGGAAAACTGGAGGAAGTCGTGTCACCGGCACCCATCATAAAGCCGGACTCTTTTCCGAACACTAGCCCTGGAACCTTGCAGCCCGCGTCATGCGGGCTCGGCCAGGGAACTTCGCTCCCTGCCCAAACCTCGCTCTTGAATGAGGCTTTGGACCTAATGCGGTTCCTCGCCATTATAGAGGAACCACTTTCGAGCTGCGCCTAGCCCGGACTAGGGGTTGGGAATAGGGAACTTTACTTCCCACCCACCACCCACTTTATAGCCACTATCGAGGATTAACCGACATGCTTGATTACGACGATGCTGGAGAGGAGGAGGCCCGAAACCCGCCTTTCATCGGACGCTGGACGGCCACCTCCTCGTACGACGTGTACATGGTGGACACATCTAAAGAAGGCGACGGCGATAAGGAGGAGGACCCAGTCGAGGACGAATCTCCTAAGATACCACCGAAGCATCGACGTCAGCGGCGCCGCTCTAAATCGCATCGCGGAAAAGACAGCAATACCGGCACCGGAGACAACGATATGGAGAATGCCGAAGACAAAGAAGACCCCATCGAACCAACATCCGAACATGATGATCGGGAGGACAGGCAGGTTGACCCTGACGATCAAGCAGGGAACAAAGACTCGGAGGATAGCAAATATCTACCACTCTCTGAGGAAGAGGTGTGCCTCGACAACGAAGATTTCATCGTACCATAGGAACCCCTCGAACAAGAGTGTGTCGGCGTTCTGGGAATGGGGGTCCCCAAACTTGCCTGCCTGCAACGTAGCTCAAGTGGGGGCCCAGCATGGCCCATCTTCATCAGCTCAAGCTCAAGACCCTCGCAAGGGGCCAAGCTTCGCGGGGCGGACGACAGGAAGCTTCCTCAGAGGCAGCCTCATCAGGCAGGTTTGCGAGGAGGCGGAGAGATCAAGGCAGGGGTACCTCGCGAGGAGCCCGTGACGCAAGCCATGACGAATCAAGACCAGGCGGGCGCCAGCCTGCGCAGAGTCCTTGTTTCCCTTTCGGTGCAAAGGGGGCAAGCACAGGCCAAGGCATCAGGCAAAGGTTACCATTCTGGTGCAACGAGGCCAAGACTAGCCGGACGGCAGGACGGAGGTCACCGTGGATCCCAAGACGGCGTCACCACCGGTGCTTTTGGCAGCCAAAGACCACCTTTGGTCAGGATAACTTGTACTAGATGTTCCCCTTCAAAATGGCCAATTGTTGGCGCCCTTCCCGCTCATTATTTGGGGAGAGGCCCAGGGCCTCTATAAGTAGAGCTAGCCACCACAGAGTAGGGGCATTGAGAACTCTGATCGAGCGAGCTGGTAGAGAAAGAGATATCTAGACAAAGTAGAGCACACCGCACCAGTTGAAGAACACCCCTCGCGAGGCTGTTCTTCCCTTGTACTGTTCATCATCAGCCCCTGAGGCAATCCACCACACCACACACTGGATTAGGGTATTACACCACAACGGTGGACCGAACCAGTATAAATCTTGTGTCCCTTGTGTTGTTCATCGCTTCCAGCTTAGATCGCTCGGGGGATCGGTTGTAGAACGGTAGGGGAGATTTCCTCGCGCACCCCAGTGTTCGAACCTCAAGGGTCTGCTAGAACCCGAAATTCGACATTTGGCGTGCCAGGTAGGGGTGCGCCGGAATCCTCCTCCCTTCGCACCGCGTTTCGTCGCCTCGCTGTTCAGATGTCAAGCAACTCGGCTGCCAACGCCGACCGCTGGGCGGCGTGGCCCGCCCACGCCGTGTCGCCGGCTCAGGGCGACCTCAACCTTGCGCCTCAGGCAGCCCGCGCTCTGCAGGGCGCTGCGGGGCGCGGACGACGCGGCCATACGCCACCTGCCCTCACGCCACGGCAGGCGTGAGCCACAGCAAGGGCCTCAAACCACGCCGCGGCCACATCGCCATACAGCCGACGGGAGCAGGCGAACTCCAGGGCCGCACTCACGGTGGCCCGAGAGCTGCTGTCGTGCCGTTTGCTAGAGGGCGGCCGCGACGTGCTGTTGGAGCGAGTGGCCGAGCTCCTAGATGCCCCCGCCTCAGGAGCGCCCCCTTTCTGCGTCCAGCTGCCACCCCAGATTCAGGGCGGGCCGCACGGCGGCATCATGCGCGCTCACGCAACCTCAAGCGGAACCCCGGGCCAGTCCAGCGCCAACACCCCCATCAGCACTGGGCGGCAAGTCGCACCGACGTCCCCTCAGGCCGGTGAAGGGGAGCACGCCGCGGCCTTCGGCTCCGGCGGACCGCCGCGCCATCATATCCAAGACGGCGCTCCAAGCCAGGCTACGTGGCATGCGGGGCGCTACGGTGAGGTCCACGAGGTGGTGGCCCCAGAAGCTTACGTGCCCCGCATGGTGGATCAGGGGCGCGCACTTGAAGAAGATCACGGCTCATTCCTCGGGACAGGCTAGGACAAGGAGGCACCAGAAGCCGAGCTCTTTCAGGAACCCCAAGAGAGCCTCAACAACCGCACCGGCAGCAATTATCGGGTACCACTCATCCCTCAGGAGCAAGCTTATGCTAACCATGGGTCGCAGGAGGTACAGGTCTCCCCAGCAGATGGCCGCCCCAATGCTGCAGCCTCCTATCCCTCGGGAGGAGAACGCAGCGGGGCTGCATGAGAGGGGCCGAGATCCGAGCTCGCCCCCGCGGTGGTCGGAGCAAGGCGTTCTCAGGAGGTAGGCCCTCTGTCGGGGAGGTGCCCCAGGGCCTGCCCGCGGCAGAGGACCCATGGTGGTTGGGGGAAACGCTGGCGACCGCTCTACCCCATTGGCGTCGTCCTTGGTTTCCGGTCGCCGTCAATGGTGGCAGAGTGAGGCGCAAGGTGGGGCCGAGTGCCTGTGAATATCGCCGCCCCGTGACACTCTCACGTAATAATGAGTGGGGTTGTACACGCCCCAGAGTCTTCGGAGAGCCGCCCTCGGGCCTCGGGGGCTCCCGCCCACGCCCAGTGGCAGCACTTAGCTCCGCGCTGGTGAGAAGACGTCGAAGACTAGACTAGGTGTTGGACGCGGCCTTTTGCTTTTTTGCTTCTTCCTTGTTACTAAGTTCTTCGATTTGGATTTAGGTTGGATTTGAACTCGAAGCTTGCGTGTGTTTGGGGAGGGGTGTTTAGTCTCGTTCGAGCAATCTCTCGTGTTCTGATTTCGGCTTTACGCCCCAAGTTAGCGTCGGCTCCCCCCCCCCCCTCACGAGCCACTCGCGAGCCGGGCCGGGTCAGACATGTCCATAACCGGGACCACTGTCGTCACACCCTCTCTGGAGGTTCTCATCGCAGGATCAACTGGTTGATCAGAAGGCGCCCGAGGCATAGCAGCCCCCAGCGGGCCCGCTCAGGACTTGTCAGGGTCGAAAGGTAAACGAATCAGCTAAGCCATCACTAGGCTGGTGGCTAAGCTCACACGCAACGTTATGTTCACCAGGGTACTAATCACAAATCTTTATATGAGGGGCCTCCTCTCTCAAAATGCTCTTACATTCTTCAGGGCCGAGCCCGAGTCTTCCTTGTGCAGGATAAACCGCAGAGGCATACGGTCAGTCGACATATCGCTCACCGCGTCACCTGGGGAATCCTCGGAAGCATCGCTGGCGTTGTTGACATCGTCGTCGCCACCGCCGGCACCTCCATCAGCGCCAGGCTCGTCCACGACGCCGCCTTCATCAGCGGCCACGATCACGTCGTCATCATCAGACGCAAAGGCCCTGACGAGGGCATCCACGTTGTTCTCCACCCATTGCGCCAGGTCACCCCGGACAGCTATGGGCACGGGTGCGATGGCGGCGTCGGAATCGAAGTGGGGATCCCTTCCCTGCAGATAACTGAAGACACGGGAGAAGGCACGACTGAGCAGGGTTCGGCCCCTCTCTTCGACAAGCCAACAAGCCCTCTCGGAGCGGTTCTCCAGAAGCGTCACCACATCGGTGAAGAATCGAAGGCCAGCGTAGCTGGCCTCATGCGGCTCCTTAGCGGCAGCCTCGCAAATGTCACCCAAAGCTGAGTTGGCCCTTTCCCTGAGCGTTTGGAGCATGGGAGCGTGCTCGTGCTCCAGAACCCTCCGCTGGCGGCTCTCGTCCTCGTTCTGCTGCGCGATGGCCTCGGCGTCATCAACCCTCTGTTTGAAAAGGAGAAGCTCAGCCCGGGAAGCAGGCAGCTCCGCATGTGCTATGCCAAGGACGGTTGCAGAGGAGTCCGCACGCCACGTCACTTGAGCCAGCTTGGCCTTGATGGTCGCCGTCCTGCCCTCATCCTCGGCTATGATCAGCATCAACCTCGCTTCGTATTCGCGCTCGAGGGCTGAGCGAGCAACCGCCACGCGGCGGTCGACCTCTTCCTGGACCCGGGCTTCGCGCGCTGCAACATCGTCCTTCGCCTGGGCCACCAGGCGCTCCCTCGTCTCCAACCGCTCGAGGTCAAGACTGCGCTCGACGGCTTCCAGCGTCAGCACCTCCTCGCGCTTCTGAAGTTCCGCCCGATCAACGGCAGCCTCCTGCATCGACCCAAGGGCCGAATGGCGCAGTTCCACTTGCTGCTCCAGGGCGTTGCTCCGGGCTTGGAGCTCCCACATGCACTCTTCCGCGTCTTTGCGCCGTCGGTCTGCTTCCCGAGCCTCCTCGACGGCCTCGGAGAAAGCCTCCCGCGAGGCCACCAACGACGCCTCAGCCTTCGCGTTGTCGAGGTCACGTTGGTGACGCGCGAGGGCGATGCCAGCCCAGTGCACTGAGTAGGGTCGCTCAGGCGCAGAGAAAAGAAGTGGCACAGCAGGGCAATGGAAGGAGGAATGCCTATCATCGCCACGCAAATGAAGGCGAAGACAGCCAGAAGAGTAATGGACTCCGGCCCGAGGTGCATCATGCGGATCTGATAATGGGAAAGAACCGCATTGAAGAAGGCAGAAAAGGGGGAACCAGACCCGCCCATAGAGCATCGGCGAAGAATCGGACCTTCGTGGCAATCCTAACAAGGGAGGCATGGGATGCAGGCCAAACTGAGGTCCTAACGCACTCGTTGAAGATAGTAGCAAGGGCGGAGCGGACCTTGTCCAAAGCTTCTGGATTGAGTATAATCGACCGATCAACGGCGGGAGCCACCGCCGGAGGTGTGCAGGGCGAAGGCGCGAGCTTCTTTCCTTTTCCTATCTTCCTCGGTGCCATGGCGGCAGAGAGAGGGAAGAGCTCGTGTCGGGTTGGCGGTGGAGGTTGGATCTCGGAGAAGAAGGAAAGGTAGGAGGGGAGCGAGCAGCGAAAAGGAGGAACAACTGTGTGCAACTACGGGTCCGCTTAGCCGGACGCGTAACAAGGCGTCGTCGGGAAGCGCAGTCGCCCACATCCAATCAACCACCATGCGGCGCCCAAGGCCGCAGGCTGTTGGGGCCCGCGGCGCTTCGCACTAGCCCCTTCGCTTCTCTGCTAAGCCAAGCCCGCGCGCGCCTTGGGCCCGGGGGCTATTGTCGGTGTTCTGGGAACGGGGGTCCCTAGACTTGCCTGCCTGCGACCTGCGTCGTGGCTGTAGGATCGGAAGTATGTCTAGAGGGGGTGATTAGACTACTTGACCAAATAAAAACTTAACCTTTTCCCAATTTTAGTTCTTGGCAGATTTTAGCAACTTTAGGATAAGTCAAGCAATCATCACACAATTCAAGCAAGCATGCAAAGAGTATATAGCAGCGGAAAGTAAAGCATGTAACTTGCAAGAATGTAAAGGGAAGGGTTTGGAGAATTCAAACGCAATTGGAGACACGGATGTTTTTCCCGTGGTTCGGATAGGTGGTGCTATCCTACATCCACGTTGATGGAGACTTCAACCCACGAAGGGTAACGGTTGCGCGAGTCCACGGAGGGCTCCACCCACGAAGGGTCCACGAAGAAGCAACCTTGTCTATCCCACCATGGCCATCGCCCACGAAGGACTTGCCTCACTAGCGGTAGATCTTCACGAAGTAGGCGATCTCCTTACCCTTACAAACTCCTTGGTTCAACTCCACAATCTTGTCGGAGGCTCCCAAGTGACACCTAGCCAATCTAGGAGACACCACTCTCCAAGAAGTAACAAATGGTGTGTTGATGATGAACTCCTTGCTCTTGTGCTTCAAATGATAGTCTCCCCAACACTCAACTCTCTCTCATAGGATTTGTATTTGGTGGAAAGAAGATTTGAGTGGAAAGCAACTTGGGGAAGGCTAGAGATCAAGATTCATATGGTAGGAATGGAATATCTTGGCCTCAACACAAGGGTAGGTGGTTCTCTCTCAGAACATATGAGGTGGAAGTGTAAATGTGTTCTGATGGCTCTCTTTACAAATGAAGAGGAGGTGGAGGGGTATATATAGCCTCCACACAAAATCCAACCGTTACACACAATTTACCAATCTCGGTGGGACCGAATCAACAAACTCGATCGGACCGAAATAGTAAACCTAGTGACCGTTAGAGATTTTCGGTGGGACTGACATGCAACTCGGTAGGACCGATATGGTTAGGGTTAGGGCATAACGTAACCTCGATGAGGCCGATTACACAAACTCGATGAGACCGATTTTGGTAATTAGCTAACCAGAGAGTTGGTCAGGTAAACTCGGTGGGACCGATTTTCTCTTCCGGTGAGACCAAAAAGTTACAAAGGGGAAACAGAGAGTTTACATTGCAATCTTGGTGGGACCGATTTGCTCTTTTGGTGAGACCGAAAAGTTACAAAAGGAAATAGAGAGATTGCAACCCCATCTCGGTGAGACCGAGATCCCTATCGGTAGAACCGATTTGCTAGGGTTTGGGAGTGGCTTATGACATGTGAAACTCGGTGGCGCCGGATGGAAAGAATCGGTAGGACCGAGTTTGGCTTGGAGTTTAGGTCATTTGTGGATATGGGAAAGTAGCTGAGGATTTTGGAGCATATCATTAAGCACATGAAGCAAAAGGATCATTAAGCAACACCTCATCCCTCCTTGATAGTATTGGCTTTTCTTATGGACTCAATGTGATCTTGGATCACTAAAATGTAAAATGAAGAGTATTGAGCTTGAAGCTTTAGCCAATCCTTTGTCCTTAGCATTTTGAGGGTTCCACTTTCACCATCCATGCCATGCCAATCATTGAGCTTTCCTGGAATAATTATCTTGGAATAGCATTAGCTCAATGAGCTATATGTTGTTATGAATTACCAAAACCACCTAGGGATAGTTGCACTTTCAATATCCCCCTTTTTGGTAATTGATGACAACATATAGATCAAAGCTTCGACAAATGATAATAAGAATGAAACATATCGTCACTTTGAGAAGTATGTGATAAGTAAGAGCTCCCCCTAAATTTGTGCATATTTAAAATTTGCTTTGGACTGCAAATGCACAAAGAGTTAGAATTATGGGTTACTCTTCCATGTCACATACATCTTGGTGGAGCGCTCAAAATGATAATAATGAAATACATGCACTCATCACCAAGGAAAAGTGAATGACCACATAAGATAGATAAGATATATCAAGCATGCATAAGTGTAGCTTATGATCAAACACATGATCATCAATGTCTCACAGACATAACATAGTATCTCAACCAAAAGCAAACAATGTTTGAAAAATCACCAAATAAAGCAAGAGATAAAAAACAACACACTCTCTCTCGAAGCCTATGATCTATACATTTTTCTCCCCCTTTGGCAATAAGTTACCAAAAAGTTCCTAGAAAATGCATAGTGCTAGATCGACACTCAGGCTTGATCTTCTGGTGGTGGTGGAGTCCTGGTCACTCCAAGGACGAAGGCTTCCGTAGACGTGGTTGGAGTTGGAGCTGAAGTAGATGCTAGAGCTGGTTGGGTTGGTGTTGTGGCTGGAGCTGAGGCGGTGGCTCTTGTGTCAGGAACTGGCACTGCAGATGACCTCGGACCTCGTGGCACTCTGGCAAATGCAGCAGTGGTAGTCTTCCCTTTCCTCTCCTGCATGTCATCTTGAAGTTGCTCCACTGAAGTTTGAATCTCTGTCACCTTGATATCCAAGTCATAGAACTTTTGTTCTACGATTCTCTCTAAGCTTTCCTGGTTCTGAGTTAGGGTGGCCAGTCCTTTCTCAATCCTCAGGGTGGATGCAATCAGGTAACTGAGTTTCTGTTGCTTGTTCTTCAAGAAGTACTCAGATGCCTCTTCTTGAGTTGGCATCTTGGCAGCTTTCTCCTTCCTTGCCTTCTCCTTCTTAGCTTGTGCCTGGACTGATGATGGTTCATTTTCATTCATCACAACTTGGTTGTCCTCGAAATCTGGATGGATAGGCAAATGTTCCTTGTCCAACAAGTATGTGTCTGTGCCCATTCTTGAGTTAATCAACATCTGGATCTGAGGGGCATAACCACAGCTCCTCTTCTGATCTGCTGCAGTCCTCTTGATAGTTTCTACTATGAGGCTCATGACCTTAAACTTTTGAGGCACATCAAAGATATGTAGCAGGTTGATGGCATGACCTCTGATCATCCTGTGATCTCCAGACTTGGGCAAAAGTGTGTGCCTAAGGATCCAGATGATCATAGGCAGTCCTGACAACAGGTGTTTCACAGACCCAAACTGGTGAGTGTCAAGATCTTCTGCAGGAATCTCCTTGTACATATTTGCCATAGTGTTATGATCCATCTTTTTCTTGGCATAGACATCCAAGTCATCTTCATTTTCTTCTGGGGCATTGATCAACTTTGCCCATTACTCAACAGTTGAGTGGTACCTTGTACCTTCAGACATCCATGTGATCCTTCCATCTGGATAGAAGTGTGCTGTGGAGTAGAATTGCATAATCAGCTCCTCATTCCACTTTGTGAGCTTCTGCCCAACAAAGTCAGCTACTCCACAAGCTCTGAAGCTATCTTGCACTGCAGGGTAGTGCTCTTCATTTTCCTTGATATATTCCCAATCAACCCATCTCATATCACACACAACTGGCTTCTTGTCTAACAAGACTGTCTCATAGAAGTCCTGCTGTTCCTTAGTGTGGAACCTGTAGTCAATAGCAGTCCTTCTCTTGGTAGCATATGGATCCTCTGCTCTCCATTTTCTTAGCCCAGAGTCTCTTCTGATCTTCATATCCTCAGCCACAGGATGAGCATCATTATGGTCTGCGATCTTGGGCTTCAACTTTCTCAGCACTTGGCCTTCCTCTTCTTCAACAGCAGCTTTGCACTGGGGCCTTGTTCTTCTCAACAGCTGGTATGCTCCTTGTATTTCTCTTTGGTTTTGGCTTTGGAGCTGGCTTGGCTTTGGATGCAGCCTTGGGGGCTTCCTTGGTCTTAGATGAAGCTGCCCCTGATCTTATAGCATCACCCATCAGCTTGGGTGCCTTAGGTGCTGGTGCAGCATCCTCTTCTTCTTCCTCTTCTTCATCAGAAGAATGTTGTTCAAATTCAGCCATGGGATCAAATTTCTTGCACCATCTGCCTCTTTTCCTTTCTTTCTTTGTTTCAGCTGCAACTGGCTCTTTGGGTGCAGGCTTCTCAGGAATCTTTGTTGAGGCTCTGGCCTTTGGCATGGGCTGCCTGCCTGCTGGCCTTTTGACCTTTAAGCCTGGTTTGTTGCTCTGTCTTGAGCCATGCTCTTTCTTGAGTTCAACTTTCTTGGAAGTTGTTTCCTCCTCTACCACATAGTCTTCAATCTCTGATTCTGAGGTTCTCTTCTTCCTTTGTCTTGTGGCAGCTTTTGGCAGGTTGCTGGGGGTGCTCCTGCTGCCTTCATCTGAAGAGCTAGAGGGACTAGTGCCCTCACTCATCTGCACTGGCTGCTCTGACAGGTTCTGGCTATCACTCTGGTCTGACATGATGAACAAGCTGTCTGCTGACCCTGTGAATAGTTTATAGATGAGGTAGAGTGGATGAGCATCACAAAATGCAGAGATTTTTGCAAAAGAATGATTCAAAAACTTAGTTTTAGTTTCCCACAGAAAGCATTTCGGATCTACCGATTTTTAAACTCGGTGATATCGAAGCAGTTTTTGGAACCTAAACTAGTGAACTCGGTCAGACCGAGTCACAGTTCGGTGGCACCGAGACTGCTAGGGTTTCACAAAGTTCCAAAATCGGTCACACCGATTAGCAATACTCGGTCAGGCCGAGTTTTACTTGTGCAATGGCATAAGCCAAATCGATGGGACCGAGTTTTTCAACTCGGTGGGTCTGAGATGGTTTTGGCGGAAACCTAACCCTAAAATTTTCGGATCAAACCTATTCTACGAGTTCATTGACAGGATAGGAGTTTATCAAACATGGCAAGAATCCATATGATCACACTGTGCTTGGAATCGGATTGGGGAATAGCACAAAGATCGAGTCCATACCCTAGTTCGGCGGAGACTCTCTATGGCGGCAACGGCGGGGTTGATTCCCGTTGACGGCGACGGAGACCAGCGACTGGAGGCGGCTGGCGGCGAGAAGACGATTCGGAGACCACGTAGGCAGAGCGAGCTATCGCGCGGGCGAAGGGGTTCGGAGAAATTTCCAAATTTTTGCCCCTGTCTATATATAGCCCGACCCTGTCGGTGTGACCGAGTGGAACAACTCGGTAGCACCGAGATGCAAAACTATATACAGTTATTGCAACTTGGTGTGACCGAATGGTTCAAATCGGTTGCACCGAGATCAAAAACATAGATCAACTTAATGATCTCGGTAAGACCGAAAGTGGGGTATCGGTCAGACCGAGAATCACAAAGAGGTTTTGGAAGTTTAAGTCTATGACGAATCGGGGACTCCGAGTGCTCCTCACACAGAGTGGTTCGAATCTGACTTAATCAATTTTGTGATGTAGCATGAATAGAGTTTGAGACGAGAAAAGCATAGATAGCTAGAGAAGGTTCTTAGGCATTCTTGTCCATCCACTTGGAAAAAAAATAAAGCCAAGCAATCAAAACAACAAGTGGATGTCCTCAAATGAGTAAAATAAGCAACCAACATGCTCACATAATAAAATGGCAATTGAAATATGTGACAAAGCATGCACAACCAATTCTAGCATCTATCAAGCAATTGGCGATGACTAGGTCATCTATATATGAGTATATTGACATAGGAGTCAAATGAAAACATTTCATCATAGGTCATACTCATCGTTTAAGCTCAAGTGGGGTTACCACTTTTACATAAAGCATTGTTGTGTTCACATCATTAGAGTTGCTTTAACTTAAGTCTTAGAGTAAAGCTCCCCCTAGATGTGATATCCCCCCTAAGAGGGATGAACTAACCTTGGGTTTTGTCGATGATGACTTCATGTAGATGTTGAAGATGTGGATGCTCAATGTAGATCACTTGGAGCTATCCTTTTGAGTGAATTGCACTTTCAATACCTACATGGGTTAGTCCCACAAGGAACAAACAAGGATATCCATAGACATAGAGTGATGCACACACAAGATGATGTCTATGAAAGCTTTTAGGTTACCTTGTCCCTTGTCTTACCAACAAGAGGGTTTGTGACTCCTTGAACTAGTGCAAGAACTGGAAGTTGATTGCACTTATTCTTGCCAAAATGATAAGAGTGAAGTATGTTGGCGGAGTCACCCTCAAGAACTCTCTAGTTCTTCTTCTTTTGGATCCACACCATCTTGATGGGAATCCTTGGAGTTGTAGTCGTACTTGATGAAGTGGAACTTGAAGTAGTCTTGGGAATCCACTTGACTAAGGTCTTAGGAGCTTCTTCAAATGCATCAATTTCCTCTTGAAGCTTGTCCTTGCCTTTTTGCTTGTAGTCTTGTGGTGGAAGATCATCTTGAGTTTTTTTTTAATATTTACTGTGAGGCAAAGCCCCACAGCGCTTTATTGAAACAAGAAGAACTGTACAAGAAGAAAACAAACTGTACAACAAAAGAAAGGAGAGAAAAAACTAAGACTAAACATCCCTACCTATTTACAACAGAGAGTTAACCCAAGCCAGTAGTTTTGATCTAATACAGTCCTTCATCCTGTGTGCAAGCAGTGAGATGTCATGGATGAATTTACTCTTCCAGGCACTGAATGTAGCCCCCTCAGCCCTGAAGGTTCTGCCATTTCTTAAAATCCAAATGTTCCAAGCTGTCGTCAGCATGACTTCAAAAAAGAAGGGGTGCCTGAAGCTGGACCTGGCATGCATGATGCATTGCAGGACGTCAGAGCCACCGATCCAATCAATACGTAGATAATTCCAAACTCTTGAGCTGAATGTGCAGTTAAAGAACAGGTGTATTCTATCCTCGTACACCTGCTCACTGCAAATGAGACGTAGATTATCCTCTTGGCTTGAGCGCCAATGCCTTCTAACCAACATGTCCTTGGTGTTTAGCCTGTCAAAGAAGAGGAGCCACCCAAACACCTTTATCTTCATGGTGCACCTACTCTGCCATAACCACTTGCAAGGTTGTATTGTAGTTAGATGGGAGTGCATGATCGTATAGAAGCTGTTGGTAGTGTATTCCCCTGATTGGCCAGGCCATATCCAAACATCAGCTATCATTGGGTCTCTGTCCAACTGCATAATCCAACCTTCCAGTATGTGTAATTCGGTAGCAGCCTCATGAGAAATAGGCAGATAAAACATGGAGAAGAGATCATGTGACTGGAGAAATTCTTGCACAGAGATCTTATCATTATTTGCAAATGAAAACAACCTTGGCAATCTCCAACATAAAGGCCTAATAGAACCCCCAACGTGCCAAGAGCCCGTCCAGAACAAAACTGTATCTCCCATGTTGATGTTAACCGAGGCAATAGCAGTATAGGCCTCATGCAACTTCAGAACATCCCTCCACCAGAAAGATCCAACTTCAGCTGTTGCCTGTGGAACACCATGATCATGGTAACTATTCCATATTAGTGTCACCCAAGGGATGTCAACCTTGTTATAGAACTTGTGGAGGTGCTTGAAAGGAGTCCTTTGTTCTAAATATTCAGATTGATAATTCCCAAACCCCCTTTATCTTTAGGCCTGCAAACAAGGTCCCAGGCTGCCAGAGACTGTTTGGGAGCATCACTATTCCCCCTCCAAAGGCATTGCCTAAAGATTCTGTCAAGCTGCTTAATGATCCCTGGTGGAATCTGCAAGCTGCAGAGAAAATATATTGGCAAAGATGTCAGGACCGAGGTAAGAAGTTGCAAACGAGAGCCCTGATTCAGCATGGAAGAACTTTGGCCATGTGGTACCCAAACGTTAGCCTCCTCTCAAGAATGTCTACCAGGGGCATTAGGTCAATGATCTTTGGCCATGTGGTACCCGAAGGCAACCCCAAATAGGTAAAAGGGAGTTGGCCAATCCTACAGCCCAGGATTGTAGCGATTCTGGAGGCCTCTTCATCACTCATATTCAGAGGGATCATTGAGGATTTAGCAAAGTTAACCTTTAAACCTATGGACTGTTGGAAGGTCAGCAACATGTTCTTCAATGCGACAAGCTCTTCATCCTTAGCTGAAAGAAATAGGATAGTGTCGTCTGCATATTGGATGATGGGAAACTCCCTGTCATGGGTTTGAAGAGGCAGAGATAGGGTGCCATGTGCCAACATTTGGTTGACCACCGACTGCAACAAATCCGCTGCTATGACAAACAACAGTGGTGACAGAGGATCACCCTGTCTGACACCACATTTGCAGTTAAATTGTTTTCCAGGAATGCCATTTAACAAGACAGACGAAGAACCTGTGGACAGCAATTGCTTAATCCAAGAAATCCATTTGGCATCAAACCCTTTATACTGCAACATCTGAAGGATGACTTCATGCTCGACGGTGTCAAATGCCTTGGCAAAATCCAGCTTGAGGATTATAATGGGTTGTTTGGACTGCTTGCATTGATGAATATATTCAAAACTCCAAGCAAGGCAGTCCTGGATAGATCGACCCTTGAGGAATCCATACTGGTTTTTGTGAATACACCGAAGGATCACCTTCTGCAACCGGTTGGCCAACAACTTTGTAAGGAATTTAAGACAGGTATTTGTAAGAGATATTGGCCGAAAATCATCGGGCCCTTCAGGTGAAATGATCTTGGGGATGAGCGTAATGAGGGAACCATTGATGTTTTCCAACGAGAGTTTCCCTTCATAAAAGTCCCTAAACATTCGCAAGAAGTCCCGCTCAATTATGGGCCAACAACGCTTGACGAACATCCCGTTAAATCCATCCGGTCCAGGTGCCCGATCCACGGGTAATTCCTTCAGAACTTTATTTATCTCTTCATCAGAAAACGGTATGGAGAGATCCTCCAGCCCCGGGACTGGCTGAATTATCTGAGTCAAA
Source organism: Aegilops umbellulata (assembly GCA_032464435.1). Classification (NCBI taxonomy): domain Eukaryota; kingdom Viridiplantae; phylum Streptophyta; class Magnoliopsida; order Poales; family Poaceae; genus Aegilops; species Aegilops umbellulata. Next base: position 247,600,927 of record CP136056.1, read on the forward strand.
TCAAAGCCCATATTGATCCCTTGGGCCTGGCCCATCCTAGATTTGAACGAGGCCCATAGAATTCCCGCCATCTGTGCATGGTCAGTCACAGGTTCACTCAAGGAATTAGCCTTCAGACTGGCAATTGAATTCCTTCTCATCCTCTCCGATGCCATGGCGTGAAAGAATTTGGAATTCTCCTCGCCAACCTTTATATATCGAATGGTGCACCTCTGCTTCCAGTAGATATAGTGAATTTTCAAAAGATGCTCATAGCGAAGCTTCACTCTTTTCCGGAAATTGAATCCTGGCCTAGTTAAAGGCCTCACTTCCTCTAACTGATCAAAGTGCAAGATCACCTTTGAGCAATTGACAGTAAGCTTTTTGATATATGATAACTTTTTGCTCCAAAGTTTTAAATCATGTCGAAGCCGCTTAAATTTCTTTGTGAGAACCGCAAAAGCAGAAAGATCAGAGAAGACCGGTGCATTCCATGACTTGGTGACACAATCCATAAACCCTGGCATGTCAAACCAGAAGTTTTCAAACCGAAAAGTTCTGGCCACTGGAATGGAAGTAGGATCATACTTGAGTTTGTGTCCCCTTGAAAGAAGTAGGATCATACTTCTCTTGTTGAGGAACAAACTTTGTCTTGGGGTATTGATCTTCTTCCCACTCAACTCCATTGGCATTGAACTTTCGTTCAAAACCAACACCTTGATTCTTCCGGTGCCTTCCTTGCTTGCGTACAATCTCCTCGAATTGCTTACTTCCGGCAAGGCTTTTGTACACTCCTTTCTCTACGATTCCCTTCAATAAGCTATTTTCTTGCTCAAGAGTAACTTGGCTAAGAGAATCGTTAGTGGAATCAAGAGAACTACTAGAAGCAACAATATTGGATTTAACATGATCATTTTTACTACTAGAGGAAGAATCTTTCTTGTTCTTGTTATTAGACTTGACTTGAGGCATGTAAGTGGATAAGAGTAAACGCTTGGCAATGTAAGAAGAACTTTTCTTGCGGTGATCATCATTGATTGCCTTCAAAAACTCATGCTCTTGCTCAAGATTGAGCTTTTCAAAGCGTAGCTTCTCATTAGCTCTTAAAAGTTCTCGATGATCTTCGAAGATAGTTTCATGAGCTAACTTAAGAGTGTTTAGTTCTTTAGTTAGAGCCTCAGTTTTCTCCTCATCATTGTCATTCGTTTTATCTTGATTAGCATGATTAATTGACGTTTCATCATAGTATTCATCACTAGAGTTGTCAACAAGTAAATCATCATCACCTAACAAGTCATCCTCATCACTATTGAAATCAACATACTCAGGGTGAGTTACCTTAGGACCTTTGGTCATGAAGCATCTTCCAATTATTTCATTTGGTGAGTCAAATATGTCGAAGGAGTTGGTTGACACAAGTGCTAGACTGGCAACACCTTCATCTTGAGTATATTTGGAATTGGAGTGATAACTTCTCTTGGAGTGGTTGTCGGAGTCGGAGCCGGATACCCATTCACCAACATGAGCTTGATGTCTTCGTTTTGTGTAGCTCCTTGATGATTTTTCCTTTCTTTCCGAATCCCTGCTCCTCCGTGAGTATCTTCGTTCATAACGATCATCTCTACTCCTTCTCTCTCTTGATGGTGATTCTTCTCTTTTGCCTCTTCCTTTTGGAGAATCTTCTCTTCTTTTGTAGGGAGTCGTACACTCATTGGAATAGTGTCCAGGTCTTCCACAATTGTAGCAGTTTCGCTCTCGACTAGAAGATCTTTTGTCATTGTAGGACCTTGACTTGGAGCTTCTATCTTTGCTTCTACTCTTGTAGAACTTGTTGAAGTTCTTCACCATTAGGCTCAACTCTTCGTTGAAATTTTTTTCTCACTTGATGATGTTGGTACTTCACATGAGGCTTTGTAGGCACCACTTGATTTGTTGTGAAGTTCCTCTTTATCCTTGAGCGACATCTCATGAGCAACAATTCTTCCAATGACCTCCGTTGGATTGAGATCTTTGTAATTGGGCATCATTTGGATCAATGTGCACACGGTATCATATTTTCCATCCAAGGCTCTTAGGATCTTCTTGATGATGAATCTGTCGGTCATCTCTTCACTCCCTAAGCCGACAATCTCGTTTGTGATGAGAGCAAGCCTAGAGTACATTTCAGCGACACCTTCACCATCCTTCATTTTGAACTTGTCAAGTTGACTTTGAAGCACATCCAATTTGGATTCCTTGACGGAGTCAGTACCTTCGTGCATATCAATCAAAGTATCCCAAATTTCCTTTGCATTCTCAAGACGGCTGATTTTGTTGAATTCTTCGGGGCACAATCCGTTGAAGAGAATATCACAAGCTTGAGCGTTGTATTGTAGCATCTTCAACTCATCCGCGGTAGCTTCATGGTTTGGTTCTTTCCCGTCGAAGAAGTCACCTTGCAAACCAACACACACAATAGCCCAAACGGTGGGGTTATGTCCAAGAATATGCATTTTCATTTTATGCTTCCAACTAGCAAAATTTGTACCATCAAAGTAAGGACCTCTACGGTGATAATTTCCCTCGCTAGACGCCAAACTCTCCTAGGTTGTGAAACCAAGGCTATGACCACCAAAAGCTATGGAAATCAAAGCAAATGGAAACCAAAGCTCTGATACCACTTGTAGGGTCGGAAGTATGTCTAGAGGGGGGGTGATTAGACTACTTGACCAAATAGAAACTTAACCTTTTCCCAATTTTAGTTCTTGGCAGATTTTAGCAACTTTAGGATAAGTCAAGCAATCATCACACAATTCAAGCAAGCATGCAAAGAGTATATAGCAGCGGAAAGTAAAGCATGCAACTTGAAAGAATGTAAAGGGAAGGGTTTGGAGAATTCAAACGCAATTGGAGACACGGATGTTTTTCCCGTGGTTCGGATAGGTGGTGCTATCCTACATCCACGTTGATGGAGACTTCAACCCACGAAGGGTAACGGTTGCGCGAGTCCACGGAGGGCTCCACCCACGAAGGGTCCACTAAGAAGCAACCTTGTCTATCCCACAATGGCCATCGCCCACAAAGGACTTGCCTCACTAGCGGTAGATCTTCACGAAGTAGGCGATCTCATTGCCCTTACAAACTCCTTGGTTCAACTCCACAATCTTGTCGGAGGCTCCCAAGTGACACCTAGCCAATCTAGGAGACACCACTCTCCAAGAAGTAACAAATGGTGTGTTGATGATGAACTCCTTGCTCTTGTGCTTCAAATGATAGTCTCCCCAACACTCAACTCTCTCTCATAGGATTTGGATTTGGTGGAAAGAATATTTGAGTGGAAAGCAAGTTGGGGAAGGCTAGAGATCAAGATTCATATGGTAGGAATGGAATATCTTGGCCTCAACACAAGGGTAGGTGGTTCTCTCTCAGAACATATGAGGTGGAAGTGTAAATGTGTTCTGATGGCTCTCTTCACGAATGAAGAGGAGGTGGAGGGGTATATATAGCCTCCACACAAAATCCAACCGTTACACACAATTTACCAATCTCGGTGGGACCGAATCAACAAACTCGGTCGGACCGAAATAGTAAACCTAGTGACCGTTAGAGATTTTCGGTGGGACTGACATGCAACTCGGTAGGACCGATATGGTTAGGGTTAGGGCATAACGTAATCTCAGTGAGACCGATTACACAAACTCGATGAGACCGATTTTGGTAATTAGCTAACCAGAGAGTTGGTCAGGTAAACTCGGTGGGACCGATTTGCTCTTTTGGTGAGACCGAAAAGTTACAAAGGGGAAACAGAGAGTTTACATTGCAATCTTGGTGGGACCGATTTGCTCTTTCGGTGAGACCGAAAAGTTACAAAAGGGAAACAGAGAGATTGCAACCCCATCTCGGTGAGAACGAGATCCCTATCGATAGAACCGATTTGCTAGGGTTTGGCAGTGGCTTATGACATGTGAAACTCGGTGGCGCCGGATGGAAAGAATCGGTAGGACCGAGTTTGGCTTGGAGTTTAGGTCATTTGTGGATATGGGAAAGTAGCCGAGGATTTTGGAGCATATCATTAAGCACATGAAGCAAAAGGCTCATTAAGCAACACCTCATCCCTCCTTGATAGTATTGGCTTTTCGTATGGACTCAATGTGATCTTGGATCACTAAAATGTTAAATGAAGAGTCTTGAGCTTGAAGCTTTAGCCAATCCTTTATCCTTAGCATTTTGAGGGTTCCACTTTCACCATCCATGCCATGCCAATCATTGAGCTTTCCTGGAATAATTATCTTGGAATAGCATTAGCTTAATGAGCTATATGTTGTTATGAATTACCAAAACCACCTAGGGATAGTTGCACTTTCACTGGCTCAAGTGGGGGCCCAGCGTGGCCCATCTTCATCAGCTCAAGCTCAAGACCCTCGCGAGGGGCCAAGCCTCGCGGGGCGGACGACAGGAAGCTTCCTCAGAGGCAGCCTCATCAGGCAGGCTCGCGAGGAGGCGGAGATATCAAGGCAGGGTTACCTCGCGAGGAGCCCATGACGCAAGCCATGACGAATCAAGACCAGGCGGGCGCGAGCCTGTGCAGAGTCCTTGTTTCCCTTTCGGTGCAAAGGGGGCAAGCACAGGCCAAGGCATCAGGCAAAGGTTACCATTGTGGTGCAACGAGACCAAGACCAGCCGAACGGCAGGACGGAGGTCACCGTGGAGCCCAAGACGGCGTCACCACCGGTGCTTTTGGCAGCCGAACACCACCTTTGGTCAGGATAACTTGTACTAGATGTTCCCCTTCAAAATGGCCAATTGTTGGCGCCCTTCCCGCTCATTATTTGGGGAGAGGCCCAGGGCCTCTATTAATAGAGCTAGCCACCACAGAGTAGGGGCATCGAGAACTCTGATCGAGTGAGCTGGTAGAGAAAGACAGATCTAGACAAAGTAGAGCACACCGCACCGGCTCAAGAACACCCCTCGCGAGGCTGTTCTTCCCTTGTACTATTCATCATCAGCCCCTGAGGCAATCCACCACACCACACACTGGAGTAGGGTATTACACCACAACGGTGGCCCGAACCAGTATAAATCTCGTGTACCTTGTGTTGTTCATCGTTTCCATCTTAGATCGCACGGGGGATCGGACGTAGAACGGTAGGGGGTGTCGGCATTCTGGGAACGGGGGTCCCCAGAGTTGCCTGCCTGCGGCCTGTGGCATGGCTCAAATGGGGGCCCAGTGTGGCCCATCTTCATCAGCACAAGGTTCAAGACCCTCGCGAGGGGCCAAGCCTCGCGAGGCGGACGACATGGCGCTTTCTCAAGCACGGCCTCCTGAAGCTGGCTCGCGAGGAGGCGGAGCGATCAAGGCGGGGTACCTCACGAGGTGCCCATGACGCAAGCCATGACGACCAAGGGTGCCAGGCGGGCGCCAGCCCGCGCAGCGTCTCCCTTTCCTCTTTGGTGCAAAGGGGGCAAGCGCAGGCGAGAGGATCAAGCAAAGGCACCCATTTTGGTGCAACGAGACCAAGACTAGTCCAACGGTGGGAAGGAGGTCACCAAGGAGCCCAGGACGTCGTCACCATAGGGCCTTTGGCAGGCGAAGACCAACTTTAGTCAGGATAAGTGTACCAGATGTTCCCCTTCGAATTGGCCAATTGTTGGCGCCCTTCCCGCTCAATATTTGGGAAGAGGCCCAGGGCCTTTGCCTATAAATAGGGCTAGCCACCCCCAGGGTAGAGGCATCGAGAATCTGATCGGATCGAGTACCAAGAAACCAGTAGAGGCAGATTGGAATGAGCTAGGATCGAATTCAGCATCTAGAGAGAGAGAGAGAAGGGTGATCGAACTCCCCCTAGCAGTTCATCCCCTAGCCAAGAACAGACCCTCGCGAGGCTGTTCTTCCTTGTATTGTTCTTTCTCATCAGCCCAAGAGGCAATCCACCCACCACACTGGACTAGGGTATTACACCACAATGGTGGCCCGAACCAGTATAAACCTTGTGTCTCTTGTGTTATTCTTGTAGTAGTTTAGATCCTTGCGAGACAGAGAGGTAGAAGGCTCGATCTCCGCGCGCACCCCAGAGTTCGAACCTTAAGGGTCTGCCAGAACCCCTGAATCCGACATTTGGCGCGCCAGGTAGGGGTACGCCGGAGTCCGTCTTCCACCGCTCTCCTCCGACCGTCGCATCCATGTCTGACGCTCGTCGGGCCCACGCCGAGCGCCGGGCCGCCATCGCTTCCCGCGCCGTCCAGACGGCCCCCGTCGGTGGGTGTCCTCGTCGTTCCTCATCGCCCGCCATCAACGCCGCCATCGGCCCGGCGGGGAACGAGCAGCAAGCATCCTCTCAGCACCCGTCCGCGCGGCGGGATGGCCGCACCGCCACTCCGTCGCTCACCCCGGCCGGTTCTTCGTCGCACGTGCTTCGCACGCCTTTGGAGGCTCGGGCTGCGCTCATCGCGGCGAACGAGCTCCTGCGCTACCGCCCCGTCAACGACGTCTACGAGGAGTGGCTCGACCGCGTCGCCGAGCTCGTCTGCGCCGCAGGGGGCTTTCCCGCGCCTTCCGCACCGCTGTGCCGCACTCCGCCCCGCATGGGCAATGAAGCCCCGGGAGCATTCCAGCCGCCTCCTTTCCAAGAAGATGCCATGGCCCCAAGGCGCGCAGCTCCTGGGCGGAACCCGCTCCGTCATGCGCCGGCCCAGCAGGAACGGAGCTGCCAAGAAGTACCGCGACCGCAAGAGGCCGCCCGGGCGCTCCCAGCCCCGGCTCGCCGAGACCCCGCTCCAGCTCCGGCACGTCAAGACCCCGCGCTGCTCCCAGCTGCGGCGCAAGGGGACCGACAAGGCCAAGCTCTCCCTCAACCAAAACCTCCCGCGGCCACCACTGGCTGCCGCGCCTACACCCCCGAGTTGCGTAGCGTCGCGTGGCCCGGCAAGTTCAAGCCGGACCTGCCTCCTCGCTACGACGGCACAGCTGATCCCACGGAGTTCCTCTAGCTCTACGAGCTGGGTATCGAGGCTGCCAGCGGGGACGAGAAGGTCATGGCGAACTAGTTCCCCATGGCGCTGAAGGAAGGTGCTCGCACTTGGCTCCTGAACCTGGCCCCAGGCACGATCTTCTCCTGGGACCAGATGCGCACTCGCTTCATCGCCAACTTCCAAGGTACCCGCGACCGGCCTCCCGCCGTGAGCGACATGCGCCGCATCAAGCAGCAACCTGGGGAGACCCTGCAAAAGTACATCCAGCACTTCAATAGTGCGCGCCTCAAGATCCCCAGGGTGTCCGAAGAAGCCATCATTTCGGCCTTCTCCGACGGTGTGCGCGACGTCAAGATGAAGGAGGAGTTGGCGATGCACGAAGACCTCTGCACCTCCCTGGAGCTGTTCAACCTGGCGACCAAGTGCGCTAGGGCTGAGGAGGGACGCCTCTCCCTCCTCGAGCTGCCTGCCGCAGACACAGAAGAGAAGAAGCCCAAGGCCAAGGACGTGAAGCGCAAGGGGGCCGTCGTGCTCGCGGCAGAGCCGGATACCAAGAGGGGCAAGGATCTGCCCGAATCCTCCAGGGGCAGCCGGTACTGTGTGTACCACGACCTCCACACCCACAACACCAATGAATGCCAAGAACTCCGTGCCGTGCGAGAAGGAAGAGTCGGCCGACGCCCTGACCGTGCTGACCGGGGCTACGGCCGAGGAGGAGGAAGGAACCCGGGACGCTGGGAAGACCGTGGCCCACGTCCAACCTGGCGTGACCAACCTCGCGAGGACCGCCGGCGTGACCCGCCTCGCGAGGGGGACTAGAGGGACCAGCCTCGTGAGGACCACCCTCATGGCAACCCAGGCATACCACCGTTGCCGCCTCAGCCAAGAAGGAACGAAGACCGTCACCAAGACGAGGGGGCTGGGGGCTTCCAGGAGCCTCGCGCCATCGCCTGCATCCTGGGCGGAGCTCAAGCCCCAGCCTCTCAACGTATCTTCAAGCAGTTTGCTCGCGAAGTGAATGCAGTCCTCCCCAAGCTCGAATCAACGTGTCCCCTCAGGTGGTCGGCCTGCACCATCACGTTCAGCTCAGCAGACGACCTCAAGTGCGCGGCCACAGCCGGAGTCCTCCCAATGCTTTGTTCCCCAGACATCAGCAACGTTCTGGTCACCAGGACCCTCATCGACGGAGGGGCAGGGCTCAATGTCTTGTCCGTGGAAACATTCAACAGCCTCCAAGTGCCCTATGACCAGCTCCAGCCAACCAAGCCCTTCTCCGGAGTCACCGACGGTTCCACAGTCCCGATCGGGCAGGTCCGCCTCCCAGTCACCTTCGGCACGTACGACAACTACCGCACCGAGCTCATCGACTTTGACGTCGCCCACATCCGCCTACCGTACAACGCCATCCTCGGGTACCCGGCGCTGGCCAAGTTCATGGCCGTGACTCACCATGGCTACAATGTCCTCAAGATGCCAGGAAGCGGAGGCGTCATCACGGTGCCATGTCAAGAGAAGGATGCAGTGTGTGCCCTGGAACGGGCCTTTCAGGCCGTGTCACTAGAAGACCCATATCGCGGAAGCAGGAGGCTTCCTGAGACCACCCCCAAGAAGAAGAAGATGACGTCAGGCTCAGCCCCTCAGGAGGCAGGCCCTTCAAGGCCCGCGTCTGCCCAGGGGGATCCTCCTTCAATCGCATAGGAAAGCGCGCCCGGCACCCTCCTCAGGCAGGGCTCGGGGGCTCTCACCTGGGGGGCCACCGACCTCGCCAAGGTCACGAGGGAGGCGCCGGGGCACCATGTGGAGGCATGCTTCGAGGCATGTTTCCCTCGAAAGGAAGCCAGGGAAAGAAGGCCAGACCAGCAGGAGTTTGTTAGCAACGCCATTCAAGAACTATAGGAGTCAAGGATCATGAGAGGTTGACGTCGCCCACCAGCTGTGGCTCCCCATCCAGGCGAGGATGGTGGGCGGCGCGTTTGCGTCGACATACCAGGGCTCAATCAGATCGCCACGACGGAGCGCCTCTGGCCCTCACAAGTGGGGCGCTGCGGAGGACCACCCCACAGCTACGTTCGCATGCCTTATGGCCTGCCGAGCGTAGCTGCAGCGTACCAGCGCATCATGAGGAGCATCTTGGAGGCGCAAGAAAACAGGCGTTCCGCGGCCCTGGCGGAGATGGAGGCTGCTCACGAAGAGCCACCAGTGCCTCCGGAGCCTCCCGAGGCCCCTGGGCCTGGGGGCTCATGAGGATCGGCTTCTGCAGCCCACCGAGTCTGCTGCACCGACGCCACTCCACCGACGACATCTTCAGGTGACATTTTTCAAGTTTTATTCCCAGCTGGGAGCGCCCTCCCAGGGTTGCGTCATTCCCAGGCCGCGTGGGTCCGTCCCTGTGGCATGTATCCCTTTTTATCTTTTCAGTCGCTAGCTTGCTTTGCTGGGGGCGCCCCTCGGGCTGCATCATCCCCAGGCCACTCGGGCTAGGCCCAGTGGCATGTATCCCTTCCGCGTTTATTTCCAATCATGCATCATGCTTGATTACTCGATGCCGTCCGCGGCACCTCTTCTTCTTCATGTCGACCACTTGCACGTTAAAGGGGGGTGCCTGAGCATCGCGACTTAGGGCTCTTACTGGCTCTCCAGCCCTCACCCTCTGGCCTTGTCCACGGCATCGCGACCTGGCATACCAGCGACGGCTGAGACAAGCTCGAGGGCCGGGACCCGAGGACGTAGAGTGCCGGCATCTAACCAGATTTTGCAGGAACACATCTCAAGATACGGCCCAGTGCCAGGCGCAACCCGCCTAGAGGTAGGGCCTCGTGAGTCCCGCGCTGGCTCACGGGTGCCCAGATACACCTCACCTAGCTCTACCATGCCAGCCATGTGTCAGGGCGGGGCTGTACACGCCCCGGGGGCTCCTCCCAGAGGGGAGCCCCCTCCCACGTACCCGTGTAAGCACCATGCTCCGCGCTGGCTGACGACACTGCCGAGGAGCGGCTATGCCCGTACACATACGGAAGTGCTATGCTCCGCGCTGGTGATAAACAACTGAGGGTGGCCTCCGGGCCGCATTAACCTCAGGGAGCCCCGAGCTCAGTGGCCGGCCTCATCGCAACGCCTCCCCCGGGAGCGCCGCGCGAGGGGGCTGGGCACGGGGGCTACGACTGGGTCACGCCCAGCCATACGCCCCGGCCAGGCCCCTCAGGCCTGGTTCATCACGCGTCTCTCCCCGAGCGGAGCCAAGGTATGAAGGCCATTTGCGCGTCAAGGGGGAATCCTGAGCATCGCGACTCAGGAGCCTAACTGGCTCCGTAGCCCCTCACTCCTTAGTTCCGAGGCTATGGTGGGTGAGGTACGCGCGGGGTCGGGCTCTGCAGACGTAGAACGGTAGGCCTGCCTGCATTTCATCTCATCACTTGCTGTTCGCGCGTCAAGGGGGACTCCTGAGCATCGCGCCTCAGGAGCCTAACTGGCTCTGTAGCCCCTCACTCCTTAGTTCCGAAAGGCTATGCTGGGTGAGGTACGCGCGGGGTCGGGCTCTGCAGACGTAGAACGGAAACGCACCTACATCGCGCTTCCCTACTTGTTCGTGCGCTAAGGGGGACTCCTGAGCATCGCGACTCAGGAGCCTAACTTGTCACGTGGCCCCTCATTCCTTTGGTCCCGTCTTGGTTTCCAGTCGGGGCTGATGCTGGGTGAGGCATGCGCGTGGCCGGGCTCTGCCGGCGTAGAGCATAAGCAAGTAGGGAAGAGGAACATAAAATTCAAGGAACTTAAAAGTGAATATTACAACCCATACTGTCACCTTGGTACCAAACGCAAATTTAAATGCCTCCTCGAGGCGTTGCGCATGTGCAGGAATCGAAAGAAGGACAGGAACGATAGCGGAGTCACTTGTCGGCAGCGGAGTCGCGTGGAGTGGCTTCACCTTGTGGGGTAGTAGAGCCCGCAGCGCCTCGCTTCGGCTTGGTGCTGAAGGCCCGAAACTTCCCTAGCAGTGCCTCTGCGCGCCCCTTCACGGCCTCGACAGCAGCAGCGGCGCCCTCGCCGCTCACCGGCTCCAGCAGGCTGTCAAGGTCGGTGCTGGCGTCGCGAAGGTAGACATGGGCGAAGACCCGCGTCAGCGCGGTGGAAGATAGGACACGCGCCTCGGCTTCGACCGTGGGGACGAGTCCGAGGGCGACATCTCCAAGAGCCTTCACCAAGAAGGGAAGCAGTTTGGCGGGGCCATCCCCGTCGCCAGGCAGCGGGCAATCCAGGCCACTCTCGTAAAGCGTCTTCAGTGAAGCGCGGGCATCCTTCTCCATGTCCGCGAAGGCCACGCGATCCTCGCCAAGGACCCGGGCCTTGGCGTCCAGCTCGGCCTTCGTCGTTTCCAGCTCCTTCTTCAACGCACCTAGGTGGTTGCGGCGCTTCTTGAGCTTCGCCTCCCGGTCCTCGAGCGCCGCCTCGCGAGCCTTCACCCCCTTCTCCTGCTCTTGGCGAAGGCGGGTCTCCTCTGCAAGCTGATCACGAAGGCCTTGCAACTCGTCCTCCAGCTCCTTGCAGCGGCCGCGGATGCCAACCGCCTCTCCCAGGGCTGCGTCACGGGCAGCCTATGCCTCGAGGGTAGGCTCCCTCTCCTCGTCACAGGCCATCGAGGCCTGAACCAGCGCTGCACGAATCGAGGCGTCAGAGCGAATCCACCCCGAGGCCAGCTCCAGGCGCCCGGCCACCAGGCAAGAGCCGGCGCCTAGAAGATCCTACCGCAGCCGGTCCAGTCCAGCAACAGCTTGCTCCAGGATGGAAGAAGAAGGTGGAGAAGCATCAGTGCGCTTCAAGGCAGCAGGAGGAGTCGCGGAACCAGCAGCCGGCGGAACGGGAGGAGAAGGTAGCGGCAGCGAGGCTGCAGTATCCCGAGACGGAGTCCGCTGCACCTCCCCAGCCGTAGCAGCAGCACCAGGCAAGGGCACCTCTGGGGTCGACCGAGCCATGGGGGTTGCGGCCCCAGCCAGATCAGCCAAGCCCCGCAAGGGCGAGTGGGTAGGAGAAGCCCGCGCGTCGCGGTCGCCCTCCCCTGCAGGTGGAGGTGTCGTCGCAGCTGGGGCCTCAGGAGCTCCCTTCAGCTTCTTCTCCGCGGGCGCCAGCCTGCTCAGGAGAAGTAATCGTCAAGCCTCGTCAGCGGAACAAGAAACCAGGAATCAAGGATCAAGCACTTACAGGTCGTCGCCAGAAAGCTCCAGTGGTCTCCTGCCAAACTTGAAGCCAGAGAGCCGGCTGGAGGGGTCGACCTCGGAAGCAGAAGGCGCGTCAGCGGTTCGCCCCGGAGTCAGGGCGGACCCGCGGGGAATCAACCCGGTCCTGCCCTTCTTCGGAACCGGGGGCGAGCTCCCGCTGCCCAGCACGTCGTCATCATCATCATCATCGCTCAGCGAAAGGCGGAGAGCGCGGGGCTTGCGGTGGAGCGGGGGAGCCCTAGACTCTCCGTCTGTCGCCTCGGAGTCGGGACCTGCCTCCTGCTCCTCCTCGCCCCCATCTCCACTGGAGTCGCCGGAAGACACATTCACCAGATCCTCGGGAGCCACCACGGGCACAAGCCCGTCCCCGTTGAAGACGGGCATGGACTCCACCACTTGCTCCCAATCGTCACGCAGGAACAGGGGCAAAGGCGCGCCCTCCAGCCTTGCTGCCTCGCCCCCGACCAGGGACTGGAGAACCGCGGTCACGTCCTCTTCGCCCACGGCTGCGGGGCTCGGGTGAGGCCTCCACATCGGGGGAGAGTACTGCCGAAGTGGAGCCAGCTGGTGCTCCAAGAACTCCCTCAGCAACGACGCCCCGGTCAGCTTCGCCGTTGCCATGTTGGCTGGCTTCAGATCGGCGTCCATCTTCGCCAGCATCGACTTCGCGCGGGGGTCCATGAGCTCCGCCCGGCACCAGTCTTCCGAGCTCACGGCCGGCTCCATGGGAAGGGCCAACCGAGGGTCGACGCACCCGGCGTCAACCAATACCCACTTGCTCCGGAAGCCCTCGATCCTCTTCCCTGGATTCGAGATGGCCATGGAGCTGCCGCACGCGACGAAGCCCGCGCACGCAGAAGGAGAACCTTTGGAGGTCCGGAGGTAGAAGTAGTGGCGCAGCAAGGCCACTGAAGGCTGCACCCCCACATGCGCCTCGCAGTAGTAGGCGAAGATCGCCAGGAGAAGGACGGAGTTGGGTTGGAGATGCAAAGCTTGCAAGTTGTAATGGCGGAGGACGGCGAGGAAGAACTCAGAAAAAGGAGGCACCAGGCCCGCTGTAATGGAGCTCACGAAGAAAGGATAGAAGGTGCTCCCTTGGCCTTCAGGGGCATCGGAGCCGACCTTGAACATCTACGCCCCGTCAATGCCCTGCGCCGCGGCCATCCGGTGCAGTAGGGCGAGGCTCGCCTTCGACACGTTGGGCGAATCCAAAGCAGGCGAGAACCAAGCTTCGGCCGGGGCCCGGCGAGGCGCCATGGCTACCTGGGTCGAGCGGGTGGAGCAGATCTGGAAGCTTGGAGGAAGGGAGGAGAAGTGCAAGAAAGGGGATCTGAGCAACGGATGAAGGAGGAGAAGAACAAAGCCCGAGCAGATGCCACGCCTTTACTATCCTGTGCAGTTGCAAAAGCACCCACGTCCAATCAACCGCCACGCGGCGCTCGAGGCCGCAAGCTGTTAGGGCCCGCGGTGCTTCGCCCTTGCCTTTCGCCTCTCGGCACGGCCAAGTCCGTGCGCGCCTTGGGCCCGGGGGCTACTGTCGGCGTTCTGGGAACGGGGGTCCCCACACTTGCCTGCCTGCGGCCTGCGGCGTGGCTCAAATGGGGGCCCAGCGTGGCCCATATTCATCAGCACAAGGTTCAAGACCCTCGCGAGGGGCCAAGCCTCGCGAGGCGGACGACATGGCGCTTTCTCAAGCACGACCTCCTTAGGCTGGCTCGCGAGGAGGCGGAGCGATCAAGGCGGGGTACCTCACGAGGTGCCCATGACGCAAGCCATGACGACCAAGGGTGCCAGGCGGGCGCCAGCCCGCGCAGCGTCTCCCTTTCCTCTTTGGTGCAAAGGGGGCAAGCGCAGGCAAGAGGATCAAGCAAAGGCACCCATTTCGGTGCAACGAGACCAAGACCAGTCCAACGGTGGGAAGGAGGTCACCATGGAGCCCAGGACGGTGTCACCATAGGGCCTTTGGCAGGCGAAGACCAACTTTAGTCAGGATAAGTGTACCAGATGTTCCCCTTCGAATTGGCCAATTGTTGGCGCCCTTCCCGCTCAATATTTGGGAAGAGGCCCAGGGCCTTTGCCTATAAATAGGGCTAGCCACCCCCAGGGTAGAGGCATCGAGAATCCGATCGGATTGAGTACCAAGAAACCAGTAGAGGCAGATTGGAATGAGCTAGGATCGAATTCAGCATCTAGAGAGAGAGAGAGAGAGAAGGGCAATCGAACTCCCCCTAGCAGTTCATCCCCTAGCCAAGAACAGACCCTCGCGAGGCTGTTCTTCCTTGTACTGTTCTTTCTCATCAGCCCAAGAGGCAATCCACCCACCACACTGGACTAGGGTATTACACCACAATGGTGGCCCGAACCAGTATAAACCTTGTGTCTCTTGTGTTGTTCTTGCAGTAGTTTAGATCCTTGCGAGACGGAGAGGTAGAAGGCTCGATCTCCGCGCGCACCCCAGAGTTTGAACCTTAAGGGTCTGCCGGAACCCCTGAATCCGACAGGGGGGAGATTTCCGCGCGCACCCCAGTGTTCGAACCTCAAGGATCTGCCGGAACCCGAAATCCGACAGAGTGCTTTAAGCATCGCCTAATAGCCACGACAAGAAGCCTAAAATAGAAGCAGCAGCAGCTTCAAGCTTACCAAGATCTGCTCAACGACAGATGGACAAATGTCCTGGCGGCCGAAGAATACGGCCTTGAACACCCAATAAAGAGTTACCCGAAGCGTAAGCTGCTACCCCAATTCGACGACGAGGAGCTGGAGCCCATACCACCCGGGCGCAACGCGACTGACGGACCTTATCGACCACCACGTGGCCGGGACAGAAAGGGAACTCAAGCCGAACACCAGCCCGCACCACCTCGCCGTAAAAGCAGAGAAACAACAGCTCGGGGATATACATATGACCTACAATAGGACCTGGAAAATAGAGCAGGTCACACAAGATCAATCTATGGATCGCGGGTGCGTGCCCCGGCGCGTGAGGATGGCTATCAAGCTTGGCGTGATAAGCACAACCACACGCAGGTCGAAAACCGCAGACGGACTCCATCCGAACTATGTCGTGACATGGCCCGATATAGAGGCGCCGCACACCCCCTATGCTTCACCGATGAGGTAATGGAGCATGAATTCCCGGAAGGGTTTAAACCCGTGAATATTGAATCATACGATGGAACAACAGATCCTGCGGTATGGATTGAGGACTTCCTTCTCCACATTCACATGGCTCGCGGTGACAATCTTTATGCCATCAAATACCTCCCACTAAAATTAAAAGGACCAGCTCTGCATTGGCTAAATAGCTTGCCAGAAAACTCCATTGGCAGCTGGGAGGACTTGGAAGACGCTTTTCGTGATAACTTCCAAGGTACATACGTCCGACCTCCGGACGCCGATGACTTTAGTCATATGGTCCAGCAGCCTGGAGAGTCAGCCAGGAAATTCTGGAATAGGTTCCTAATTAAAAAGAATCAGATTGTCGATTGTCTGGATGCCGAAGCCCTAGCGGCCTTTAAACATAGCATCCGCGATGAATGGCTCGCCCGACACCTCGACCAAGAGAAGCCAAAGTCCATGCAATCCCTTACATCACTCATGACCCGCTTTTGCGCGGGCGAAGATAGCTGGCTAGCCCGTAGCTGCAATAGCGCAAGCGAATCGGGCACTTTAGAAGCCAGGAATAGCAACGGCAGGCCCCGCACAACAAACATAAGCTTCGCAGCAATAATGACGATACCGAAGACACGACAATCAACGCCGGATTCAGCGGCTCTAAGTCCGGTCAGCGGAAGAAGCCATTCAAAAGAAACAGAGAGAGCTCATCTAGTCTGGACCGAATACTCGATCGACCCTGCCAGATTCATGGCACCCCCGACAAGCCGGGTAATCATACCAATCGAAGTTGTTGGGTCTTCAAACATGCCGGTAAGTTAAATACCAAGCATAAGGAGAAGGGGTCACCCAGCAAGGATGAAGACGAGGAGCCCCGTCCACCGAAAACAGGGGGTCAGAAGAAATTTCCCCCCGAAGTCAAAACGGCGAATATGATATACGTCACCCATATCCCCAAGCGGGAGCGTAAACGCGCGCTATGGGACGTCTATGCGATAGAGCCAGTCGCCCCTAAATTCAACCCTTGGTCTGCTTGTCCGATCACTTTTGATCGTAGAGACCATCCGACCAGTATCCATCACAGAGGTTCGGCCGCATTAGTCCTCGACCCAATCATCGATGGATTCCACCTTACGCGAGTCCTCATGGATATTGATCCGTCAAGGATCAAACCCACCAAAACCACCTTCAAAGGAGTAATACCCGGTGTAGAGGCCCGCTGCATAGGCTCAATCACATTGGAAGTCGTCTTTGGTTCGCCAGACAACTTCCGAAGCAAAGATTTAATCTTCGACATCGTCCCCTTTCGCAGTGGCTATCATGCACTGCTCGGACGAACCGCGTTCGCTCGCTTCAATGCGGTCCCGCACTACGCTTATCTCAAACTCAAGATGCCCGGGCCACGCGGCGTTATAACAGTCAATAGAAACATGGAACGCTCTCTCTGTACTGAGGAGCACAATGCGGCCTTGGCAGCGGAAGTGCAGGGCGGCCTTGCCAGGCCAAAACTTACATCAGCGGCCAAGCCCCCGGACACAATTAAAGGAGTCCGGACTACATCGCAGGGCGCCACCTCGACTCGTCAAGAGCTTCATTAGCAATCTGGCCTCCATCTCAGCTCCAACCGCATTGCGGACCATGTGCCATGCATACATAACTATGCACAAAAGATACCATGGTCAAATATGGAGGCATCACAAAGAAAAAATCCACAATACGGCCAGACCTCGGCTGGCCACTTATATTCTCCTTTCTTCTCTTTCCTTTTTTATCTTTTTCAGGTTCCTTGCAACCCGCGTCACCTTTTCAATGGTGCTTAGGCCTCCTTTCGAAGCCTATCACAATAACACCAAGTGTCGATCCTCTTGAAGGACAATACATCAAGGTGAAAGGCAGTGTACAAGCACGGCAGAGTATTTAAAGGATCTTTAAAGATCACCTAGTCCGTTCGCAGGACCTGCACGCAGCTTTCCCTTGTACTCGGCATGTAAAATAGCCTTGTTGCTTACTGCACTAGTTGTACCAATACGTTTTGACGTATCAATCAGACTACAATGGAAACAATTATTTGGTGGTACTAACTTACCTCTTCACCTGTATTTCACTGTTTTCGTCTGATTGTCATGTTCACCTCGGTACAGCTTAAATTGCTAGGGGCTCTATTGAGCCACGCACATTTCTCAAATAATAAAAAAAGTCCGAACACTTTTCTAGTACAATCCGACGTCCCTAATTTAGCATTATATGAATTGGCTCCGAATCATGTCTTTGGTCAATAGTTGGGTTGCCCGGCTCCTGTGGTTACTACATAGCGTTCTGCTCGTTCGGCTAAGGTAGTAAAGGGAGAACCACTGCGATTGTGTTTCTGTTTCATCCGGACGAACACCTTAGTAGAGAAAGCCAAAAACTGACTGTCATGATGCGGCGAGAGCTGGTCAACTATTTGGCGACTATGTATAAATCTCTTGCGATTTTTTCCGCACTATGCGATAGGTCGGCCTTAGACCGGACGGCCACCCACATCACCCACATCCGGATAATCGAACAGTACTAGGGGATGCGCCTATTATAAAACTCCTATGGCCAAAGTGAGAGCGATAAAGCCACATAGTCCGATTGCCTGGTTCGCCACACTAACACCTCCTTCACGGACCAAATTGCTGGGTCAAGTGTGTTTAGTTGTTATCCTGAACACCTCCGTACTACCTATGTGGGGGCCGAAGCCAGTGACTGGCCAACTCTCAGATATCATAAACAGCCACACAGGAGGAGATATCTCAAAGCAAAACAGGCAATATACGATACATGAGCTTCGTTTCATAATACAGGATCGAACAACATAGATACATTTACTCAAATATGATGTCCTTTGATCACTGGGCTTCTACAATATGGGATCCTTCCAGGACATCATCGAAATACTGCTCCGGTGTACGATGCTCCTTGCCTGCTGGTGGTCCCTCGCTCGCGAGCTTGACGGCGTTCATCTTCGCCCATGCACCTTTACACTGGCAAAGGCCATCCGCGCACCTTCGATGCAGGCCGATCGCTTCATGGCGTCAAGTCGGGGGCAGGCCTTGATCAGCCGCTTCACGAGCCCGAAATAACTGCTAGGTATGGATTCGGCAGGCCATAGACAGATTCTAAAATCCTTCATAGCCAGCTCAGCCAACCTATGCAGTTCGATCAGTTGTTTCAGCTGATTGTTGAGGGGCACCGGATGCTCTGGCGCAAGGTGCTGCGACCAGAACAGTTTCTCCATTGAGCTCCCCTCTTCGGCTCGGAAGAACTCCGCGGCATCAGCAACACTCCGGTGCAGATCCTCAAACGCTCCTGGAGAACTCCAAACCCGGGTCAGTAAGACGTATTTCTCCCTACAAATCTGCTCTGCATGTTAAAGGCCTTACCATCCGCAATTTTCTTCGCCTCCTGGATCTCCCAACAGGCGTTTTGGGCTTCCGTCCGGGCCTCCTGAGCATTATGGAGGGCCTTAGCAAGTTTGGATTTTTCATCCGAGACTTGGTTCTCTAAGACCTCACATTTTCTTATAGCATCCTTCAGCTCTTGCTGGACTTCGGACACCCTTGACTCATGTCTTAGGCGGGCGGTTCGTTATTCCTCTGCCTCTTTCTTGGCCTCGGCCAGTGCACTCTTGAGGGTCTCAACCTCAGGCATGACAGCTGTGAGCAAAGTTATAACACTCATTAAGCTGCCAAATTATTGCTGATATTAATTTCGGAAGCATCTTCGGTATCACATACCTTGCTTTTCTGCTAACTTCCGCCTTAGCTCAGACGCTTCGGCGGCATGGGTAGCCGACACCTGCGTCGCAGCCTGTTCGGTTCAAATAGATATGTATGTTAATACCCTGTATGAGCCACTCGATCCTCTGTTTGGCCTTTCTTTGTGAACACCGAAGAGAGTCTCAGGGGCTACTATATATACTCATAAATTTTTCTTATATAGCTAAAAGGCATTATACTACATACCTCAAAGCCTCTTAGAAGGCTAGTGTAGGCCTCGTTGAATCCGCTTTTGGCAGACCGAACCCTCTCAACCACCATACCCATAAGGGTACCATGTTCTTCTACAATGACGGCAATTTGAACTGCTTCCATCTGAGTATCCGGGCCTCTAGGTTGACAGAGGTCTACGTGGAATTTGCGCACCCCCTTCTTTCGAAGGAGGCTGCTCACCTGATCCCGGAGCCGTGTGGGTCTCCGGAATAATATTCGGTTGGGGGCCGAATTGGGTATGGCCCCCATCGTCAGCTTCCATGGGGGCGGCTCCCCCATGTTATCGACAGCAGGGATATTGCCCTTTGACGTCACCTTGGCGGCTCCCTGCACCTCTCCTTGGCCCATAGGGGCCTTTCTGGACACCACCTCGGCAATGTCTGTAGCGTTGGGGGAGGAGGCCGGCGGAGGCGACCCGTTGTCCATCCCGTTCGGATCCAGCGAATTCCCCAAAGATGAGGATTGCTGGGTAGGGATGTGAAACGGACTGCAACAGGAAATTCAATGTATTAAAATTACAAGGCAGGATGCCGGATAGATATATATAAGTGTAAATGCCTTTAGGGGTAATTACGATCCGGCCAGGGTCTTCGGCCTGGGGCACCACTAAACAGCGTCCAATTTGGAGTCATCCGTGAGGGACATTCTCCCCTTCTTGTACGCCTCCGCCTCCAGATCCGCGGAAGCCCCCCCTCTTCTACTTTTCCCCTTTAAGGGGAGAGCTGTTCTCTTCCTCCTCCCCTTCATATTCATCGGGGGAGGAGTGAGTCTTGATGTCTTCGGACACTACGTCCGAAACACCTCTACGGCGGAGGCCGCTTTTGGCCTCCTTGCCCTTCTTCTTGGCCTTCTTTTCCGGCGCCTGATATGGCGCCGGAACCAGCATCCTCGTCAACAAAGGAATGGCTGGGTCTTCGGGTAGCTGAGCGGGACAGTGAATCTGCTCCGCCTTCTTCGTCCAACCCTGTGAGAAGAATGGAAAGCTTAACCATACCCCTTGAATTTGCAAGTAATTAAGTTATCATAAAAACTTATAGGAGACGTCGCGTGAGTTTGGTCGAGGCCGAGGTCATCGGTCGTTTTTGGCCACGTCTTTTGGGCCTTGAACAGCAGCTTCCACATGTGTAACATCCCAAATTTTCAATTTGGAATGTTATATATAGGTCATCATATGCATATCATATTTTATTTGCATTTTGGTTTTGATCCTAGAAATTCTAAGCAACTCAAGGACCCACGGAGAGAGTTGGGGATTTCGTTTATTTTCATATTTGAATTTTTCTCAAATTTGAAAAGAGGATCATTTTGGTTTTAATTATTTTTCTCCAAAATATTTCCAATACTCCCTCCATTCCCTTATACAAGGCCACAAACTCAAAATACAGGTACCAAGGCAAAATTTAATGACTGCTTTGCAAGTCAACTTTTCTTCTCGTTAACCGGGATTATTAATATGCCTGCATGCATGCAAGGGAGAAATGAGAAGGAAGTAGCACAATGTCATTATGACTACATGCATGCAAGTTTAAACAAGTGCTACTATGAGAAAACATCATTAAATGTTGGCTCGATTACTATTGGTTGCTTGTATAAATGCAAAATATATGTTTCATAGTGGCCTTCTATAAGGGAATGGAGGGAGTATTAAAAATAAAAGAGAGGAGATATACTGACTTCTCCAAAATAAAAAGAAATATTGGAGGAAAAATATTAAAATCAAATAAATAGTTTTATTTGGTTTTATTGCTATTTTATTTGAATTAGAAAAATATGCATTTTTCAAATTTGCATTTTTAGGCCAGAAAAATGTTCACTTTGTTCTAAGTATTTTATTTAGATGGCGAAAATTATTTTTGGCATTTTTAGAATTATTCTAAATTTATTTAGGATTTTTCCTTTCGGCAGAATTTATTTTATTTTATAAAAAGAAATTCCCGGACCGCACTGGGCCAAAGGCCCAGCCGGCCCGCTGCGCCACCGCCTTCCCCGATGTGCCCGCGTCGGACACCGGCTGGAGTTCGGCTCCGAGCCGCGCCGCGCGCCCCCTGCCTCAAGCCACCGCGCCCCCTCCCTTAAATACCGCCGCCCCGCCGCCCTCTCCTCCTTGTCCCAAGCCGCCGCCGCCGCATCTGCCACCGCCGCCGCGTTGCCGCTGTTGCCGCCGCTGCATCGCCCGCCGCCCCGCTGACCCCCGCCGGAGCCGCCGCCACCCGCCGAAATCCCACCGCCACCGTTGACTTCGTCGCCACCATTTTTTTCGGTTTTAGGTATAAACCGTTCTGGTTTTTTTAAAACACTAGATTGGTTTTTTATTAGATCGGTTCGGTTTTCTCGGTTTAGCTTATTTTACGAACGTATGTTTGTTAGTTCGTTTTAACGAATGAATTCATTCATTTTCCTCCGTTAGCGAACGTTCGCGCCGTAGGCTTTTTCTTTTTTTTTTCGGCCAGGGACCTATCCACGATTACTTTTATCGTAGATTAGCCCCTGATCTTCAAACCCTCGTAACTTTTTAACCGTTCATCCAAATCCAGTGAAACCAATGCCAACATCTTCGTCTCAAACCCCTCTTTACGGTTAATCAACTTTAACATGGTTTTGACAATTTAAAATTTGGTTTGAAGGAGATTTGATTTCGAAGTTCTTTCGATCGTAGTTTCAGTTCCGTAGCTCCAATTTGATCGATTCTTTTTGCAAGTTGTAGTTCTTCAGTTGGACTTTCAGATTTGACTTTCTCATCTGAGTTTTACCCGTGCATCTATGCTTGAGTGCTTACATATGCTATTGTTTGTTTGCGATAGAATTCCCGAGTGCGAAGCGTGCTACTACAAGTCTCTAGGGTTTGCAGATCGTCAGCAAGGCAAGTAACACATTGGTCATACCCATTTATTACCTATTTTTTTATGCATTAGTCACAATCCTCAAACACTGCATGATTGAGTATGTTGCATGACCTCTTTCAGTGGTAGGCTAGAAACTTCCGTGTGCAGCCACAAGCTAATATGGGCTCTAGCATAGTTGAGTATGTTGCATGACCTCTTTCAGTGGTAGGCTAGTAGATGTAGGGGAAAGTAGGTGTAACTGTCTACCCAGAGTAAAGAGTTAATGTTTCTGAAAGACTGTGTCTCGGTCATCCATTTCTCGAACACCATGTAGTGCGAGAAATTCGACAGAGGAGATCGAGTCTTGTGGGGAAAAGTGTGCAAACCTCTGTAGAGTGTATAAACTAATCATGGTTAGCCGTGTCCCCGGTTATGGACATCTTGAGTATCTGGTTCTTGGATTATCATGTTGATCTCATTACTCTAAATTAATTTGCTGGGTTGTTAATTATTGTTTATTGGGATTGAGATGGGGTTACCAGTCTCAATGTTTATCAACTACCATGATAGTTAAACAAAATATATTCCTTTGTTGTAGGGAAAATTGGCTTTTCGCAAAAACATGTTAACCATAGAGCCTCCACCAGCCATATATGCATGTAGTGATACATTTGCCTGTTCATTGCTCTACTGTGTTATATTGCCATCATATTTCATGTGATGACCCATTTCGGGCTGCAACATATCATGTTGCAGACTTTTCGGATGAAGAGTAAGGTGCGCTAGGTCGTTGTCGTGCACTCAGCTATACCGTTGGAGTTGATGGACTCACTTTATCTTCCAAGTCTTCCGTTGTTATCATATTTAGATGGCCTTAAGCCATACTATTGTAATAAGTTCTCTTTTGAGACATTCGATGTAATAAGTGTGTGATTGCACTCTGTTATAAATCCTTCTAGTACTGTGTGTGTCAGCATTACCGATCCAGGGATGACACTTATACACAGAGATTTGACCGTCTAAGGTCAGATCGCTACAACATTTCTTTGTGCTTCATGCCGAAGAACTGCTGCAGGGTCCGGGGACCGGCCGGGTCAAACTCCCACATGTATTGAGTCCGGCTTTGGCACGGGAGAATCCGGCGAAAGAGCATTACCTGGATGACGCTCGCCAGGCTGTTATTCTTGGTTACCATACTCTCGAAGCGACTCTGCAGCATTGCCACCTCGTCGGATGACGCCCAGTCCAGGCCCTTGTTGAGCCAGGATGTCAGCCGCAGTGGAGGCCCGGACTTGAACTCGGCAGCAGCAGCCCATGTGCTGTCACGAGGTTCCGGGACATAGAACCACTCTTGCTACCACCCCTTCACCGTCTCCACGAAGGTGCCTTTGGGCCAGGTGACATTGCGGAGTTTGCTCACCATGGCGCCGCCGCACTTTGCAAGTTGCCTGTCCACCACTTTTCGCTTCACGTTGAAGACCTTGAGCCATAGGCAGAAGTGGGGAGGGATGCGGAGGAATGCCTCACATACGATGATGAACGCCGAAATATTGAGGAAGGAATTCGGGGCTAGATCATGGAAATATAGCTCGTAGTAAAACATGAGACCGCGGACGAATGGATGGAGGGGAAACCCTAGTCCGCGGAGGAAATGAGGATGAACACTGCCCTCTCGTTGGGCTCCGGGGTAGGGATGATCTGCCTCTTGGCCGAAAGTCGGTGGGCGATTTCCTGGGCTAAATACCCCGCTTCCCGGAGCTCCTTGATGTTCTCCTCCGTAACGGAGGAAGCCATCCACTTGCCCTGTGTTCTGGATCTAGACATGGCTAGAGTGTTTTTTGGGATGGAAAGAGATTGAAGCTTGGGCGCTGGAGCTCGAGGGCGGATGGGCTAAGGCGGAAGAAGGTGTGGGGTGAAGAGGTGGATTCTTACCCCTTATAAAGACAGTTAATATAGAGCGGCCCCCCCCCACGAGCATTAAAACTCGCCTATTCCCAAGGGGTCATGCGAACGGCACGGTTGGATTACCCAAATCTGTGTTAATGAGAATCCCGCAATAAGGGGACACGATCTCTGCTTTTACAAGACATGTCAGTGGAAGTCACGTGTTGAAACGCTAAGCGGGAGGCCCAAAAAACAGTTTGAGATGATAACAGAGCTAAGCGTGGTGTTCCGCCGGAAAGGGCCGTTAATGGATATATTCTAAGTATTATGCTTTTATCGTTGTAATGTTAACCTATTGAACAGAGCCGGATATAGATCTCTTGTTCAGGGAGCTGCTTTGAAGTGATCGGAGGAGGAACCCGCCTTGCAATGCCGAAGACAATCTGTGCGCCGGATACATCGTCATTGAAGCCACGTTCAGGGGCTACTGAGGGAGTCCTGGATTACGGGGTCCTCGGGCATCCGGGCTATGCGACATTGGCCGGATTCATGGGCTGTGAAGATACAAGATGAAAGACTTTCCCCCGTGTCCGGATGGGACTCTCCTTGGCGTGGAAGGCAAGCTTGGAGTGCAGACATGAAGATCCCTTTCTCTATAAACCGACTCTGTACAACCCTAGCCCCCTCCCGTGTATATATAAACCAGAGGGTTTAGTCCGTAGAGGCAATCATAATCATACAGGCTAGACATCTAGGGTTTAGCCACTACTATCTCGAGGTAGATCAACTCTTGTAACCCCTATACTCATCAAAGTCAATCAAGCAGGAAGTAGGGTATTACCTCCATCGAGAGGGCCTGAACCTGGGTAAACATTGTGTCCCCTGCCTCCTGTTACCTTTGATCCTTAGACGCACAGTTCGGGACCCCCTACCCGAGATCCGCCGGTTTTGACACCGACACCTATCATAAACTGTCATCTCTCGCATTTACATTATTTGCCATTTGCCTCTCCTTTTCCTCTTCCCCACTTCTAAAACATTTTCAGAAAAACACAAAACTATTTGCCTTCTTTTCATTTGCCTTTATGTCTTACTTGGTTTGTTTGCTTGTTTTCTTGGTATAATTGCATGTTTATTCGAAATCAAAAAGCAAAAATTTTATGGATCCTCATCCACTTGCTAATATTTTTAAAAGATCCAATTATGATGAACCAATTGCTAGTGACTTGAGTGCACTATATTATCTTTATGAAGTTTTGCTTTAAATTCGTAAATCTGAAAATTGTGAGGAAGTGCTAAAAGAAGAAATTTATGAAGTGAATCACGATACCTCCTTGAATGAAAAGCATGATTTCAATGGTGTTATTATAAATTCTATTAATGTCAATTGTGCTAATAATATGCAAAACCCCAAGCTTGCGGATGCTAATTTTGATATGTCCACTACTTATTGCAATGATCATGATTGGGGTGATTCTTCTTATGATCTTGAAAATTTATTTAAGCCTAATGATGAATACGGAATTGATAATAATGTTTGCAATACTATTGAAAGTGGTTTTGGAAGAGTTACAATTTTAGGTAATTATGATCCCACTACTTTGGAGAATGATCAACCTTGTGAATTTTTTTATAAAGTGGGCTTGGAGAGATCATGACTTTATTTGATGATAATCCCACTATTTTGGAAGAGTGTTAACTTTGCATGAATGTGGGTCTGAAGAGAAAATTATGTATGATAGCTATATTGTTGATTTGATTATGATACTACATGTAATTATTACGAGAGGGAAAATATGGTTATATAATTTTTCATGTTACTAAATTACCTCTCGTTGTTTTGAGATTGCTATTGTTTCTTTCTTCTTCCATGCATATGCTAATTTTTTCTTTTCTTGATAATTTATTTGCTTACAAAACCACTACGCATAGGAAGTATGTTAGACTTAAACTTGCTTTTCACATGCCACATGATGCTCTCTTTGTGTTTCAATTGCTATTTTTCATGTGAGCATCATTGAAATTACCAATGCCTAGCTAAAAGGCTTTAAAGAAAAGCATTATTTGGGAGACAGCCCAATATTTTTATTTTCTGCTTTTATGTGTTTATGCAATTAAACTTCTGTTATGATTGTGTTTTAGTGTTTTAACTAGTGTTTGTGCCAAGTAAGACCTTCGAGATGATTTGGAAGATTGTTGATTTTATTTTGTGAAAAAACAGAAACTTTTGCGCTCACTTCTGGAATTTTTACAATTCACAGAAACGTGTTCTTGCTCTGAATTTTTTACACAAGATTGATATACAAATTGCCCACATTGTCCTAATTTTTCAGAATTTTGGATTTATAGAAGTTTGGCTAAAGTCGACATTACTATAGACTGTTCTGTTTTTGACATATTATGTTTTCATTTTGTTGTTTGCTTATTTTTTATGAATCTATGGGTAGTATCGGGGGGTATGAGCCATGGAGAAGTAAGAATAGAATAAATATAACACAAATATAAAATTGTAATAAGTTCACAATAGTACCTAAAAGTGGCTATTTGCTTTGTTTCACTAACGTATCTGACGAGTTTTCTGTTGAGTTTTGTGTTGAGAAGTTTTCAAGTTTTGGGTGAAGTTTCGATGGACTACGGAATAAGGAGTGGCAAGAGCCTAACCTTGGGGATGCTCAAGTTACCCCAAGTTAATATTCAAGGACAACCAAGCATCTAATCTTGGGGATGCCCCGGATGGCATCCCCTCTTTTGTCTACAATCTATCGGCTATCACTTGAGGCTATATTTTTATTCACCACATGATATGTGTTTTCCTTGGAGCGTCTTGTATTATATGAGTCTTTGCTTTATTTGCCTTTTAGTTTGCCACAATCATCCTTGTTGTACACACCTTTTGATAGGGACACACATTAATCGTGAATTTTATATAATACTCTATGTGCTTCACTTATATCTTTTTAGTGCATGGCGGTGGTTTTATTTTGAAGAAATTGATGAACTCTCATGCTTCACTTATATTATTTTTAGAGCATTATAAATAGTATGGTAATTTTCTTGGGTTATAATGTAGTCCTAATATGATGGGTATCCAAGAGGGATATAATAAAAACTTTCATAAAGATCATTGAATATATGAGATGTTTGATTCCTTGCATTTGTTTTGAGGTATAGAGATGGTGATATTAGAGTATGCTAGTGAGTAATTGTGGTTTAGTAAGAATATTTGTGTTAAGTTTTTTGACTCCCGAAGCATGCACGTATGGTCTCTCGTTATGCGATGAAGTTGGAGCATGATTTTTTTATTGTCTTCCTTATGAGTGGTGGTCTGGGATGAGCGATGATCTTTTCCTACCAATCTATCCCCCTAGGGGCATGCGTAGTAGTACTTTGCTTCGAGGGCTAATAAACTTTTTCCATAAGTATGTGAGTTCCTTATGGCTAATGTTGAGTCCATGGGTTATACACACTCTCACCCTTCCACCATTTCTAGCCTCTTCGGTACCGTGCATTGCCCTTTCTCAGCTTGAGAGTTGGTGCAAACTTCATCGATGCATCCAAATCCCGTGATATCATACGCTCCTTCACACATAAGCCACCTTATATCTTCCTCAAAACAGCCACCATAAATCCCTATTATGGCATTTCCATAGTCATTCCGAGATATATTGCCATGCAACTTCCACCGTTCTATTTCATCATGACACATACCATCATTGTCATATTGCTTTGCATGATCATATAGTTGGTATAGTATTTGTGGCTTGGCCACCATTCATATTTTTTATACTTGTCACGCTAGATCATTGCAAATCCCGGTACAGCTCCGGAGGCATTCATATAGAGTCATATTTTTGTTCTAGTATCGAGTTGTAATTCTTGAGTTGTAAGTAAATAAAAGTGTGATGATCATCATTATTAGAGCATTGTCCCATGTGAGGAAAGGATGATGGAGACTATGATTCCCCACAAGTCGGGATGAGACTCCGGACTTAAATAAATAAAAAAGAGGCCAAAGAGCCCATATAAAAAATTAAAAAGAAAAACAAGAGAAGAAAAAGAGAAGAAAAAAGATGAGACAAAAAGAGAGAAGGGAAAATGTTACTATCCGTTTCCACACTTGTGCTTCAAAGTAACACCATGTTCTTCATGATAGAGAGTCTCCTATTTTGTCACTTCCATATATTACTAGGTGGAATTTTTCATTATAGAACTTGGCTTGTATATTCCAATGATGGGCTTCCTCAAGTGCCCTAGGCCTTCGTGAGCTAGCAAGTTGGATGCACACCCACTAAGTTTTCTTTTGAGCTTTCAAACACTTATAGCTCTAGTGCATCCATTGCATGGCAATACCTACTCCTTGCATTGACATCAATTGATGGGCATCTCCGTAGCCCGTTGGTTAGCCTCGTCAATGAGAGACTTTCTCCTTTTTTGTCTTCTCCGCACAACCTCCACCATGGCTCAAAGTACGAACCAATTGCTTGGCTTGTCATCGGGGTTGTGCATGATAAAAACTTTGTGTTAAGAAGATAGAGCATGACAAGATTATATGATTTTGTAGGGATAACTTTATTTACCCATGATATTTTGAGAAGACATGATTGCTTGTTAGTATGCTTGAAGTATTATTGTTTTTATGTCAATATTAAACTTTTGTTTTTAATCTTACGGATCAGAATATTCATGCCACATCTCCATCTCTGTCAAGGCTGCGGAACGCCTGGCCTCTTGAGCCTCCATGATGCCCCTCATGAGGCGCTGGTACGTGGCAGCCGTGTTCGGCAAGCCGTAAGGCGTGCGAATGTAGCTGTCGGGTGGACCATCGCAGCGCCCCACTCGCGAGGGCCAGAGGCGCTCTAGAGAGGCGACTCGATTGAGCCCTGGTATGTCGATGCAGACGCGCAACCCGCCATCCTCGCCTGGATGGGGAGCCACAGCTGGTAGGCGGCGGCCGCCTCTCATGACTCTTGACTCCTGTAGCTCCTGAATGGCCTTGCTGACGAACTCCTGAGGGTTTGGCCCTCCTTGCCTTACTCCTTCTTGAGGGAAACGTGCTTCGAAACACGCCTCCATGTGGTGCCCAAGCGCCTCCCTCGTGACCTTAGCCAGGTCGGTGGCCCTCCAGGGGAGAGCCCTCGAGCCCTGCCTGAGGAGGGCGCCGGGCGCGCTTTCCTATGCAATGGAAGGAGGTTCCCCCCGGGCAGGCACGGGCCCTGAGGGGCCTGCCTCCTGAGGGGCCGGGCCCAACGATGTCTTCTTCTTCTTGGGGGTGGTCTCGGGAAGCCTCCTGCTTCCGTGATCCGGGTCTTCCAGTGATGCGGCATGAAAGGCTCGTTCCAGGGAACACACCACGTCCTTCTCTTCACAGGGCACCATGATGACTCCGCCACATCCTGGCATCTTGAGGACGTTGTAACCGTGGTGAGTTACGGCCATGAACTTGGCCAGCGCTGGGTACCCAAGGATGGCGTTGTACGGCAGGCGAATGTGAGCGACGTCGAAGTCGATGAGCTCGGTGCAGTAGTTGTTGCGTGTCCCGAAGGTGATAGGAAGGCGAACCTGCCCAATCGGGAGCGTGGAGTCGTCGGTGACTCCAGAGAAAGGCTTGGTTGGCTGAAGCTGGTTGTAGGGCACTTGGAGATTGTTGAATGTTTCCACGGACAGGACGTTGAGCCCTGCCCCGCCATCGATGAGGGTCCTGGTGACCAGCACGTTGCTGATGATTGGGGAACAAAGCATCGGGAGGACTCCGGCTGTGGCCGCACACTTGAGCTGATCCGCTGAGCTGAACGTGATGGCGCACGCCGACCACCTGAGAGGGCGCGTGTCTTCGAGCATGGGGAGGACTGCATTTACTTCGCGGGCGAATTGCTTGAAGATGCGCTGAGAAGCTGGGGCTTGAGCCCCGCCCAGGATGCAGGCGATCGCGCGCGGCTCCTGGAAGCCCCCAGCCCCCTCGTCCTGATGGCGGTCCTCGTTTCTCCTTGGCTGCAGCGGCAGCGGAGGGAGGCCTGCGTTGCCTTGCGGGCAATCCTCGCGAGGCTGATCCCTCCACTCTCCCTGGCGAGGCGGGTCTTGCCAGCGGTCCTCGCGAGGTCGATCGCGCCACCCTTGGCGCGGGCCGCGGTCTTCCCAGCGTCCTGCGTTCCTTCCTCCTCCTCGACCGTAGCCCTGGTCACCGCGGTCAGGGCGACGGCCGATCCTTCCTTCTCGCACGGCTCGGGGCTCTTGACATTCGCTGGTGTTGTGGGTGTGGAGGTCATGGTACACACAGTACCGACTGCCCTTGGAAGACTCGGGCTGATCTCTGCCCCGCTTGGTGTCTGGTTCTGCCGCGAGCACGGCAGCCCCCTTGCACTTCACATCCTTGGCCTTGGGCTTCTTCTCTTCTGGGTCTGCGGCAGGCAGCTCGAGGAGGGAGAGGCGCCCTTCCTCAGCCTTGGCGCACTTGGTCGCCAAGTTGGACAGCTCCAAGGAAGTGCACAGGTCTTCATGCATCGCCAGCTCCTCCTTCATCTTGACGTCGTGCACGCCATCGGAGAAGGCTGAGATGATGGCCTCCTCGGTCACCTTGGGAATCTTGAGGCGTGCGTTGTTGAAGCGCTGGATGTACTTCTGCAGGGTCTCTCCGGGTTGTTGCTTGATGCGACGCATGTCGCTCACGGCGGGTGGCCGGTCGCGAGTACCTTGGAAGTTGGCGATGAAGCGGGTGCGCATCTCGTCCCAGGAGGAGATCGGGCCTGGAGCCAGGTTCAGGAGCCAGGTGCGGGCCCCGTCCTTGAGCGCCATGGGAAACCAGTTCACCATGACTTTCTCATCTCCGTTGGCAGCTTCGATGCCCAGCTCATAGAGCTGGAGGAACTCCGCAGGGTCGGCCGTGTCGTCGTAACGAGGAGGCAGGTCTGGCTTGAACTTGCCGGGCCACGTGACGGTGCGTAGCTCGGTGGTGAAGGCACGGCAGCCTGCTGTGGCCACGGGAGGCCTTGGGTGACGGAGAGCTTGGTCTTGCAGGTCCCCATGCGCTGCAGCTGGGAGCAGCGCGGGGTCTTGACGCGGGGGAGCGGGAGCCTGGTCGCGACGTGCTGGAGCAGGGAGCGCCAGGTCAGCTTCTTGCGGGTGAGGGACTTCTTGGCAGCTGTGCTCTTGCCGCGCTGGCACCTGACGGAGCGGGTTCCGCCCAGGGGCCACGCGCCTTAGAGCCAGGGCGCCTTCTTGAGGAGGAGGAGGCTGGGGCGCCCCCGGAGCTTCGTCACCCGCGCAGGGCAGGGTGCGGTGCAGCGGAACAGACGGCGCAGGAGAGCCCCCAGCGGCGCGGACGAGCTCGGTGACGCGGTCGAGCCATTCTTCGTAGACGTCGTCGACGGGACGGTAGCGCACGAGCTCGTTTGCCGCGATGAGCGGAGCTTGAGCCTCCATGGGTGGGCGAAGCACGCGGGACGAAGTACCAGCTAGGGTGAGCGAGGGAGTAGCGGTGCGGCCGTCTTGCCGCACGGACGGATGCTGAGACGACGCTTGCTGCTCGTTCCCCGCCGGGCCGGTGGCGGCATTGACGGTAGGTGACGGGGAACGGCGAGGACGCACGCCGACAGGAGCCGTCTAGGCGACGCGGGAAGCGAGAGCGGCTCGTTGCTCGGTGCGGGCCCGACGAGCGTCAGACATGGACGCTATGGTCGGAGGGGAACGGGGCAGTGGAAGACGAATTCCGGCGCACCCCTACCTGGCGCGCCAAATGTCGGATTTCGGGTTCCGGCAGACCCTTGAGGTTCGAACACTGGGGTGCCTGCGGAGATTTCGCCTTCTACCTACCTGCACCCCACCGCCTCGCTAAGATCTAAGCTATGGAAAGAACAACACAAGAGACACATGATTTATACTGGTTCGGGCCACCGTTGTGGTGTAATACCCTACTCCAGTTTGTGGTGTGGTGGATTGCCTCTTGGGCTGATGATGATGAGCAATACAAGGAAGAACATCCTCGCGAGGGTCTGTTCTTGGCTGGGGCGATGAACTGCTAGGAGGAGTTCAGTCACCCTTCTCTCTCTCTCTCTGATTCTCTCTTTTCTCCGATCTCTGTATATATCTCTACCCTGGGGGTGGCTAGTCCTATTTATAGGCAAAGGCCCTAGGCCTCTTCCCAAATATTGAGCGGGAAGGGCGCCAACAATTGGCCATTTTGAAGGGGAACATCTGGTACACTTATCCTGACTAAAGTTGGTCTTCGCCTGCCAAATGCTCTGGTGGTGACGCTGGCTTGGGCTCCACAATGACCTCCTCCCTGCCGTTGGGCTGGTCTTGGTCTCGTTGCACCGAAACGGGTGCCTTTGCTTGATGCTCTCGCCTGCGCTTGCTCCCTTTGCACCAAAGAGGAAAGGAGGACACTGCGCGGGCTGGCGCCCGCCTGGCGCCCTTGGTCGGCATGGCTTGCGTCACGGGCACCTCGTGAGGTACCCCGCCTTGATCTCTCCGCCTCCTCGCGAGCCAGCCTGATGAGGCCGTGCCTGAGGAAGCTCCGTGTCGTCCGCCCCGCGAGGCTTGGCCCCTCGCGAGGGTCTTGGGTCTGCGCTGATGAAGATGGGCCATGCTGGGGGCCCTTTTGAGCCACGCCGCGGGCCGCAGGCAGGCAAGTCTGGGGACCCCCGTTCCCAGAACGCCAACAGTAGTCTTGGGAACCCACTTGACCAAGGCCTTGGGACCTTCTTTAAATGCATCAATCTCCTCTTGAA
Organism: Aegilops umbellulata; assembly: GCA_032464435.1. NCBI lineage: Eukaryota > Viridiplantae > Streptophyta > Magnoliopsida > Poales > Poaceae > Aegilops > Aegilops umbellulata. The sequence continues at coordinate 247,633,626 of CP136056.1, forward strand.
GCTTGTCCTTGCCTTTTTTCTTGTGGTCTTGTGGTGGAAGATCATCTTGAGCTTGTGTTCCTTGGAAAGAAGTGGGATCATACTTCTCTTGTTGGGGAACAAACTTCGTCTTGGGGTATTGATCTTCTTCCCACTCAACTCCATTGGCATTGAACTTTTGTTCAAAACCAATTCCTTGATTCTTCCGGTGCCTTCCTTGCTTGCGTACAATTTCCTCAAATTGCTTACTTTCGGCAAGGCTCTTGTAAACACCTTTCTCTATAATTCCCTTCAATAAGCTATTTTCTTGCTCAAGAGTAACTTGGCTAAGAGAATCATTAGTGGAATCAAGAGAACTACTAGAAGCAACAATATTGGATTTAGCATGGTTATTGTTACTACTAGTTGAAGAATCTTTCTTACTCTTGTTGCTCGATTTTACTTGTGGCATGTATGTAGACAAGAGTAAACGCTTGGCAATGTAAGAAGAGCTTTTCTTGCGAAGATCATCATTGATTGCTTTTAAGAACTCATGCTCTTGCTCAAGGTTGGGCTTTTCAAACCGTAGCTTCTCACGAGTCTTTAAAAGCTCTCGATGGTATTCCAAGGTAGTTTCATGAGCTAACTTAAGAGTATTTAGTTTTTTAGTTAGACGCTCAATCTCCTTCTTATCATCTGTCGGGGCGGACGGCGTCCCCCGCGAGCACCTATGGGGCCGGAGCCCCTTTCGTTGTCCGGTGAGGGGGGCGGAGGGAGCACGGAGAGCAGATCGAGGCGAGCACACGGGCGGTTTACCCAGGTTCGGGCCGCGATGGACGCGTAAAACCCTACTCCTGCTTGGTTGTATTGAACTGGGGAGCTCGGGAGCTTGGAGAGCTAGCTACACCGAGCGTATGGCTGTCTGGATTCCCAATCTCCGAACCCCCCCTACGTTGCACACGGGCCTCCTTTTATAGCGCAAAGGGGTCACCGACAGGTGTCAACGTAAGAGAAAGGGGTAAAAGTGAAAAAGGGGTGGAAGTTGTAACAGTGCGGGAACAGTGGCGCTACAGTGCGGCACAGTGTTATCATACCTACTTCTGACGGTAGGGGACAAGGGCATTAAATGCCCGTCACGGTCGCCCGGACAGCACCGAGGCGGACCGTTAGGTGCGCCACCGCTCGCCACGATGGTGGCTGCATGCCACCGCATACCCCAGGCTGCGCGGTGCCCCGCCACGTGCCCTTAGGGGGAAGCCCCGGAGCGACGCGTGGGTGGGCGAGCTGGAGCGCAGTCCTGAGGTGGCGATTTGCCGCGGCAAGTGGCTTGCCGCGGGGGTCGTCTTCCTGTGCATGATAGCTTGCCGGCTATCAGGCCTTGCCGGGGCGCATGGCGCGCCGTGGCGGGCTTCTCTTGTGGTGCCTGGGTCCGGCCTTCCCGACAAGCTCCTCTTGTCGGGGTCTCGATCTTCTGCCTCTTATACTTTGTTCTTGGATGGTATTACATGGGCTTAGTCGTCCCGGCAAGCTCCTCTTGCCGGGGTCTTGTCTTCTTGGCCCGGCAAGCTCCTCTTGCCGGGGGCCTTGTCTTGAATGCTTGGTCCTCTCTTGGCGCTTCCTGGGCGGGCCTCGCCGCAGGGTGCTACAACTGCCCGTGCACAAGTCTGGGGTACTAAGGGACCCCTACTTTAGTACACCGACAGGAGCCCCCGGGCCTGGGCCACACACGGTGCCGAGCGTCGTTGGGCCAGGCCCTAACAGTGCACGGGCACGCGTGGCCTTGGTCGCGCTGCTCCTTAACTCCGCATCCGTCGCACCTTCCCCAGGCGGCGCGCGCTTATCGCGGCGTCGTGGGGGCGAAACGCCCGTTCCCTCGGGAGGTGCGGAGGCGCGGCTCGATAAATGAACGGGGGTGAGGCGCAGCTTTCGAGGCGTCCGTTCCCCATAATCACGGGATGGGGAGAGGTCGTCCCACCCGTCGCCTCGGTTCCGCGCGCCCACCACGCGGTCCTCATGCACTCGGAGTCGCGGCGGCGGAAGCAGGGAGTCGGGCCGGCGCGGGTCGATGCAGTGGGTCGGCCCCAGTCGCCTGCCCTTCCTCCGCTTCTATTGGAGGAGCGAGGCGGCCGCGTTCCCACTCCGCCCCTTTATAAGGAGCGAAAAGGGGGCGACGGAAATCCGCACTCCATCTCCTTCCTCCTTCTGCTTCTGGTTTCCTTCCCCCATCTGTGATGGAGGGGGGGAACCCTGGTTCTTCTTCGGTTGTCGCGAGGGTGTCTGCTAGGCAACGCGCCCCTCCTCCCCTAGCGCCCGCGGCGGCGGAGCCGGTCGTCAGGGGAAGAGGGAGAGGGCGAGGTCGCGGACGAGGTCGTGGACGGGGCCGAGGCGCTCGGGGCGGACGGGTCGGTGCGCCGTCCTTGCCTCCGCCAGCGGCTCCGTTCCTTCCCGCGGTCCATCTCGGGGACGACCCCCGTGAGTTCATTATCAGGCTGCGCCGGGCGCCTCGTCGCCGCCTCCGGCTTCCCGCTCCATTCGCGAACGTGTTGGAGGTGGAGCAGCCTGAGACGCTAAACCTGCGCATGAGGGGCTGCGGGATCAGTGGGACGCGAGTCCACGTCGAGTCCCGAGCCCCCGGCGTGGTGTGTCTGGGCCGCGGGTGGAAGACGTTCGCCCGGATCCACAGCTTGACGGAGGGGTTCACCCTCCACTTTAAGCTGGTGGGGGAGGACCTCCTCTCCGTCAAGGCCTTCTGGGGCTCCGGCATCCGGGCCCGGTGCAGCGAAGATAGCTCCTCCGACAGCGAAGGCTCCTCCTCGAGCGAGAGTGACGAGGAGGGGAGCGACAGCGACGACGAGGGGAGCAGCCGCCGGGATGACGGGTCCGACTAGGCGTCGGTCGCAGCTCCGTGTGGCACCGGCGGCCCCATCGTCCGCGCCGGGCTCCGTGAACTCCCCGGGGTCGTCTCCTTGGGCGACTGGCATAGGGGGGCTGCTGAGGAGGACAGAGGGCGGACGTCGAAGGCCGCGAAGTCGGAGTACGGGCCGACTTCGACAGCTGGCTGACGCTCCGGTGCCTCGTGTTCCAGATGCCCCCCAGACGCCGTCATCACCCTTGCTCTCGGTGACGACCACCGGGGTCTTCTCTTCGGCCTGGCAAGCTCCTCTTGCCGGGGGCTTGATCTCCTCGGGCGGCCGGAGCGGCGAGGCTGGGGAAGAGGAAGAGGCTGGCGGCAAGGCCGCTGCCTCATCTTCCAGCTCTGCCTCCGGCGCCTCCGTCTTCTTCAGCCTCCGGAGACCCCCGAGCGGAGCCCCCGGATCTTCTCTTGGTGCCTTCTGCCACCCGTAGCTCGCCTAGGTGCCCCCTTCGCCCTCTTCGCCTACTTGCCCTACCTCCTGAGGAGAGAGACAAGAAAGGGATTACGGGCACCTTATCTCTTTTCAGCTTGTAAGCCTTCGGGCCTTAGTTGCGTTTAAGCCTTGTAATCCCTCCTTTCATGTTTTTCATTCTCTCTGAACTGTACCTGAGTGGAATGTTTTTAATGAAAAGGGGATGTTTGCCGGATCATTTGTCCCGCGGGTGGAAACCGCGGTAAGGAACGAATCCTTTACATCGTTAAGATAGACAGTTTCTCGCCCGGCAACAGGCCCAGCCGCTCCCCCGCACTGCTCAACCTTTCTCACGCCCTTGGCGGAGGCGGGGAGCAGGCGGGTTCTGGCCCCTCGCTTCCCTCCCCCTTGCGGCCGCGGCTGCTATCGAAACGGGCCCCAGGAACGCGCTCTGGGGCTTGCCGCTAAGAGAGCACGGTAGCTTTTCAGGAGGAAAGGAGGCTTTCAAATTCCACAGTCCATAAGAGAATGCATGATGAGGGATGCAAAAACTTATCTAAGGTTGCAGCCCCCGGCGACTCTGGCTCGCCGGGGCGTAGGTGTTGGCTCGTCCTTCTCCTCTTCCTTGTCCTTGAGCGGCCCGGCAAGGACATTCAATTCCTGCGAGCCAAAGGGAAAGGACGGGAAAAAGACGCGGACTCGACCTCTAAGTTAGGGGTTAGCGACAGTTAGGAACTGACAACCCTAACCAAGGACGAGACTCTGACTCAGCATGCATGCTAAAATCTAGGGCGCCAGCGCTTCTTTATCTTCGGCCAGGGGCTTCGCCTGGCTTTGTACGAGGGCTTACATGCAACATCGGCAAGGCCTGCACAAACCGGTGGTTGCCGGAGCGGATCACGGCAACCGCGCCTTATGGGCGAAACTTGCGAAGATGCTCTATGTTCCCAGGAGTTGCTCACTGGTAGGCCCTCTTCAGTCTTGAGGCGGACAGCGCCGGGCCTCGCGACTCGTCTCACCCGATAAGGGCCTTCCTGCTTCGGCGTCGACTTGTTATAATTCTTGGCCGACTGAACGTGCCTAAGAACAAGGTCGCCTAACAGGGCAACTTTATCTGATGCCAGGGGCTTCGCCTGGCTTTGTACAAGGGGTTACATGCAGCAGCGGCAAGGCCTGTACAAACCGATGGTTGCCGGAGCGGATCACGGCAACCGCGCCTTATGGGCGAAACTTGCGAAGATGCTCTATGTTCCCAGGAGTTGCTCACTGGTAGGCCCTCTTCGGTCTTGAGGCGGACAGCGCTGGGCCTCGCGACTCGTCTCACCCGATAAGGGCCTTCCTGCTTCGGCGTCGACTTGTTATAATTCTTGGCCGACTGAACGTGCCTAAGAACAAGGTCGCCTAACAGGGCCACTTTATCTGGTGCCAGGGGCTTCGCCTGGCTTTGTACAAGGGGTTACATGCAACAGCGGCAAGGCCTGTACAAACCGATGGTTGCCGGAGCGGGTCGCGGCAACCGCGCCTTATGGGTGAAACTTGCGAAGATGCTCTATGTTCCAGGAGTTGCTCACTGGTACGCCTTCTTCGGTCTCGAGGCGGACAGCGCCAGGCCTCGTGACTTGTCTCACCCGATAAGGTCCTTCCCACTTTGGCGTCAACTTGTTGGAATCCTTGGCCGACTGAGTGCGCCGAAGAACAAGGTCGCCCTCTTCGAGACTCCTGGCCTTGACCTTGCGGCTATGGTAGCGACGCAAGGCTTGCTGGTATCGAGCGGCTCGTACCGCAGCCTGGAGACGTCCTTCCTCAAGGAGCAGCGCGTCATCTTGGCGCCGCTGCTCTTGCTCGAGCTCGTCATAAGCGAGCACCCGAGGAGATCCGTATACGAGTTCCGTGGGGATAACTGCTTCCGCTCCATAGACTAGAGCAAAGGGTGTCTGTCCGGTGGCTCGACTCGGTGTCGTTCTGATTGACCAAAGAGCCGCTGGCAGCTCCTCAATCCAATTTCTTCCGCACTTGCGCAGCCTGTCGAAGGTCCTGGTCTTGAGTCCGCGCAGCACTTCAGCGTTGGCCCTTTCTGCTTGACCGTTGCTCCTGGGGTGAGCAACCGAAGCGAAACAGACCTTGGCACCGAGATCCTGGGCGTATTGCATGAAGGCGCGACTTGTGAATTGTGTCCCGTTGTCGGTGATGATTCTGTTGGGGATTCCGAAACGGCAGACGATCGACCGGAAGAACTTGACTGCTGACTGTGCGGTCACCTTCCTCACTGGCTCCACTTCTGGCCACTTCGTGAACTTGTCGATTGCAACGTACAAGTACTCGAAGCCCCCGACGGCTCGGGGAAAAGGGCCGAGGATATCGAGCCCCCAGACCGAGAAGGGCCAGGATAAAGGGATTGTTTGGAGAGCTTGAGCTGGCTGATGAATCTGTTTTGCATGGAACTGGCACGCTTCGCACTTGGTTACTAGTGCAGTTGCATCTTGGAGGGCTTCTTGCCAGAAGAACCCTTGCCGGAAGGCTTTCCCGACAAGTGCTCTTGCGCCAATGTGATGGCCGCATATGCCTCCGTGTATCTCTGCCAACAGCTTCTGTCCGTCTTCCCTGGAGATGCACTTCAATCTGACACCGTTGAGTCTCCTTCTGTACAGCTCGTTGTCCACGAACTGGTACATACTTGACTGCCTGGTGATCTTCTCCATCTCTTCTGGGTCGTCGGGAAGTTCTCCAGTTTGCAGAAAACGGACGATCTGCTGCGCCCATGCCGGAGCCCGGGGCTCGACGGCAAGGACTAAAGGCATGAAGGCCGCTGCGGGGACCCCGGCTTCTACGGCAAGAACCTCTGGTTCCGCCGGAGCCGGTGATCCGCCGGCAAGCTTGCCGGGGCAAAGCTTGTCGGGAACCCCCGCTTCAACTGGACAGATCCTCGGATCCGCAGGAGCGGACTGTTCCTCAGCGTTCAGACTGCTGATCTGCTTGCCGGAGCAAGGCTTATCGGGGACACCTGCTTCGACTGGACGGATCCTGGGATCCGCAGGAGCGGGCTGTCCCCCGGCGCTCTGGTTGTTGATCTTGGGGACCTTGGCGGCGGTCTCAGGAAGGTTCGCCTGCAAGTAGTCGCCGGAGACCAACTTCCTTTTCTTGGACTGCCCAACTGATGGTGTAACGGATGGTTGAGTCAGCTTGAGTAAGAAGGTCCCTGGTTCCACAGGTAACTTCAACGAAGCACACTTCGAAAGGCCGTCTGCTATCTCATTCTGAGATCTCGGGACGTGCTCCATTTGCAGCCCTTCAAAGTGTTCTTCCAGCTTCCTCACTTCATCTACATAAGCTTCCATCAGAGGGCTCTGGTAGCTCTTGTTGACTTGCCGGACCACCAGTTGAGAATCTCCCCGCACAATCAGCTTTCTGATCCCAAGTTCGGCCGCAATCCTGAGGCCGGCGAGCAAGCCTTCATACTCAGCAGTATTATTGGTTGCTTGCTCTCTTGGGAAGTGCATCTGGATAACATACTTGAGGTGCTCTCCGGTGGGCGCGATGAGTACCACGCCAGCACCGGCGCCTTGCAGCGAGAAGGCACCATCGAAGTACATTACCCACTCGCTTGTTGCTTCTTGTACGGGCGCGCTTGTTTCTTGGGCTTCTCCATCTGGCGTCGGGGTCCACTCAGCTATGAATTCTGCCAAAGCTCGGCTCTGTATGGTTGAAGTACTTTCAAACTTGAGTCCAAAGCTCGACAGCTCCAGTGCCCACTCGACGATCCTGCCTGTTGCCTCGGGATTGTGCAATATCCTCTTCAGCGGAAAGCGAGTGACTACTGTTATCTCATGTGCTTGGAAGTAATGGCGCAGCTTTCTCGAGGCCATGAGGAGGCCGAAAAGCAACTTCTGCACCCCAGAGTATCTCGATCTAGCCCCCTGCAAGAGGGAACTCACAAAATACACCGGGCGCTGCACCATCTTCTTCCGCGCTCCATCATGTTCCTGCGCAGGGTTGTCCTTGTCGGGGCCAGAGCTTGCCGGAGCAGCCCCCCGCTTGTCGCCGGATTCGCTTGCAGGTGGTATAGACTCCTCGTCGGCCTCCCTCTCCGCCACTAACGCAGCACTAACCACCTGGTTGGTTGCCGCTAGGTAGAGCAACAACTTCTCCTGTGGTCTAGGTGCGACAAGTATTGGAGTGGAGGATAGGTACCTTTTCAAATCTTGCAGCGCCGCCTCCGCTTCTGGAGTCCACTGCATGGGGCCTGCCTTCTTCAAGATTTTAAAGAAGGGCAGGGCGCGTTCTGCAGACCTTGAAATGAACCGACTGAGGGCGGCCACACAACCTGCAAGCTTTCTGACGTCCTTGACGCGCTCTGGGGCTTCGATCTGCTCGACGGCTTTGATCTTGTCGGGATTAGCTTCAATCCCCCTCTGTGACACAAAGAACCCGAGAAGCTTGCCGGAGGGGACTCCGAAAACGCACTTCTCGGGGTTCAGCTTGAGCTGTATCTTGCGCAGGTTCTGAAATGTCTCTTCCAGATCTTGGACCAGGGTTTCCTTGCTCCTGCTCTTCACCACGATGTCATCCATGTAGGCCTCCACGTTCCTATGGATCTGTGGCTCGAAAGCAGTGTGCACTACCCTTGCAAACGTTGATCCCGCATTCTTCAGTCCAAACGGCATGCGTATGAAGCAATAGGTGCCGCACGGAGTGATAAATGCGGTCTTCTCTTCATCTTCTTTGGCCATAAAGACTTGGTGGTAGCCTGAATATGCATCAAGAAAAGAGAGTAGCTCACATCCGGCGGTGGAGTCAACAATCTGGTCAATGCGCGGCAAGGGAAATGGATCCTTGGGACATGCTTTATTCACATCGGTGAAGTCTATGCACAGTCTCCACTTCCCATTGGCTTTGCGCACGACGACCGGATTGGCCAGCCACGTTGGATGGATCACTCCTCTCACTAGGCCTGCTGCCTCTAGCTTCTTGATCTCTTCGCTGATGAATTCTTGGCGCTCCACGGCTTGCTTTCTCACTTTCTGCTTGACGGGTCGCGCGTGAGGACAGACAGCGAGCTTGTGCTCAATCACCCTCCTGGGAACACCGGGGATGTCGGACGGTTGCCATGCAAACACGTCGACATTCGCCCGCAGGAAGGCAACGAGCGCGCTTTCCTATTTGCTGTCAAGCGTGGCACTGATGGTGAAGGTACCGCCAGTGCCGTCCTCCTTGGCGGACACCTCCTTGGTTGCCGGAGGAGCGGTCATTCCCTTCTTGTACTTGCCGGTGGAGCTCGATGGGACGTCCTCGACGGCGGCGCAGCACTCCGAAGAGGTGCGGTTGCCGGAATGGGCCCCAGAGCACTTACCGGGCTTGGTCCTTGTCTTCTTCCCCCCGGGGGCTTTAGCGGCAAGTGTGTCCTTCTCTGCCGCGGCTGCTACATCCCGGTAGATCTTGTCGGCGCAGATAAGCGCGTCCTTTTTGTCGCCATGGACAGTGATGACGCTTATCGGCCCCGGCATCTTGAGTACGTTGTAGGCGTGGTGGGAAGCTGCCATGAACTTGGCGAGAGCGGGACGGCCGAGGATCCCATTGTATGGTAACGGGATATCAGCGACGTCGAACGTGATGCGCTCAGTCCTGAAGTTGAGCTCGCCGCCGAAGGTCACAGGCAGAGTAATCTTCCCCTTGGGCTTGCTCCTCCCCGGGTTGATTCCTTGGAAAGAACCGGTCTCTTCGAGCTCGCCGTCTGGGATCTGGAGTTTCTTGATCACAGCGGAGGAGATCAAGTTCAGCCCGGCCCCGCCGTCTACCAACATTTTGGTGACCTTGAGGTTGCGGATGGTGGGTGAGACCAGCATCGGCAAGCACCCGACCGCGGTTGTGCGGTCGGGGTGATCCTCAAGATCGAAAATGATGGGCGTGCTGGACCATTTGAGGAGCCTGCGCGACTCCACGGGCGGCTCTGCTGCGTTCACCTCTCGCACCCACTGCTTAAGCTGGCGGTGGGAGGTGTGCAGAGAGGCGCCGCCGTCAACGCATAGGACCTCCGTGGCCTTCTGGAACTCCTGCTCGCTGTTATCTTCGTCTTCCATGTCTTCGTCGTCGTCTTCTTCATCCCAGTCGCGGCCCCGGGGAGGCCGATCGCCTTGCCGCTGCTTGGCCTTGCCGCGGCGCCCTCCCCGGCCGATGGGCGGCCGCTTCTTGCTTGGTTCGCCACCTCCACCCTGGGCCTTCCCCTTGTCGCGCCTCTCGTACTCAGCCTTCTGCTGCACGACGAGGTACTCGACGCTTTTGCAGTTGGAGAGATCGTGGCCCTTGGTGCGGTGGATCTTGCAGTATTGCTTGTCGGAGCTGTCCTGCTTGTCGGCTGCCGCCACGGGGGCAGGCTCCTTGCCGGAGCCGCCAGCCTGCGTTTGCTTGGCGGGAGACTCCTTGCCGGACTCCTCGACGGCAAGCACCTCTTTCCTGTTCTTCCTCCTATTATTCCGCCGCTGGCTTCTCTTCGCCGGGGCGGTGCCGTCACTGTCGCTTTCTCCTGCGCCAGCATCCTCCCCGGGGAGTTTCCTCCCCTCCTCCGCGCGCGCGCACTTGTCAGCCAGGGCATATAGCTCGCTGACGTCCCGGATCTTGGTCATGGCCATCTCTTCACGCATGCGGCGGTTACGCACGTTCTGGTGGAACGCACTGATAACCGCGGCAGGGTGAACGTCGGGGATGCTGCGATGCACGCGGCTGAAGCGCTGGATGTACTTGCGCAGGGGTTCTCCTTCCTTCTGGGCTAGGATGTGGAGGTCGCTATCCTGGCCATGAGGTTTGTGGCCGCCTGTGAAGGCGCCAACAAACTGATGGCAAAGATCCGCCCAGGAAGAAATGGAGCCTTCCGGCAAGTGCATAAGCCACGAACGAACGTTCGGCTTAAGCACGAGCGGGAAGTAGTTCGCCAATATCCTCTCGTCGCGCCCCCCGGCAGCTTGCACAGCGATCGTGTAGATGCTGAGAAACTCCGAGGGGTGCGTCCTGCCGTCGTACTTCTCCGGTACGTCGGGCTTGAAGTTCTTCGTGCTAGGCCACCGGACGCGCCGCAGCTCACGGGTGAACGCAGGGCAACCTGCCGCGTACGGTAAGTCACCTGGTTCACCGGGCGCGTGTGCGTCGACAGCGTTCCCAGCCCGCTGGTCTGATTGCCGCCGAGTTTCTCGGCGGCGCTCAATCCTTGTTCGAGCGTCTTCTTGCTGCCGCTCGTCGAGGACTCGGCGCTGGTCCTGGCGAGTCCGCGGGTCTGACGACGCTGTAGAGCCGTCGTCGGCGTTGCTCCAGCGGGGCGGCGTCTTCTGCTTCTGCGCCGGGGAGTGCATGGTGGTTGCACCCCCGGCGGTCTTGTCGCCGTCGGCCTTCGTCTTCTCGACCTGCCGTGGCCGTGAGGTCGCCGGCTGCTGCGGCGTGTCGTTGTTGGCGAAGGCGATCAGGCTCTGGATGGTGGCCCTCCAGCCTTCGGCCTTGTTAGCCGCTGGAGGGTAGTCGAGGAGCAGTTGCGCTCTCGCGAGCGCTTCTGCCGGAGTGGAGGGGAGCGGGGGCGAGTGGCGCGAGGAGCGGGATACGCTCGGACTCCTAACAATGTTAGAAAGAGCGGGGTCCCTCCCCGGCGCCTTCGCCTTGCCCGTGTCCGGACGGGGGCCCGGGGCGTCCCGTGAACCTCCAGTTTGCCCTTGGTCCAGCAAGCGGATGCCACCCCCTGTGGCATGGCGCTGCTGGGTTGTCGTTTGTCGGGTCGGATGCGACGCGCCCTCGGAGGCCGAGGCTCGGTCGTCCGCCCTGTTCTTGGATTTGGTGGCGCCGCGAGTGTTCTCGCCGGTGGCCACCCCTCCGACGGCGTCTCCCCCGCCCACCGTTGGCTCCGGTAGCGGTGGAAGAGACGCGGACGGGCCCGCGACCTCCGAAGCCTTCTTCTTCGGGGCCATGGTGTTGATGAAGCTAGCGAATTCGGAGAAGCTGACGAAGAGCGCGCTCGCGCGAACGCCGGATCTGATCCGCACAACCTCGACGCACCCCCTACCTGGCGCGCCAAAGATGTCGGGGCGGACGGCGTCCCCCGCGAGCACCTATGGGGCCGGAGCCCCTTTCGTTGTCCGGTGAGGGGGGCGGAGGGAGCACGGAGAGCAGATCGAGGCGAGCACACGGGCGGTTTACCCAGGTTCGGGCCGCGATGGACGCGTAAAACCCTACTCCTGCTTGGCTGTATTGAACTGGGGAGCTCGGGAGCTTGGAGAGCTAGCTACACCGAGCGTATGGCTGTCTGGATTCCCAATCTCCGAACCCCCCCCTACGTTGCACACGGGCCTCCTTTTATAGCGCAAAGGGGTCACCGACAGGTGTCAACGTAAGAGAAAGGGGTAAAAGTGAAAAAGGGGTGGAAGTTGTAACAGTGCGGGAACAGTGGCGCTACAGTGCGGCACAGTGTTATCATACCTACTTCTGACGGTAGGGGACAAGGGCATTAAATGCCCGTCACGGTCGCCCGGACAGCACCGAGGCGGACCGTTAGGTGCGCCACCGCTCGCCACGATGGTGGCTGCATGCCACCGCATACCCCAGGCTGCGCGGTGCCCCGCCACGTGCCCTTAGGGGGAAGCCCCGGAGCGACGCGTGGGCGGGCGAGCTGGAGCGCAGTCCTGAGGTGGCGATTTGCCGCGGCAAGTGGCTTGCCGCGGGGGTCGTCTTCCTGTGCATGATAGCTTGCCGGCTATCAGGCCTTGCCGGGGCGCATGGCGCGCCGTGGCGGGCTTCTCTTGTGGTGCCTGGGTCCGGCCTTCCCGACAAGCTCCTCTTGTCGGGGTCTCGATCTTCTGCCTCTTATACTTTGTTCTTGGATGGTATTACATGGGCTTAGTCGTCCCGGCAAGCTCCTCTTGCCGGGGTCTTGTCTTCTTGGCCCGGCAAGCTCCTCTTGCCGGGGGCCTTGTCTTGAATGCTTGGTCCTCTCTTGGCGCTTCCTGGGCGGGCCTCGCCGCAGGGTGCTACAACTGCCCGTGCACAAGTCTGGGGTACTAAGGTACCCCTACTTTAGTACACCGACATCATCGTCATTCGTTTTATCTTGATTAGCATGATTACTAGCAAGTTCATCATAATTTTCATAACTAGAGTTGTCAGCAAGTAAATCATCATCTCCTAGCAAATCATCTTCATCACTATTGAAATCAACATACTCGGGGTGTGTTACCTTTGGACCTTTAGCCATGAAGCATCTTCCAATTCCTTCATTTGGTGAGTCAAATATGTCGTAGGAGTTGGTTGACACAAGTGCTAGGCCAGCAACACCTTCATTTTCAGTATATTCGGAGTAGTGATAACTTCTTTCGGAGTGATGGTCGGGGTCGGAGCCGGATACCCATTCACCAACATGAGCTTGATGTCTTCGTTTTGTGTAGCTCTTTGATGATTTTTCCTTCCTTTCCGAATACTTGCTTCTTTAGAGGATCTGCGTTCATAGCGATCATATCTACTCCTTCTCTCTCTTGGTGGCGATTTTCTTCTCTTCTACTTCTTCTTTTGGGAGAATCTTCTCTTCTTTTGTAGGGATCCGTACACTCATTGGAGTAGTGTCTGGGTCTTCCACAATTGTAGCAATTTCGTTCACGACTTGAAGATCTTTTGTCATTGTAGGACCTTGACTTGGAACTTCTTTCCTTGCTTCTACTCTTGTAGAACTTGTTGAAGTTCTTCACCATTAGGCTTAATTCTTCATTGAAGGTTTGTTTCTCACTTGATGTTGTGGGAGCATCACATGAGGTTTTGTAAGCACCACTTGACTTGTTGTGGAGCACTTCCTTATCCTTAAGTGACATGTCATGAGCAACAATTCTTCCAATGTCCGTTGGCTTGAGATATTTGTAATTGGGCATCATTTGGATCAATGTGCACACGGTATCATATTTTCCATCCAAGGCTCGTACGATCTTCTGGATGATGAATCTATCGATCATCTCTTCACTTCCTAAGCCCGCAATCTCATTTGTGATGAGAGCAAGCCTAGATTACATTTCAGCGACACCTTCACCATCCTTCATTTTGAACTTGTCAAGTTGACTTTGAAGCACATCCAATTTGGATTCGTTGACGGAGTCGGTACCTTCGTGCATATCAATCAAAGTATCCCAAGTTATCTTTGCATTCTCAAGACGGCTGATTTTGTTGAATTCTTCAGGGCACAATCCGTTGAAGAGAATATCATAAGCTTGAGCATTGTATTGCAGCATCTTCAATTCTTCTGCGGTAGCTTCACGGTTTGTTTCTCTCCCATCAAAGAATTCACCTTGCAAGCCAATACACACAATAGCCCAAACGGCGGGGTTATGTCCAAGAATATGCATTTTCATCTTATGCTTCCAACTAGCAAAATTAGTACCAGCAAAGTAAGGACCTCTACGGTGGTAGTTTCCCTCGCTAGACGCCATACTCTCCTAGGTTGTGAAACCAAGGCTATGATCACCAAAAGCTATGGAAATCAAGGAAAATGGAGACCAAAGCTCTGATACCACTTGTAGGATTGAAAGTATGTCTAGAGGGGGTGATTAGACTACTTGACCAAATAAAAATCTATCCTTTTCTCAATTTTAAGTCTTGGCAGATTTTAGCAACTTAGCACTTGTCAAGTCAACAACCTACGCATGCAAGTCTAAGAGTATAGCAGCGGAATGTAAAATATTGCACATGAAGGTAAAGGGAGGAGTTTGGAGGGAGCAAACGCAATGTAGACACGGATATTTTTGGCGTGGTTCCGATAGGTGGTGCTATCGTACATCCAAGTTGATGGAGACTTCAACCCACGAAGGGTAACGGTTGCGCGAGTCCATGGAAGGCTCCACCCATGAAGGGTCCACGAAGAAGCAACCTTGTCTATCCCACCATGGCCATCGCCCACGAAGGACTTGCCTCACTAGGGTGGATCTTCACGAAGTAGGCGATCTCCTTGCCCGTAGAAACTCCTTGGTTCAACTCCACAATCTTAACGGAGGCTCCCAAGTGACTCCTAACCAATCTAGGAGACACCACTCTCCAAAAGGTAATAGATGGTGTGTTGATGATGAACTCTTTGCTCTTGTGCTTCAAATGATAGTATCCCCAGCACTCAACTCTCTCTCATAGATTTTGATTTGGTGGAAAGATGATTTGAGTGGAAAGTAACTTGGAGAAGGCTAGATATCAAGATTTATGTGGTTGGAATGGATTATGTTGACCACAACACATGAGTAGGTGGTTCTCTCTCAGAAAATGTATGATGTAAGTGTAGGCATGTTCTGATGGCTCTCCTCACGAATGAAGAGTGGCTGGAGGGGTATTTATATTCTCCACACAAAATCTAACCGTTACACACAAATCACCAAACTCGGTTGGACCGAATAATGAAACTCGATCAGACCGATTTAGTTCAAAATGTGAATGTTAGGATATTCGGTGGGCCCGACATGTCAACTCGGTTAGACCGATTTCATTATGGTTAGGGCATAACGTAATATCGGTGAGACCGATTACACAAACTCGGTGAGACCGACTTTTGTGATAAGCTAACCAGAGAGTTAGTCAGGCAAACTCGGTGGGACCGATTCGCTCATCTCGGTTAGACCAAAGAGTTACGAAGGCTAAACAAAGAGTTTGCATTGAGAACTCGGTGGGACCGATCGCTCATTTCGGTTGGACCAAAATGTTATGAAGGGAAACAGAGAGTTTGTAATTCCATCTTGGTGAGACCGAGATCCCTATCGGTGAGACCGAAATGATTAGGGTTTTGTGGCAGTGGCTATGTCAACTGAACTCAGTGGTGCCGGATAGAAAGTTTTGGTGTGGCCGAGTTTGACTTTTGGTTTGGGACATATGTGGATATGAGAAAGTGGTTGAGGGTTTTTGTAGCATATCACTAAGCATTTCGAGCAAGTAACCCATTAAGCAACACCTCATTCCCTTTTAATAGTATTGGCTTTTCCTGTGGACTAAATGTGATCTTGGATCACTAAAAGTAAAATGTAGAGTCTTGAGCTTTAGAGCTTGAGCCAATCTTTTGTCCTTAGCATTTTGAGGGGTCCACATTTCTAATCCATGCCATGGCAATCATTGAGCTTTCCTGAATATTTATCTTGAAGTAGTATTAGCTCAATGAGCTATATGTTGTTAGGAATTACCAAAACCACCCAGGGATAGTTGCACTTTCAGTTACACCCAAGATCCCAGCCCATTTTTCCTATTCCCGGTCAAACCTAGGATTCATGCTTGCATCAACGCAACCTCTTGCGCCGGGCGCTAGCCCTTTTTTCCCTCTCCGCTATGACTCAGACTCAGCCGTATAACCGCCTCTATCTTGTCATTAGCGTTGGAGGACAAGATGCTAACAGCCGCTGCTACATGATTATCTTTATTTTCATTTTCTTATGCACCCATGCAAGCACCATGCATTGGACATGCCCTGACGAGTTGCGCACGAGAGGGCTCAGACGATGGCGGCAGCGGTGGGCTATGTGCTTGATTGGATTCAGCGCATGAGAGAGAGAGAAAGAAAAGGCGAAGGAAGGATACACGATGCAAGTCAATGATGTTTGGTCCTTAGACATGGCTTCCCAAAAATTCTCATCCATGAAACTCTACACGTCAATGATGGGGGAGATCATAGCACACAACATCTTCATGATGGTATGGAAATCTGTCTGCCGTCTCAGGCACAAAATCTTCTTCTGGCTACTACTGCATGACAAAATTAGCACAAGGAATATGATTAAAAGAAGAAACATGCATTTGGAAGACTTCAACTATGCACTATGCGCTCATGCAACACAGGAAACCATAGCACATATTTTCTGGAACTGCCCATTCACTTGGTCTGCTGGAGCTCGATCATCTCTAACAGAAGTAGAGGCATCTCCACTTTTGATGAAGTGCGCCTCTTAAAGGACGGATTACCACAAAGCATTGCGATGGAGATTATCATCGTGGGATATTGGAGGACATGGATGATCAGAAATGATAAAATCTTAAGGAGAGCACCACCTCAACCAGACTCATGGAAATTGTTGGTGTACAAAAGTAGGGGCTCCCCTTTTGACCCCTTTACTTGTGCACGGGCAGTCAGAGCCGCGCACCACGACCACACTTCGCAGGGAAGAGGAGGGAAGCCGGAGAGAAACCGAGGCACAAGACGAACAAGGTGACGCCCAGACCAGAGACACAAAAGAACAAGAGGGCGGGGTGGACTCCCCCGGCAAGACCCTTGCCGGGGCAGCTTGCCCAACACCAGCAGAGCAAGCCACCCCTGAACCCAAGGGTTCCAAGCGCCGTCAACAGTTACATTGGAACCAGGGCTCGGGAGGCACCTCTGTGGTGGCATGCAGATCTTTGTCAAGATCATGAATACATGAGATCAGATGAGGACCAGAAAACGGCGATGAAGGAAATATGCCCTAGAGGCAATAATAAAGTCATTATTTATTTCCTTATATCATGATAAATGTTTATTATTCATGCTAGAATTGTATTAACTGGAAACATAATACATGTGTGAATACATAGACAAACAGAGTGTCACTAGTATGCCTCTACTTGACTAGCTCATTAATCAAAGATGGTTATGTTTCCTAGCCATGAACAAAGAGTTGTTATTTGATTAACGAGATCACATCATTAGTTGAATGATCTGATTGACATGACCCATTCCATTAGCATAGCACCCGATCGTTTAGTATGTTGCTATTGCTTTTATCCATGACTTATACATGTTCCTTTCACTATGAGAATATGCAACTCACGTTTACCGTAGGAATACTTTGTGTGCTACCAAACATCACAACGTAACTGGGTGATTATAAAGGTGCTCTACAAGTGTCTCCGAAGGTACATGTTGGGTTGGCATATTTCGAGATTAGGATTTGTCACTCCGATTGTCGGAGAGGTATCTCAGGGCCTTCTCGGTAATGCACATCACATAAAGCCTTGCAAGCATTGCAACCAATGAGTTAGTTGCGAGATGATGTATTATGGAACGAGAAAAGAGACTTGCCGGTAACGAGATTGAACTAGGTATTGGATACCGACGATCGAATCTCGGGTAAGTAACATACCGATGACAAAGGGAACGACGTATGTTGTTATGCGGTCTGACCGATAAAGATCTTCGTAGAATATGTAGGAGCCAATATGGGCATCCAGGTCCCGCTATTGGTTATTGACCGGAAACGTGTCTCGGTCATGTCTACATTGTTCTCGAACCGTAGGGTCCGCACGCTTAACGTTACGATGACAGTTATTATGAGTTTATGCATTTTGATGTACCGAAGGAGTTCGGAGTCCCGGATGTGATCACGGACGTGACGAGGAGTCTCGAAATGGTCGAGACATAAAGAATTATATATTGGAAGCCTATGTTTGGACATCGGATGCATTCCAGGTGAAATCAGGATTTTACCGGAATACCGGGAGGGTTACCGGAACCCCCCGGGAGCATAATGGGCCAACATGGGCCTTGGAGGAAAGGTGAGAGGGCAGCCCTAGGGGCTGCGCGCCTCCCCCCCTTCCCTAGTCCTATTAGGACTAGGAGAAGTGGGGCGCCCCCTCTCTCTCTCTCTCCCCCTTGGAGCAATCCTAGTCCAACTAGGATTGGGGGGGGGGGGAATCCTACTCCCAGAGGGAGTAGGACTCTCCTGGCGCACCAAACCTAGCCGGCCAGCCCCTCCCCCTTGGATCCTTTATATACGGGGGCAGGGGGCACCCCAAAGATACACAAGTTGATCTACGGATCGTTCCTTAGCCGTGTGCGGTGCACCCTTCCACCAAATTCCACCTCGATTATATCGTTGCAGTGCTTAGGCGAAGCCCTGCGCCGGTAACACATCAAGATCGTCACCACGCCGTCGTGCTGACGGAACTCTTCCCCGACGCTTTGCTGGATCGGAGCCCGGGGATCGTCATCGAGCTGAACGTGTGCCAAGAACTCGGAGGTGCCGGAGTAACGGTGCTGTGATCGGTTGGATCGCGAGGAGAACGTACGACTACTTCCTCTACGTACGACTACTTCCTCTACATTGTGTCAACGCTTCCGCTTCGGTCTACGAGGGTACGTAGACAAACACTCTCCCCTCTCGTTGCTATGCATCACCATGATCTTGCGTGTGCGTAGGAAAATTTTTGAATTTACTGCGTTCCCCAACAGTGGCATCCGAGCCTAGGTTTTTATGGTTTGATGTTATTTGCACGAGTAGAACACAAGTGAGTTGTGGACGATACAAGTCATACTGCCTACCAGCATGTCATACTTTGGTTCAGCGGTATTGTTGGACGAGACGATCCGAACCAACCTTACGCGTACGCTTACGCGAGACCGGTTCCCTCGACGTGCTTTGCACAGAGATGGCTTGCGGAAGACTGTCTCTCCAACTTTAGTTGAACCGAGTGTGGCTACGCCCGGTCCTTGAGAAGGTTAAAACGGAGTCTATTTGACAAACTATCGTTGTGGTTTTGATGCGTAGGTAAGATGAGTTCTTGCTTAAAGCCCGTAGCAGCCACGTAAAACTTGCAACAACAAAGTAGAGGACGTCTAACTTGTTTTTGCAGGGCATGTTGTGATGTGATATGGTCAAGACGTGATGCTAAATTTTATTGTATGAGATGATCATGTTTTGTAACCGAGTTATCGGCAACTGGCAGGAGCCATATGGTTGTCGCTTTATTGTATGCAATGCAATCGCGATGTAATGCTTTACTTTATTGCTAAACGGTAGTGATAGTCGTAGAAGCATAAGATTAGCGAGACGACAACGATGCTGCGATGAAGATCAAGGTGTCGCGCCGGTGACGATGGTGATCATGACGGTGCTTCGAAGATGGAGATCACAAGCACAAGATGATGATGGCCATATCATATCACTTATATTGATTGCATGTGATGTTTATCCTTTTATGCATCTTATCTTGCTTTGATTGACGGTAGCATTATAAGATGATCTCTCACTAAATTATCAAGAAGTGTTCTCCCTGAGTATGCACCGTTGCGAAAGTTCTTCGTGCTGAGACACCACGTGATGATCGGGTGTGATAGGCTCTACGTTCAAATACAACGGGTGCAAAACAGTTGCACACGCGGAATACTCAGGTTTAACTTGACGAGCCTAGCATATACAGATATGGCCTCGGAACACAGAGACCGAAAGGTCAAGCGTGAATCATATAGTAGATATGATCAACATAATGATGTTCACCATTGAAACTACTCCATCTCACGTGATCATCGGACATGGTTTAGTTAATTTGGATCACGTGATCACTTAGAGGATTAGAGAGATGTCTATCTAAGTGGGAGTTATTTAAGTAATATGATTAATTGAACTTTAATTTATCATGAACTTAGTCCTGGTAGTATTAGCATATCTATGTTGTAGATCAATAGCTCGCATTGTTGCTTCCCTGTGTTTATTTTGATATGTTCCTAGAGAAAATTGTGTTGAAAAATGTTAGTAGCAATGATGCGGATTGGATCCGTGATCTGAGGTTTATCCTCATTGCTGCACAGAAGAATTATGTCCTTGATGCACCGCTAGGTGACGGACCTATTGCAGGAGCAGATGCAGACGTTATGAACGTTATGCTAGCTCAATATGATGACTACTTAATAGTTTAGTGCACCATGCTTAAACGGCTTAGAATCGGGACTTCAAAGACGTTTTGAACGTCATGGACCATATGAGATGTTCCAGGAATTGAAGTTAATATTTCAAGCAAATACCCGAGTTGAGAGATATGAAGTCTCCGACAAGTTCTATAGCTAAAAGATGGAGGAGAATCGCTCAACTAGTGAGCATGTGCTCAGATTGTCTGGGTACTACAAATCGCTTGAATCAAGTGGGAGTTAATCTTCCAGATAAGATAGTGATTGACAGAATTCTCTAGTCACCATCACCAAGTTAGTAGAACTTCGTGATGAACTATAATATGCAAGGGACAACGGAGAATATTCCCAAGCTCTTCGCGATGCTAAAATCAGCGAAGGTAGAAATCAAAGAAAAACATCAAGTGTTGATGGTTGACAAGATCACTAGTTTCAAGAAAAGGGCAAAAGGAAAGAAGGGGAACTTCAAGAAGAACGGCAAGCAAGTTGCTGCTCAAGTGAAAAAGCCCAAGTATGGTCCTAAGCCCGAGACTAAGTGCTTCTACTGCAAAGGGACTGGTCACTGGAAGCGGAACTACCCCAAGTGATTGGCGGATAAGAAGGATGGCAAAGTGAACATAAGTATATTTGATATACATGTTATTGATGTGTACTTTACTAGTGTTCATAGCAACCCCTCAGTATTTGGTACTAGTTCAAGTTGCTAAAATTTAGTAACTCGAAACGGGAGTTGCAGAATGAACAAAGACTAGTTAAAGGGCAAGGTGACGATGTGTGTTGGAAGTGGTTCCAAGATTGATATGATCATCATCACACACTCCCTATACTTTCGGGATTAGTGTTGAAACTAAATAAGTGTTATTTGGTGTTTGCGTTGAGCATGAATATGATTTGATCATGTTAATTGCAATACAGTTATTCATTTAAGTTAGAGAACAATTGTTGTTCTGTTTACATGAATAAAACCTTCTATGGTCATACACACCAATGAAATAGTTCATTGGATCTCGATCGTAGTGATACACATATTCATAATATTGAAACCAAAAGATGCGAAGTTAATAATGATAGTGCAACCTATTTGTGGCACTGCCGTTTAGGTCATATTGGTGTAAAGCGCATGAAGAAACTCCATGCTGATGGGATTTTGGAATCACTTGATTATGAATCACTTGATGCTTGCGAACCATGCCTCTTGGGCAAGATGACTAAAACGCCGTTCTCCGGAACAATGGAGCAAGCAACAGATTTGTTGGAAATCATACATACTGATGTATATGGTCCGATGAATATTAAGGCTCGCGACAAGTATCATTATTTTCTAACCTTCACAGATGATTTGAGCAGATATGGGTATATCTACTTGATGAAACATAAGTCTGAAACGTTTGAAAAGTTCAAAGAATTTTAGAGTGAAGTGAAAATCATCGTGACAAGAAAATAAGGTTTCTACGATCTGATCGCGGAGACAAATATTTGAGTTACGAGTTTGGTCTTCAATTAAAACAATGTGGAATAGTTTCACAAATTCATGCCACCTGGAACACCACAGCATAATGGTGTGTCCGAACATCATAACCGTACTTTATTAGATATAGTACAATCTATGATGTCTCTTACCGATTTACCAATATCGTTTTGGGATCATGCATTAGAGACAGCTGCATTCACGTTTAATAAGGCACCATCTAAATCCGTTGAGACGACACCGTATGAACTATGGTTTAGCAATAAACCTAAGCTGTCGTTTCTTAAAGTTTGGAGTTGCGATGCTTATGTGAAAAAGTTTCATCCTGATAAGCTCGAACCCAAATCGGAGAAATGCATCTTCATAGAATACCCAAAGGAAAATGTTGGGTACACCTTCTATCACAGATCCAAAGGCAAAATCGTTGCTTAAGAATGGATCCTTTCTAGAGAAGAAGTTTCTTTCGAAAGAAGTGAGTGGGAGGAAAGTAGAAAACTTGATAAGGTAATTGTACCTTCTCCCTTATTGGAAAGTAGTTCATCACAGAAATCTGTTCTTGTGACTACTACACCAATTAGTGAGGAAGCTAATGATGATGATCATGTAACTTTAAGATCAAGTTACTACCAAATCTCGTAAGTAAACCAGAGTGAGATCCGCACCAGAGTGGTACGGTAATCCTGTTCTGGAAGTCATGTTACTAGACCATGACGAACTTGCGAACTATGAGGAAGCGATGATGAGCCCAGATTCCGCAAAATGGTTAGAGGCCATGAAATCTGAGATATGATCCATGTATGAGAACAAAGTATGGACTTTGATGGATTTGCCCGGTGATCGGCAAGCCATAGAATATAAATGGATCTTCAAGAGGAAGACGGACACTGATGGTAGTGTTACTATCTACAAAGCTAGAATTGTCGCAAAAGGTTTTCGACAAGTTCAAGGTGTTGACTACGATGAGAGTTTCTCACTCGTGTCTATGCTTAAGTCTGTCCAAATCATGTTAGCAATTGCCGCATTTTATGAAATCCGGCAAATGGATAAACAAAACTACATTCCTTAATGGATTTATTGAAGAAGAGTTGTATACGATGCAACTAGAAGGTTTTGTCGATCCTGAAGGTGTTAACAAAATATGCAAGCTCCAGCAATCCATCTATGGACTGGTGCAAGCATCTCGGAGTTGGAATATACGCTTTGATAAGTTGATCAAAGCATATAGTTTTATACAGACTTGCGGTGAAGCCTGTATTTACAAGAAAGTGAGTGGGAGCACTACAGCATTTCTGATAAGTATATGTGTATGACATATTGTTGATCGGAAATAATGTAGAATTATTCTGCAAAGCATAAAGGAGTGTTTTTCAAAGAAAGACCTCGGTGAAGCTGCTTACATATTGAGCATCAAGATCTATAGAGATAGATCAAGACGCTTGATAAGTTTTTCAATAAGTACATACCTTGAAAAGATTTTGAAGTAGTTCAAAGTGGAACAGTCAAAGAAAGAGTTCTTGCCTGTATTACAAGGTGTGAAATTGAGTAAGACTCAAAACCCGACCACGGCAGAAGATAGAAAGAGAATGAAAGTCATTCCCTATGCCTCAGCCATAGGTTCTATAAAGTATGCCATGCTGTGTACCAGATCTATTGTATACCCTACACTGAGTTAAGCAAGGGAGTACAATAATGATCTAGGAGTAGATCACTGGACAGCGGTCAAAATTATCCTTAGTGGAATAAGGATATGTTTCTCGATTATGGAGGTGACAAAAGGGTCGTCGTAAAGGGTTACGTCGATGCAAGTTTTGACACTGATCTAGATGACTCTAAGTCTCGATCCAGATACATATTGAAAGTGGGAGCAATTAGCTAGAGTAGCTCCGTGCAGAGTATTGTTGACATAGAAATTTGCAAAGTACATGCGGATCTGAATGTAGCAGACCCGTTGACTAATATTCTCTCACAAGCAAAACATGATCACACCTTAGTACTCCTTGGGTGTTAATTACATAGCGATGTAAACTAGATCACTGAATCTAGTAAACCCTTTGGGTGTCGGTCACATAGCGATGTGAACTATGGGTGTTAATCACATGATGATGTGAACTATTGATGTTAATCACATGGTGATGTGATCTAGATTATTGACTCTAGTGCAAGTGGGAGACTGAAGGAAATATGCCCTAGAGGCAATAATAAAGTCATTATTTATTTCCTTATATCATGATAAATGTTTATTATTCATGCTAGAATTGTATTAACTGGAAACATAATACATGTGTGAATACAAAGACAAACAGAGTGTCACTAGTATGCCTCTACTTGACTAGCTCATTAATCAAAGATGGTTATGTTTCCTAGCCATGAACAAAGAGTTGTTATTTGATTAACGAGATCACATCATTAGTTGAATGATCTGATTGACATGACCCATTCCATTAGCATAGCACCCGATCGTTTAGTATGTTGCTATTGCTTTTATCCATGACTTATACATGTTCCTTTCACTATGAGAATATGCAACTCACGTTTACCGTAGGAATACTTTGTGTGCTACCAAACATCACAACGTAACTGGGTGATAAGGTGCTCTACAAGTGTCTCCGAAGGTACATGTTGGGTTGGCATATTTCGAGATTAGGATTTGTCACTCCGATTGTCGGAGAGGTATCTCAGGGCCTTCTCGGTAATGCACATCACATAAAGCCTTGCAAGCATTGCAACCAATGAGTTAGTTGCGAGATGATGTATTACGGAACGAGAAAAGAGACTTGCCGGTAACGAGATTGAACTAGGTATTGGATACCGACGATCGAATCTCGGGTAAGTAACATACCGATGACAAAGGGAACGACGTATGTTGTTATGCGGTCTGACCGATAAAGATCTTCGTAGAATATGTAGGAGCCAATATGGGCATCCAGGTCCCGCTATTGGTTATTGACCGGAAACGTGTCTCGGTCATGTCTACATTGTTCTCGAACCGTAGGGTCCGCACGCTTAACGTTACGATGACAGTTATTATGAGTTTATGCATTTTGATGTACCGAAGGAGTTCGGAGTCCCGGATGTGATCACGGACGTGACGAGGAGTCTCTAAATGGTCGAGACATAAAGAATTATATATTGGAAGCCTATGTTTGGACATCGGATGCATTCCAGGTGAAATCAGGATTTTACCGGAATACCGGGAGGGTTACCGGAACCCCCCGGGAGCATAATGGGCCAACATGGGCCTTGGAGGAAAGGTGAGAGGGCAGCCCTAGGGGCTGCGCGCCTCCCCCCCTTCCCTAGTCCTATTAGGACTAGGAGAAGTGGGGCGCCCCCTCTCTCTCTCTCTCCCCCTTGGAGCAATCCTAGTCCAACTAGGATTGGGGGGGGAATCCTACTCCCAGAGGGAGTAGGACTCTCCTGGCGCACCAAACCTGGCCGGCCAGCCCCTCCCCCTTGGATCCTTTATATACGGGGGCAGGGGGCACCCCAAAGATACACAAGTTGATCTACGGATCGTTCCTTAGCCGTGTGCGGTGCCCCCTTCCACCAAATTCCACCTCGATTATATCGTTGCAGTGCTTAGGCGAAGCCCTGCGCCGGTAACACATCAAGATCGTCACCACGCCGTCGTGCTGACGGAACTCTTCCCCGACGCTTTGCTGGATCGGAGCCCGGGGATCGTCATCGAGCTGAACGTGTGCCAAGAACTCGGAGGTGCCGGAGTAACGGTGCTGTGATCGGTTGGATCGCGAGGAGAACGTACGACTACTTCCTCTACGTACGACTACTTCCTCTACGTTGTGTCAACGCTTCCGCTTCGGTCTACGAGGGTACGTAGACAAACACTCTCCCCTCTCGTTGCTATGCATCACCATGATCTTGCGTGTGCGTAGGAAAATTTTTGAATTTACTGCGTTCCCCAACAGGCGACCCTCGGCAGGATCCTAGCCAAGGAAATCCACAAGACCTCCGGCAAGCGCCTTGCCGGGGACGACTGCAGTGCCACGACAAGACCCTTGCCGGCCCCACGGCAAGACCCTTGCCGAGGGCCTCAGCGGGGCCACAGCTAGGCCCGCATCGACCAAGACTCCACCGCCGTTCGCATGCAGCTGCCAGCCCAACCAGCTGGGCAGGCACCTGCGTGGCAACATGCGGCTTCCAGGTGAACTCACCAAGCACCTGCGTGGTGGCATGCAGGTCTTCGTGAAGGCCCTGCCGCCGCGCCACCTCAGCAGCCTGCCTGCCTACCTGGCGCTGCACGCATCTCTGGCCTGGGCGCGTGTCGAGGCGAGGCAGGGCTGCGGCGGACGGGACGGGCCTTGTTCTCATCCCTGATAAAGCTAATGGACACCTAAGTAGCACATTAAATGCGCTTTGTCTCGTAATGCCGAGGGATAAGCTCGCGCACTATAGACCTTTCCACCTCCTGTGTGTGTCGGTGGGAACGACACTTATGGGATCACTAGAATCCCTTCTACGGTCGGCGGGCGTGGGGTTGTGAGAAGAGCAGGTCCAGGAGCCAGCACAAAGATCGTTTACCTAGGTTTGGGCCGCCAGGATGCGTAATACCCTAGTCCTGCTTTGGTGGATGTATTCAGTGCTCTTGAGCTTTCGAACTAGCTACGGTGGTCCGTAGTTCCAAAGAGCCGAATCCTTCTCCAGTATGCCTCGGACCTCCTTTTATAGTCGAAAAGGGGTTGCCACAGTGGCACACAGGAGGTGGAAAGGCGTACGGTGTGCGAACTTATCGCCCGGCATTACGGGACAAAGCGCATTCAATGCGCTACTTAGGTGTCCATTAGCTTTATCGGGGACGGCAACGAGGCCTGTCCCGTCTGTCACCGCTCCGTCTCGCTTCGACACGCGCCTAGGCCAGCGATGCGTGCGGAGCCATGTAGGCAGGCAGGCTGCTGAGTTGCGCGGTGGCAGGGTCTTCACGAAGATCTGCATGCCACCACGCAGGTGCTTGCTGAGTCGGTCTAGAAGCCGCGTGTCTCCACGCAGGTGCCTGCCCAGCTGGTTGGGCTGGTAGCTGCATGCGAATGGCGGCGGAGCCTTGGCTAGTGCGGGTTTGGCAGTGGCCCCGCTGATGCCCTCGACAAGGGTCTTGCCGTGGGCCCGGCAAGGGTCTTGCCGTGGCGTTGCAGTCATCCCCGGCAAGGCGCTTGCCGGGGGTCTTGTGGATCCCCTCGACTAGGATCCCACCGAGGATCATCGTCTTCTAGTTCTCATCTGATCGTGTGTGTTTATGATCTTGACAAAGATCTGCATGCCACCAAGGAGGTGCCTCCCGAGCCTTGCTTCCAATGTAGTTGCTGACGGCGTTTGGAACCCTTGGGCTCAAGGGTGGCTCGCTCTGCTGGCGTTGGGCAAGTTCCCCCGGCAAGGCTCTTGCCGGGACCTTGGAGGCCGCCCCGGGAAGAGCTTTGCCGGGGGATTCCACCTCGCCCTCTTGCTCTTTGGTGTTTCTGGTCTTGGCATTGCCTTAACCGTCTTGTGCTCCGGCTTCTCCCCGGCCTCCCTCCTCTGCCCTGCTAAGTGTGGCCTTGGGCGCGGCTCTGACTGTTCGTGCACAAGTAAAGGGGTACAAAGGAGTGCCCCTACTTTAGTACACCGACAGGAGCTCCCGAGTCTGGGCCACACATAAGCATGACGCGTTGTTGGGCCAGGCCCAGAACGGTGTGCGGGGCGGTGGGGCGGATTTTACCTTAGTAACTTTTTGTCCGCTGCGCTTTCCCACGACCCGCGTTGAAGCGCGACGTGGAGGGTCGCGCGTGACGTGGGGGTCATGCGTGGGGCGGTCCCCGCACGCACTTGTCACATCGCAGTTAATGGGAAAAGAGGCGGCCCATGCCTTCCCCATAAAAAGGAATAACTGCGGGCGCGGTGCTCATTTACCCCTGCATCTTCTTCAATCTCGGAACCGCCGTGCCCTTCTCCTTCCTTCCCAAGCTTTCGCCTTTGCTCGCCGCCGATGTGTCTTCGCTGTCTTCTGTCCCTTGCTCCCTGTAGCCGCCATGGCACCCAAGACCAGCAGAGGCAAGGGAGTGGCCAAGGACGCCAGGACGAGCGAGCCACCGGAGAGCGAGTTGGCGGCGCGGCGGACGCAGCTCGCCTACTTCCCCTCGGCGGTCGACGTGTTCAAGCTCCGGGACTGCTTCAAGCCCCTATGGGGGTGCAAGATGGGGGAGACGACGGGGCATCCAGCCACGCGTGTCATCCCCGCCAATTGCGCCGAGGCCGCCCCGAATCGGTACCCGTTCTTTGTCGATTACTTTTCTTGCGGCCGTTGCCCCCCTTTCTCTGATTTCTTCAACGATATCATGCACACATTTGGCTTCCACCTTCTTGATTTTACTCCAAACGTCGTGGCGTGCATGGCTCTGTTCGCCCACCTCTGTGAGGGCTTTGCCGGAGTTCTTCCCAACACGACGCTCTTCCGCCATTACTTTTATCCTCGCATCCAGAAGGGAGGTGCCATCTCTGGTTGCGTCACTTGGATCCCAAGGTCCAAAGGGACGTACCCGGAGGGCGCCCAGAAGGAGAGGTGGGAAGAATGGCGGAGCCGGTGGTGCTGGATTGAGGAGGACGACCCACAAGAGTTCTGTTGGGTCTGCCTGGCGCCGCTGGTTCGTACGAATGACTGGGGCAACATCAACGCCCAGGACGACAAGCTCGAGATTGCCACCACCAGGATCCTCCACCTCACCCTTGCCGGGCTTACCCTGGAGATGATTGGGGTGGATTTCCTCCGCCGCCGAATTGCTCCTCTGCACAACAAGGGGAGGTCGGCCTGGCTCTTCTAAAACGTGGCCGACATCATGAGGCTTCGCCTTGGCCTCAACCACAACTTCACGGTGATGTGGCACGCCGACTTCTGCCAGCGGATCTTTCAGCTCAACATGAACCGCGAAGACAGGGCCGAGACGTCCGGGAAGGTCGTGAAGGCCGACGCGAAGGCCGGCAAGGTCACCAAGGGGCCCCTGTTTGGGTTGCCGGCGGGGGTAGTCCCGCTGAGCAACAACTCATGCCAGATCGACATCATCGCCATGATGCCGGATTGCAACATGCACGGTCCCATCCCAAGTTGGGTCGCACCGCCGGAGGAGCAGGAATATGAGTTCTTTGACATCTTGGCGTAGATGTATGTCCGCAATGAGCCGCTGCTCATTCAGGACACCACCCAGGCCGAGTTGAATTACATCGCCGCCAGGGCGGCGGAGGCGGAGCTCGCCAGGCAGCTCCGGCAGCTCGGGCAGCATGGAGGACAAGGTCACGGCAGCCGCGGAGGAGAAAGAGCTCGCCTAGTGGGCGGAATCCGCTAAAGAGGCCAGCAGCGCCGGCACTGGGGCCCCTCTCATTGAAGATGTGCCCGACGAGTCATCGGAGGAGGAGGCGGAGGAGGAGGCCGAGGCCGTCGACCCTCCAGCCACGGGGAGAGGGCGGGTTCTGCGGTGAGCCACCTCCGGTGAGCCGGACCGGCCCGGCAGGGCCGTGCAACTGCGGCAAGCCTAGGAGACGTCCGTGCGCCAGACGAGGGCCACGGTGGTGAAGAAAATGGTGAAGGTCGTGGTGGCAAGAAGAAAACGTATGCCTCTCCTTCGCCCAAGCGTGCTCAGACCCCACCTTCTTCCCCTCCTCCGGCAGATGTCGACGCGGGGGTCATCTTTGACTTCGGGTCCCTTAGCCCAAGGAGGAAAAGGAAGGCAACAGAGGAGGAGGTGGAGGACGAGTAAGTATCTTGTCCCTTTCTGTCATCTCCGTATCCTCGGATCGTGCCACTTATCTTGATTCGTCTTCATCTCTACAGGGATGCGGAGACACTGGCCTAGAGGGTGAAGAGGGCCAGGGCTTCGCTGAGCGGCCAACCCCCGGCAGGGATTTCCGGTACACCGCTGGTGGTGTTGAGCAGCCCGGATAGTGTTAAGTAGCAAAGTAATATGATAGTGGTGGTAACGGTATCAAAAGTAAAGACAGCAAAAGTAATATTTTTGGTGTTTTGTAGTGATTGTAACAGTAGCAGCGGGAAAGTAAATGAGCGTAAACCAGCATATGGAAAACTCGTAGGCACCAGATCAGTGATGGATAATTATGCCGGATGTGGTTCATCATGTATCAGTCATAACATAGGGTGACACAGAACTAGCTCCAATTCATCAATGTAATGTAGGCATGTATTCTGTATATAGTCATACGTGCTTATGGAAAGGAACTTGCATGACATCTTTTGTCCTACCCTCCCGTGGCAGCGGGGTCCTAATGGAAACTAAGGGATATTAAGGCCTCCTTTTAATAGAGAACCGGAACAAAGCATTAGCACATACTGAATACATGAACTCCTCAAACTATGGTCATCACCGGTAGTGGTCCCGATTATTGTCACTTTGGGGTTGCCGGATCATAACACATACTCCCTCCATTCCTAAATATTTGTCTTTCTAGAGATTTCAACAAGTGACTACATGCAGAGCAAAATGAGTGAATCTACACTCTAAAACATGTCTACATACATCCGTATGTTGTGTTCATTTGAAATGCCTAGAAAGACAAATATTTGGGAACGGAGGGAGTAGTAGGTGACTATAGACTTGCAAGATAGGATCAAGAACTCACATATATTCATGAAAACATAATAGGTTCAGATCTGAAATCATGGCACTCGGGCCCTAGTGACAAGCATTAAGCATAGCAAAGTCATAGCAACATCAATCTCAGAACATAGTGGATACTAGGGATCAAACACTAACAAAACTAACTCGATTACATGATAAATCTCATCCAACCCATCACCGTCCAGCAAGCCTACGATGGAATTACTCATGCACGGTGGTGAGCATCATGAAATTGGTGATGGAGGATGGTTGATGATGACGACGGCGACGAATCCCCCTCTCCGGAGCCCCGAACGGACTCCAGATCAGCCCTCCCGAGAGGTTTTAGGGCTTGGCGGCGGCTCCGTATCGTAAAACGCGATGATTTCTTCTCTCTGATTTTTTCTCTCCGAAAGCAGATATATAGAGTTGGAGTTGGCGTCGGAGGGTTTCCATGGGCCACGAGGTAGGGGGCACGCGCTAGAGGGGGGGGGCGCCCCCCACCCTCGTGGACAGGGTGTGGTCCCCCTGGTCTTCATCTTTGGCGAGGATTTTTATTATTTTTTCTAAGATGTTCCGTGGAGTTTCAGGACATTCCGAGAATATTTGTTTTCTGCACATAAAACAACATCATAGCAATTCTGCTGAAAACAGCGTCAGTTCGGGTTAGTTCCATTCAAATCATACAAGTTAGAGTCCAAAACAAGGGCAAATGTGTTTGGAAAAGTAGATACGACGGAGACGTATCAACTCCCCCAAGCTTAAACCCTTGCTTGTCCTCAAGCAATTCAGTTGACAAACTGAAAGAGAAAAAGAAAAACTTTTACAAACTCTGTTTGCTCTTGTTGTTGTAACTATGTCAAGTCAGCATTCAAGTTTTCAGCATATATCATAACTAACCTCATTTGTAATAATTCCCAGGTCTCATAATGACTCATGTCAATAGCATAATCAACTAGCAAGCCATAATAATAAATCTCGGATGACAACACTTTCTCAAAACAACCATAATATAATATAACAAGATGGTATCTCGCTAGCCCTTTCTGAGACTGCAAAACATAAGTGTAGAGCACCTTTAAAGATCAAGGACTGACTAGACATTGTAATTCATGGTAAAAGAGATCCAATCATAGTCACCCCAACATAGATTAATAGTGATGAATGCAAATGACAGCTGTGCTCTCCAGCTAGTGCTTTTTAATAAGAGGGTGATGACTCAACATAAAAGTAAATTGATAGACCCTTCGCAGAGGGAAGCAGGGATTTGTAGAGGTGCCAGAGCTTGGTTTTGAAACAGAGATAAATTGCATTTTGGGCGGTATACTTTCATTGTCGATGTAGCAACTAAGAGATGGCGATATCTTCCATGCTAAACACATTATAGGCGGTTCCCAAACAGAATGGTAAAGTTTATACTCCCCCTCCACCAACAAGCATCAATCCATGACTTGCTCGAAACAACGAGTGTCTCCAACATGCATCAGGTCCCAGGGGGAGTTTTGTTTGCAATTAATTTTGATTTAGTTTGCATAAAGCATGGGACTGGGCATCCCGGTGAGCAGCCGTTTTCTCGTGAGTGAGGAGCGGAGTCCACTCCTCTTGAGAATAACCCGCCTAACATGGAAGATAAGGACAGCCTTGGTTGATGCATGAGCTATTCGAGCATACAAAACAGAATGTTTATTTGAAGGTTTAGAGTTTGGCACATACAAATTTACTTGGAACGGCAGGTAGATACCGCATATAGGAAGGTATAGTGGACTCATCTGGAATAACTTTGGGGTTTAAGGGATTGGATGCACAAGCAGTATTCCCGCTTAGTACAAGTGAAGGCTAGCAAAAGACTGGGAAGCGACCAACTAGAGAGCGACAACATCCATGTACATGCATTAAAATTAATAAACATTGGGTGCAAGCATGAGTAGGATATAATCCACCATGAACATAAATATCGTGAAGGCTATGTTAATTTGTTTCAACTACATGCGTGAACATAATCATTTAAAGGAGGATACCATCCCATCATACCACATCATAATCATCTCAATAGCATGTTGGCACGCAAGGTAAATCATTATAACTCACAGCTAATCAAGCATGGCACAAGCAACTATGATCTCTAATTGTCATTGCAAACATGTTTATTCATAATAAGCTGAATCAAAAACGACGGACTCACCATATTTACAAAAACAAAAGAGGTCGAGTTCATACCAGCTTTTCCCATCTCAGTCAGTCCATCATGTATCATCATAATTGCCTTTCACTTGCACGACCGAACGGTGTGAATAATAATAAGAGTGCACGTGCATTGGACTAACCTAGAATCTGCAAGCATTCAATAAACATGAGAAGACAAGGCAATATGGGCTCTTGGTTAAATCAACAATAAAGCATATAAGAGCCACTTCAACAATTTAATCATGGTCTTCTCCTACTGACCCCCAAGGAAAAGAAAAGAAAAAAAAAACTATTTACACGGGAAAGCTCCCAACAAGCAAAAGAAGAACGTGAAATATTTTTGGGTTTTCTTTTTAATTACTACTACTATTTTTTTTGTTTTTCTCAATGTTTAACAAACACACAAGAAGAAAGCAGGAAAATGAAAATAAACTAGCATGGATATTACAGTGAAAGAGTATGAGCACCGACATCTAGCAATGAGTGTGTGTGAACATAAATGTAATGTCGGTGAGAAATACGTACTCCCCCAAGCTTAGGCTTTTGGCCTAAGTTGGTCTATTGCCAGGGATAACCTGGCGGATACCCGTAAGTATAGCTGGGGTCGTACTGCGACGAAGAAGACTCTGACTGCCACTGACTGACAGTCATCTCTGGATCCCAAGAATAAACAGATTGTCGTGGAGGCTCATCTTGTGGTTCCGGTTCCGGGGCTTGTGCAGGATTTTTGTAAGCTTGGATGGCAGCCCACGTAACGATATAGGGTCCTACAAAATTAAACAGAGAAGGAGCAGGCAGCGTAATAGTTTCAGGATGATGTTTGTCAAAGTATAACTTATATTTGGGCTCTCCATTCCTGTCCTTAATAAGATAATCATGGGCTACCATGCTCTTGTAATCTAAGTACGCACCGGGCAGCAATTTTTCTTCTTTCTCATAATGCCTTATAGCTATGTTAAAATGTGTAGCGAGGCGTGAAGCATAAATGCCTCCAAAGATGGGACCCTTAGTACAGTTCATACTTAACCGTCTAGCAATAATTCCGCCCATACTAACAGTATTGTCGCGGTATAAACCATGGAACAGAATAATAATATCAGGAACACTAAGGTTCCCTCAGTTCCCGCGACCAATCAAGCAACGACTAGCAAATAAAGCAAAATAGCGCAATACAGGAAAATGTATGCTAGTAATTCTTGCATCAGAAACCTTCCTGGTTTCTCCCACGGAGATAAGTTTAATAAATGGTTCCAACTCCTTACGGGGTGGTTCCTCTAAGATACCCTCAGGGGATATGTTGCATACTGCGCAAAATTCAGACAATGGCATTTTCTTCACAACGTCATATAAATGAAAGTCTACTGAATGAGGTGATTCTTTAGGGTAAAAGTAGAAGTTTTGCACAAAAGTATTTGTGAGTAAGAGATACTGTGGACGTTGGTCGCGGACGAAGTCGGTGAGGCCAGAATTTTCAATCAATGAATAGAAATCCTCATAAATCCCGGCCTCTCTCAAGAAATTATCAGAAGGCCATTCACACGGCCGTATCTCTGCGGTACGAGGCAAATTATATTTGGGCCTTTGAGCTTCTTCATTTTGTTTCTCCTTTGAGCTTCGGCTCGATGAGCCCCTCAAAATTCTCTTCATCATTTTTCTGAAATAATCTGAAATTTTTAGTAACTTCAAACAAAAGTGAACCAACTTCAATAAAACTAATAGCAACTACTCCTACAAGTTCCTAGAGCCTATATCAAGCATTAGAACTACTTGGGACCATATAAATTTGACATGCAAGCTCAAGAACATGGTCACCTATGCAGCACAAATTTGCAAAGAATAGAGCACTAGAACAAAAACTAATTGGACCAATGGAGGAGTCACATACCAAGGAACAATCCCCCCAAGCAGTTTTGCGAGAGGTGCTTTGAGCAAGGAGATCGAAAATCACAGCAAGAGTGGCTAGAACTCGCGCTTGAGTTGGTTTTTCGGGTTTGTGTGAGGCAGAGGAAGAAGATGGGTGCAGGGATAAGTGGAGGAGGGCCACCGTGGGCCCACGAGGCAGGGGCGCGCCCTCCACCCTCGTAGCCAGGTGGCAGCTCCTCCCGAGGTAATTTTTGCACAGTAAATCCTCAAATATTCCCGAAAAAATCATATTAAATTGGCATGTCATTCTGAGGACTTTTATTTTTGGGATATTTTTATATTGCACGGATAAGTCAGGAAACAGACAGAAAAATACCATTTTTGCTTTATTTCTACTAAAGAACAGAGAATATAGAGAGGGTACAGAAGGTTGTGCTTCTAGTTTCATCCATCTCATGCTCATCAAAAAGAATCCACTAACAAGGTTGATCAAGTCTTGTTAACAAACTCATTTCGATAATCATGAAACCGGAGAAATTTCGAATAACACTAAGTTACCTCAACGGGGATATGCACATCCCCAATAATAAGTATATCATATTTCTTTTTTGACAGTAGGGAGAGGAAATTTAAAACCTCCAATTATAATCGATGGAAATTTTCCAATAGAGTTGATACTGTGGACTTGAGGTTGTTTCCTCGGAAAGTGTACCGTATGCTCATTACCATTAACATGAAAAGTGACATTGTCTTTGTTGCAAACAATAACAGCCCCTGCAGTATTAAGAAGAGGTCTTCCAAGAATAATAGACATACTATCATCCTCGGGAATATCAAGAATAACAAAGTCCGTTAAAATAGTAACGTTTGCAACCACAACAGGCACATCCTCACAAATACCGACAGGTATAGCAGTTGATTTATTAGCCATTTGCAAATATATTTCAGTAGGTGTCAACTTATTCAAGTCAAGTCTACGATATAAAGAGAGAGGCATAACACTAACACCGGCTCCAAGATCACATAAAGCAGTTCTAATATAATTAGCAAGCATGGTGGAAATTTCAGCTTCCGGTATCTTTCTAATATTAGTGATGATATCTTTCATATATTTAGCATAAGGATTTGTTTTGAGCACATCAATCAATCGCATACGCAAAAAGATAGGTCTAATAATTTCAGCAAAGCGCTCAAAATCCTCATCATCCTTTTTCTTGGATGGCTTGGGAGGAAAGGGCGTGGGTTTCTGAACCCAAGGTTCTCTTTCTTTACCATGTTTCCTAGCAACAAACTCTCTTTTATCATAACGTTGATTCTTTGATTGTGGGTTATCAAGATCAACAACAGGTTCAATTTCTACATCATTATCCTTACTAGGTTGAGCATCATCATGAACATCATCATTAAGATTTTCATTAGGTTCATGTTCATTACCAGATTGTGTTTCAGCATCAGACATGGATATATCGTTTGGATTATCAGGTGGTTTAGCAATAGGTTCACTAGAAGTTTGCATAGTTCTATCATTTTTCTTTTTCTTCTTTTTAGAAGAACTGGGTTCATCAATATTATTTCTCTGAGAATCTTGCTCGATTCTCTTAGGGTGGCCTTCAGGATACAAAGGTTCCTGAGTCATTCTACCAGTTCTAGTAGCCACTCTAACAACATAATCATTTTTCTTACTATTCATTTCATCAAGCACTTCTTTTTGAGCTTTAAGTACTTGTTCTACTTGAGTGGTAACCATAGAAGCATGTTTGCTAACAAGTTTAAGTTCACCTCTAATATTAGCCATATAATCACCCAAGCGTCTAATCATATAAGAATTTTCTTTTAATTGTCTACAAAAATAAGCATTGAAATTTTCTTTTTTGACAATAAAATTATCAAACTTATCGAAGCATTGCCTAGCAGACTTATAGTAAGGGATATCACCTTCATCAAATCTATAGAGAGAATTTACCTTTACTACCTGTGTCGGGATATCAGGAGGTTCTTCAATAAATAAGTGATTGAGATCATACATTTCTTCAACAGGCGGTAAATTGAGACCATGTATTTCTTCAATAGGAGGTAAATTCTTAACATCTTCAGCTTTAATACCTTTTTCTTTCATAGATTTCTTTGCCTCTTGCATATCTTCGGAACTGAGAAATAAAACACCTCTCTTCTTTGGAGTTGGTTTAGGAATAGGCTCAGTAATTGGAGCGGGAGCTGGCTCAGGGGCTGGCTTAGGAGGAGCCCAATTATTTTCATTTGTCAACATATTATTCAATAAAATTTCAGCTTCATCAGGTGTTCTTTCCCTGAAAAGAGAACCAGCACAACTATCAAGGTAATCTCTGGAAGCATCGGTTAGTACATTATAAAAGATATCAAGTATTTCAGGTTTCTTAAGAGGATGATCAGGCAAAGCATTAAGTAACTTGAGAAGCCTCCTCCAAGCTTGTGGGAGACTCTCTTCTTTAATTTGCACAAAGTTTTATATTTCCCTCAAAGTAGCTTGTTTCTTATGAGCAGGGAAATATTTAGCAGAGAACTAATAAATCATATCCTGGGGACTACGCACACAACCAGGATCAAGAGAATTAAACCATATCTTAGCATCACCCTTTAATGAGAACGGAAATATTTTGAGTATATAAAAGTAACGCGATCTCTCATCATTAGTGAACAGGGCGGCTATATCATTTAACTTAGTAATGTGTGCCACAACAGTTTCAGATTCATAGCCATAAAAAGCATCAGATTCAACCAAAGTAATTATATATGGATCAACAAAGAATTCATAATCCTTATCAGAAACACAAATAGGTGAAGTACCAAAAGCAGGGTCAGATTTCATTTTATCTCAAAGTGATTCTTTGTTCCATTTAACTAATAGCCTCTTGAGCTCATATCTATCTTTGCAAGCTAAAATAGCGGCAGAGGATTCCATATCAAAAAGATAACCCTCAGGAATAACAGGAATATTTTCATCATCGTATTCAGATTCAATAATTTCTTTTTCACTAGCCCTAGCAATTTGTTCATCAAGAAATTCACCGAGGGGCACAGTAGTATCAGGCATAGAAGCAGTTTCATCATACGTATCATGCATAGCAGAAGTGGCATCATCAATAACATGCGACATATCAGAACGAATAGCAGAAGCAGGTTTAGGTGTCGCAAGCTCACTCATAACAGAAGGTGAATCAAGTGCAGAGCTAGATGGCAGTTCCTTACCTCCCCTCGTAGTTGAGGGATAAATTGTTGTCTTGGCGTCTTTCAAGTTCTTCATAGTGTCCAGCAGATATAAATCCCAAGTGACTCAAAGAATAGAGCTATGTTACCAGGCAACGGCGGCAGAAATTAGTCTTGATAACCCACAAGTATAGGGGATCGCAACAGCTTTCGAGGGTAGAGTATTCAACCCAAATTTATTGATTCGAAACAAGGGGAGCCAAAGAATATTCTCAAGTATTAGCAGCTGAGTTGTCAATTCAACCACACCTGGAAACTTAGTATCTGCAGCAAAGTGTTTAGTAGCAAAGTAATATGATAGTGGTGGTAACAGTAACAAAAGTAAAGACAGCAAAAGTAATATTTCTGGTGTTTTGTAGTGATTGTAACAGTAGCAGCGGGAAAGTAAATAAGAGAAAACTCGTAGGCACCGGATCAGTGATGGATAATTATGCCGGATGCGGTTCATCATGTATCAGTCATAACATAGGGTGACACAGAACTAGATCCAATTCATCAAAGTAATGTAGGCATGTATTCCGTATATAGTCATACGTGCTTATGGAAAAGAACTTGCATGACATCTTTTGTCCTACCCTCCCGTGGAAGGGGGGTCCTAATGGAAACTAAGGGATATTAAGGCCTCCTTTTAATAGAGAACCGGAACAAAGCATTAGCACATAGTGAATACATGAACTCCTCAAACTATGGTCATCACCGGGAGTGGTCCCGATTATTGTCACTTCGGGGTTGCTGGATCATAACACATAGTAGGTGACTATAGACTTGCAAGATGGGATCAAGAACTCACATATATTCATGAAAACATAATAGGTTCAGATATGAAATCATGGCACTCGGGCCCTAGTGACAAGCATTATGCATAGCAAAGTCATAGCAACATCAATCTCAGAACATAGTGGATACTAGGGATCAAACCCTAACAAAACTAACTCGATTACATGATAAATCTCATCCAACCCATCACCGTCCAGCAAGCCTACAATGGAATTACTCACGCACGGCGGTGAGCATCATGAAATTGGTGATGGAGGATGGTTGATGATGACGACGGCGACGAATCCCCCTCTCCGGAGCCCCGAACGGACTCTAGATCAGCCCTCCCGAGAGGTTTTAGGGCTTGGCGGCGGCTCCATATCGTAAAACACAAAGATTTCTTCTCTCTGATTTTTTTCTCTCCGAAAGCAGATATATAGAGTTGGAGTTGGCGTCGGAGGGTTTCCAGGGGGCCCATGAGGTAGGCGGCGCGCCCTAGATGGGGGGCGCCCCCCACCCTCATGGACAGGGTGTGGGCCCCCTGGTCTTCATCTTTGGCGAGGATTTTTTATTATTTTTTCTAAGATGTTCTGTGGAGTTTCAGGACATTCCGAGAATATTTGTTTTTTGCACATAAAACAACATCATAGCAATTCTGTTGAAAACAGCGTCAGTCCGGGTTATTTCCATTCAAATCATACAAGTTAGAGTCCAAAACAAGGGCAAAAGTGTTTGGAAAAGTAGATATGACGGAGACGTATCAGATAGCAGCCCCCGGCACAGCCCCGAGCATAAGTTCACCACTCACCCCTTGTCGATGTGTGTTGGGGACACGATCTCTTGGTCCTGACCTTGCCGTGGTTGCAGGAGGAGGACAGCAGCAGGAGGAGCCACAGAGGGCTACCCCCACCACGCCGCCCCGAGGGGCGTCCCCAGCAAGGGCGCCAAGCACCGAGTCCATGCACACGGAGGAGGAGGAGGAGAACCCCGGCGCTGGTGGCTTCGCCTCGGCACCAAATGTTGGCGGGGAGGGGACCTATGCTTCCCAGCCCGACACGGGTAAGTCACTCGCCTTCCGTCCCTGTTCTTTTTCCGTTCTTTTTGAATCTTTGTCTTGGACTCGCCTCATCCCCTTCTCGGTATCCAGATCCCCCTCGGCGGACCCAAAGGACACGACACCGTCATCGAGGACGTCGCCAAGGCTGCCGAGGCGGAGGCCGACAAGATCGCCACCGAGGAGGCCGCCGAGGCCGCCGCCAAGGGGCCTGCCGGGGAGCCCGGTAAGGCTACTGCCGAGGAGGCCGGCAAGGGGCCTGCCGGGGAAGCCGGCAAGTCCGCTGCCGAGGAGGAGGTGGTCGATGACCAGCCTTCCTCCTCCGCTGCCTCTGGCTCTGGCAGGTATCTGAAGGTAGGTGACGACTTCTTCGTCCACCTTCCAGGGGCGTCGAGCTCTAAGGCGCCCGTCTAGGGAGAGGTGTTCGACGAGGAGGTGCTTGCCGCCGCCGGGTTCGAGGTTGTTGACAAACCAAGCACCGGTGGCGATGGTTCTTAGGAGGAGCGGCTTCTCCAGGCCATGTGCGCCAATTTTCGGAAGCTCCAAGCGCTCCACCGCGCCCGTCTGGACAAGGCCAAGTCCAGGATGGTAATGGTGGACAAGGCGGAGGCGGACCTCAAGGGATGCGTCGCCGAGACGCAAACTTGGTTCCGCCAAGCTTGTGAGGAGCTGAAGGAGGCCCAGGGCAAGCTGGCCAAGCGTGTCGTGGAGCTCACCATGAAGCAGACCGACATCGAGAAGGCCCAGGAGACGATGAAGAATCTGGCTGCCGCAGCCAAGGCCGCTCGAACTCAGGACCAGGCCGCGCTGGGCTCTTAGGAGGAGGACCTTGCCGCTTGCAAGGAGAAGCTTGCCGCAACGCTCCGCGGCAAGGATGAGGAGGTGGAGAAGCTCGTCTTGCAGCGGACCTGGGGGCTGGAGTAGAGGCACAGGGAGGCACTCGACGCTCTGGCTCAGTTCATGCTGCCAAGGTGAAAGAGCTGGAGGTGGAGCGGGAGGGACTAAGGGACCAGGCCCAAAAGCTAGCCAAGGAGAAGGACACACTCAACGGTGCCCTGATTGAGGTGCAGGGCGCGGTCCTCAGCAGGGCTGGGGAGCTCTCCGAGGCCAACAACTCCATCAAAGACATCAAGCTAAAGTTGGAGGGTCTCGAGGGGATGTTGTCGGAGAGCAAGGCCCGGGAGGAGACCCTGACCAAGGATCTAGAGAACGAGAAGCAGCTGCGGAAGAACGAGACCACCAACCACAAAGACTTTGTGGAGGGTGAGAATCGCTGGATCGGCCACCTTGAAGACGTCGCCGGCAGGATCACCATGCAGCTAGCCACCATGGGGATGCCAACTGTGAGGTACGCTCCGGATCGCAGCACGACTCCCAACGCCAGGCTGACCCTATTCTTTGAGGGTGTTCTTGGAGCCGTGGAGCATTTCCGCTCCACCAGGGCGACTTTCCTGGCCAATGAGGCCCGGAGGCTTTGCCGGGGTGCCATGACCAAGGTTCTCACGAAGGTGGCATACTGGAATCCCAACCTCGACTTCGATGCTGCGCTGGAGAGCTTGCCGGAGGGTGTGGACCTCGCGCCACTCAAGGAGCATAGCGAGCCCATCATCAGGGCATCGATGGAATCCAGAGGGTAGAGGGCCAGCGCCGGGACTAGGCACCCCGCTTCTTATCGTCGCTGCAGGTTCAGGACCAAGACAATTTCTATCTTTAGTTAGAACCGCAGCAACGATTAATGTAATATAACTCTGAAGTACTTTTGAATCAGTGCATGTTATTTTCCTGTTCAATTTCTCTCTCTGTATGTCCACCCTATGTTAATCGGGTAGGCCTGCCGGCGCTGTGACGCCCGGATAATTACACCCGGATCACCATGATTACAGTTGTTAATCTCGCGATGATTCAAATTATGTTTGAATTCAAATTCAAAATCAAATCAAACTATAAAAGTTTTCAATTGTCAAAACCAAATGTTCAAAGTGTGGCAAATAATCCCTTGATATTTGTCATGTTGGAACCAACCTCTTTTGAATTCCCAAAGTGCCCCTGGGAATTAATTTGTGGTCTAGCAACATTTAAAATTGGCCTTTTCAATTTCTAAAAATGGTTAGGCAACTCCTTTTGGCCCTAAACTTTTTATTCCATCTCAAGGTATTGTGTTAGATTTATGTGCCAAGTTTTGTTCAAAACAAAACTCTTTTGGTACTAAAAGAAAATGTAAAACTGAAACAAAAATAGAAAAGGAGAAAGCCCCCCCCCCCCCCCCCCCATCTTTTACCTATGGACCTAAACCTACATCCCACCCCATGTCCCACGGGGCCTTGGCCAAGCTAGCAACAGAACAAGCCCAACCCACACCCCAGTCCTCTCCCTCATCACGCTACAGAAGCAGGGGGCATCGTGGCGGCCATCTCATGGCGCCACTGGTCCCGTGGCGGCCATCTCGCGCCTCTCCACCGTTCCCCCGCTCGTATATGACTGCCCCGGCCTCGTAGACGAACCCTAGATCCCCATTTCCCCCTCTCCTCTCCCCTCGCTCCCATTCTCGATCTGGGCAGGCGCCCGAGCGCTGCCATGGCTGCGCGGTCGTCATTCGCGTAGCCGCCGGCCTCCTCTTGCCACTCCGTCGAGTCCATAGACCCCGTCGGCCTCTACCTCGTCGTCTGGTGCCCTCCGCTAGAGCCGGGGAGCACCACTGCGACCACAACGACTCCGTCTTCCGCCTCCAACAGCCATCGTTCTCCTCCGACGTCGGCGCCCACTTCAGCTCCTAAACCCACCGCCGGGTCCTCGTGCGCCCTCCCGGTGAGCGCCGCACATCCTCCCCCTCTCCTCTGCTCCCTTTCGTCCCCGTAGCCAAGCTAGCTGCCATGGCCGTAGGTCGTGCTCGCCGCGCCGCTCGTCACCGTCATTTTGGTCGACGTTGTTCTCGACCAAGTCCTCGGCCGCACTCCTCGACACCGTAGGAACCCGCAGCACCCTCCAGTTCGTTCCCTCGCTTCATCTAGCATCGTCCTCGCCATTGCCCAAACACAGCCGCCGCTTGTGCTCATCGCCGACGACGCTCGGGACCTTCCCCGCTCCAGCCAGGTGCAACGCTCGACACGACGCCTCAACCGCATTCGAACGCGCGCGCCTGCTCTCTCTGCTATGCCCCGCATCGCCGGATCCGCCGCCGTCCGTGTCCTGCCCGTCGCCTTGCCTGCCACCTCCCCCAAGCGCTTCGCTGCGCCGCCCTTGCTCGTCCCGCGCGCGCCTCCCCGCTCGACCCGCTGCTCGCCTCTGCCGCCCGCGTCGGCGAGCCCCTGGCCTCCCCTGCCCCCGCGCTCGCCGCCCCGCTGTCGCGCTGCCGCCCCTGCCGCACGTGGCCGCCGGACCATGCGTCCCTGGCCGCGCCGGCCGGTCGCGCCCTCCTGGTCCCTCTCGCGGCCTCGTCGTCTCCAGCCACGCTCGCGCGAACGCCGCCTCCTTAGCGCCGCTCTGGCCGGCGCCCCGCCGCTCCCCGGGGCCTTTGCCCTGCGGCGCCTGGCTACGGCCTCGGGCACAATCGCCCAGCGCCCACTGCCCGTTAGGCCCGCCCCGCTAAGGCCACTTGGGTCAATGACAGCGGGCCCCACGCCCATGTTTACTTTAAAAGGAAATGAAAAAATTATATTAATAAAAATAGTTAATTAATTAATCAGTAATTAATTGTTTAACTTAATTAACGTCGTTTGACTACCTTAATTAGCTAGGTTAACTAATTAGATCTGTTTAATTAAGTTGGGTCAATGATAGGTGGACCCTAGTCAAACTTTTGATTGGTCAACATTTGACTATTGACCGATGACTCAACAGTCAACAGGGCCCACTACCAGCCTCTGTACTGCTCTACTGTGTACACTTTGTGTGTGCACGTAGCAATTTAGTCTTTTTCTAATTAATATTAAATCCAATAATTTAGAATATTGTTTAAAACTTTAGAA
Organism: Aegilops umbellulata; assembly: GCA_032464435.1. Lineage (NCBI taxonomy): Eukaryota > Viridiplantae > Streptophyta > Magnoliopsida > Poales > Poaceae > Aegilops > Aegilops umbellulata. The sequence continues at coordinate 247,676,655 of CP136056.1, forward strand.
ATTCATAGAAAATAATCTGTAACTCGGATGGAAAAGTTTTATACATGAAAGTTGCTTAGAACGACGAGACGAAACTGAATACGTGGTCCGTTCATCCGCCGCACGCCCCTAGCATAGCGAACTTGCAACCTTCCCCCTCCAGTTCGTTTGTCCAAAAATGCCTAACACCGGGAAAACTTTTCGGATGTTATTCCCCTTCACAAGTATCGCCTAACGCTGCGTTAGAACACGTCTAGCTCTGCCCATTGTCCTGTTATGCACTTGCTTGCTATGTATTTACTGTTTCGTCCCCCTCTTCTCTTCGGTAGACCCAGTGACAGTTGCCGAGGCCGCTGTGATCAACTACGTCGACGACAACCCCTTCTTCCCTTTCAGCAGAGCATCCAGGCAAGCCCCCCCCCCCTTTGATCATCTCGATATCGCCCATTCCATTCTCTCATGCTTGGATTAGGTTTTGCTACTATTATTGTTTGCTCTTATTCTGATGCATAGCATGCTTTTGTAACCTACCTATTATTACCTACCTGCTTGTCCTAAACTGCTTAGTATAGGTTGGTTAGTGATCCATCAGTGACCCCCACTTGTCCTTGTTGCCCCTGCTTCATCATCGATGCCTCGATCAACGTGATCGACGACCAGAGCCTGACACCTCACATCACATCACGCCCCTTTAGTTGCTCGACTCTGCAGAGCTACTATCGAGTGCCGAGAGTGATCCCTCATAACGCACTCCTGATGATAATTCTGTAGTGTAGCTATTCGGTCGTGGTCAATGGGGGTGGTTCCTCTTTCACCATTCCCGATACGGCTTTCTCGTGCAACACCTCAAGTGTGAACCTCGAGGGTGGTCCCTCTTACGTTCACTTTGATGATTACATTGAGTGGAATCCACCGGGGGTGATTCCTCGGGTTTTCTTCCTTGATGTTTTGGACACACGGTTACCTTGACTTTACTTGAGACCATTGTTGAAGTCGGGTCGGCCCTGAGGGGTACCCGCGAGTTGATGTGAAAGCCGGGCGGGCCCGGAGAGCACCCGTGCGATGTGACCGTGGCGGCTGGCTCTTTAGCGGTATCACCCAGGAGGCGGTGGTAGCTCCGGACTTGTCCCGACAGCCGTCACTACTTTTAATTGATAATGCACTAATAGGTTTGGGTATTTGTTCTGAATTGGCCTTTGGCCTTGACGCACTAACTACCACGGGAGAATAGATATGGGCCTCGACGTCGCAGTATCAGCCGAAGCTTTGTCAGACGTCCAGTTCAGCATTGCGGCACGGTCGGATCGTGCTGGCCATCCGAGGCGGTGCTGGTATCCACCCTACTCGCAACGACCCGGAGTGCAACGGGCGATGGGCCCAAGACCCCGGGGCGCTTAGGATGTAGACTCGCGAGGACCTCTCTGCTGAGCCTAGGTTGGGCTGCGACGTGTTGATCTTCCGAGGCCGGGCATTGACCTAGAAAAGTGTGTCCGGCCAGAGTGATCGAGCGTGTTGGAAAACATGGTGCACCCCTGCAGGGAAGATATATATTCGAATACCGTGTCCACGGTAATGGACGTTCAGACTTGTATTCGGATCTTATATAACTAGAAATGGATACTTGAGATATGTGATGGATATGTGGCTCCGAGATTGCTTTCTCGTAGGGAGTCGAGGAAGGATCTCTGGGCGTTAATGTTAGAACATGCTAGTTAAATATAAAGTGCTATTCTTTACTCTTCTACATGCTGCAAGATGCTTGGAGATGCTCGAAGATGCTAGTCTTCGATAGGCTAGGCCTTCCCCTCTATTCTGGCATTCAGCAGTTCAGTCCACACATACAACCCTTCCATTTGATACCAATGCATACTTAGCATAGATCTGATGCTTGCGAGTACTTTGGATGAGTACTCACGGTTGCTTTTCTACCCCATTTCCCCCCTTCCTTCTTCTTTCCAGTTGATGCAACCAGAAGGTGATCCTTGGAGCTAGATGCCACCACCAACGGATATTACTACATGGAGACCGCCGACGACTAGGAGTAGTTAGGAGGTCCCAGGCAGGAGGCCTTACCTCTTCGATCGTTGATTTTTGTGCTAGCCTTCCTAAGGCATCCTTGTCTAACTTATGTCTATACTCAAATATTGTTGCTTCCGTTGATTCTTGTGTATCGAGCTTATAATTGAGCCCTCAAGGTGTAACGCCCCGGATTCGATGCGCCAGGTGTCCGCCAGTTATTCGCCGTCGTTGCCATGTCATGTGCTTGCGTGTTGCACTTTGCCATGTCATCATCTGCACTTCATATCATGTCATCATGTGCATCGCATTTGCATACGTGTTCGTCTCACGCATCCGAGCATTTTTCCCGTTGTCTGTTTTGCAATCCGACGCTCCTACGTCCTCCGGCGTCCCCTTTTACCTATTTTCGTGTGCGGGTATTAAACCTTCTCGGAATGGACCGAGATTTGTCAAGCGGCCTTGGTATAGCACCGGTAGACCGCCTGTCAAGTTTCGGGTCATTCGGAGGTCGTTTGATACTCCAACGGTTAATCGGGTTACCGTGAAAGCCCCTCTCTCTTTGCAGCCCAACACCCCTTCAAAGTGGCCCAAAACCCATCTAAGTCATCTCCATCCTCTCGGTCGTTCGATCACGATCGCGTGGCCGAAAACCGCTCTCCATTTGGAGCTTCCTAGCTCCTTCTACCTATAAATATGTGCCTCTCCCCGGATTTTCGGGCAGATGAACCCTAGCCCCGCTCCCCTCGCGCCGCCGGACATGTCCGTCTCGCCGGCGGACGTGTCCACCCCGCTGCCACGTCGCTCCGGCCAATCCGGAGGCGACACATCATCTCCGCCGCCGCCCGCAACCAACCACGCCTCGCCACCTGTCGCCGCCGCCGCTCCGCCACCGCGCGGCCCGCGGAGCCCATGTCATCCTGATGTTAATTTCTCGCATGTTGTTATTTTCACCAAGTCTGTGAACCTGTTATCTTTTGCACTTTTGCCATGCTTGTTTGAACCTGTTGTGGTGTGATTTAGCCGTAGCTCAGTGTTCATCTTTTGTCAACCATCTTGAGTAGTTCACTGTCATATGCTTTGTTGATATGTTTGAGTGCAGTAGATTAGGTTCTTGTTGCATGTTAAGTGGCAACCTGCTATTAATCGCAGAAATATGCCATTCTTGTTTTGCTTGTCATTTGCAAACCGTGCATCCGATTCCGGTGATCTTTATATCGATTTCAACCGAAATCACCCCACCTTTCCAGTGGCATACTTGGTTTGCCAAGATTATGCTTTGTTCATCTTTTCCTTCCGGAGCATGCATATGCATTGCATACCACATCTCGCATATCATGCCATGTTTATGTGGTGGTTGTTTACTTTGTTGTTTGCTTCTTTCCGGTGTTGCTTCTCCGGGTTAGTTCCGATAACGTTGCGATTGTGAGGATCCGTTCGTCTACGTCCGTTTGTCTTCTTCATGGACTCGTTCTTCTTCCTTGCGGGATCTCAGGCAAGATGACCATACCCTCGAAATCACTTCTATCTTTGCTTGCTAGTTGCTCGCTCTTTTGCTATGCCTATGCTGCGATACCTACCACTTGCTATATCATACCTCCCATATTGTTAAACCAAGCCTCTAACCCACCTTGTCTAGCAAACCGTTGTTTGGCTATGTTACCGCTTTGCTCAGCCCCTCTTATAGCGTTGTTAGTTGCAGGTGAAGATGAAGTTTGTTCCTTGTTGGAACATGGAGATGTTGTTCCTTGTTGGAACATGTTTACCTGTTGGGATATCACAATATATCTTATTTAATTAATGCATCTATATACTTGGTAAAGGGTGGAAGGCTCGGCCTTATGCCTGGTGTTTTGTTCCACTCTTGCCGCCCTAGTTTCCGTCATATCGGTGTTATGTTCCCGGATTTTGCGTCCCTAACGCGGTCGGGTGATTTATGGGACCCCCTTGACAGTTCGCTTTGAATAAGACTTTTCCAGCAAGGCCCAACATTGGTTTTACCATTTGCCTACCACCTATACCTTTCCCTTGGGAGTAGCTAACCCGAGGGTCATCTTTATTTAGCCCCCCGGGCCAATGCTTGTCTAAGTGTTGGTCCGAATCGAGCAGCCTACGGGGCCCCCTCGTGGAAACTCGAGGCCTGGTTTTACTCGTAGCTTGACTTATCCGGTGTTGCCCTGAGAACGAAATATGTGCAGCTCCTATCAGGATGTCGGCGCATCGGGCGGCTTTGCTGGACTTGTTTTATTACTGTCGGAATGTCTTGTAGCCGGGATTCCGAGACTGATCGGGTCTTCCCGGGGAGAAGGAATATCCTTCGTTGATCGCGAGAGCTTATAATGGGCTAAGTTGGGACACCCCTGCACGGTTTGAACTTTCGAAAGCCGTGCCCGCGGTTATGTGGCAGATGGGAATTTGTTAATGTCCGGTTGTAGAAAACCCGAAGTTGATCTTAATTAAAATACACCAACCGCGTGTGTAACCGTGATGGTCTCTTCTCGGCGGGGTCCGGGAAGTGAACACGGTGTTGGAGTTATGCTTGACGTAAGTAGCTTCAGGATCACTTCTTGATCATAGTTGTTCGACCGTGCTTTTGCCTTCTCTTCTCGCTCTCATTTGCGTATGATAGCCACCATATATGCTAGTCGCTTGCTGCAGCTCCACCTCACTACCCTGTCCTACCTTTAACCTTAAATAGTCTTGATCTCGCGGGTGTGAGATTGCTGAGTCCCCGTGACTCACAGATACTTCCAAAACCAGATTGCAGGTGCCGATTAAACCGTGCAGGTGCCGCATCCGAGCTCAAGGAGGAGCTCGATGAAGATCTTGTTCATTGTGTTGTTTCGTTTTAGTTGATCAGTAGTGGAGCCCAGTCGGGACGATCGGGGATCTGTGTAGCATTTGGGGTAGTCTTCTTTTATTTTAGTTCCGTAGTCGGACCTTGATTGTATCTGTATGATGTAATGATTTACTCATCTATTGTGTGAAGTGGCGATTGTAAGCCAACTATGCATCTCTTTCCCTTATGTATTACATGGGTTGTGTGAAGATTACCTCACTTGCGACATTGCTTTCAATGCGGTTATGCCTCTAAGTCGTGCTTCGACACGTGGGAGATATAGCTGCATCGAGGGAGTTTCAAGTTGGTAATCAGAGCCTTCCCCGACCTTAGGAGCCCCCACTGATTGATCGTTTTTAGCGGTCGAGTTGTGTCTAGAAAAATGTTTTGAGTCATTTAGGAATTATGGATCGGAGAGTTTAGGAATTCTTTTTACTTCCCAGTCTCCTCATCGCTCTGGTAAGGCATCCTGACGTAGAGTTTTGACTCTTCTGTTCTCAAATTTCACCAAAAAAAAATTTTTAGGATCACGCGGGTATCTTAGAATCGCTCCGATGGTTTTGTTATGACAACATTGTCTTGGTGCCTCCTGTCAGCAAGGGTTTAGTGGAGGTGTCCCGGGGAGTTGAGCTCCGAGGTGTTGTCATCATAATTCTATCGTTGCAGTTCTGGAATACCTGAGTTTAGTACGCCGACATCGAAAATCTCTTTTGTACAGTTGTTGGTGAGATAACCCTGATAGCCCAGTACTGAGGCGAGTGCGGGAGTATTGCCATAACTCGTATAATGGATGCTTTTCGAAGGTTGAGGTAGACGATTTCCGAAGGTTTCTTGGTTATGTGTTGAAGGATGGATACAGCTGGATCTAGGTATTGTTAGTTTGGGTGATATATTTTGTGTCCCCTGTATCCCCAACACCTGATTGCATAACCAGAAAGTTCCGGGAGTTTATAAGTGGGAATTCAAGTAGCTCCTAGATTATCTTTCCAACAGACACATGATACGATATGGGATCTATCATATGTTTGTTTCCAGGTTATTCTGCGAGCCAATCCTTTGTTTGTTGTTTTGTTTTGTGGTATTCGAGTTGCTTCAATGCCAAGTGTTGATTCCATACCTTATTCTAAGCGATGTTCCCATATTTCTATGTGGATGCTAATCCTTCTTGTTCATCAAGGTTGTCTTTTCAATCCTTTCCAACCGGTGTGTTTTTCTCCAAGTAAATCCGATCATTTTCAACATCCGCAAGATCAACTCTAAGTATTCTCAACGGTGTTTGTTTCATTCGTCCCAAGTTGTCTTTGTTTTCCCGCCCTCCCACCCTTATTTCTTCAAGGACGAAGATTTCTTGATCAAGTATCCATCTTATTGATGTGAAGCCTCTCCATTCTTCTCATTCATGTTCTTACCCGGTGTTTCTCATGAAGATGCTAACGGAGCCTCAAGTTTATAATTATTTGTTCTTTTATCTCCCCCCTGTGTTCAATGCAATCTTTCGTTGGTGATCACATCTTTTACTCGTTTCAATACTTTCTCGTACTGGTGCACCTCTTAATCATTCACCTATCTCTATTCATTTGTTCCGGAGTGTTGAAGATATCTCAGAAGATTCGTTTCCATTCTCAATCCGTTCAAGGTATTTTGAGGTTCTTATCTCAGTCAAGCTATTTAATTCAACCGGTGTAATCTCTCTTTTCAAGCAATCGTTCAACGGTGGTTCTTTTGAGTGGGCCCTAACCCACATGTCTTTTCCCAGGATCTTACCTGACTCTTCTAATCTTCCCGGAGCTATTCTCTAATTATTTTCAAAGTTTGACGTAAGAATGAATTATCATCAGTCAAATGTCTTTCTCCAAGATCCTTCAATTCTTTACATCGTTGGTTCAACCTTTCCAATTCTCATTCCGGAGTGCCTCAACAATTCATGGTGGTGTTTCTCGTCATCATTTTCAACATTTGAAGACCGAAGAAGAGTTTCTCTTAAATCTTGCCCCATTCTCGTCAAGATTCATGGTTCTAGCTTCATGCCATCCTCTCATAATTGTTTTCGATTGTGAGAATTCTTTTCACCCATCCGGTGCATTTCAGGAGTCTTTTTAGTTTGATTCTCCGGAGCCCATCATCTCAGAATTATTCATTCAAGCTTTCAGCTATTGTTCTCCAAATCTTACCGGTTTATCGCTCAAGTATTCCCTAGTCAGCTCGTGATCTATTCATTCTCTCGTATCTAAATTCTCTCAAGTATCTTCGTTCATTTTCTAATTATTCCCAGTGTTTCTTATCTTTTGTTCTTTCATTTCCAATTCGTACGGTGGTTTGTTCAAGAGTTCTCTTCCTTCGTTATCATATAGATTCATTCGTTCTTTCCAATCCTACCGGTGGTTCGTTGAAGACTTTTCTCAAGTTTGCGCCATATCTATCTTAATCCTTTCTACGAAAATAAGTAGTATGCCAAATCCGTGTTTTGTCATCAATTTAAATTGGGGAAGGATACGCATAATGTAATTCTTATTCTTGTTTCATCCAAGTGATTAATTCCCTATTCCGGAGGTTTTTCAAATTCTTGATTTCAATTGTTTCACCTTATCTTCCTCGGAGTTCCAAGCTCTCGCAATTATATCACCACGGAGACCCATCTAATCATTGCAAGGCTTCAACCTTATTCTTTTCATCCTTCATTTCATTTGATCATCCTTTTATTACCGGAGTTCTTTATGGAGGCTACATGATGATTCACAAAGGATCTAATTCCTTCTCGAAGTGTTCATCGAGATTCTTTTCAGAGCAGCTCAAGTATTCTTTATCTTGCATTTTAAAGTGCAATTCTTCCAACCGTATCATTCGAGGTGGTATTATGTCATTCTTGATAATTAGAGTTCATGTCTCATGACTCACATGTTGTCAAGAATGAGGTATTTTAAATCCATCAATCTCTTCATTGGAGTTATCTTGGGTTATATTTCACTTAAGGCTTTCCCTAAGGATTATTGCTTTTTATGGTGCTTATAAATGACCCAAGTTCTTCATTTGTCCTCCCGGTGAAATAAGTTTTCATCTCCCTGTTGATCTTAATCCAATCTATTGTTTTCATTAGTGGCAGAAGTTCACCTCAAGTTTTGAGATGTCTCTATAAGCCCACGAGGATCATATCTTTTCGTTGGTGGTTTTTCCAACAACTCCGCTATAACCTTCTAGGAAGGGTGCTCTCCAAGCTCTTTTGTGGCAGAAGTTGGCATTTTCATCTCCATCCTTTCATTTCAATTATCTATTTTCTATTCTTTCTTCCGGAGGCATTGTGTTGTTGCTCTCTTGTCAAATCATTTTGTTTTGTCAAAGCCTTGTTCTTTCCTTGCTTATCGAGTTAACCGGAGTGTTGTGGCTATCATTCCTCTTTTAACCGGAGTCTCATCTAAGTGCTTTCATTTTGCCAAGTTCATATTCTATTCCTTCCATTTTTCAGTCGGAGTGCTGCCAAATTATATCATTCTTATTCCTTCTCTATCTAGTTTTAACCGGAGTGGTATCAGTATCTATCTTATCACTAAACCGCTGGGTTCTCGTCATATCCCATGTTCCTCTTTTCTAACGGGGTGTTTTCAACTTTGTTCATCTTCGTTGTTTTCGTTCTTTCATTTTGTTCAACCTCTCAAGGTTCTTTGGTTTCACTCTTTTGTCAAAGAAGCAACTTAGTTTTACCTCTTCTCTTTCTCTTCCATTTTTCCCTCCGGTGCCATTCTAGATCTCGGGACGAGATCCTCTCGTAGTGGTGGAGTGTTGTAACGCCCCGGATTCGATGCGCCAGGTGTCCGCCAGTTATTCGCTGTCGTTGCCATGTCATGTGCTTGCGTGTTGCACTTTGCCATGTCATCATCTGCATTTCATATCATGTCATCATGTGCATCGCATTTGCATACGTGTTCGTCTCACGCATCCGAGCATTTTTCCCGTTGTCCGTTTTGCAATCCGGCGCTCCTACGTCCACCGGCGTCCCCTTTTACCTATTTTCGTGTGCGGGTATTAAACCTTCTCGGAATGGACCGAGGTTTGTCAAGCGGCCTTGGTATAGCACCGGTAGACCGCCTGTCAAGTTTCGGGTCATTCGGAGGTCGTTTGATACTCCAATGGTTAAACGGGTTACCGTGAAAGCCCCTCTCTCTTTGCAGCCCAACACCCCTTCAAAGTGGCCCAAAACCCATCTAAGTCATCTCCATCCTCTCGGTCGTTCGATCACGATCGCGTGACCGAAAACCGCTCTCCATTTGGAGCTTCCTAGCTCCTTCTACCTTTAAATATGTGCCTCTCCCCGGATTTTCGGGCAGATGAACCTAGCCCCGCTCCCCTCGCGCCGCCGGACATGTCCGTCTCGCCGGCGGATGTGTCCACCCCGCTGCCACGTCGCTCCGGCCAATCCGGAGGCGACACGTCATCTCCGCTGCCGCCCGCAACCAACCACGCCTCGCCACCTGTCGCCGCCGCCGCCGCTCCGCCACCGCGCGGCCCGCGGAGCTCATCGTGGGCCTGCCCGGCCCGATCCGCCGCCGCCGCACGCCCTAGCGCCGCCCGCGCCTGCGTCGCCCGCGGCCGCCGCCCGGCCCGCCGCCGCGCCGCGCCGCTGTCCCGCCGGCGTGCGCCTCCGCCGCCGCTGCCTCGCGCGCCCCGCGCGGCTCCTGCCGGCGCCGCCCCGCCCCGCACCGGCGCCGCCCACCGCCGCCTGCGCTGCCTCGCCGCCGCGCGCGTGGCTCGATGCGCCGCCCTCTCCGGCCTCCTCCCTCGTCGCCGGCGCCCCCGCAAGTTCCGGCGAGACCCGCTCCGGCCGTCCTCGTCATCCGCGCCAAACCCTAGATCTGAGGTTGATCCCGAAAATTCCCAAGTCCCCGGATTTGTTGCTTATCATACCTCTGTCGATCGCATCATAACTTGCTGCATACTGCTCCGTTTCGTGCGTGTAATATTTCGAATTGTTTTTCTCGACGAGTACATCATTTCATCTCATTGCATCATTTTTATTTGAGCTCATCTTGATGCCCGAAATGCTGTTAGAAGAGGGCTATGTGATGTTAGTTTCAGATCTGTTTCAGTAGATGCACTTTTGTCATTTTTGCCATGATTGATGTGTGCATCCTATGGAGTTGAGTCCTGCATGTGTTTTGTAATATGCCATGCCATCTTTCCAGAGATTTATGCCATTTATTTTTGTGATATTTGTGGTGACTAGCACAAGCATGCAAACAAGGGTACTTATTGTTGCTGATTTCAGAGACTTGGTAATTTCACTAAGTCATGTCCTGCTGTTATTTTTATGCCATATGTTCTTGTTGTTTCAGGGAGATATATGCCTTTTTTGAGCATGATAAGTAAGGGTGTTTTGAGCATATGGATTTTCTATATCCATCCATGCCTTTGTTAGTAATTATGGAGTGCCATAGCTTGAGTCTATCGAGCTCTACTTTTGCAATAAAATATTACTGGCAGATTGGTTACATGTTATTCGATTTTGCCAAGCTTGTTGTAGTTGATCCTTGCATGATATGATGTTGTTCTTGCCATTTCTAGCTTCTATGCCATGTCTTCTTGATGAATGTATGCTTAGTTTATCATGCAAAGCTCTGTAGTGAGTACATCGAGCTCGTAATCATGCCTACTTGTTATCTGTTTTTGACATGTCCAGTTTTCTATCATGCAAAGCTCTGTAGTGAGTACATCGAGCTCGTAATCATGCCTACTTGTTATCTGTTTTTGACATGTCCAGTTTTCTGCTAAGTCTGAAAACTGTAACGAAACTTGCTTATTTGAAATGGGTGCTATTATATTTTCTGATCACTTTTGGCTTATGGTCAGTAAGGGACTTTTGTTAATTGCTTTGAGTAGATTCATGTGATGTCTTAATTTGCTATGTCCTGTTCTTGTAGCTTATTGTTTCCTTGCTCTAAACATGTCATCCTGATGTTAATTTCTGGCATGTTGTTATTTTCACCAAGTCTGTGAACCTGTTATCTTTTGCACTTTTGCCATGCTTGTTTGAACCTGTTGTGGTGTGATTTAGCCGTAGCTCAGTGTTCATCTTTTGTCAAGCATCTTGAGTAGTTCACTGTCATATGCTTTGTTGATATGTTTGAGTGCAGTAGCTTAGCTTCTTGTTGCATGTTATGTGGCAACCTGCTGTTAATCGCAGAAATATGCCATTCTTGTTTTGCTTGTCATTTGCAAACCGTGCATCCGATTCCGGTGATCTTTATATCGATTTCAACCGAAATCACCCCACATTTCCAGTGGCATACTTGGTTTGCCAAGATTATGCTTTGTTCATCTTTTCCTTCAGGAGCATGCATATGCATTGCGTACCACATCTCGCATATCATGCGATGTTTATGTGGTGGTTGTTTACTTTGTTGTTTGCTTCTTTCCGGTGTAGCTTCTTCGGGTTAGTTCTGATAACGTTGCGATTGTGAGGATCCGTTCGTCTACGTCCGTTTGTCTTCTTCATGGACTCGTTCTTCTTCCTTGCGGGATCTCAGGCAAGATGACCATACCCTCGAAATCACTTCTATCTTTGCTTGCTAGTTGCTCGCTCTTTTGCTTTGCCTATGCTGCGATACCTACCACTTGCTATATCATGCCTCCCATATTGTTAAACCAAGCCTCTAACCCACCTTGTCCTAGCAAACCTTTGTTTGGCTATGTTACCGCTTTGCTCAGCCCCTCTTATAGCGTTGTTAGTTGCAGGTGAAGATGAAGTTTGTTCCTTGTTGGAACATGGAGATGTTGTTCCTTGTTGGAACATGTTTACCTGTTGGGATATCACAATACATCTTATTTAATTAATGCATCTATATACTTGGTAAAGGGTGGAAGGCTCGGCCTTATGCCTGGTGTTTTGTTCCACTCTTGCCGCCCTAGTTTCCGTCATATCGGTGTTATGTTCCCGGATTTTGCGTCCCTAACGCGGTCGGGTGATTTATGGGACCCCCTTGACAGTTCGCTTTGAATAAGACTTTTCCAGCAAGGCCCAACATTGGTTTTACCATTTGCCTACCACCTATACCTTTCCCTTGGGAGTAGCTAACCCGAGGGTCATCTTTATTTAGCCCCCCGGGCCAATGCTTGTCTAAGTGTTGGTCCGAACCGAGCAGCCTGCGGGGCCCCCTCGTGGAAACTCGAGGCCTGGTTTTACTCGTAGCTTGACTTATCCGGTGTTGCCCTGAGAACGAAATATGTGCAGCTCCTATCAGGATGTCGGCGCATCGGGCGGCTTTGCTGGACTTGTTTTATTACTGTCGGAATGTCTTGTAGCCGAGATTCCGAGACTGATCAGGTCTTCCCGGGGAGAAGGAATATGCTTCGTTGATCGCAAGAGCTTATAATGGGCTAAGTTGGGACACCCCTGCAGGGTTTGAACTTTCGAAAGCCGTGCCCGCGGTTATGTGGCAGATGGGAATTTTTTTAATGTCCGGTTGTAGAAAACCCGAAGTTGATCTTAATTAAAATACACCAACCGCGTGTGTAACCGTGATGGTCTCTTCTCGGCGGGGTCCGGGAAGTGAACACGGTGTTGGAGTTATGCTTGACGTAAGTAGCTTCAGGATCACTTCTTGATCATAGTTGTTCGACCGTGCTTTTGCCTTCTCTTCTCGCTCTCATTTGCGTATGATAGCCACCATATATGCTAGTCGCTTGTTGCAGCTCCACCTCACTACCCTGTCCTACCTTTAAGCTTAAATAGTCTTGATCTTGCGGGTGTGAGATTGCTGAGTCCCCATGACTCACAGATACTTCCAAAACCAGTTTGCAGGTGCCGATGAAACCGTGCAGGTGCCGCATCCGAGCTCAAGGAGGAGCTCGATGAAGATCTTGTTCATTGTGTTGTTTCGTTTTAGTTGATCAGTAGTGGAGCCCAGTCGGGACGATCGGGGATCTGTGTAGCATTTGGGGTAGTCTTCTTTTTATTTTAGTTCCGTAGTCGGACCTTGATTGTATCTGTATGATGTAATGCTTTACTCATGTATTGTGTGAAGTGGCGATTGTAAGCCAACTATGCATCTCTTTCCCTTATGTATTACATGGGTTGTGTGAAGATTACCTCACTTGCGACATTGCTTTCAATGCGGTTATGCCTCTAAGTCGTGCTTCGACACGTGGGAGATATAGCTGCATCGAGGGCGTTTCACAAGGCCCCTGGCTTGTAATATGAAGCTTGTATTGTTTTATTTGTGTCTAGATTTGTGTTGTGATATCTTCCCGTGAGTCCCTGATCTTGATCGTACACATTTGCATGTATGATTAGTGTACGGTCGAATTCGGGGCGTCACAAGTTGGTATCAGAGTCGACTGCCTATAGGATCCCCCTTTCCAACTCCTTGCCCGAAGTTGAGTCTAGTCTTTGAAAAACCAATTTACTAACATGGATGTGTGGCTTACGGGCCCACGTCGCCATTGGGTGGTATTAGTATCTTTTACTCCTCATCTATACTCTAGGACTCTGGTCTCTCTTCTATTCGGGTTAAACGATTTTGCTAACTCTATCCTAGGTTCTCGTGATCACATCCATCCGGAGATTTGTATTACCCCCTTTCTCGAATTGTCGGCCAAGATCGGCTTCTCAACGTTCACTGACCGCAGGATCCTCTTATCGAGGGCACCCTGCGTCGCCACTTGCAATTCCTCGCTCCAGAGGTTTTCCCTGACATTGATGTAGCCTTTACTATGTCCCGTTGTTGTATCCCTCCATCGCGTGCATATGTGCCGCCTAGTATATCTAGGGTGTTCTCTTGTCCGAACTCATACGAACAACGGTAATTGGTTTCGTATATGTATCGATATGTCTTCAATGATTAATGCTTTGTACATATCGCGCCTTTGCTCACTGTTCAGGTTACCTCATGAAAGACTCCATACACTTGCTCGACCCCTTGCTGAACTACCCCATGTTGCATTAAGCAGGATGGTTAGAACCGCTAGTCGTGACCACCCGAATACATGGCCGGAATGATGCAGCAGTTGAGCTGAATCCTCAGTTCATGGAAGGAGTCATGACTCAGTTCTCACGCCCCAATATGAATCAGCAACCAACCTAGTAACATTGCAAGACTTTGCGCGTCTCAACCCTGTCATCTACGGCAACGAAACTCAGCCCCTTGATACTGATGATAGGCTCCGTGATATCACTTTCGAGCTAGAATATGCTGATGTAGCCCCTTCCAACTATGTCACCTTCACGACTTATTACCTAAAAGGTCCCGCTGCTCAATGGTGGGACAACCACATGCATTCCTTACCTGTTGGAAGCACCATCAATTGGGTGGAATTTCAAACTACATTCCACGGGCCAATGTCGGCGTCCCGTTGAAATTGAAGGCTGGAATTCCTTGTTTCCCCCATTCTTTGAAGTCGTCCAATATCGACCTCATTCTGGGAATGGAATGTTTTGGAAAACACACACCGCTTCTATCATTTGCGCCACTAAAACCGTCCATCCTTCGAATTAGATTGTAAGCTACGATGTTCATCTTGTTTGTGATGCCGAAGCACGAATTTATTCCTTGAATGCGTAAACGCTTCTCCTCTTGTGAGAATTGAAAACGCTCTAGTCATTTGTGAATTGCAACGTGTCTTTCCAAATGAACTACCCAGTCCATGACCTCAACCTGCTACAGTTAAATTTGCACTAAAGTTGTGGTGGCTTTTCCTTTTTGTAATCGTTGCGAGATCTTCACCGATCATCAAAGTCTAAAGTATCTATTACTCAGCTAGGTCTGGATCTCCGTCAACAACGATGTATGGAAACAATTTCAGACTATGACTATCGTATTTCTTATACCCCTGGCAAGGCTATTGTCATGGCCGATGCCTTGAGTCGCAAGTCTTATTGCAACAATCCCAAGGCTTCTAAAGCTCAACCCCTGCAAGATGATCTCACTTACAGAGAGCATCTGGTCTGCGTTCTCTGTCAACCTGAACGTCGCACCCGTTAGAGGGCTTTCAAATTTCTTAAAGTTCAGTGGTCAAATCCTTCTGAAGATGAAGCCACTTGGGAAATCGAGGATCGTCTTCGAGATGAATACCCCGCTTTTGTTTCCTTCTACCTCCTAAAATCTCGGGACGAGATTTCTTGTAGTGGAGGAGAATTGTGACGCCCGAATAATTATGCTACAGTAACCCTCTACTAATGTGCCACATCACCATGATTACTGTTGTTAATCTCGCGATGATTCAAATTCTGTTTGAATTCAAATTCAAAATCAAATCAAACTATAAACGTTTTCAATTGTCAAAACTAAATGTTCAAAGTGTGGCAAATAATCCCTTGATATTTGTCATATTGGAACCAACCTCTTTTGAATTCCCAAAATGCCCCTGGGAATTAATTTGTGGTCCACCGGCATTTAAAATTGGCCTTTTCAATTTCTAAAAATGGTTAGGCAACTCCTTTTGGCCCTAAACTTTGTATTCCATCTCAAGGTATTGTGTTAGATTTATGTGCCAAGTTTTGTTCAAAACAAAACTCTTTTGGTACTAAAAGAAAATGTAAAATTGAAACCAAAATAGAAAAGGAGAAAGGCCCCCCTCCCATCTTTTCCCTATGGACCTAAACCTACAACCCATCCCATGTCCCACTGGCCCTTGGCCCAGCTAGCAACAGAACAATCCCAACCCAGACCCCAGTCCTCTCCCTCCTCACGCTACAGAAGCAGGGGCTATCGTGGCAGCCATCCCATTGTGCCACTGATCCCGTGGCGGCCATCCCGCGCCTCTCCGTCGTTCCCCCGCGCGTATAAGACCGCCCCGGCCTCGTCGACGAACCCTAGATCCCCATTTCCCCCTCTCCTCACCCTCGCTCCCATTCTCGATCTGGGCAGGCGCCCGAGCACTGCCATGGCTGCGCTGTCGTCATTCGCATAGCCGCCGGCCTCCTCTCGCCTCTCTGTCCAGTCCACAGACCCCGTCGGCCTCCGCCTCGTCACCTAGTACCCTCCGCTGGGGCCGGGGAGCACCGCTGCGACCACAACGACTCAGTCTTCCGCCTCCGGCCGTCGTCGTTCTCCTCCGATGCCGGCGCCCACTGCAGCTCCTAAACCCACCGTCGGGCCCTCATGCGCCCTCCCGGTGAGCACCACACATCCCCCCCCCCCTCTCCCCTGCTCCCTTTCGTCCCCGTAGCCCAGCTCGCTGCCATGGCCGTAGGTCGTCCTCGCCGCGCCGCTCGTCACTGTCATTTTGGTCGACGTTGTGCTCGACCGAGTCCTCGGCCACACTCCTCGACACCGTAGGAACCCGCAGCACCCTCCAGTTCGTTCCCTCGCTTCATCTAGCATCGTCCTCGCCATTGCCCGAACACAGCCACCGCTTCTGCTCATCGCCGACGACGCTCGGGACCTTCTCCGCTCCAGCCACGTGCAACGCGCGACGCGACGCCTCGACTGCATTCAAATGCGCACGCCTGCTCTCTCTGCTATGCCCCGCACCGCCGGATCCGCCGCCGTCTGTGTCCTGCCCGTCGAATCGCCTGCCACCTCCCCCAAGTGCTTCGCTACGCCGCACTTGCTCGTCCCGCGCGCGCCTCCCCGCTCGACCCGCTGCTAGCCTTTGCCGCCTGCGTCGACGAGCCCCTGGCCTCCCCTGCACCCGCGCTCGCCGCCCCGCTGTCGCGCTGCTGCCCCTACCGCACGTGGTCGGCGGACCACGCGTCCCTGAACGCGCCGGCCGGCCCAACCGGTCGCGCCCTCCTGGCCCCTCTCGCGGCCTCCCCGTCTCCAGCCACGCTCGCGCGAACGCCGCCTCCTTAGCGCCGCTCTGGCTGGCGCCCCGCCGCTCCCCAGGGCCTTTGCCCTGCGGCGCCTGGCTAGGGCCTCGAGCACAATCGCCCAGCGCCCACTGCCCATTAAGCCTGCCCCACTAAGGCCACTTGGGCCTATGACAGCGGGCCCCATGCCCCTGTTTACTTTAAAAGGAAATGAAAAAAATTATATCAATAAAAATAATTAATTTATTAATAAGTAATTAATTGTTTAACTTAATTAACTCTGTTTAACTGCCCTAATTAGCTAGGTTAACTAATTAGATCTGTTTAATTAAGTTGGGTCAATGACAGGTTGACCCTAGTCAAACTTTTGATTGGTCAACATTTGACTGTTGACCGATGACTCAGCAGTCAACATGGCCCACTGCCAACCTCTGTACTGCTCTGTTGTGTACACGTTGTGTGTGCATGTAGCAATTTAGTCTTTTTTTGAATTAACATTAAATCCAATAATTTCCGAATATTGTTTAAAACTTTAGAAATTCATAGAAAATAATCTGTAACTCGGATGAAAAAGTTTTATACATGAAAGTTGCTTAGAACGACTAGACGAATCTGAATACGTGGTCCGTTTGTCCGCCACACGCACCTAGGATAGCGAACATGCAACCTTCCCCCTCTGGTTCGTTTGTCCGAAAATGCCTAACTCCAAGAAAACTTTTCGGATGTTATTCCCCTTCGCCAGTATCGCCTAACGCTGCGTTAGAAAACGTCTAGCTCAACCCGTTGTCCTGTGATGCACTTGTTTGCTATGTACTTACTGTTTCTTCCCCCTCTTCTCTTTGGTAGACCCTGTGACGGCTGCTGATGCCGCTGTGATCGACTACGTCGACGACGACCCCTTCTTCCCTTTCAGCGGAGCTTCCAGGCAAGCACCCCCTTTGATCATCTCGATATCGCCCATTCCATTCTCTCATGCTTGCATTAGGTTTTGCTACTATTATTGTTTGCTCCTATTCTGATGCATAGCCTGTTGTTGTGACCTGCCTATTGTTACCTACCTGCTTGTCCTAAACTGCTTAGTATAGGTTGGTTAGTGATCCATCAGTGACCCCAACTTCTCCTTGTTGCCCCTGCTTCATCATTGATGCCTCGATCAACGTGATCGACGACCAGAGCCTGACACCTCACATCACATCACGCCCCTTTAGTTGCTCGACTCTACAAAGCTACTATCAAGTGCCGAGGGTGATCCCTCATAACGCACTCCTGATGATAATTCTGTAGTGTAGCCATTAGGTCGTGGTCAACGGGGGTGGTTCCTCTTTCACCATTCTTGATACGGCTCTGTCATGCAATACCTCAAGTGTGAACCTCGAGAGTGGTCCCTCTTACGTTCACCTTGATGATTACATTGAGTGGAATCCACCGGGGGTGATTCCTCGAGTTTTTTTCCTTGATGTTTTGGACACACGGTTACCTTGACTTTACTTGAGACCATTGTTGAAGTCGGGTCGGCCCTGAGGGGTACCCGCGAGTTGATGTGAAAGCCGGGCGGGCCTGGAGAGCACCCGTGCGATGTGACGGTGGCGCCTGGCTGTTTAGCGATATCACCCAGGAGGGGGTGGTAGCTCCGTACTTGTTCCAACATCCGTCACTACTTTTAATTGATAATGCACTAACAGGTTTGGGTATTTGTTCTGAATTGGCCTTTGGCCTTTACACACTAACCACCACGCGAGAATAGATATGGGCCTCGACGTGGCAGTATCAGCCGAAGCTTTGACAGACGTCCAGTTCAGCATTGCGTCACGGTCAGATCGTGCTGACTATCTGAGGCGGTGCTGGTATCCACCCTACTCGCAATGACCCGAAGTGCAACGGGCGATGGCCCCAAGACCCCGGGGCGCTTAGGATGTAGACCGGCGGGGACCTCTCTACTGAGCCTAGGTAGCGCTGCGACGTGTTGATCTTCCGAGGCCGAGCATTGACCCAGAAAAGTGTGTCCGGCCAGAGTGATCGAGCGTGTTGAAAAACATGGTGCACCCCTGCAGGGAAGATATATATTCGAATACTGTGTCCACGGTAATGGATGTTCAGACTTGTATCCGGATCTTATATAACAAGAAATGGATACTTGAGATATGTGATGGATATGTGGCTCCGAGATTGCTTTCTCGTAGGGAGTCGAGGAAGGATCTCTGGGCGTTAATGTTACAACATGCTTGTTAAATATAAATTGCTATTCTTTACTCTTCTACATGCTGCAAGATGCTTGGAGCTGCTTGAAGATGCTAGTCTTCGATAGGCTAGGCCTTCCCCTCTATTCTGGCATTCTGCAGTTCAGTCCACAGATACAACCCTTCCATTCGATACCAATGCATACTTAGCATAGATATGATACTTGCGAGTACTTTGGATGGGTACTCACGGTTGCTTTGCTACCCCCTTTTCCCCCTTCCTTCTTCTTTCCGGTTGATGCAACCAGATGGTGGATCCCTGGAGCTAGATGCCACCGCCGACGGATACTACTACATGGAGACCGCCGACGACTAGGAGGAGGTCCCAGGCAGGAGGCCTTGCCTGTTCGGTCGTTGATTTTTGTGCTAGCCTTCTTTAGGCATCCTTGTCTAACTTATGTCTGTACTCAGATATTGTTGCTTCCGCTGACTCTTGTGTACCGAGCATGTAATCGAGCCCTCGAGGCCCCTGGCTTGTAATATGAAGCTTGTATTGTTTTATTTGTGTCTCGAGTTGTGTTGTGATATCTTCCCGTGAGTCCCTGATCTTGATCGTACACATTTGCGTGTATGATTAGTGTACGGTCGAATCGGGGGCGTCACAGGCGCGTAACCTAGGGCGCGACCCCTCGAGGATGGATCCTCAAGACCCTGTCGGGTGTGCTTGCTACCAGGCAAACCACCTTACCACTCTCGACGCAGCCGCTCGAACTGTCGAGCTTGACTTGAGTCAGAATCAAGAGTGTTGCCAATCACGGAAGGCTACCGTGCCGCTCTCGACGCGACTGCTTAAGCTGTTGAGCGGACTCGAAACAGGGTAAGGGCGTTGCCAATAGTGGGATGGCCCCATTGCGTGTAGGTTTTCCATACAAAGAACGAGATCTCCGAGGGGAATAACCTTATACAGAAAGGAAATATTTAAAATTCGGTATGACTTAGCTTTCTTGTCGCTGTCGGTGTACTTCGTGCTTGCAAGCGGTGTCGTCCTCCTGGCCGTCTTCTTCTCTGGAAGCCGTGACCACGAGAAACTGCTAAGCCGGCTGCTAAACCAGATTCTCACAACTGCGCCCCCTACTTGGCGCCCCAAAGATGTCGGTGGGAACGACACCTATGGGATCACTGGAATCCCTTCTACGGTCGGCGAGCGCAGGGTTGTGAGAAGAGTAGGTCCAGGAGCCAGCACAAAGATCGTTTACCCAGGTTCGGGCCGCGAGGATGCCTATTACCCTAGTCCTGCTTTGGTGGATGTATTCAGTGTTCTTGAGCTAGCTACGGGGTGTAACTTGCCCAAAAAGGTCGAATCCTCCTCCTGGTCGCCTCGGGCCACCTTTTATAGGCAAAAGGGGTTGCCACAGTGGCACACACGAGGTGGAAAGGCGTACAGTGCACGAGCTTATCGCCCGGCATTACGGGACAAAGCGCATTCAATGCGCTACTTAGGTGTCCATTAGCTTTATCGGGGACGGGAACGAGGCCCGTCCCGTCTGTCGCCGCTCCGTCTCGCTTTTACTGACGCTCAGGCCAGCGATGCTGTAACGCCCCGAGACCGACGTTGCAGAAGCCTTCCATGTTCTTCGTTGCCATCGTGTGTTTTATTTTGTTGTTGTTGTTGCATTTCATCATAGCATCATGCGCATTGCATCCGCATGTTTTCATAAAACTCGTAGTCGTTCATAGTGTCGCTTCTCTCTATCTCCGTTGACCTTTTGTCTGGCCCCTTGTCTTTCTCGACCTCCCTCAAACCCCCCTCGCATGCGCGTCCGGAACTACAATGGACCCGAACCGCTCAGTCGTCAACGTTGGATTCGGATCATCCCCAAACATCCCCAAAAATATCATCGCTTTATTTATTGTACTCCCTAGCATATTTATTCTTGTCCATCAGATTTCGATCAGAAGATCCAAACTTCCTTCCTTTTTCATATATATAGGTCCAACCCTAGATCCTAGGGGCGTTGTCCCATCGATCCTCCTAGTCGCCGCCACCCTTGTCCATTCCCTCCTCCTCCCTCGGGATCTCACCCGCCTACCCATCCACCAGCGACCACTCTCTCCATCGGGATCCCTCCCGATCCACCACCTCCCCTTGTTTTCAGCCCTGAGCCAACCAGCAACTCCTTCTCGCCCCACGCAGCAGCGAGCAATGCCTAACCACGCCTCGTCTCCGCGTCGCCGACGAGCTTCGTTCAAGATGAGCCCCGCGCCCCCTTCTTTTCCTTTCTCTCCCTTCCCCTGGTTCTTCTCTCCCCTGACCGCACTGTCTTCCTCTTCTCTGGTTCATAGGAAGGCCATGGCCTTGGAGCTTCACCCACGTCCATCTCCCTCAGCGCGCCCGAGATCCATCCTTCCGATGCAACCAGCCACCTCGACCTCCTCCTTCGTGCGCCCATGTGCCCGCGAGCGCCAGGACGCCAGCCTCCTCTCACGCCCGAGGGGCTCCCCGGTCTTCCTCGTCGCCCACGCCATCGCCTTGCTCCACCCTCGCTGTCGTCCCGCCGGTGAGCAGCACCAGCAGGTCGTCCTCACCGCACCTGCTCCCTTCCCCTTTCTCTTCTTTGCTGAAGCTTCCGCTCTCTCACACGACCCTCTCTCTCGCTGTCCTCTGTTACAGCTCCCGGATCCGCTCCTTCCTTCGTTCCCTGCACCGCCGCATCGTCGAAGAAGGAGCTCCATCCGCCGCCGCGCCCTGCACCGCCTGAAGCCGCCCCACGTCTCGCTTGCTCTGTCTGATTCCTATGCATCGAGCGAGGCCATGCAACCACGCACACGTTGACCGCATCGTCAACCCGCCTGAGTGGGTCGACCTCCTCTCCAGCCGCGCACCTGTTGGCGCCGCCTCCTCGCCGCAACGCCCTTCTTCTACCTCTTGCGCCACTCAAGGAGAAACTCCACACACACACACACACGCACCAAGGAAGAACACACAAGCTTTGCCAAAAGGCTTGGTGATCACACGGTGGCTACATTGTTTTCCAGCCCTATCGGCCTTTTTATCATTGCTTGATATGCAACATATATACAAGGGGATGGCCTCACGCATGTGCTAACTAGCCGACAGGTTCGGGCACTAACTCCACATACCGCACGCCCAGGTAACTACCCTGGAATCCCTCCCAGCTAACAACTTATCCATGCAGCCACTAACTAACGCGTGCATGGATTTGACTCGAGTAAACACAATATTGTTGTAGTTTGCACGCACACTTGCCACGCCCCGGCCACCACACGGCCACATGCATGGCTTATTTCCATCACTCACCACCTAAGCCATGACACCGTCGTCGTCGGAGGTGTTGCAGCTCCCGTCGTCGATATCGCCACGACCGTGACCCAGCCCGCGGACCCGACCTGGCGCAACGACGTCGGTCGCACCGTGCTCCGTCATGACTCCGGCGACACACGCCGAGCTCCTTCTCCATCGCGACACACGCCTGGCATCCCTCGGCATCCCGCATGTCCTGCGCGCACCGGACGCGCCCGACCGCAACAGTGCGTCCAGCGCGCACCCGACGAGCCCGACCGCACCAGTGCGTCCCGCACGTCCCGCGCGCACCCGACGCGCCCGACGAGCCCAACCGCACCTGACGCTCGCCGCGCGCTGCCTCTCTGTCCGCCATGGCAGCCGCCAGCGACAAACGCCGGAAGGATGTAGCCGAACTCGAGCATGGACTCGAGCACAACGATGACATACGCCTCCTCCAACGTCAATCGCATGTTCGTACGCGTGCCTGTGGTCCCGACGTTCCCGACGCGTCCAGTTCGCCCCCATAACACGCACCGGTCACGCCTGGCTCACCGCCGCGGCTTATTTCCCTCCACCGCTGCGGCCTCAACCACAGCGCAGCACCTCCTTGCCGCCACGCCGCACCACCGCGGCCTCTGCGCCACCACGCAGGTCCGCCGCGGCTTCGTGCCACGCGCCTCCACGGTTGTCGCGCCGAGCCGCCGCGACCTCTGCGGCACCATGCAGGTCCTCCGCGACCTCCTCGTCTACGCGACCACCGTGCTCTTCGCGCGCACGACATCACACTGCACAGCCGCGGACTCACCGCGCGTCGCCGTCGCCAAGCGCTCGCCGCGCGCCGCAGCCGCCCCTCGAACCATGTGGCTCTGAATACCAATTGTTGGCGCCGCCTCCTCGCCGCAACGCCCTTCTTCTACCTCTTGCGTCACTCAAGGAGAAACTCCACACACACACACACACACACACATGCACCAAGAAAGAACACACAAGCTTTGCCAAGAGGCTCCCTTGGTGATCACACAGTGGCTACATTGTTTTCCAGCCCTCTCGGCCTTTTTCTCATTGCTTGATATGCAACATATATACAAGGGGATGGCCTCACGCATGTGCTAACTAGCCGGTAGGTTCGGCCACTAACTCCACATACCGCACGCCCAGGTAACTACCCTGGAATCCCTCCCAGCTAACAACTTATCCATGCAGCCACTAACTAACCCGTGCATGCATTTGACTCGACTAAACACAATATTGTTGTAGTTTGCACGCACACTCGCCACGCCCCGGCCACCACACGACCACATGCATGGCTTATTGCCATCACTCACCCCCTAAGCCATGACATCGTCGTCGACGGAGGTGTTGCAGCTCCCGTCGTCGATGTCGCCACGACCGTGACCCAGCCCATGGACCCGACCTGGCGCAACGACGCCGGTCGCACCGTGCTCCGTCATGACTCCGGCGACACACGTCGAGCTCCTTCTCCATCGCGACACACGCCTGGCGTCCCTCGGCATCCCGCACGTCCTGCGCGCATCGGACGCGCCCGACCGCAACAGTGCGTCCCGCGCTCACCTGACGAGCCCGACCGCACCAGTGCGTCCTGCACGTCCCGCGCGCACCCGACGCGCCCGACGAGCCCGACCGCACCTGACGCTCGCCGCGCGCTGCCTCTCTGTCCGCCATGGCAGCTGCCAACGACAAACGCCGAAAGGATGTAGCCGAACTCGAGCATGGACTCGAGCACAACGGTGACATACGCCTCCTCCAACGTCAACCGCATGCTCGTACGCGCGCCGACGGTCCCGACGCACCCGACGCGTCTAGTTCGCCCCCATAACACGCACCGGTCGCGCCTGGCTCGCTGCCGCGGCTTATTTCCCTCCACTGCTGCGGCCTCAACCACAGCGCAGCACCTCCTTGCCGCCACGCCGCACCACCGCTGCCTCTGCGCCACCACGCAGGTCCGCCGCGGCTTCGTGCCACGCGCCTCCACGGTTGTTGCGCCGAGCCGCCGCGACCTCTGCGGCACCATGCAGGTCCTCCGCAACCACCTCGTCTCCGCGACCACCGTGCTCTTCGCACGCACGACATCACACCGCACAGCCGCGGACTCACCGCGCGTCGCCGTCGCCAAGCGCTCGCCGCGCACCGCAGCCGCCCCTCAAACCTTGTGGCTCTGAATACCAATTGTTGGCGCCGCCTCCTCGCCGCAACGCCCTTCTTCTACCTCTTGCGTCACTCAAGGAGAAACTCCACACACACACGCACACATGCACCAAGGAAGAACACACAAGCTTTGCCAAGAGGCTCCCTTAGTGATCACACGGTGGCTACATTGTTTTCCAGCCCTCTCGGCCTTTTTCTCGTTGCTTGATATGCAACATATATACAAGGGGATGGCCTCACGCATGTGCTAACTAGCCGGCAGGTTCGGCCACTAACTCCACATACCGCACGCCCAGGTAACTACCTTGGAATCCCTCCCAGCTAACAACTTATCCATGCAGCCACTAACTAACCCGTGCATGCATTTGACAAGACTAAACACAATATTGTTGTAGTTTGCACGCACACTTGCCACACCCCGGCCATCACACGACCACATGCATGCCTTATTGCCATCAGCGCCAAGGCCCAACTCCTCTTCGCCAGATCCGCCGGCCTGCCGAAGCCCATGGGTAAGCTGGCCCCAGCGTCTGCCCTGTTCGGCCCCTTTTCCAGATTCGGCCTGTAGACCTTTTTTTCCCGTGCTGCGATTTTAGGTTTATTCCAGTGATTTACAGTTTTGCAGAAAAACCCTTGCTGTTCATGCATTTAATAACTAAATAACCATGCATCATATGTAAAAACTTTAAATATGAAAAATGCTTAGAATTTCAGCTAGTTTCATAATATGCCACTTTCATCCCATGTTAAAATGTTGAAAATGTTGTTTCTTTAATTTTGCTTAAATAATATGCTAAAATGATTTATTTCATAACTAAATAACCGTAGCTCCAAATTTAATAAACTTTATATGTAAATGGGGTGAAAAATGCATAGATTAACATGGTCCCCTTTGTTTTACTGTTTAACAACATTAAAATATGTTTTAGGGCAGAACAGTAGCTAATTCGAAATATGCACATGGGGATTTTCCAGAATTGTTGTTTGTTGTTCCGGCCTCATTTAAACTTGCCTAGATAGGTAGTTTTATTATGTTTCACCTCTTGCCATGTTTAACAACATTTAATATTGTAGGGGTACATAAACGAGAGAGAACTAAATAAACGAATGTGGTGTTTCGTCAATGTGCAACTCATTTCATATTGAGCTCCACTAAATTTGTAGAATTGCTTGTTGTACTTTGTCATGCCATGCCATGCTATTTAAACCGGACATGCATCGTACTTGATTGTGCATCATGCCATGTTTATGTGATGTATGTTTACCATGTTGTTTGCTTCTTTCCGGTTTGCTTCTCTCATTAGCTTCGGTTTCGTTCTAGAGTTGTGAGGATTCGTTCGACTAAGTCCGCTTGTATTTTTCTTGGACTCGTTCTTCTTCCTTGCGGGATCTCAGGCAAGATGACCATTACACTCGATATCACTTCTATCTTTGCTTGCTAGTTGTTCGCTCTATCGCTATGCTTGCTACCTACCACTTGTTTATCATGCCTCCCATATTGCCATGTCAAGCCTGTAACCCACCTTCCTAGCAAACCATTGTTTGGCTATGTTACCGCTTTTGCTCATCCCCTCTTATAGCGTTGCTAGTTGCAGGTGAAGTTGGAGTTTGTTCCATGTTGGAACATGGACATGTTGGGATATCACAATATCTCTTATTTAATTAATGCATCTATATACTTGGTAAAGGGTGGAAGGCTCGGCCTTATGCCTGGTGTTTTGTTCCACTCTTGCCACCCTAGTTTCTGTCGTACCGGAGTTATGTTCCTTGATTTTGTGTTCCTTACGCGGTTGGGGTTATGGGACCCCCTTGACAGTTCGCTTTGAATAAAACTCCTCCAGCAAGGCCCAACCTTGGTTTTACATTTGCCTCAGCTAAGCCTTTTCCCTTGGGTTTCCGGAGTTCGAGGGTCATCTTTATTTACCCCCCCCCCCCGGGCCAGTCCTCCTCTGAGTGTTGGTCCAAACTAGAGCACCGTGCGGGACCGTCCCTTGGCAACTTGGGTTATGTCGGTACTCGTACGCTTAGCTTATCTGGTGTGCCCTGAGAACAAGATATGTGCAGCTCCTATCGGGATTTGTCAGCACATTCGGGCGGTCTTGCTGGTCTTGTTTTACCATTGCCAAAATGTCTTGTAACCGGGATTCCGAGTCTGATCAGGTCTTCCCAGGAGAAGGAATATCCTTCATTGATCGTAAGAGCTTGTGATGGGCTAAGTTGGAACACCCCTGCAGGGTATAAACTTTCGAAAGCCGTGCCCGCAGTTATGTGCCAGATGGAAATTTGTTAATGTCCGGTTGTAGAGAACTTGACACTTGACTTAACTAAAATGCATCAACCGTGTGTGTAGCCGTGATGGTCTCTTCTCGGCGGAGTCCGGGAAGTGAACACGGTTTGGGTTATGTATGAACGTAAGTAGTTTCAGGATCACTTCTTGATCATTGCTAGCTTCACAACCGTTGCATAGCTTCTCTTCTCGCTCTTATTTGCGTATGTTAGCCACAATATTTTCTTAGTGCTTGCTGCAGCTCCACCTCATTACCCCATCCTTCCTATAAGCTTAAATAGTCTTGATCTCGCGGGTTTTGAGATTGTTGAGTCCTCGTGACTCACAGATACTACCAAAAGAGTTGCAGGTGCCGATGATACCAGTGCGGGTGACGCAACCGAGCTCAAGTGAGAGTTCGATGAGGACCTTGGTCGTTACTATGTTTCTTTTCATGTTGATCAGTAGTGGAGCCCAGTTGGGACGATCGGGGATCTAGCAGTTGGGTTATCTTCTTTTCATTTTGGTTTTGACCGTAGTCGATCTATGTGTATACTCTAAATGATGTATGTTTAATTAATGTATTGTGTGAAGTGGCGATTGTAAGCCAACTCTTTATCCCATTCTTGTTCATTACATGGGATTGTTGAAGATGACCCTTCTTGCGACAAAACCACCATGCGGTTATGCCTCCAAGTCGTGCCTCGACACGTGGGAGATATAGCTGCATGATGGGTGTTACAATTTGGTAATCAGAGCCATCCCCGACTTAGGCGCCCCCTGCTTGATCGAATCACTGACGTTGTTGAGTCTAGAACAAAAATGTTTTGAGTCTTAGGATTATATTTATCGGAGAGTAGGATTCTTTTTACTCCTCAGCCCCTTCGTCGCTCTGGTGAGGTCTCCTGATGTAGATGTTTTGACTTTCCTCTCCTCAAATTTCACTAAAAAAATTTAGGATCACGCGGGTATCTTGGGATCATTCCGATATTCTTGTGACGAGAACATTGTTCTTGGTGTCTGCTGACATTTAGGGGTTGTGGCAGTGTCCCGGGGAGTTGAGCTCGGAGGTGTTGTCGTCACAATTTTATCGTTGCAGTTCTGGAATACCTGAGTTTCGCCGACATCGAAAATCTCTTTTATGTAGTTGGTTGTGAGATAACCTCGATGTCACCCAGTACTGGGGCGGGAGTTCGGGAGTATTGCCATAACTTGTATAACGAATGGTTTTCGAAGGTTGAGGTACATGATTTCCGGAGTTTCCTTGGTTATGTGTTGACGGATGGATACAGCTGGATGTAGGGATTGTTAGTTTGGGTGAGATATTATGCTTCCCATGTATCCCCAACACCAGATTGCATAACCAGAAAGTTTCGGGAGTTTATTGGTGGGAATTCAAGTAGCTCCTAGAATATATCTTTCCGACAAATGCATTATATGGGATTGGGTAAATCTCTATCATATGTATTTGTTCCGGCTTATTTTGCAAGCCAATCCTTTGTTTTGTTTTAAGTTGTGGTATTCGAGTGGCTTCAATGCCAAGTGTTGATTCCATACCTTATTCTAAACGGTGTTCTCATATTTCTATGTGAATACTAATCCTTCTTGATCAGTGAGGTTGTCATGTCAATTCTTTTCCAACCGGCGTGCTCCTCTTCATGTGGATCCAATATTTTCAACATTCACAAGATCATCCCTCAGTTTTTCTCTACGGTGTTTGTTTCATCCGTCCCAAGTTGTCTTTGTTTTTCCCGCCCTCCCACCCTTTTTTCTTCAAGGACTCAGGTTTCTTAATCAAGTATCCTTTTTATTGATGGGAAGTCTCTCCATTCTTTTCCTTCAATGTTCTTATCCGGTGATTCTAAGGAAGATACTAAGGAAGCTTCAAGTTTACCATTCTTATTTCTCTTTTCTTCTCCGGTGGATCCAATTCAAGCTTTCGGTGTGGATCTTATACCTTTTCCTCTTTTCACAATGCTTTCTCATTCCGGTGCATCAATTAATCATTCACCTCTCGCTATTCATTTGTTTCGGAGTGTTGAAGATATCTTGGAAGATTCGCATTTCCATTCTTAATCCGTTCAAGCTATTTCGAGGTTGTTATATCATTCAAGTCATTTAATTCAACCGGTGCAATCTCTCTTCAAAGTCATTTCAACGGTGTTTCTTTTGAGTGGGCCCTAACCCACAGGTCTTTTCCCAAGATCTTACCTGACTCTTCTAATTTATCTGGAGCGATTCTCAAATTCTTTCAAAGTTTGATGTAAGAATGAAGTATCATCAGTCATATGTCTTTCTCCAAGATCTTTCAAATTCTTTTCATCATCAGTTCAACCTTTCTATTCTTCACCCCGGAGTATCTCAACAATTTTAATGATGTTTCTCGTCGTCATTCTCAACATTGGAAGACCGAAGAAGAGTTTCTCTTAAATCTTGTCCCTTCTCTCGAAGATTCATGGTTCTAGCTTCGTGCCATCCTCACAATATTCTTTTCACCCATCCGAAGCAATTCGGGAGTGTTTTCATTTTGATTCTCCGGAGCCCATCATCTCAGAATTATTCATTCCAGCTTTCAGCTCTTGTTCCCCAAATCTTACCGGTGCATCGTTCAAATATCCTCTAATCAGTTCATGATCCCTTCCTTCTCATGTATCTAAATCCCCTCAAGTATCTTCTTTCGTTTTCCAATTCTTCCCGGTGAATTGTGCCTTTGCTACTTCCATTTTCAATTCTTACGACGGTTTGTTCAAGATTCCTCTTCCTATCTTCCCATATTAATTTATTCATTTTTTGAATCCTACCGGTGGTTCGTTGAAGACCTTCCCAAGTTTGTGCTATATCTATCTTAATCTTTTCTACGAGAATAAGTAGTATGCCAAATCTATTGCTTGTCATCAATCTAAATTGGTGAAGGATACGCATAACATAATTCTAGTTCTTGTTTCACCCAAGTGATTAATTTCTTCTTTCCAGAGTTGTTCATCATGTCACATTCTTGGTTCGAGATCCTTCATCTTTTCTTATCCAGAGTTCCAAGTTTTCCGCATTATCTCGTCGCGAAGCTCCATCTAAACCATCGCAAGGTTTCACCTTGGGTTTTCAACTTCTCTTTGTTTCTATCATCCTTTTATTTCCAGAGTTCTTCATGGAGGCTCTACAGGGTGGTTCGTCAAGGATTCCTTTCATTCTTCAATTGTTCCTCAAGATTTCTCTCGGAGTTAAGATCCGCCAAGCTATACTCCGAAATAAACATGGTGTTCAACACATGTTTTTTTAGGAGTTCAAGCATTCTTCATCTTGCATTCCAAAGTGCAATTCTTTCTACCTTATCTTTTGAGGTGGTGTTATGTCATTTTTGACAATTTCCCTTCGTGTTTCATGATTCACATGTTGTCAAGAATGAGGTATTTAAATCCATCAACCACTTCATTGGAGTTATCGTGTGTCATATATCACATAAAGCCTTCCCTAAGGAATGTTCATAATTGTAGTGCTTACCAATGATCCAAGTTCTCTCCTATCTTCTCGGTGAATGAAGTTATCATCTCTTCGTTGATCTTAAGCAAGCAATTGTTTTTCGTAGTGGCAGAATTTTACCTCATAATTTTGAGATGTTTTCCACAAGCCCACAACAAGCTTATTCGTTTCGTTGTTGGTTTTTCCAACAACTCCATTGTACCATTCTTGGAAGGGTGCTTTCCAAGCTCATTTGTGGCAGAAGTTGGCATCTTCTTCTCCATTCTTTTATTCCAATGATCTATGTTCTATTATTTCTCCCGGAGGCTTTGCGATGTTGCTCTTCTCACTCATCATCTCAAATTGTGAGGGTCGTGTTCTTTCCTTGCTTATCCATTTAACCGGTGTGTTGTGTTTTCTTTTCAAGTTCTTTTCATCTAATCAAGTCTTGCCTCTCTTCTCAACCGGAGTGTTGTCCAAGTTCTGGCATTCGTGTTCTTTGGCTATCTCATGATACCGGTGTGGCTCCATATTCTTTTGGTTCGTTGAGATCTTATTTCCATGTCTTTCATCCTACAAAGTTCTTGTAATGTTCCTTGTTCCTCTTACTGAACGGAGTGTGTTAAACTTTGTTAACCTCCGTCGTGTCATTTCTTCATGCTTTGCGACCTCTCAAGGCTCGTGGTTTCACTTGTTTTTCAAAGAAGCAACTTTGTTTTACCTCTTGCTCTTCCGCTTCTCTTCGGTGACATCCTAGATCTCGGGACGAGATCCTCTTGTAGTCGTGGAGTGTTGTAACACCCCGAGATCGACGCTGCAGAAGCCTTCCATGTTCTTTGTTGCCATCATGTGTTTTATTTTGTTGTTGTTGTTGCATTTCATCAAAGCATCATGCGCATTGCATCCGCATGTTTTCATAAAACTCGTAGTCGTTCATAGTGTCGCTTATCTCTGTCTCCGTTGACCTTTTGTCAGTCCCCTTGTCTTTCTCAACCTCTCTCAAACCCCCCTCGCGTGCGCGTCTGAAACTACTCTGGACCCGAACCGCTCAGTCGTCATCGTTGGATTTGGATCATCCCCAAACATCCCTAAAAATATTATTGTTTTATTTATTGGACTCCCTAGCATATTTATACTTGTCCATAGGATTTCGATCGGAAGCTCCAAACTTCCTTCCTTTTTCATATGTATAGGTCCAACCCTAGATCCTAGGGGCGTTGTCCCGTCGATCCTCCTAGCCGCCACCACCCCTGTCCATTCCCTCCTCCTCCCTCGGGATCTCACCCGCCTACCCATCGACCAGCCGCCACTCTCTCCATCGGGATCCCTCCCGATCCACCACCTCCTCTTGTTTTCAGCCTCGAGCCACTAGCAGCTCCTTCTCGCCCCATGCAGCAACGAGCAATGCCTGACCCCGCCTCGTCTACGCGCCACCGAAGAGCTTCGTTCAAGATGAGCCCCGCGCCCCCTTCTTTTCCTTTCTCTCCCTTCCCCTGGTTCTTCTCTCCCCTGACCGCACTTTCTTCCTCTTCTCTGGTTCATAGGAAGGCCATGGCCGTGGAGCTTCACCCACGTCCATGTCCCTCAGCGCGCCCGAAATCCATCCTCCCGACGCAACCAGCCACCTCGACCTCCTCCTTCGTGCGCCCCTGTGCCCGCGAGCGTCGGGACGCCAGCCTCCTCTCGCACCCGAGGGGCTCCCCGGTCTTCCTCGTCGCCCACGCCATCGCCTTGCTCCGCCCTCGCCGTCGTCCTATTGGTGAGCAACACCAGCAGGTCGTCCTCGCCGCACCTGCTCCCTTCCCCTTTCTCTTCTTTGCTGAAGCTTCCGCTCTCTCACACGACCCTCTCTCTCGTTGTCCTCTATTACAGCTCCTGGATCCACTCCTTCCTTCGTTCCCTGCACCGCCACGTCGCCGGAGCAGGAGCTCCATCCGCCGCTGCGCCCTGCATCGCCTGAATCCGCCCCGCGTCTCGCCTCCTCTGTCTACTTCCTGTGCATCGAGCGAGGCCAGACAACCGCGCACGCGTTGACCGCATCGTCAACCCGCCCGAGCGGGTCGACCTCCTCTCCAGCCGCGCGCCAAGGCCCAGCTCCTCTTCGCCAGATCCGCCGGCCTGCCAAGCCTCTCTACAAACGGGCCGAAGCCCATGGGTGAGCTGCCCCCAGCGCCTGCCCTGTTCGGCCCCTTTTCCAGATTCGGCCTGTAGACCTTTTTTTCCCATGCTGCGATTTTAGGTTTATTCCAGTGATTTATAGTTTTGCAGAAAAACCCTTGTTGTTCATGCATTTAATAACTAAATAACCATGCATCATATGTAAAAACTTTAAATATGAAAAATGCTTAGAATTTCAGCTAGTTTCATAATATGCCACTTTCATCCCATGTTAAAACGCTTAAAATGTTGTTTGTTTAATTTTGCTTAAATAATATGCTAAAATGATTTATTTCATAACTGAATAACCGTAGCTCCAAATTTAATAAACTTTATATGTAAATGGGGTGAAAAAATGCATAGATTAACATGGTCCCCTTTGTTTTACTGTTTAACAACATTAAAAATATGTTTTAGGGCAGAATAGTAGCTAATTCAAAATATGCACATGGGGATTTTCTGGAATTGTTGTTTGTTGTTCTGGCCTCATTTAAACTTTCCTAGATAGGTAGTTTTATCATGTTTCACCTCTTGCCATGTTTAACAACATTTAATATTATAGGGGTACATAAACGAGAGAGAACTAAATAAACGAATGTGGTGTTTCGTCAATGTGCAACTCGTTTCATATTGAGCTCCACTTAATTTGTAGAATTGCTTGTTGCACTTTGCCATGCCATGCCATGCCATGCTATTTAAACCGGACATGCATCATACTTGATTGTGCATCATGCCATGTTTATGTGATGTATGTTTACTATGTTGTTTGTATCTTTCCGGTTTGCTTCTCTTGTTAGCTTCGGTTTCGTTCCGGAGTTGTGAGGATTCGTTCGACTACGTCCGCTTGTCTTCTTCTCGGACTCGTTCTTTTTCCTTGCGGGATCTTAGGCAAGATGACCATTACCCTCGATATCAATTCTATCTTTGCTTGCTAGTTGTTCGCTCTATCGCTATGCTTGTGCTACCTATCACTTGTTTATCATGCCTCCCATATTGCCATGTCAAGCCTCTAACCCACCTTCCTAGCAAACCATTGTTTGGCTATGTTACCGCTTTTGCTCAGCCCCTCATATAGCGTTGCTAGTTGCAGGTGAAGTTGAAGTTTGTTCCATGTTGGAACATGGACATGTTGGGATATCACAATATCTCTTATTTAATTAATGCATCTATATACTTGGTAAAGGGTGGAAGGCTCGGCCTTATGCCTGGTGTTTTGTTCCACTCTTGCCGCCCTAGTTTCCGTCATACCGGTGTTATGTTCCTTGATTTTGCGTTCCTTACATGGTTGGGGTTATGGGACCCCCTTGACAGATCGCTTTGAATAAAACTCCTCCAGCAAGGCCCAACCTTGGTTTTACATTTGCCTCACCTAAGCCTTTTTCCCTTGGGTTTCCGGAGTCCGGGGGTCATCTTTATTTACCCCCCCGGGCCAATACTCCTCTGAGTGTTGGTCCAAACTAGAGCACCGTGCGGGACCGTCCCTTGGCAACTTGGGTTATGTTGGTACTCGTACGCTTGGCTTATCCGGTGTGCCTTGAGAACGAGATATGTGCAGCTCCTATCGGGATTTGTCGGCACATTCAGACGGTCTTGCTGGTCTTGTTTTACCATTGCCAAAATGTCTTGTAACCAGGATTCCGAGTCTGATCGGGTCTTCCCGGGAGAAGGAATATCCTTCGTTGATCATGAGAGCTTGTGATGGGTTAAGCTGGGACACCGTTGCAGGGTATAAACTTTCGAAAGCCGTGCACGCGGTTATGTGGCAGATGGGAATTTGTTAATGTCCTGTTGTAGAGAACTTGACACTTGACTTAACTAAAATGCATCAACCGTGTGTGTAGCCGTGATGGTCTCTTCTCGGCGGAGTCCAGGAAGTGAACACGGTTTGGGTTATGTATGAATGTAAGTAGTTTCAGGATCACTTCTTGATCATTGCTAGCTTCACGACCGTTGCATACCTTCTCTTCTCGCTCTTATTTGCGTATGTTAGCCACCATATTTGCTTAGTGCTTGCTGCAGCTCCACCTCATTACCCCATCCTTCCTATAAGCTTAAATAGTCTTGATCTCGCGGGTTTTGAGATTGCTGAGTCCTCGTGACTCATAGATACTACCAAAACAGTTGCAGGTGCCGATGATACCAATGCCGGTGACGCAACCGAGCTCAAGTGAGAGTTCGATGAGGACCTTGGTCGTTACTATGTTTCTTTTCATGTTGATCAGTAGTGGATCCCAGTTGGGATGATCGGGGATCTAGTACTTGGGTTATCTTCTTTTCATTTTGGTTTTGACCGTAGTCGGTCTATGTGTATACTCTGAATGATGTATGTTTAATTAATGTATTGGGTGAAGTGGCGATTGTAAGCCAACTCTTTATCCCATTCTTGTTCATTACATGGGATTGTGTGAATATGACCCTTCTTGCGACAAAACCACCATGCGGTTATGCCTCCAAGTCGTGCCTCGACCCGTGGGAGATATAGCCGTATCGTGGGTGTTACAGATGCGTGCGGTGCCATGTAGGCAGGCAGGCTGCTGAGGTGGCGCGATGGCAGGGTCTTCACGAAGATCTACATGCCACCACACAGGTGCTTGCTGAGTCAGTCTGGAAGCCGCGTGTCGCCACGCAGGTGCCTGCCCAGCTGGTTGGGCTGGTAGCTGCATGCAAATGCTGGCAGAGCCTTGAATGGTGCGGGTCTGGCAGTGGCCCTGCTGAAGCCCTCGGCAAGGGTCTTGCCGGGGGCCCGGCAAGGGTCTTGCCGTGGCATTGCAGTCGTCCCCGGCAAGGCGCTTGTCGGGAGTCTTGTGGATCCCCTCGGCTAGGATCCCGCCGAGGGTCGTCGTCTTCTGGTCCTCATCTGATCGTGTGTGTTTATGATCTTGACAAAGATCTGCATGCCACCACGGAGGTGCCTCCCGAGCCTTGGTTCCAATGTAGTTGTTGACGGCGTTTGGAACCCTTGGGCTCAAGGGTGGCTCGCTCTGCTAGCGTTGGGCAAGTTTTCCCGGAAAGGCTCTTGCCGGGGCCGCGGAGGCCGCCCCGGCAAGAGCCTTGCCGGGAGAGTCCACCTCGCCCTGTTGCTTTGTCCTGTAATGTCGAGGGATAAGCTTGCGGACTGTAGACCTTTCCACCTCATGTGTGCCACTGCGGCGATCCCTTTTTCCTATAAAAGGAGGCCCGAGGCGACCAGGAGAAGGATTTGGCTCTTGGGCACGAGGCAGCCACCGTAGCTAGTTCGAGAGCTCAAGAACACTCTGAAATACACATCAAAGCAGGACTAGGGTATTACGCATCCTCGCGGCCCGAACCTGGGTAAACGATCTTTGTGCTAGCTCCTAAACCTGCTCTTCTCACAACCCCGCGCCCGCTGACCGTAGAAGAGATTCCAGTGATCCCATAGCTGTTGTTTCCACTGACATCTTTGGCGCGCCAGGTAGGGGGCGCAGTTGTGAGAATCTGGTCTAGCAATTAGCCTAGCAGTTCTTCATCGCCATGGCTCCCAAGAAGAAGACGATCACGGCGATCGGCCCGTCGGGGGCCGAACGGCCCGTGCCAGTGCGGGCGAGCAGTGGGCCGGTCGCGGACAGAACCCGAGCCGCAGCCCGCGAGCACCAGCATCTCTCTGGTAGTTAGATCCTGGCAAGCGGCGTTGTTCGTGCGCTAGGTGACGGGACGCACACCGCCAAATCCAAAGACGGGGCTGGGCCCCCCGCAGGCGGCGCGGGGCCCTCCAGGAGTGTCGTTTGCCACCCACGGGCGGCGCAACAACCTCCAAGACGCCTACGCCGGCGCCCATAGTGCGCTCTTCCCAGGGTGCGCGCGACGAGTAGCGCCGCCGTGGGAAGAGTCCTGTGCATCATCTGCAGGATGAAGGAGGCCAGCATGACCGCCGAAGTGCTGGCGAAAATGGCACGCAGCCGCTGGGCCGTGATAGAGCTCCTTCTAACGTGGTTAGAAGTCGAAGGGATCCATGGTCCACGCAGCTTTCGTCGCCACCCACGCCAACAGAAGCTTTGGCGCGCGCGCAGCTACTCCTCGACTTCCCTCCTGCTGTGGAGAAGCTCGACAAATGGAGGGCCACCATCCGGAGCCTTGCCGGCGTCGCTAATCAAGACGAGCCACGGCCAGCGGGGCCCTTGGGCCGGTGCTCCGTCGAACCACCGCATGCCAGCGGTGGAGGGGCCGGGGGTGCTGCGGCCACGGTGCACTCTCCTCCTCCACACCAGCCACCGCGGGTGTCGATCCGTCGTGATGACACTTGTTATAACATTTCCATAGCGTCGTCTGACCCACGGACCCACTGCGACCAGCGCCAAGTTCTTCGGGAGCGAGCCCATGAAGACGCTCGAACCACCATCGAGCGCCGGCGCGATACACGCCACCAGTCAGACAGGCGGGCGGGGCCCGCTATGGACCACCCAACACCGGGAGGCTCCGGCGGCCTACCTTACGAGGTGGGTTGCCCGGCCTTTACCCGTGAGCTGCGGCAGTTCTAATGGCCGTCCCACCGTACGTTCAAGCCCGACATCGGCGACAAGTACAATGGCAAGACCCACCCGTCGGGGTTCCTCATCATCTACACCATCGCGATGCAGGCCGCTGGGGCTCGCGACGATAAGGTGCTTGCCAATTACTTCCCGTTGGCCCTGAAACCCAATGCCACGTCTTGGTTGATGCACTTGTCGGCAAATTCCATTTCTTCTTGGTCGGACCTGTGTCATGAGTTCGTTGGTGCCTTCACTGGAGGCCACCAATCTCATGGCCAGGCGACTGATTTGCATATCATTCCCCAGAAGGAAGGTGAAAACCTGTGCAAGTACATACAGAGGTTCAGCCGAGTGCAATACAACATCCCAGATGTTCACCCTGCCGCCGTGATCAGCGCATTCCATCAGAATGTGCGCAACCGCAAGATGCGTGAAGAGCTGTCGATGAACAAGGTCAAGGATGTGGCCGAACTTTACGTTCTGGCAGATAGATGCGCTCGGGCAGAAGAGGGGAGGAAGTACCCCGGCGAAGACGCCGGCGCGGAAACTGACTCTACCGACGAAGGCACCGCCGCCCCGACGAAGAAGGGTCGGCGTCGCAACAAGAAGTACAAGGGCAAGACCGTGCTTGCCGTCGAGGGATCTGATGACACCGGCGCCGCCAAGAAGGCCAAGGCAGACGAGCCCGGCAAGGAGATTGCCGGGTGCGCCGCTTGCCGGGCCTTGGCGGCTGCCGACAAGCCAGGGGGCTCTGACAAGCAGTACTACAAGATCCACCGCACTAAGGGCCACGACCTCCAGAACTGCCGACAAGTCGAGCTGCTTGCTGAGAAGCAAAAGGCTGAGTATGAGAGGCGGGACAAGGAGAATGGTCAGGATGGTGCCGAAGGATCCGGCAAGAAGCGTGGTGACCAAGGAGGTCACCGCGGCAAGGATAACCAGCAAGAGAGGCTCGCTCGGGGCCACGACAAGAAGCAGGAAGACGATAATCATGATGAGGACGACGAGTCCGGCGAGCATGAGTTCCAGAAGGCTACGGAGGCCATGTGCGTTGATGGTGGCGCCTCGCTGCATACTTCTCACTGCCAGCTCAAACAGTGGGCGCGTGAGATCACAGCAGCAGAGCCCTTGTTCGATGCTCAGAAGACACTGAAGTGGTCCAACACGCCCCTCATCTTTGACGCCGAGGACCACCCTGACCGCACATGTGCGATTGGGTGTTTGTCGTTGTTGGTCTCGCCAATGATACGGAACCTCAAGGTGAACAAGATGTTGGTTGATGGCAGGGCCGGTCTGAACTTGATCTCACCCGTTTTGATCAAAAGGCTGCAAATTCCAGATGGAGACCTTGAGGAAACGGGCATGTTTCAAGGGGTCAACCCGGGAAGGAACCAGCCGAAGGGGAAGGCCACATTGCCTGTGACGTTTGGAGGCGAGTTGAACTACAGGACGGAGAGGATTGTCTTCGATGTAGCCGAGATCCCCTTGCCCTACAACGGGATCCTCGGCCTCCCAGCACTAGCCAAGTTCATGGCAGCGTCGCACTACGCCTACAACATGCTGAAGATGCCTGGGCCGATGACCATCATCACCGTCCCCTCCGACAAGAAGGATGCGCTGATCTGCGCTGACCTACTCTACCGGGAAGCAGTTGCAGCAGCTGCCGCCAAGGCACTTGCTCCTGCCGCTGAATCCCCGGGAGGGAAGAAGAAGACCGGCAAGACCTCTCGCAACCACTCCGGCAAGCGCACCTCTTCGGAGTGTTGTGCTATCGTCGATGACATGCCAGAGAGCTGCACCGGCAAGAGCAAGAAATCTAGATATGCGCCACCAGAAACCAAGAAGGTGTCTGTCAAGGAGGATGGCACGGGAAGAGCTTTCACCATAATCTCCACCCTCGACAACAAATAGGAAAGTGCGCTCGTCACTTTCCTGCAGGTGAATGTCGATGTGTTTGCATGGCAAGCATCTGACATCCCCGGTGTTCCCAGGGAAGTGATTGAGAACCATCTTGTTGTCTCCCACATGCGCGGCCCGTCAAGTAGAAGGTCAGGAAGCATGCTTTGGAATGGCATGAGTTCATCACAGAGGATATCAGGAAGTTGGAAGCAGCAGGCTTGGTGAGGGGAGTGCTCCATCCGACGTGGTTGGCCAATCCGGTGGTGGTGCCCAAGGCGAACAAGAAGTAGAGGCTGTGTATTGACTACACAGATATCAATAAGGATTATCCTAAGGACCCCTTCCCGTTGCCACACATCGACCAGATTGTTGACTCCACGGCCAAGTGTGATCTATTATCATTCCTCGACACCTACTCGGGCTACCACCAGATCTTCATGACAACAGAAGACGAAGAGAAGACAACATTCAAACACCCTATGTGGTATGTATTGCTTTTTACGGATGCCTTTCGGGTTGAAGAGTGTTGGCTCGACGTTCGCAAGGGCGGTCCAAATTGGTTTTGATCCCTAGCTACATAGAAATATGGAAGCTGGCATGGATGCCATAGTGGCCAAAACCAAGGACAAGGCGACTCTTGTACAAGAATTAGAAGAGACGTTTGCCAACCTGCGCAAGATCAACCTCAAGCTGAACCCTGAGAAGTGTGTCTTCGGCGTTCCGTCCGGCAAACTTCTCAGTTTCTTTGTGTCGCAGTGTGGGATCGAGGCAAACCCAGACAAGATCAAGGCTATCGAGCAGATTGAGGCGCCCTAGCGGATCAAGGATGTGCGACAGCTCACTGGCTGCATTGCCGCCATGAGCTGATTCATCTCCAAGTCTGCCGAGCGCGCCCTTCCCTTTTTCAAGATTTTGAAAAAGGCGGGCCCAATGGAGTGGACCCAGGAGGCCGAAGCAGCACTGCAGGATTTGAAGAAGTACCTCTCTTCTACACTAGTGTTGGTGGCGCCTAAACCATAAGAGTCGTTGCTGCTGTATCTGGCGGCGACCAATCAAGTGGTCAGCATCGCGCTGGTGGTGCAGAGGGAGATCGATGAGGAGGCAGTGGCAACGGCAGGACCGGCGGATGGCAAGTCAGAGATTCCCCCGGCAGGGCCTGGTGCCGGCAAGGCAAGGCCCCTGGCAGAATCTGATGCCATCGGGGCAGGGCCCGCGCAGCCAAGTGAAGTGGTACAAAAGAAGAAAGTGATGCAGCACCCGATTTACTTTGTCAGCTCCCTCTTGTAGGGGGCTAGGTCAAGGTACTCTGGTGTGCATAAATTGCTCTTCGGCCTCCTTATGGCCTCGAGGAAGCTGCGTCATTACTTCCAAGCCCACGAGATCACTGTCGTCACCCGCCTCCCGTTGCAACGGATACTGCACAACCCAGACACAACCGGAAGGATTGTGGAGTGGGCCTTGGAGTTATCAAGCTTTGGGTTGAAGTTTGAAAGTACTTCGATAATCCAGAGCAGAGTCTTGGCGGAGTTCATCGCAGAATGGACCTCAACGCTTGACGAGGAAGTTCAGGAGACCACTCTCCCCGGCAAGGAAATGGCTTGCGACTGGATTATGTACTTTG
Organism: Aegilops umbellulata; assembly: GCA_032464435.1. Lineage (NCBI taxonomy): Eukaryota > Viridiplantae > Streptophyta > Magnoliopsida > Poales > Poaceae > Aegilops > Aegilops umbellulata. The sequence continues at coordinate 247,716,759 of CP136056.1, forward strand.
ACGGGGCTTTCTCGCTGCAAGGCGCCGTGCTGGTGTGCTGCTCGTCTCACCCACTGGAGAGCACCTCAAGTATGTAATCTAGATGCACTTTCCCAGGGAGATGTCCACCAACAACACTGCTGAGTACGAGGGGTTGCTTGCCGGTCTCAGGATCGCGGCAGACCTCGGGGTTAAAAAGCTCATTGTCAGGGGTGATTCGTAGCTTGTCGTCAGACAAGTCAACAAAGATTATCAGAGCCCGCTGATGGAGGCCTACGTGGATGAGGTGAGGAAGCTGGAGGAGCGCTTTGACGGTATACAAGCGGAGCATGTTCCCCGAGCAGAGAACGACATCGCCGATTACCTGTCAAGCTACCTGTGGAACCAGGTACCTTTTTACTTCGGTTAACTCAACCATCCGTCGAACCATCAACGGAGCAGAACAAATGGAGGAAATCAGACCTCGGCAAGTACTTTCCCGCTGAGGCCCCAGGGGCCGCCGACAAGGGTGTTGTCGTGGATTCTGAGCCTGCCGAAGAGCGACTGACTTCGGCAGGCCGTCAAGCCCTGGCCGTAGAGAAGGCCACTCCCATGGCAGAAGAAATGCCTTTGGTCCTTGTCGTCGAGCCCCAGGCTCCGGCATGGGCACATCATACCGTCTGATTCCTCCAAACAGGGGAGCTTCCTGAGGAGCAGGAAGAAGCGGAGAAAGTATCCCGTCGGTCTGCTATGTATTAGTTCGCCGATGACGTCATGTACAGGAAGAGACCGAACGGTGTGAAATTGAAGTGTGTTCCCCGAGAGGAAGGACTGGAGCTGTTTGCGGAGATACACGGAGGCATATGTGGCTCCCACATAGGGTCGAGGGCCCTTGCCGACAAGGTGTTCCGGCGGGGTTTCTTCTGGCCCATTGCCCTCCAGGATGCAATGGCACTAGTAACCAAGTGTGAAGCGTGTCAGTTCCATTCAAAGAAGCTTCATCAACCATCTCAAGCCCTTCAAACAATTCCTCTCTCCTGGCCATTCTCGATTTGGGGGCTCGACATCCTGGGCCATTTCCCCCGCACTGTCGGGGGCTTTGAGTACTTGTACATTGCGATCAACAAGTTCACAAAGTGGCCGCAGGTGGAAGCAGTGAGGATGGTGACAGCACAGTCAGCCATCAAGTTCTTCAAGGGGCTAGTTTGTCGTTTTGGTGTACCGAACAGAGTCATCACCGACAACGGCACGTAGTTCACAAGCCACACCTTCATGCAATACATCCAAGACCTCGGCAGCAAGGTCTGTTTTGCTTCCGTGGCACACCCACGGAGCAACGGCCAGGCGGAGAGGGCAAATGCTAAAGTGTTGCGAGGCCTGAGGACAAAGACTTTTGACAGGATGCACCAGAGCGGAAGGCGCTGGATTGATGAGTTGCCGGCAATTCTTTGGTCAATCAGGAGGACACCAAATCGAGCCACCGGCCAGACACCCTTTGCCCTGGTATACGGGGCAGAAGCAGTTCTCCCCACGTAACTCATATACGGGTCACCTCGAGTGCTCGCTTACGACGAGCTTGAGCAAGAGCAATTGCGGCAAGATGATGCAACGCTCCTTCAGGAAGATCGTCTTCGAGCGGCTGTGAGAGCAGCACACTACCAGCAAGCCTTGCGCCGCTACCATAGCCGCAAGGTTCATGCCCGAAGCTTTGAGGAAGGCGACCTTGTTCTTCGGCGCGTTCAGTCGGCCAAGAATTCCAACAAGTTGACGCCGAAGTGGGAAGGCCCTTATCGGGTAATACGAATCACCAGGCCTGGCGCAGTCCGCCTGGAGACCGAAGATGCTATTCCAGTGAGCAACTCCTGGAACATCGAACATCTTCGCAAGTTTTACCCATCAGGCGCGGTTACCGCCCCCGCCCCCCCGGCAAACCACCTTTTGTACAAGCCTTGCCGGCAAGGCATGTAACCCTCTGTACAAAACGAGACACAGACACTGAGCATAAATAAATGAAGTGCTGGCGCCCTAAGTTATAGCATGCATGCTAGGTTAAGTTTCTCCCTCGGTTAGGGTTGATAGTGCTTAGCGACGACTAACCCCTAGCCTAGAGGTCGAGTGTGCGTCTTTCTGTCCTCTTTGGTTCGCAGGGCACGTGGACACTTCTGCTGAGCCGCTTGGGAGAAAGAGAACGGACCGGCGCTCCAGCCCCGACAAGCCAAGACTGCCGGGGGCTGAGGACACGAGGATCCAACCACGACAAGCCAAGGTTGCCGGGGGCTGCGGATTCAGATAAGTCTTTCATCCCCTGTTATGTATTTCCGTATGGAACTGGGACATGTGAAACCTCGTTTATATTCTTAGACCACCGTGCTCCCCTTTTCCTGTACCCAAGAGCTATCCCCTGGGTCGGAACTTGGTCGTAGTCGCGGTGGCAAGAAAGTGAACGAGGGGCTTAACTCTACTTCACCCCTGCCTCCGCCAAGAGCGTGAGAATGGTCGACTGAAGTGGGGGGACGGCAAGTCCTGTTGCCGGGCGACAATGTTTATCTAAAAACTAGCAAGGATTCGTTCCTTGGCATGGGCCTCGCTCATGCACAAAAAAACCCCGCAAGCACCCTTTTTCATTAAAAACGTCCCATACATGTATAGTTCATACGGAATAAAAATATGAGAAAGGGGATTACAAGTTTTAAATCTAACAAGTGCCCGCAGGCTTACAAACTAGAAAAAGATTAGATGCCCGTAATCCCTTTCTTGTCCCTCTCCTCAGGAGATGGAACAAGGTAGCAGGAGGGCGAAAGGAGCGCCTAGGCGAGGTGCAAGAAGCAGAAGGCACCAAGAGAGCATCCCGGTGCCGGCGGAGGAGCTGGAAGCTGAGGCAGTGGCCCGACAATACGCGACGAAGGCGTTGGTGCCCGCGTACTCCAACTTAACGGCCGCCACCCGCCTTCTTTGCCTTCTTCGGCTCTCCTACGCCAGCCGCCCAAGGAGGTGATGGGGAACGCGCCGATGGAGAGCTTGACGAGGAGGGCCCTCGGCAGGGCGCGTGGCCGAGGGAGGGGCGACGCGGTCAGTCGGAGTCAGGGTCGGCGTCCCGCCGCTCGACGCCCTCATTGTCGCTGTCGCTGTCCACCTCGTCACTCCCGCTCGAGGAGGAATCTTCATCGTCGGAGGAGCTCCCCACACAGCACTTTAGGCGAGTTCCAAGATCTCCAAAGACCTTGACGGAGAGTAGGCCGCCCTCCATTAACTTGAAGTAGAGGACGAGCCCCGCCGTCAGGCTGTGGACGCGAGCAAACGCCTTCCATCCGTGACGGAGGTACATGACGTGAGGAGCGGGGAAGTCAACGTCGACCCGCGTGCCGCCGTTCCCGCATCCCCTCATGTGCAACCTGAGGGTCTGGGGCGGATTGAGCTCCATCTCCCGAGCAAATGGGGTCGGAAGACTAAGACGACGACGCGGCGGCCGACGCAGTAGGATGAAGAATTCACGGGGCTGGTCCCCGACATGGCCCTCCATCGGGGGAGGCGTCGCCGGCGGAGGCAGGGCGGTGCGCCGCCCCGTCCACCTCTCCACCGAGCACCACGGTGACCTCGGCCTCGCCCCCTCCCCCTTCCTCTCGTGGCTGGCTCCACCGCCGCGAGCTCTTGGGAAGGAGGGACACGCTGTCGGGCAGCAACCCTCGCTGCCACCTTTGAAGGACCGGCGCCCCCTCTCGCCATGGCAGATGGAAAAAAGGAGCGGAGGTAGAGGGAGATGAACGATGGAAGAGTGTGGGGGTGCCATCCCCTCCCCCTTCTTATAAAGGGGCGGGGTCAAGGCTCGGCCGCCCCACTTGACCAGTCCGGTCATCGGGAGCACAGGGAATCAGGACCGACCCGTTGCCCCAATCAGTGATGGCCTGGTTTCCCGCCTCCACCGCCTGCCACCTGCATGAAGGACACGTGGCGAGCAAGCAGAATCGAAGGGACGGGTGAGGCGACTCTTGATAACCCACAAGTATAGGGGATCACAAAAGTTTTCGATAAGTAAGAGTGTCGAACCCAACGAGGAGCTAAAGTTAGAACAAATATTCCCTCAAGTTCTATTGACCACCGATACAACTCTACGCATGCTTGATGTTCGCTTTACCTAGAACAAGTATGAAACTAGAAGTACTTTGTAGGTGTTTTTGGGTAGGCTTGCAAGAAAGTAAAGAGCACGTAAATAAAAGCTAGGGGCTGTTTAGATAAAGACACAACTAAATTAGTTTTAGTAAAGAGCTTTTGTCAACAAGAAAGTTATTTGTCCCTAGGCAATCGATAACTAGACCGGTAATCATTATTGCAATTTTATTTGAGGGAGAGGCATAAGCTAACATACTTTCTCTACTTGGATCATATGCACTTATGATTGGAACTCTAGCAAGCATCCGTAACTACTAAAGATCATTAAGGTAAAACCCAACCATAGCATTAAAGCATCAAGTCCCCTTTATCCCATACGCAAACAACCTACTTACTCGGGTCTGTGCTTCTGTCACTCACGCCACCCATCATAAGCAAATCATGAACATATTGAAACCCTACAGCGGGAATCCCTCACGCTTGCGCGACACGGAAAGCACCATAGGACATCACCAATAATAAAACATGCAACTCAAACCAATCTTGATCATCAAATAGCCCATAGGACAAAACAGATCTACTCAAATATCATAGGATAGCCATACATCATTGGGAAATAATATATAGCGTTGAGCACCATGTTTAAGTAGAGATTACATCGGGTAAGAGAGAGGTTACACCGCTGCATAGAGGGGGGGGGGATTTGGTGATGATGGCGGTGAAGTTGTTGGTGAAGATGGCGGTGATGGTGATGGCCCCGACAGCGCTCTGGCGCCACCGGAAGCAAGGGGGAGAGAGCCCCCCTTCTTCCTCTTCTTCCTTGACATCCTCCCTAGATGGGAGAAGGGTTTCCCCTCTGGTCCTTGGCTCCCGTGGCGTGGGAGGGGCGAGAGCCCCTCCGAGATTGGATCTATCTCTCTGTTTCTCTCTGTTTCTGCGTTCTGTTTTCTGGCCCTTCACCGGTTCTTAAATATCCGGAGATCCGTAACTCCGATTGGGGTGAATCTTTCGCCCAGATCTTTCTCATAAAATTAGCTTTCTTGTGGAAATAGAAGAGCGTCAACCGCCTTACGGGGTGGCCACGAGGGTCAGGGGCGCACCTGACACCCTGGGGCGCGCCCCCCTACCTCGTTCCCCCCTCGGGCACCGTCTCGCGATGATTCCACTTCCCAAAAATCATAAATATTCCAAAATATTTCTCCGTCCGTTTTTATCCCGTTTGGACTCCGTTTGATATTGGCTTTCTGCGTAACATAAAACATGCAACAAACAGGAACTGGCACTGGTCACTGGATCAATATGTTAGTCCCAAAAATAATATAAAAAGTTGCCAAAAGTATATGAAAGTTGAATAATATTGGCATGGAACAATAAAAAATTATAGATACGACGGAGACGTATCAGCGACCGTTCCCCCACCCCATGATCGTGGGGCACGGGCGCCTTGAAGACCGCGACCTGAGTCTGCTCAGTAACTGAGCTGCGCCTCTGCGCCTCCCTCTTCTTATCGGGAAGGCGCGAGCCGCCTCTTTACTCCGACGTGACGCATGCGTGCGGGAACCGCCCCACGCATGACCCCCACGTCACACACGACCCTCCATGTCTCGCATTCAACGCGGGTCGTGGGGAGCGCGGCGGACGAAATAGTTACTACGGTAGAAATCCTGCTCCACCTGCCCGCGCACCGTTCTGGGCCTGGCCTAACAATGTGTCTCGCTTATGTGTGGCCCAGGCCCGGGGGCTCCTGTCGGTGTACAAAAGTAGGGGCTCCCCTTTTGACCCCTTTACTTGTGCACGGGCAGTCAAAGCCGCGCACCACGGCCACACTTGACAGGGTAGAGGAGGTAAGCCGGAGAGAAACCAAGGCACAAGACGAACAAGGCGATGCCAAGACCAGAGACACAAAAGAACAAGAGAACAGGGCGGACTCCCCCGGCAAGACCCTTGCCGGGGCAGCCTCCACGGCTCCGGCAAGAGCCTTGTTGGGGCAGCTTGCCCAACACCAGCAGAGCGAGCCACCCTTGAGCCCAAGGGTTCCAAGCGTCGTCAACAGTTACATTGGAACCAGGGCTCGAGAGGCACCTCTGTGGTGGCATGCAGATCTTTGTCAAGATCATGAATACATGAGATCAGATGAGGACCAGAAGACGGTGACCCTCGGCAGGATCCTAGCCGAGGAAATCTACAAGACCCCCGGCAAGCGCCTTGCCGGGGACGACTGCAGCGCCACGGCAAGACCCTTGCCGTCCCCCCGGAAAGACCCTTGCCGAGGGCATCAGCGGGGTCACAGCCAGGCCCGCATCGAAGACTCCGCCGCCGTTCGCATGCAGCTGCCAGCCCAACCAGCTGGGCAGGCACCTGCATGGCAACATGCGGCTTCCAGGCCAACTCAGCAAGCACCTGCGTGGTGGCATGCAGGTCTTCGTGAAGGCCTGCCACTGCGCCACCTCAGCAGCCTGCCTGCCTACATGGCGCTGCACGCATCGCTGGCCTGGGCGCGTGTCGAGGCGAGGCGGGGCGGCGCAGACGGGACGGGCCTCGTTCCCGTCCCCGATAAAGCTAATGGACACCTAAGTAGCGCATTTAATGCGCTTTGTCCCGTAATGCCGAGGGATAAGCTCGCGGACTGTAGACCTTTCCACCTCATGTGTGCCACTGCGGCGATCGCTTTTTCCTATAAAAGGAGGCCCGAGGTGACCAGGAGAAGGATTCGGCTCTTGGGAACGAGGCAGCCACCGTAGCTAGTTCGAGAGCTCAAGAACACTCTGAAATACACACCATACGCATCCTCGCGGCCCGAACCTAGGTAAACGATCTTTGTGCTACCTCCTAAACCTGCTCTTCTCACAACCCCGCGCCCGCCGACCGTAGAAGGGATTCCAGTGATCCCATAGGTGTCGTTTCCACCGACATAAATTCTACCCCAAAGAAGGACTCCAGACTACTAAGATTAGAGCTAAGCAGGCTAAGCTAGAATAGATCAGTTCTTGGATAGAACAATACTTGTAATTTAATTTTCATGTTTGATCGAACTGGTGTTGGGTGATCCCTGTTGGACTAGGTTTGTACATATTTTATATTAATGAAGATACCGTAGAACAACGGCTCAAAAAAAGTGATGCAAGCATGGGTCTAGCTCTGAGATACACCCAATTCCTGCATATCCGTGAGCCTGGCTCCGAGGTCTCTTTTGCATCTGTGGGGCCAGGCTGAGAAGGCCACCCATGCCACCAAACACTCTGGATTCTGCATGTCGGGTGCGAGCCAGGAAATCAAACACGCCCCTAGGAGCTATGTACGTGATGGATGAAGACTTACCTTGACGTTCGTGTGTATGCTGTCTCCTACGGCCAGTCGATAGGGCACCAGAACGTGCACATAAGGACCTCAGGTTTCGAACTTGCATCTTGCATGCACCCATATATAGAGATAATAAGAGTCTAAAATTACGTTCAAAAAAAATAAGAGTCTAAAATTACGTTCAAAAAAAATAAGAGTCTAAAATTAGTGCAGTGAGACAGCAAAGGTAAAAAAAATGAAACGGCCTCGTCATCAGAAGTTGAAAACGAGATCCCGACGGAAAGAATGGTCAGATCTCGTGGCCACGCCACGCAACATGCAGAGCCACCGCCCCGCCCCCGAAGACCACGTCCGAGAAGAAAGCAGAAGCGCACGAGCCCAACCAACCACCAGGGCGCGCGCGGCGGCGACGAGGACAACCGCCGCCCCTGCGAGACGCTCGGCATTCATGTCCGTCCCCTCCGACTCCGGCCAGGAGACACCGCCCTCGGTGACCGAGGGCGGTCGGGCGCGCCTCCAGGACGACCAGCTGGGGCAGCTCCGGGAGCTCTTCCTCCGCTTCGACCTCGACGGCGACGGCAGTCTCACCAAGCTCGAGATAGCCGCGCTGCTCCGCTCGCTCGGTCTCCGCCCCGCCGAGGGGGACGAGATCCACACCCTCATCGCCTCCATGGACGCCGACGGCAACGGCACCGTGGAGTTCGACGAGCTAACCTCTTCCCTCTCGCAGCTGCTCCTCGGGCCCGGCCGCTCCTCCGTCGCCGTTGACCACGAGCAGCTCGCCGAGGCCTTCCGCGCCTTTGACCGCGACGGCAACGGATACATCTCCGCCGCCGAGCTCGCGCGCTCCATGGCGCAAATGGGGCACCCCATCTGCTACGCGGAGCTCAACGACATGATGCGCGAGGCCGACACCGACGGCGACGGGTCCATCAGCTTTGAGGAGTTCACCGCCATCATGGCCAAGTCCGCCGTCGAATTTCTCGGCCTCGCCGCGTTGTGAGCGAGGACGAAGGGATTCCTCCGCTCCCTCCGGTTAGAGCCTCGTGGGCTTGTCCTCTGCTTGTAAATTAGTCCATTCGCCTTCCTTTTTATCATATCTGCAAATATAATACATACACATTTGAACCGCGTTGTATTGAATGTGTCAGTGTAAATAGATCTAATGTTGCTATAGTGAATATTTGATTTGGAATTCATATCCAGAAAATATGAATGCAATTGCTGAGAAAATAGGAACATGAATTGCCCACATTGTTGTGTAGGAACTTCAATTTTTGGAATAAGAATTGTTGTGTTCTTCAATAGTAAAATGGGCACTTTAGGGGTGGATCAACGAGCTGCTCGCTCGTTTAAGATCGTGCTCGTTAAGCTTAACGAGAAAAAAAGTAAGCTCTATTAGTTTAAAATTCGTTAAGCTCGTAAGCGCTCGTTAACGAAACTACGATGTGTTACGATCTACCAAATGTGAGTGCGCGTGTAATTTTTACGAGGAAATATGGTGACTACAAAAGAGGTGCGCTAGTTTGCTCTTTCTATGGGTTGGGATGAGTCAGTTAGATTGATTAGCTGGGTTGACATGCCACAAAATGTTATCATCTAAGATACGAGTGTACTTCTGAGCTTAACGAACTGCTCGTGAAACTTGTTAGTTTGTTGATTAAGCCCATTAAGTTTATCAAATTAAAACCAATGATTGGCTCTATATATTAAGAAACGAGTACGAGCTTAACAAACTGAGCTATCAAGTGCTCACTGAGCTCGCGAGCTACGAGCTTTTCTCTCTTTAATAATATAAAGAATCGTATGAACTTGATCTTTTCCCGCAAAGATATATAGTAGCAACAAGAATATTTTTGCTTCAGTTACAAATCTATGAAAACATTTGAATACTTATATGAAATAAATATCTTAAAATAGTACTCCCTCCTTCACAAATGGGGTGAGTATTAAAATGTGTCTATAGGATGTTTTGAGTATTTTAGTATGGACTACATACAAACTGAGTGAACAAACACATTAAAATGTGTCTATATACATCCTATTCACATAAAAGATACCACATCTTATATTTGTGAACAGAGGGAGTACAACTATTTGTATTTGGACTTAAATTTGTTGTATATGGAACTTGGTGGCGAAAATGCGGAAGGGTCTTTCCAAACTCGAGCACATATGTGCTCGTTATCTTTCCCGTCCGCTGGCTTGCGCATACCCAACTAAGCATGTAGATGCTCAAGCGTAATGATTTTTTCCTAGCCTTTTATTTTTGCACGGCTCATTCCCACTTTTGATGCACGATCTAACTGACACCGTTGGCATGACTCATATGGTTGATCACGATCTGGGCCATCAGAGGAGAGGTATGGGCTAACGGCAGAGACTGACAAGCCCATTTTTGTATCCTACCGTAGCTACCACCACTACCCCTTCCAAAGTCCACAAGCAATCTTCCAAAGTCCGCTTATAAAGGAATCTTCCAAAGTCCAACTTTTATCGACAGGTTCATTGTTGAGCTTGATGTTCTGAAGGAGAAGGTGCAGGTGATTCCAAGGACTGGATCACCAGACACCGCGTGAAGACAAACCCTGGCACGACCTAAGGCACCGCCTCGAGATTTTGCAAAACATCATGTTGATGCAAGCGTGTCAGGACCAACCAGGGAAAACCAGCAACAATAGTTTGTCGTGATGGCAATGGCAACTATCTTGGATGCTCGTCTCTTACGATAGATGGAATCCGTGACCCGATTACATTGGAGGGGATCGCTTGTTAGGAGGCCCTATCGTTAGCAAAAGATCTTCTTATCCATAATTTCATCATTTCATTTAACTCCAAGCATGTGGTGGGTGACATCAACAATGGTAATCAAGGTCGTTATGGTTCAATCATCACTGAGATTAAGCTGTGGGTGACAATGTCTAATTCTAAATTCATCTTCGAAGGGCTTACTGTTAACGATGATGTGCGCAGTCTATAGTGAAGTACTCTCATTATCTTGGCCCGAGGTGCCACATTTGGCTGGCTCAACCCCATGACCCGTACTGCATCCCACATACTATGGGGTTTTTATCAGTAAAGCTTGGCTTTAGCCCTCAAAAATCTTTCTTGTTAAAGCATACTTTGCGGCCCCGTCGCAATCCACCTCTAGTAATCTTCATCGTGAGAACAGAGTAATAATCAGTTAGAAGTGAATATAATTTGAGATTTCGCATGAACTAAGCCGCGCCGAAACTCCTTCCACCATGCAATCTGCACCTCACCCAGCGATTGCCAACAGGGAAATGGAAACCTCAAGCAGAGCCATTTTCTGTTTCTCTAAAACTTGTGTATTATAGCACGCAAGACCGGAAGGGCCGGAATCACAACTCAGCCTCCCCTCATGCTTAGTGCTACTTCTTGAGCTTGTGTTGATTTTTCCCTTGAAGAGGAAAGGGTGATGCATCAAAGTAGAGATAAGTATTTCCCTCAGTTAAGAACCAAGGTATCAATCCAGTAGGAGGCACAAGCAAGTCTCCAATATATGTACCTGCACAAACTAACAAACACTTGCACACAACGCGAAAAAGGGGTTGCCAATCCATTCACGGTCATGAACAAGAGTGAGATCTAATAGAGATAGGTATAAAAGATAAATAGAAGAGCAAACTAAAGTAAATATAAATAAATTACAGTAAGGTATTTTTGGGTTTTTTGGTTACATATCTGAAAATATCTGATGGAAAATAGACCCGAGGGCCATAGGTTTCACTAGAGGCTTCACTCTTGAAAGAAAACATACGGTGGGTAAACAAATTACTGTTGAGCAATTGATAGAAAAGTGCATAGTTATGATGATATCTAAGGCAATGATCATGAATATAGGCATTACGGTCGTGATAAGTAGAGCAAAACGATTTTGCATCTACTACTATTACTCCACACCTCGACCGACTCCGGCCTACATCTAGAGTATTAAGTTCATAAGAATAGAGCAACGCTTTAAGTAAAATGACATGATGTAGAGGGATAAACTCAATCAATATGATATAAACCCCATCTTTTTATCCTTCATGGCAATAGTACAATACGTGCCTCACTACCCCTACTATGTCACTGGGTGAGGACACCGCAAGATTGAACCCAAAACTAAGCACCTCTCCCATTGCAAGAAAAACCAATCTAGTTGGTCAAACCAAACCGATAGTTTGAAGAGAAATACAAAGATATCGTAATCATGCATATAATAGTTCAAAGAACACTCAAATAATATTCATAGATAATCTGATCATAAATCCACAATTCATCGGATCTCAACAAGCACACAGCAAAAGAGGATTTCATCGGATAGAACTCCAAGAACATCGAGGAGAACATTGTATTGAAGATCAAAGAGAGAGAAGAAGCCATATAGCTACTAGCTATGGACCCTTAGGTATGTGGTAAACTACTCACGCTTCATCGGAAGGGCAACAAGGTTGATGTAGAGGCCCTCCGTGATCGAATCTCACGGGAACAGAGGCTTGCGGCTGCGGAAAAGTATTTTTGTGGATGCTTCTGATGTTTGGGGAATATTTGAGAATAAATAGAGCTGAAATTAGGGTTAGGGGACTCCTGAGGGGCCCGCAAGGTAGGGGACGCCCCCTAGGGCGCGCCCTGTGGGCTTGTGGCCTCCTTGGGACTCTTCTGGCCCTGTCTTCTAGTCCAATAAAAATCATTGTAAAGTTTTATTCCGTTTGGACTCCGTTTGATATTCCTTTTCTGTAAAAGTCAGAAACAAGAAAAAAAACAGAAACTGGCACAGGCTCTATGTTAATAGGTTAGTCCCAAAAAATAATATAAAATAGCATATTAATGCATATAAAACATCCAAAACAGATAATATAATAGCATGGAACAATAAAGAATTATAGATACATTGGAGACGTTATCAAGCATCCCCAAGCTTAATTCCTGCTCGTCCTCGAGTAGGTAAATGATAAAAATAGAATTTTTGATGTGAAATGCTACCTAAAATATTTATCAATGCAATTTTCTTTATTGTGGCAAGAATATTCAGATTCATAAGATTCAAAACAAAAGTTTAATATTGACATTAAAACAATAATACTTCAAGCATCCTAATAAAGCAATCATGTCTTCTCAAAATAACATGTCCAAACAAAGTTATCCCTATAAAATCATATAGTCTAGCTATGCTCCATCTTCATCACACAAAGTATTTCATCATGCACAACCCCAATCACAAGCCAAGCAATTGTTTCATACTTTTGGTGTTCTCAAACTTTTTCAACTTTCACGCAATACATGAGCGTGAGCCATGGATATAGCATTATAGGTGGAATAGATTATGGTGGTTGTGGAGAAGACAAAAAGGAAGGAGAAAGTTTCACATAAACTAGGCAAATTAATGGGCTATGGAAATGCCCATCAATTGATATTGATGCAAATGAGTAGGGGTTGTCATGCAATGGATGCACTAGAGCTATAAGTGTAAGAAAGGTCAAGAAGAAACTAAGTGGGTGTGCATCCAACTTGCTTGCTCATGAAGACCTACGGCAATTTGAGGAAGCCCGTCATTGGAATATACAAGCCAAGTTTTATAATGAAAAATTCCCACTATTATATGAAAGTGAAAAAAAATATGAGACTCTTTACCATGAAGAACATGGTGCTATTTCAAAGCACAGGTGTGGAAAAAGGATAGTAACATTGTCCCTTCTCTCTTTTTCTCTCATTTTTTTTGGGATTCTTTGGCCTCTCTTTTTATTTAGGATTCTTTGGGCTCTTTTATTATCTTAAAGTCTGAAGACTCATCCCAACTTGTGAGGGAATCATACCTTCCATCATCCTTCCCTCACATGGGACAATGCTCTAATAATGATGATCATCACACTTTTATTTACTCACAACTCAAGAATTACAACTTGATACTAGAACAAACATATGACCCTATATGAATGCCTCATCCATATGAGAACAATATGACAATGATGATATGTTTGATAATAGAACGGAACGATGGAAGTTGCATGGCAATATATCTCGGAATGGCTATGGAAATGCCATAATAGGTAGCTATGGTGGCTGTTTTGAGGAAGGTATATGGTGGGTTTAATGCACCGGCGAAAGTTGTGCGGTACTAGACAGGCTAGCAATGGTGGAAGGGTGAGAGTGCGTATAATCCATGGACTAAACATTAGTCATAAAGAACTCACATACTTATTGCAAAAATTTATTAGCCATCGAAACGAAGTACTACATGCATGCTCCGAGGGGGATAGAATGGTACGAAAAGACCATCGCTCGTCCCCCACCGCCACTCACAAGGAAGACAATCAAAGAATAAACCATGCTCTGACTTCATCACATAACGGTTTACCATACGTGCATGCTACGGGAATCACAAACTTTAACACAAGTATTTCTACCAATCCACAATTACTCACTAGAATGACTCTAATATCACCATCTTTATATCTCAAAACAAATGCAAAGAATCAAACTTATCATATTATTCAATGCTCTTTATATGAAAGTTTTTATTATATCCCTCTTGGATGCCCATCATATTAGGAATAAATTCATAACCTAAGCAAATTATCATGCTGTTTAAGGACTCTCTAAATAATATAAGTGAAGCATGAGAGTTCAACAATTTCTATAAAATAAAACCACCGCATAATACGTCCATTTTGCATCATGTTTACCTACTGTTATTTATAATGTTTTTATGCATAATAATGCTTTTTGGAGTAATTCTAATGCCTTTTCTCTAATAATATGCAAGGTACACAGAAAGAGGGAGAATTCCAGCAGCTGGAAATCTGGACCTGAAAAAGCTACGTCAGGCTACCTATTCTGCACAACTCCAAATGAGATGAAACTTCACGGAGAATTTTTATGGAATAAATAAGAAATACTAGAGCAAATAACCACCGGAGGGGGGCCACCTGGTGAGCACAAGACACCAGGGCGCGCCTGGCCACCCAGGTGCGCCCTGGTGGGTTGTGCTCATCCCAGCCCACCTCTAGTGTCCATCTTCTGGCATATAAGTCATTTTGACCTAGAAAAAATAGATGGAGGACTTTCGGGACGGAGCACCGCCGTCTCGAGGCGGAACTTGGGCAGGAGCACTTTTACCCTCCGGCAGAGCGATTCCGCCGGGGGAACTTCCCTCCTGGAGGGGGAAAACATCGTCATCATCATCACCAACAACTCTCCCATCTTGGGGAGGGCAATCTCCATCAACACAACAACACCATCTCCTCGCAAACCCTAGTTCATCTCTTGTGTTCAATCTATGTACCGGAACTACAGATTGGTGCTTGTGGGTGACCAGTAGTGTTGATTACATCTTGTAGTTGATTACTATATGGTTTACTTGGTGGAAGATTATATGTTCAGATCCAATATGCTATTTAATACCCCTCTGATCTTGAGCATGATTAGCATTTGTGAGTAGTTACTTTTGTTCTTGAGATCACGGGAAAATCTTGTTGCAAGTAATCATGTGAACTTGATATGTGTTTGATATTTTGATAGTATGTATGTTGTGATTCCCTTAGTGGTGTCATGTGAACGTCGAATACATGACACTTCACCATATTTGGGCCTAAGGGAATGCATTGTGGAGTAGTAATTAAATGATGGGTTGCGAGAGTGACAGAAGCTTAAACCCTAGTTTATGCGCTATTCCATAAGGCACCGATTGGATCCAAAAGTTTAATGCTATGGTTAGAATTTATTATCAATCTTGATAATAAATCAATACTAGTTTTTGATGGTTCCATGCTGTTATATTATCAATCTTGGATGTTTTGTAATCATTTTATAGTCATCTTATATCATTTTTTGGTACTAACCTATTGACATAGGGCCAAGTGCGAGTTGTTGCTTTTCCATGTTTTTTATATCACAAAAAATCAATACCATATGTAGTCCAAATGCCACAAAACTCCACGGAAAATTTTTATGGGCCAGAAGGAACACAACGGGCCCTGGCTGCGCCTGGGGGGTGCCCCGAGGGGGGCACAACCCACCAGGGCGCACCAGGAGGCCCAGGCGTGCCCTGGTGGGTTGTGCCCACCTCGGGTGCCCCCCGGACCGCCTCTTTGCTCTATAAATACCCTAATATTCTAGAAACCCTAGAACAATCGACGAAATATTCATCCAGCCGCGGCAAAGTCCAAAACCACCAGATTCAATCTAGACTCCATCTCGGATGGCGTTCACCACCTCCATTGGTGCCTCTCCGTTGATGCGTGAGTAGTTCTTTGTAGACCTTCGGGTCTGTAGTTAGTAGCTAGATGGCTTTCTCTCTCTCGCTGAACTCACAATACAATGTTCTCTTGGAGATCCATATGATGTAACTCTTTTGCGGTGTGTTTGTTGGGATCGATGAACTTTGAGTTTATGATCAGATCTATCTTTTATATCCATGAAAGTTATTTGAGTTTCTTTGATCTCTTATAGCCTCGTATTTCTTCTTCGATATTTGGGTTTTGTTTGGCCAACTTGATCTATTTATCTTGCAATGGGAAGAGGTGCTTTGTAGTGGGTTTGATCTTACGGTGCTGGATCCCAGTGACAGAAAGCGAAACGACACATATGTATCGTTGCTACTAAGGATAAAATGATGGGGTCTATCTCTACATAGATAGATCTTGTCTACATCATGTCATCATTCATATTGCATTACTCCGTTTCTCCATGAACTTAATACACTAGATGCATGCTGGATAGCGGTCTATGTGTGGAGTAATAGTAGTAGATGCAGGCAGGAGTCGGTCTACTAATCTTGGACGTGATGCCTATATAGTGATCATTGCCTGGATATCGTCATAATTATTTGAAGTTCTGTCAATTGCCCAACAGTAATTTGTTCACCCACCGTTTTCTATTTTTCTCTAGAGAAGCCACTAGTGAAACCTACGGCCCCCGTGTCTTTCTTCTCATATATTTGCCTTTGCGATCTACTTTTCTCTTGCATTTATATTCGGATCTATTAAACCAAAAATACAAATATACCTTGTTGTGTTTTATTTCTATTTATTTTATTTGCGATCTATCTATCAATTTACTACAACATTATCTCACGTCTGTTTGCCTATCTTGAGGCGCCGTACTCCGGAAGGGATTGACAACCCCTTTAACACGTCGGGTTGCGAGGATTTGTTATCTGTATGCAGGGGCTGTTTACGTTGTGTTGCTTGGTTCTCCTACTGGTTCGATAACCTTGGTGTCATATCTGAGGGAAATACCTACCGCCGCTGTGCTGCATCATCCCTTCCTCTTTGGGAAAATACCGACGTAGCTTCAAGCGACATCAAAGGAATTTTTGGCGCCGTTGTCGGGGAGGATCTTCAACATATACCAGGTTCCTAATCACAAATCTCATCTCCTTGCAATTTACATTATTTTCCATTTGCCTCTCGTTTTCCTCTCCCCCACTTCACAAAAAATTGTCATTTTATTTGCCTCTGTTTTTCGTTCGCCGTTTTCTTGGCAGTTCTATCCTTTGTTTGCAATCACGAGTGATTTCGGTATGGCACCAACAGATGATGGCCTAACTCCCAAGATTGGACGTGTGGGCAATATGGATGCTAAAACTTCTATCTTGGGGCAAGGGAACGTTATGGGAAAAGAATGTATCCAAGAATTTTTCAATTGTGTTGGGAATCTAAGTCTTAATGATGCTCCTATACTTAAAACTACTAGATCTTATGCAGATGCTATTTCAGCACTAGTTCTAAAACCTGAAAGTAAATTTATTCATACCCATCCTACCTTGCAAAGATTGTTTTTCGAGCATCCCATTATAAAGAATCATAGGGCTAAAAAGTTGGCCACTCTTGTTCTAATGAATGAGTTTGACTACATAATACGGGAAGCTAGGGAAATCTTTGATTTTTATGGTATGAATCAAGAAAAACCTGTGATAGATGAAATTATTTACAATAGTGACTATGCTTTAAGACATTTGCTTGGGGACAATAAAATCTTTGATGAGAATCTTAAGAAGGAAGTTCCAATTCTAGATATAATCCAACAAGTCTTCAACAATGTTAATCAACATTACTCTTGGATTGTTGCGGGAACTCAAAAGAGGTGTGATGAAAACCAACTTAGGATTGCTAAGGCTTCTTTGGATAACATGTTTTATGTTGTGTTTACAAAGCCTCATGATTAAAAAACCTCTAAGAAAGTTAAGAACAAAGATGACTAAACTTAGATCCTTGCTTTATGCCTAGCTAAGGGCGTAAAACTATAGCGCTTGTTGGGAGGCAACCCAATAAATAAATTTTATTTTGCTTTTTGCTTTATGTTCTTGAGTGTTAGCACAATTATGCTACTGTTATGATTGTGTTTTTTGTGTTTTAATTAGTGTTTGTGCCAAGTAGAACCGATAGGATCTTCTTGGTTGATAGTTGTTTGATCTTGCTGAAAAAGACAGAAACTTTATGCTCAAGAAAAGAATTCTCATTTTTTATCAGAAAGATATTTTTCCCTGATTCTTTTTGCAGAAGATTAATATGCAAATTACCTAGGCCGTCCTATTTTTAAGAATTTTTGAAGTTCCAGAAGTTTTTGAAAAAGTCATATTGCTATAGACTGTTCTGTTTTGACAGATTCTGTTTTCTTTGCCTTATGTGCTTATTTTGATGGCTCGATGATTTTTTGCCATAGAAAAGTTGGGATAAAGTAGATATAATACAAAAACAAAATATGAATTGGTTTGATACAGTACTTATAGTAGTGGTTTGCTTTCTTATACTAACGGGTCGGTTTTGTTGAGTTTTGTGTTATTGAAGTTTTCAAGTTTTGGGTTGTCTTAGTGCCTAAGCTTGGGGATGCCCCGGCATCTCAAGCTATTTGTCACGAACCTAGATCTGCTTGTAACTAGTTGCATGAAAGCATTCAAGTCATCATGTTTAAATTCAAGAAATTTGAAATGGGGATTGGTAAACCCTAGCACCAAATTTAATTCAAATAGGTTCAAATAAAATATTTTTCAATGACCCAGAATGCCCTTTGGAAATGTTCATGATTTATGATAAAGGTGAAAACCTCTGCCAAAAATGATGAACATATTTGTAGGTCATTCCTGGATTTTTGAATTAAATCATAAATTATTTGAATTTGAGCATTTAAATGCTATAAATATTTTAAATGCTCTAATAATTCTGAAACTAAATGAGGGCTGTTGGAAATAATTTCACAAGTGCCCACAATTATTTCAGAAATTTACCAAATGGTTTAGTACTTTTACTAAATCAAAACAAAACAACATAAATAGGAAACAGAAATAAAAAGAGAGAGAAAGAGTTTACCTGGCCTTACCCGAAGCCGGCCCAGCTGGCAGCCCAGCCAATAGGCCCAGCTCACCACCGCTGCCCCCTGTCGTCTTCCTCCTTGGATAGAAGGACAGGGGCGCGTGCTCGCCGCCTGTTGGCCACGCACGAGGCCACCTCCTGCGTCGGCCGACGCAGGAGAGGCCCCAGGAGTCGCCACGCGACCCCCCCTTCGATCCCCTCTCGCTTCCCCCTCTCTGGACTCCCTCCCCCTCTCCGCTCTCTCTCCCACGCGACCACCGAGCGCCATCGTCGCCGCGCTTGCTGCTGCCACGGCCACCGCCACTGACTCGCCCCCTCCCCATGACCACGAGCTCCGTCTGCTCACGCTGAAGCTCTCAGGCGAGCCGCCCGACGCCGGAAGCCCTGGATGCCGCCTGCACTGCCGTTTCCCTCCTCGGGCACCCGAGATCGCCGCCGTGATTTCGTCGCCTCCGAGCCGCCCCCAAGCACGCTGATCTCCTCAACGACCTCCCAGTGAGCTCCGACGCATTTCCCCTCTCTTCTCCCTCGCGTTCGCGAGCTCTAGGACGCATCTCCGCCATGGCCGAGAGCTCGGCTCCGCCACGCAAGTCGCCGCCGTCGTTCTAGCCACCGTCGCTCGCGTCCGAACCCATAAACGCACTCAGCGCGTTCCCAGGAACCCGTAGCACTCGCGAGTTCGCCCTGCCGTGCCCTGTAGCGCTGTCTCCGAGCACGCCCGAACTCCGGCCACCGCCGAGGTTGACGCCGTGCCCAACTCCGGCCACCTCGCACCCTCCCCCTGCCACAGATGGATGCGCACGAGCCCCAGCTCCTCGTAGGTTGGCTCGGCCATCGATTTGGTCGCCGGAGCGCGAATCCCGCACTGCCCCGCCGCGTTTGGTCGTCGTCGGCGGCTAACCGCCAGCGAGTTGACCCCGTTTGACCCTGGTTGACCCCGTGTGGGCCCAGGTTGACTTCTCTGACTCCATGGCAGGTGGGGCCCAGCCCTGTTAATTAGTTAGGATTAGTACTAATTGAATTCAGTTAAACTAACCACACTGACACACGGGACCCACGCGTCAGGTTTGACCTGGACCGGGTCTGTTGACCTGCTGAGGTCAGCATGACACAATGCTGACGCCATAATTGATTTTCTGAATTTAATCTTTTCAGGAAAATCCAGAAAATGTTTCAAACTTCAAAAAATCATAGAAAATCAACCGTAAGTCCAAATGAAATAATTTATATATGAAAAATGATCAGAAAAATCCAATCTATCCATTTGTACTGGTTTCATGCATGTTTAAACAAGTTAACTTGATGTTTAGTGCAAAACATGATAAAGCACTATTTAAGATCACAAATGTGTTTGAACTTTGAATCTTTGGTTCAAAATAGCTCGAACCCATCTGGTTGTAGTTGCATTAGCCCAACACACTCATTTTACCATGTCATGATCATGCATCATATTGTGCATTGCATTGATTGTGTTTCTTTCTCTGTTGCCGGTATTTGTCCCCTCTCGATAGACGTGGTTTTGACGATGAGTTCGATGACACCGATGAAGAGCTATAATATCTTCAGAAGTGCCAGGCAAGCAAAACCCCCTTGTTCATTCCGATACAATCCCACTTTCTTGCTCCTGCTCTCTTTTACTGCATTAGGACAACAACGATCCAACTGTTACATGCTGCGGTAGTTGAACCCCTTATCCTCTGCATGACCTGTCATTGCCACAGTAAATAGATGAAACCCACTAGTATGAGTAGGAGTTGTTTGAGCCCTGATGTGCCTACTCATTCATGTTTGTTGTCATGCCTGCTACTGCTTAGAGTTGAGTCAGGTCTGATTCATCAGGAATGAATTGGAATGGTGTTGAACATGTCCTACTGTGTGTGAGCTAAGTGTGTGAACACGATTTGGTAAAGGTATTGGTGAGAGGCCATGTAGGAGTACATGGTGGGTTGTCTCATTGAAACCGTCCTTAGGAACTGAGTTCTGTGTTTGTGATCCATGAACAGTTACTACCACACATTGGGTTCCGGTAACTCGACCCCTCTCGACTTATTAACCAACTTGATCTCTGTTCAGGAGTTGCAACTAGTTTCTGGTGTTTGTAGGTAGTGTTAGTAGTCTACCAAGTGGCACCCAGTACAGGTGGGCTTGGGACAGACTAGGCACAGTGGCACGGTGTACCAAGTGGCACCCGGTTGGTGGGCTTGGGAACCCTGCTCACATTGTTTGGGGCCATGAGCGACACCCCGGCCGGATATCCTTGCGGATGGAACCCGAATAGGCGATAAACCTGGACGAGAGACTTGTGTGGTTAGTCAGGTCATGGCCGACTCCCTCGCCCGGCTTCCGCTTGAAGGTTGCCGAGGTACATGACGTGTACAGGGCGATAAGTGGCGAGAGCGTGTGTGAAGAAGTACACCCCTGCAGGGTTATCATTATCTATTCGAATAGCCGGATTCATCGGATATGGAAACTTGGACCCTTTACATAGTTCATAGACAAGTGAAAGTGGATACTCTAAAATGCGCAAGATAAGCATGAGTGCTATGGATGGCGTTCTCGTAGGGAGACGGGAGCGGATCCATAGTGGTGTATTGATATGGTGAATATGTGGACTCGTGTGCGCCACCTCAAAAGAGTTACTTGCAGTCGTAGTTCAGGATAGCCACCGAGTCAAAGCTAGCTTGCTGCAGTTAAACTCCACCCCCCCCTTTGTTGATACCGATGCATATGTAGATAGTTCTGATGTAAGTCTTGCTGGGTACATTTGTACTCACGTTTGCTTATTTTATGTTTTGCAGAGAGACGTCAGTCTCGCTAGTAGTTCCGAGTGGACTTCGATGTTTAGCTTGATACCTCAGCTACGATCTTGTGCCCTCGGCAGGATCTGGTAGATAGTCAGGCTTCTCAGCCTTTTCCATTTGTAGTTGTCTGTACTCAGACATGTTAAGCTTCCGCTTGTGCTTTGACTTGTATGCTCTGAATGTGGTCATGAGAACCATGTTTGTAATATCTGGCTCTTCGGAGCCTAATGAATAAATACTTGAGTCGTAGAGTCTTGTTGTGATGCCATGTTGTATTTACACATATCGAGCATATTGTGTGTATGATTGAAATGCTTGGTATGTGTGGGATCCGACAATCTAGTTGTTTATCCTCGGCAGCCTCTCTTATGGGTAAATGTAGTCTAGTGCTTCCTTGAGCCATAGTAGTCCGCTACAGCCCGGTTCACCAGAGTCCTGCTATCCCAGCACTACTGCTTAGGACACTTGACTGGCCGGCATGTGTTTCAGTTCGTTCCTGTGTCTATCCCTTCGGGGAAATGTCACACGGTGACATCCGAAGTCCTGCCTAGCCTGCTACAGCCCGGGTTACCGGAGTCCTGTTAGCCCAGTGCTACAGCCCAGATTCACATGCTGTTGACCGACATGCTCGAAGTTGATTCATGTATGCCTGTCCCCATGGGTTAGTGCCGCTTTGGGTTCACAACTAGCCATGTCGGCCCGGGTTCTTTGTCATATGGATGCTAGCGACACTATCATATACGTGAGCCAAAAGGCGCAAACGGTCCCGGGCCAGGTAAGGTGGCACCCGTGGGAATACCGTGCGTGAGGCCGCAAAGTGATATGATGTATTACATGCTAGGTCGGTGTGACTTAGGGTCGGGGTCCTGACAGCTTTGGTATCAGAGCCTGACTGCCTATAGGTTTACCGCCAAACTGGTCGAAGTTGAGTCTAGAAATGCTTTAGTTATATAAGGGAATTGATTGTGGAAGGGAACGTAAGGCTCTTTTTACTTCTTATACCCTATGCCCTTCTGATCTGAGTCAACCTCTTCCCTTCTACGGGGGTTAAGAACTAGGCTTCTCTTCTATCTCTCAGGATGATGTGTTACTAAACCGTAGTTGCCTAGGATTGTTGAGTTCAAGCCTCAATTCAGTTCCTACTACTTCCATATGCTCATAAGCTGGCCTCAGAACCTTGATATTGTGATGTTGAGTGGCTATGCCACCATTTTTGAAGGTTGTCTCAAATCATTTTGAGCATTTACAGCCGTTATGCTGTCCGAGTCATCCCAGGTCTCTATATAGTCTGATGCATTTGCAAATCCTTTCTTTCTGTTCCCTGTGTCCTTTTGGGCCAGATAAGCACACTAATCGGTCTGTGAGGTACTCCGTTGCCTCGACATGTATGTTGGAGTTATTATTATGACCCTAGGTGTCTTAAGGGATCACCTAGTAATCTAGTCATGTTTTGTGTTCCCAGTGTGATGAATCTGGCCAGCATTCTCGAAAGCATCCCGTGATGCCATTAGTAGTAGGTATTCTATTCCTGGGTTCTTGAACCGAGATTCACCCTACTTACCTCATGTTGATAGTGTTGCTAGTTCCTTTAGGATATTAGTAACCTTGCGACAGTCCTCGAGGTTCGTGGTATTACCTTCTTCCTAATACCATGAACCATTAAGCAGAAGTTCCTTGAACCAAAAGCTCACAGTAAGAGTACTCTTGAGGAGTTCTCCATCCATAATTGTGAATCTGCCAGCCCTTCTTCTTCTGCATGGGTTATCCGGAAGAAATATGTTGAACTTGATTCGACATACTAATCTATGCATCCACAACTCAGAAAGTTATATGTTTCCTTGAGTTGTCCCCCTTCAGTTATATTCCGACCTTCATCTATCAATTGATAGTCAAGAGTATGTGTGCATTCGTTCATCGATACCTATTACTCTTGTGGTCCGTCAAGCCATTCTATTCCAGAATGACTAGGAGAAACAAACTCCAGTACCTCATCCATATCTAGGATTGGGTCAAAGCAGTTGTATTCCGCAGATCAAAATGCCAATCCAGCTTTTGTTCTGTCCTACCCTGGAGTATTACCCCCTTTATGTCAAGAATATCATAGGAATTGCACCGTGTCTTATGAATTCTTGACGAAGTGATACTTCTTGCCATCGTTCTTCATTCCTCGGTCTCTATGTTTTTATAGCCGGAATACTGACAAGTGAATTGTGATGTGTGAAATCAATACTCCTAGCAACCGTGTTGCTTGCTAGTTTTTGGACATTAATATCATTCTTAGCGTGTTGGTTATTGAATAACCATCCTAGGACTGATCGTGCTACCAAGTCCATTTTTGTTGGTGCACCCTTCGATCGATGAGTTAGGATAGTGTCAATCCTTTCTTATTTTATCATATCGTCTTGCCCTGAAAAGCAAGATTGATCTCGAGCTTAGTATCATATCGGTGGTTCGTGATTTTCCGAATATCTTCTCGGAAGTATTACCAGGTTGTCACCCGACCGTTATGTTGAATTCGTGATCAAGTTGGTTTTCTTATAAATCACCCCTTCTCCAAGAATCTGTGTTGGATATCCCTGAGCTAGTTGGTTAAGCTAGACAACAACTTGGAGAGTTGGAAGGTAAAAGCTTTGCTTAACTTAGTTCATCTCTAAGGGATATCTTCTGTGTGTGTGTTGAAGAAAGTTGATATCTTCATCAATTGGTCCTCGTGATCAGTTGTTGGACCTATTGTCTTACCCAATCTTTGATTTGAGTATGGGCTACCGTCATTTCAAATCAGAACCAACGATGTTCGTAATGTTGTCTTACTCGTAGTTGATCCCTCGGGCATACACCATTATATCTTTTGGTCTAACCAATGCTATCACCGTGTTCACATGATGGTGGAAGTCCAGTGATATGGGAATTCCGATGAGTTGCTATTGAGCCCATCAACAACATTTTGTCTCCCCATGATTCATGTTGAACATTGAGCTAGTGTTGAAAACTTTGTAAGCAATGCCTTCGTGTTTCGTTCATGAAGCTTATGCTTGGATGAAAGAAGTGACTTTCTCCAAGTTCACGGGCATTAGGTGTAAGTTGCCGCCATGAATTTGAGAAAGGTTTGTTTTGTTTCCCTTGGAATCATCCCAAGTCAGTCATGCATGTGCGAAGTATTCCATGGTTTGATAGGCTCGCTACCTCCACTCCGTGTGTAATCCCTAGCACACCAAGCCACTAATTGATTTGTTCAAGGAGAAGAAGTTTCTTCTTAAGAGCTAGACTTAGGCAAGGACTTCGATATCCTCGATGATGGTTCCCCACCTGAACTTGGTAGTGTTTTATTATAAGACTACTACGTGGTCATGCTTGTCTTGTACAGCATGTTCACAGGTTTGTAGCAGAACCAGCTCATGTTTTGGAGCTTACTACCATAGTTCATCTCCCGAGAATCTCGCAACGCTATCTCGTCGGTTTGTGTTGCAAACTTTCTTCTCCACACATGTTGTCTGAAACATCCCGTTACCAACCAGATCTGAATCTCAGGCAGATATGATGGTTGGGTCATTCCCAGTATTTGCATTTTGTTCCTAGCTTGCATCGTCATTGTGTCAGTCTGCCATGGGTCTGTAGGATCGGAAGTATGTCTAGAGGGGGGGTGATTAGACTACTTGACCAAATAAAAACTTAACCTTTTCCCAATTTTAGTTCTTGGCAGATTTTAGCTACTTTAGGACAAGTCAAGCAATCATCACACAATTCAAGCAAGCATGCAAAGAGTATATAGGCAGCGGAAAGTAAAGCATGCAACTTGCAAGAATGTAAAGGGAAGGGTTTGGAGAATTCAAACGCTATTGGAGACACAGATGTTTTTCTCGTGGTTCGGATAGGTGGTGCTATCCTACATCCACGTTAGTGGAGACTTCAACCCACGAAGGGTAACGGTTGCGCGAGTCCACGGAGGGCTCCACCCACGTAGGGTCCAAGAAGAAGCAACCTTGTCTATCCCACCATGGCCATCACCCACGAAGGACTTGCCTCACTAGCGGTAGATCTTCACGAAGTAGGCGATCTCCTTGCCCTTACAAACTCCTTGGTTCAACTCCACAATCTTGTCGGAGGCTCCCAAGTGACACCTAGCCAATCTAGGAGACACCACTCTCCAAGAAGTAACAAATGGTGTGTTGATGATGAACTCCTTGCTCTTGTGCTTCAAATGATAGTCTCCCCAACACTCAACTCTCTCTCACAGGATTTGGATTTGGTGGAAAGAAGATTTGAGTGGAAAGCAACTTGGGAAAGGCTAGAGATCAAGATTCATATGGTAGGAACGGAATATCTTGGTCTCAACACATGAGTAGGTGGTTCTCTCTCAGAACATATGAGTTGGAAGTGTAGGTGTGTTCTGATGGCTCTCTCCACGAATGAAGAGGAGGTGGAGGGGTATATATAGCCTCCACTTAAAATCCAACCGTTACACACAATCTACCAATCTCGGTGGGACCGAATAAACAAACACGGTCGGACCGAAACGGTAAACCTAGTGACCATTAGAGATTTTCGGTGGGACTGACATGCAACTCGGTAGGACCGATATGGTTAGGGTTTGGGCATAACGTAATCTCGGTGAGACCGATTACACAATCTCGGTGAGACCGATTTGGTAATTAGCTAACCAGAGAGTTGGTCAGGTAAACTCGGTGGGACTGATTTGCTCTTTCGGTGAGACCGAAAAGTTACAAAAGGGAAACAGAGAGTTTGCATTGCAATCTCGGTGGGACCGATCCGCTCTTTCGGTGAGACCGAAAAGTTACGAAAAGGAAACAGAGAGGTTGCAATCCCATCTCGGTGTGACCGAGATCCCTATCGGTAGAACCGATTTGCTAGGGTTTGGTAGTGGCTTATGACATATGAGAAACTCGGTGGCGCCGGATAGAAAGAATCGGTAGGACCGAGTTTGGCTTAGGGTTTAGGTCATATGTGGATATGGGAAAGTTGTTGAGGATTTTGGAGCATATCATTAAGCACATAAGGCAAAGAGCTCATTAAGCAACACCTCATCCCTCCTTGATAGTATTGGCTTTTCCTATAGACTCAATGTGATCTTGCATCACTAAAATATAAAATGAAGAGTCTTGAGCTTTTGAGCTTGAGCCAATCCTTTGTCCTTAGCATTTTGAGGGTTCCACTTTCACCATCCATGCCATGCCAGTCATTGAGCTTTCCTGAAATAACTGTCTTGGAATTGCATTAGCTCAGTGAGCTATATGTTGTTATGAATTACCAAAACCACCTAGGGATAGTTGCACTTTCAATCTCCCCCTTTTTGGTAATTGATGACAACATATAGATCAAAGCTTCGACAAATGATAATAAGAATGAATTACATCGTCGCTTTGAGAAGTATGTGATAAGTAAGAGCTCCCCTAAATTTGTGCATATTTAAAATTTGCTTTGGACTGCAAATGCACAAAGAGTTAGAATCATGGATTACTCTTCCATGTCACATACATCTTGGTGGGGCGCTCAAAATGATAAATAATGAAATGCATGCACTCATCACCAAGGCAAAAGTGAATGACCACATAAGATAGATAAGATATATCAAGCATGCATAAGTGTAGCTTATGATCAAACACATGATCATCAATGTCTCACAAGCATATCAAAGTATCTCAACCAAAAGCAAATAATGTACCAAAGACCACCAAATAAAACCAAATAAAACAAGAGAGAAAAGCAACACACTCTCTCTCGAAGCCTATGATCTATACATCTTCTCCCCCTTTGGCAACAAGTTACCAAAAAGTTCCTAGAAAATGCATAGTGCTATATCGACACTCAGGCTTGATCTTCAGGAGGTGGTGGAGTCTGGATCACTCCAAGGACGAAGGCTTCTGTTGATGCTGATGGAGTTGGAGCTGAAGTGGATGCTGGAGCAGGTTGGGTTGATGCTGTGGCTGGAGCTGAGGCGGTTGCTCTTGTGTCAGGAACTGGCACTGCACTGGACCTCTGAGCTCGTGGAACTCTAGCAAATGCATCTGTAGTTGTCTTCCCTCTCCTCTCCTGCATGTCATCCTGGAGCTGCTCCACTGCTGTCTGTATCTCTGTCACCTTGATATCCAAGTCATAGAACTTCTGTTCTACGATCCTCTCTAAGCTCGCCTGGTTCTGAGTTAGGTTGGCCAAACCTTTCTCAATGCGCAGGGTGGATGCAATCAGGTAACTGAGCTGCTCTTGCTTGGTCTTCAAGAAGTATTCTGATGCCTCCTCTTGAGTTGGCATCCTAGCAGCTTTCTCCTTTCTAGCCTTCTCCTTTTGTGCTTGGGCATGGGCTGAAGATGGTTCATCCTTGTTCATCACAAATTCATTGTCTTCAAACTCAGGATGAATAGGAAGATGTTCCTTATCCAAAAGGTATATGCCAGTGCCCCATCTTGGAGTTGATCAGTTCTTGGATCTGAGGAGCATATCCACAACTTCTCTTCTGGTCTGCTGCTGTCCTCTTGATTGTCTCTATCATCAGGCTCATGACCTTGAACTTCTGAGGCACATCAAAGATATGAAGCAGGTTGATAGCATGGCCTCTAATCATCTTGTGATCTCCAGACTTGGTAGCAGAGTGTGCCTTAAGATCCAGTTGATTGTTGGCAGTCCTGACAGAAGATAATGTACAGATCCATACTTGAAAGTTTCAAGTGCCTTGTCAGGGATCTCCTTGTACATGTTGATCATTGAGTTGTGGTCCATCTTCTTCTTGGAATAGACATCCAAGTCATGTTCACTTTCTTCTGGGGCATTAATCAGTTGAGCCCATTCTGCAACAGTTGATTGGTACCTCGTACCTTCAGACATCCAGACAATCCTCCCATCGGGGTAAAAGTGTGTTGTGGAGTAGAACTGCATGATAAGTTCCTCGTTCCACTTTGTGAGCTTTTGCCCAATAAAGACTGCTACTCCACAAGCCTTGAAGCTGTCCTGCACTCCTGGGAAGTGCTCTTCATTGTCCTTTATGTATTGCCAATCGACCCATTTCATGTCACAGACAATTGGTGTCGGTGTCAAAACTGGCGGATCTCGGGTAGGGGGTCCCGAACTGTGCGTCAAGGTCGGATGGTAACAGGAGACAAGGGACACTTTATTTTACCCAGGTTCGGGCCCTCTCGATGGAGGTAAAACCCTACTCCTGCTAGATTAATATTGATGATATGGGTAGTACAAGAATAGATCTACCACGAGATCAAGGAGGCTAAACCCTAGAAGCTAGCCTATGGTATGATTGTGTATGATGATGGTTGTCCTACGGACTACAACCCTCCGGTTTATATAGACACCGGATAGGGTTAGGGTTACACAGAGTCGGTTACATTGGTAGGAGATCTCGAGTATCCGCACACCTAGCTTGCCTTCCACGCCAAGAAAAGATCCTTCCGCACGCGGGACGAAGTCTTCAATCTTGTATCTTCATGGTCCTGGAGTTCGGCTGAAGGTATAGTTCAGCTATCCGAACACCCCCTAATCCAGGACTCCCTCAGTAGCCCCTGAACCAAGCTTCAATGACGACGAGTCCGGCGTGTAGATTGTACTCGGCATTGCGAGGCGGGTTCCTCCTCCAAGTTCTTCAAGAAGATTATAAACACCACAGAATAGTGTCCGGCTCTGCAAAATAAGTTTCCACGTATTGCCATACAGAGAATAATCTTAACACAAACCAAATCTGCTGACGTATCCCACAGTGCGTCATAACACTGCGGCCAAGCCTTCTATAAATTGTTTTCATCGTTCCACCTCAGCCCGTATAGCGAGGCGGTTTCCTTGGCACGTCTTGTCGAAGCAGAGATCGTGTCCCCCCTCTAACGGGATTCTCATTAATACGGACGTGGGTAACCCAACCGTGCCTGTTAGCACGTCTTGCCTTAATTAAAGGCTAGTCCAAGACGGTTACGGGGAGGGCGCTTGATATTCTGCCTCTTATAAAGAGGCCAAGATCCTGTTCCCCCTTCTTTTACTCTCAAAATGAGTTCGCCCGTTGCCTCGAGTTCCAACACCCTAAGCTTCCAGATTTCGAGCGCACCGGATCTTCAACAATGTCCGGCTCCGACCTTCAAGGTCGATGGATGCCCTCCTCCGTCACAGAGGAGGACATGTCGAGGTTGAGGGAAGCTAGGTTCCTGACCAGCGAGATTCCGCACAGGTTGCCTGTTCAAGGACAGGTGATCCCCAGCCCTCAGCCTGGCGAGAGCGTCGTGTTTATATCTCACTTCCTTCGGGGGTTAGGCTTAGAAATGGATCCCTTCGTGAGGGGGCCGATGTTTTATTACGGGCTGGAATTCCACGACCTAGCTCCGGAGTCCATCCTCCATATCTCCTCATTCATAGTTGTGTGCGAAGCATTCCTCCGTGTTACCCCTCACTTCGGATTGTGGCTCAAGACCTTCAAAGTAGAACCGAAGATAATCGAGGGGCGCCACGCAGAGTGCGGAGGCGCTGTTATAAAAAGAAATGCCGACGCTCCATGGCCCGAGGGCGCTTTTCAAGAGGAGCTCGGCTTATGGCAACAGGAGTGGTTCTATATCACCGCTCCTCGGGGCACCGCGTGGGTGGCGCCTCCGGCCTTTCGCTCGAGTCCCCCACCACGGTTAGCATCGTGGATTAACACGGGGTTAGATCGGGGCCTGCCCAAAGATGTTCCTCTGTTGCAGGGCCGCATTAAGGATCTCTTGAAGGGAGATTTCGACCTGGTCAAGGTGACACAAGTCATGCTGATTCGCCGGACACTGCCCGGCCAACGTCGCCCCCTTCGTTTGTGGGAATTCAATCCGAAGGGACCACGAGCTCTCCAGAATTTTATGGGCGCGACGCCTATGGAGATGTATAAATTGTTCTTTGGATCACAAGAAGTGAGTCCGGACCTGACCGAGGATGCTGGTTTAAGCCGCAATCGCCCGGATACTCAAGTAGGTGACCTTGCGACCGGACCTTCTATCCGCATAATTAACTTGCTTTTAACAGTGCTCCTCCTTTTATGCAGGAGTGGATAGCGAAGGCGAAGCTGATCAGGTGTCCGGCTCCCCTTCCCGAGACCAGACTGGATCCCGTGCTAGTCAGGATGCTGGAGGAAGTACCTTTGGAGGGAGATAAGTGGGAGGACAAGGAAACCGTGGCCTCTTCGAAAGAGGCCCTCCCGAAGGGGGGAATCGATAATTCCTCTCCTAGGGGAAAGAAAAGGGCCGCCTCTGATGACCCGGAGACCGTAGCCTCGAAGCAGGGGAAAGAATCCTTGTTAGAGGACCGAACACTGGGGAGCCCCTCGGCCGAACTAAACCCTAAAAAGGACCAGCTCTCCAGCGAGCCGTGAGTAGGGGAAGAGTTTTTCTTTTAAGAGAAATCCTCGATTTATATCTGAGAAGTTTTAACCGAAACCTTATTTTGTAGTTCGGACCTCAGCCCCTCTCAGCAGAACTCATCCTCGGGGGATCTTCTTCCGGAGATGATGGAGAGCGGAACGCCTCCCCCCTCTGTATCGCCTAGCAAGGCGGGCGACGCTGAAGTGTCATCGCGGGGGATTTCTCCGGATCCACAAAGGGCGGATGGTGCCGCCCCCCAAGGTTCTCCGTGTCCGGCCTTTGAGGAAGGCCATGGGACGAGTCCGACACCGTCTGGTGTTTGGTCGGAGGAGCTGAACACTCTGCTGGGGCGAGCCTCTGTCTCAGAGGAGCACCATGCATTAATGAGCACTGTGATTGAAAAGATTTCATCCGCGGAAAGCGGGTTGTACGAAGCCGTCAAGAGTTTAGTAGCAGGCCTTGAGGTACTTTTAAATAACGTATGTTTGAATTAATTGCGCATAAATAAAATGCGCCCTGTGTAGATAGTAGCCCCTGAGACTCTGTGGGTCGTAAAGATTTACGGCGCGCAGAGGATCTTAGTATCAGGTCCTTTAAGTGGCACCTTTATGTGTAGGTGGCTGATTGTCCGGAGTCAAGCCGGGCTCGAGAATTTGCCGAACTGAAGCGACAACTTGATGAGGCAGAGGCCGACATCGTGCTTGTTAACAAGCGGTTTGATGATGTTCAAGGTACTTAAAAATGATTGGGCGATTGGTAGTAAGAGGAGCTTTATGTCAATATCTTACCGTGTGTATGCTTGATGCAGATGGTGCGGCCGCCGTGGAAGGTCTTAGGGCCGAACTCGCCCGAGCGAAGGAACAAGCCAGAAAAAGTGATGCGGCTGCCGTAAAAGCCCTTGAAGAGCTGAAAGCCGAACAGGCTGCCCATTGCCGAAGCAAGGATGAGATGGCTGGTATAGCCGTAAAATTAGAGAGCGCTACTGACCGTTGTAAGCTTCTTGAAGAAGAAGATCGGGCGAAGCAAACGAGCTTAGAGAAGGCTATTGCTGACGCAAAGGACGCCCGCTCTATAATGAGAGCGGCGAAGGAAGAGCTGCGTCAGGCCGAACAGATTGCGGATGGAAAGCCCTTCTCGCTGCGGAGAAAATTTTGTGATCCGAAGTTTGCCCCGTTGAACCGGATGTGGAGTATAGAGGACACTTATCTGGATTTGGCCGCTAGTGCCACCGATGCGACCGAACACTTTCGAGATAAAAAGGATCATGAAGTGGAGAAGCTCTTTTGGTCGCAATTCGTCAATCCAGAGCGTCCGCTGGCAGTGGACGATCGCCTGGCCCAATGGGCCGAGCTGAATAAGTTGTCCGGACTTGCCATGAAGTACGTCATGGATCGTCTGTGTCCGGGGGGGACGAAGCCAAAGAGTTATTTCAGCTTGGTGCAGAAATTGCTAGACGTGGTACCACGTGTCGATGCTATGAAGAGGTCAGCGTGCGTTGAGGGCGCTCGGCTGGCTCTTGCCCGTGTCAAGACATACTGGGCAGGTATGGAGCCCACCAGTGTTGCGTCCCGGGATTCGGATAAAAGCCGAATACCTGCCGAGCACTATTTTGAGGAAGTCCTCGAAGGCGCTCGCGTAATAGAGACGCAGTGCTCGAAGGATGCTATATTATGATAGCATATGTAATCATAACTCAGTATTTTGATAAATTTTAGTGGCATTTTTTAGACTTGTGCCTTCAAGTATTAAGAACACCTCCTGTGCGGCCGCTTTAATATATGAATTCTGAAAGATTGCAGTCGTTGGCTTCAGCCCCCACGCATATAGTGCGGGGGTGCACGCAGAAGACGCATTTTCACACTTAACCCAACGTCTTGGTCCTACAAAGGAGGTGATAGCGCAGCGGGCTAGGCAACCGGACTATAATGCTTTAACACTTTCACTTAGCCATAGGAGCTTGACAGTGGGACTCTTTAGGTAGCCCTTTGGTGGCGACTGCGCTTTGCCCGAGTTCAGAGCGCGTACGTGCCTGACCAGGAAACGACCCTTCGTCAAAGCGGAGGGATTCGACAAATCCCTATGAGTCATCGAGTGGCGACCAGTCTCACGCTACATCATGACAGTCGGTTTTCGGCTTTCTCTACTGAGGTGCTCACCCGGCCGAACCGGGGCACAATCACAGTAGTTCTCCTGATGCTACCTTAGCCGATAGAGCGGAACGTAAGGTAGCCGAACTCAGGAGCCGGGCAACCCAACATGTGACCAAAATCATAATTCGGAGCTGATGCATATAGTGCCAAAACTCGCGACGCCGAACACTCCCGAAGGTGTTCGGTCTTTGTGAATGCGTGTGAAACAACACCCTTAAACAAAATAAAAGAGCCCTTAGTGTCCAGGTACGAGCAAGATTTCTGGCGTGGCCACATGCCAAAACGCCAGCCTCCTCCTTGGTTATAGCAGAAAAAGAAAAAACCAGGGGATGTATAGCAGCAAGAGACAGTAAAAAAGGTTTACGCAGGGTCTTAATCTAAAAAGAATCCTTTAGGACGGGTCCCTACTGCACGTCTGCGCCTGTGTCTCCACTGTGTCGTATCCTGGACGGGCGCCGCACGACGTTCATCTGTAAAAGAGAGGAACTAAATTGAAAAATGGGTCGTGCGGAACAAAAAGAATAATAAACAGAATACAAAGTAAAGGATATATAAGGTAGAGTTCTGCGTATAGCCCCTGGTATGCGGGTATATGGTGTGCTAAGCCCGCGTTAATGATCAACTTGTGCCGAACTCGTTGAGTCCGGGTCCGTGGACTGTAATGAATTAGAAAAAAGTCCTTTGGCTGGCGAGGCCACTTTATTGTGCGGCTGTTTAAGCGACCGCGCAATCCTCCGTTTGGAGGAGGCCTGTTTTAGTGCGTACCCTTTAAAGAGGTGATGCCTCGAGGACCGGGCATCTTTAGCATGGGGGATGCATAATGCGGTATTGCGTTAAAGCGAGCGAAAGCTCCGCGTCCCATTAGTGCTTGATAGCGACTTGAAAACGGGACTACATGGAAGGTCAGCTTTTCGCGACGAAAGTTATTGGCAGAGCCAAAGATGACTATGAGCTGGAGAAAGCCCATGCAATGGGTGTCCGGGCCTGGTGCTACCCCTTGAAAGGAGGTTTTGCTATGGTGGATTCTTGCTGGGTTTATGCCCATGTTGTGGATTGTATCCTTATATATCAAGTTTAGTCCACTGCCGCCGTCCATAAGGACATTGGTAAACTGGAATCCATTGATTATTGGATCCAGTATCAGGGCAGTTCGGCCTGCGTTTTGGATATTTCTAGAATAATCTAGCTGATCAAAAATGATTGGCTTTAGTGACCAGTGGCGGGACTCCTGAGGGGTAGGTTTGACTGTGCGTACCTTTATGGGTGCCACACGTTCTGTTATGTGAAGTGAGTTCACTGTTTTGACTTCTTGAGGGAAGTTCTTTTGTTTCCTGGTGTTCTGCCTTTGGGGTTCGTCCTCTTCTTCACTTGGTGCATCGAGCCCCTTGTGTTCGGCGTTAAGCTGTCTGGATTGTTTAAAAACCCAACAGTCTCTGTGGGTGTGATTGGCAGGCTTCCCAGGAGTACTGTGTATCTGACATATTCTGTCCATGATTCTGTTTAAGCTGGACAGATCATCCCTATTATCTTGGAGGGGTGGTTTTGTATGATTTTGCCGTGAGCTTTTGAATCCGGCATTGAATGCCGTGCTCTTCGGATTTTTGCCTTTGATTCGGCTGTGGTCCTTATGTCGCCGCGGTTTTCCGTTTCCATCTCTGATTTCTGATGTACTTGGGTCGCTGGGGCTGCATCGTGCGAACCAGCTGTCCTCTCCTGCGCAAAAGCGGGTCATGAGGCTTGTGAGTGCGGCCATTGTTCTTGGCTTTTCCTGGCCGAGGTGTCTGGCGAGCCATTCATCTCGGACATTATGCCTGAAAGCCTCTAGGGCTTCGGCGTCCGGACAATCCACTATTTGATTCTTTTTAGTGAGGAATCTGTTCCAGAACTGCCGAGCTGATTCTCCGGGCTGCTGAGTTATGTGACTGAGATCGTCTGCATCCGGGGGACGGACATAGGTCCCTTGAAAATTTGCTCGGAAAGCATCCTCGAGCTCTTTCCAGCTTCCAATTGTGTTTTCGGGAAGGCTTTTAAGCCAGTGCCTGGCTGGCCCTTTAAGCTTAAGGAGTAAATATTTTATGGCGTGGAGATCGTCTCCTCTAGCCATATGTATGTGGAGGATATAATCCTCGATCCAGACTCCTGGGTCTGTTGTTCCATCGTATGCCTCTATGTTGACGGGTTTAAATCCCTCTGGAAATTCGTATTCCAGTACCTCATCGGTGAAACATAGGGGGTGTGCGGCGCCCCTGTATTTGGGTGTGCCGGATTCTAATGGTGGAATTTTTGCATTGCTTGTGAAAGTTTGCTTTCTTCGCCCGTAAATGGACCTGGCTGGGCCCTGGTGCGAGTCTTTGATTGGGTCGCATGCCGCATTAAGTGCGGCGCCACTTGCCTTTTTATAGTGGCCGTGGGGTCGTCTATCCGTCCGTGCGGCCTCCTGGTCGAATTCGGGCAGTAGTTTTCTTGTCGGATAGCTTTTGGTGTGGCGGATGTCGCCGTATTTATCTGCGGTCTTGATTACTTTGCTCCATCTTGTTTTGAGTGCATCTTCCGCCGTCTTCAGTTTCCGCTTCTGCTTTTTCAGGCTACGTGCCGTGGCAACGAGCCTTTCATGGAGATTCTTCTGCTCCATGGTTTTGTCCGGTGTGAGATCGTCCGGAGTTCTGTTATGGCCGGGAGAGGGCAGTCCGTCCTCTCTATCTGTGTTGCCCTGTTCGGACGGCTGTTCTGAGGCAAGCTCGTTGTCTACCGGCTCATCCTGCTCTAGGGCTGGGTTTTGATCGAGGCGGGTTTTGGCTCGGCGTTTATGTCGCCGTTTTGACTGCTTTTCGGAGGTTTTACCTCTTTTTTCGCCCCCTTTTTCCTGGTTGTTGTTTCCTTTAGGGGTATCCACCATGAATACATCGTTAGGTGGGG
The DNA here is from genome assembly GCA_032464435.1 of Aegilops umbellulata. Taxonomy (NCBI): domain Eukaryota; kingdom Viridiplantae; phylum Streptophyta; class Magnoliopsida; order Poales; family Poaceae; genus Aegilops; species Aegilops umbellulata. The sequence goes on from CP136056.1 coordinate 247,752,635, forward strand.
TGGAGGCCCAGTGCCCTATAGGTGTTGGTTCCAATTCGTCTCCGCCTTCATCGTCTATACCGTCGAAGTCTTCGGATCCGAAGTCGAGCATGTCGGTTAAATCTTTGACACTGGCTATTAAGTGGGTGGTGGGTGGGTGTTGAATTTCTTCGTTGTCCGAATCCCAACCTCGCAGGCCATAGTCCAGCCTGGGCTCTCCTGATAAAGAGAGAGACTTGAGAGAATTCAGAATATCACCAAAAGGTGAGCACTGAAAGATGTCCGCGGCGGTGAACTCCATTACAGGTGCCCAATCAGACTCGATCGGCAGGGGCACGGAAGGCCGAAGTTCGGAGAGGAGTCCGGCTCCTTGGAGTCATGAGCCATGCGGAGTGCGGGGCTGGCGTTCGGCTCGATCGCCTTTGAGATCACAGCCCCTGAGGTGACGTCCAACCGTTCATCCTCGGAGAATGCGGCGGGCTCCGAGTCAAGGATCGGGGCCGGAGCATGTGCGGCCTCCAGGGCACTGTTCGGAGGTAGAGCTATATCATGCCCCTCGAGATAGTGCGGCGCGCTTGGCTGTGGCTCGAATCCGTCGAAGATCAAGTCTCCGCGGATATCCGTCGTGTAGTTTAAGCTTCCAAACCTGACTTGATGGCCAGGGGCGTAGCTTTCGATCTGCTCCAAATGACCAAGCGAATTGGCCCGCAGAGCGAAGCCGCCGAAGACGAAGATCTTTCCGGGGAGGAAAGTCTCACCCTGGACCTCATCGTTGTTGATGATCAAAGGAGCCATCAGGCCTAAAAGCGACGACACAGAGGAACTCTCAATGAAAGCACCAATGTCGATGTCAAAACCGGCGGATCTCGGGTAGGGGGTCCCGAACTGTGCGTCAAGGTCGGATGGTAACAGGAGACAAGGGACACTTTATTTTACCCAGGTTCGGGCCCTCTAGATGGAGGTAAAACCCTACTCCTGCTAGATTAATATTGATGATATGGGTAGTACAAGAGTAGATCTACCACGAGATTAAGGAGGCTAAACCCTAGAAGCTAGCCTATGGTATGATTGTGTATGATGATGGTTGTCCTACGGACTACAACCCTCCGGTTTATATAGACACCGGATAGGGTTAGGGTTACACAGAGTCGGTTACATTGGTAGGAGATCTCGAGTATCCGCACACCTAGCTTGCCTTCCACGCCAAGAAAAGATCCTTCCGGACACGGGACGAAGTCTTCAATCTTGTATCTTCATGGTCCTGGAGTCCGGCTGAAGGTATAGTTCGGCTATCCGAACACCCCGTAATCCAGGACTCCCTCAATTGGCTTCTTGTCTAACAGGATTGTCTCATAGAAGTCCTGCTGTTCCTTAGTGTGGAACCTGTAGTCTACAGCAGTTCTTCTCCTGGTAGCATAGGGATCTTCTGCTCTCCATTTTCTCAATCCAGAGTCTCTCCTGATATTCATATCCTCAGCCACTGGATGAGCATCATTGTGGTCTGGGATCTTGGGCTTCAATTTCCTCAAAACTTGTCCTTCTTCTTCTTCGGCAACATCAGGCACTGGGGCCTTGTTCTTCTCAGCAGCTGGAATATTTCTTGTATTCCTCTTGGGTTTTTGCTTCGGAGCTGTCTTAGGGGCTTCCTTGGGCTTGGATGCAGCTCCCCCTGATCGAATGGCATCACCCATCAGCTTGGGTGCCTTGGGTGCTAGTGCAGCACCTTCCTCTTCCTCTTCTTCTTCATCAGAATCTTTCCTCATAGAGGGCTTGCCAATGACTCTGGCAATGGTAGTTCTTGCTCTCTTCTTTTTCTTGCCCTGTCCTATATCTTCTCCTTCAGATTCCATAGTGAACTTCATTGTTTCCTCAAGCACAGCCTCCCTAGGCTTAGAGGCTGGAACTCTTCTAGCAGGTGCTTTCTTGTGCATTCCTGGTTTGGTGGCTGCAGCTGAGCCATACTCTTTCTTCAGCACAACTCTCTTGGAGGTTGCCTCCTCCTCTGCCACATAGTCTTCATCTTCTGAATCTGAAGTTCTTTTCTTTCTCTGTCTGGTGGCAGCCTTTGGCAGATTGCTTGGAGTGCTCCTGCTGCCATCATCTGAGGAACTTGAGGGACTAGTGCCCTCACTCATATGCACAAGCTGCTCTGACTGATTCTGACTGTCACTCTGGTCTGACATGTTGAACAAGCTGACTGCTGACTGCTGACCCTGTGAATAGTTTATAGATAAGGTAGAATGGATGAGCATCACAAAAAGCAGAGATTTTTGCAAAAGAATGATTCAAAAACTTAGTTTTAGTTTCCCACAGAAAGCATTTCGGATCTACCGATTTCTAAACTCGGTGATACCGACGCAGCATTTGGAACCTAAACTAGTGATCTCGGTCAGACCGAGTCATAGTTCGGTGGCATCGAGACTGCTAGGGTTTCACAAAGTTCAAAAATCGGTCACACCGATTAGTTACACTCGGTCAGACCGAGTTTCACTTGTGCAATGGCATAGGCCAAATCGGTGGGACCGAGTTTTTCAACTCGGTGGGTCCGAGATGGTTTCGGCGGAAACCTAACCCTAAATTTTTCGAATCAAACCTAATCTACGAGTTCTTTGACTGGATAGAAGTTTATCAAACATGGCAAGAATCATTATGATCACAATGTGCTAGGAATCGGATTGGGAATAGCACAAAGATCGAGTCCATACACTAGTTCGGCGAAGACTCGCTACGGCGGCAACGGCGGAGGTGATTTCCGTTGACGGCGACGGAGACCAGCGACTGGAGGCTGCTGGCGGCGAGAAGACGATACGGAGACCACGTCGGCAGAGCGAGCTATGGCGGGGCGAAGGGGTTCGGAGAAATTTCCAAATTTTTGCCCGTGTCTATATATAGCTCGACCTTGTCGGTGAGACCGAGTGGAACGACTCGGTGGCACCGATGCAAAACTGTATACAGTTATTGCAACTCGGTGTGACCGAATAGTTCAAGTCGGTTGCACCGAGATTGAAAACATAGATCAACTTGATGATCTCGGTAGGACCGAAAGTGGGGTATCGGTCAGACCGAGAATCACAAAGAGGTTTTGGAAGTTTAAGTCTATGACGAATCGGGGACTCCGAGTGCTCCTCACATAGAGTGGTTCGAATTTGACTTGATCAATTTTGTGATGTAGCATGAATAGAGTTTGAGACGAGAAAAGCATAGATAGCTAGAGGAGGTTCTTAGGCATTCTTGTTCATCCACTTGGCAAAAGAAAAGATAAAGCCAAACAATCAAAACAACAAGTGGATGTCCTCAAATGAGTAAAATATGCAACAGCATGCTCACACAATAAAATGGCAACAGAAATATGTGACAAAGCATGCACAATCAATTCTAGCATCTATCAAGGAATTGGCGATGACTAGGTCATCTATATATGAGTATATTGACTTAGGAGTCAAATGAGAACATTTGATCATAGGTCATACTCATCGTTTAAGCTCAAGTGGGGTTACCACTTTTACATAAAGCATTGTTGTGTTCACATCATTAGAGTTGCTTTAGCTCAAGTCTTAGAGTAAAGCTCCCCCTAGATGTGATATCCCCACTAAGAGGGATGAACTAACCTTGGGTTTTGTCGATGATGACTTCATGTAGATGTTGAAGATGTGGATGCTCAATATTGATGTAGATCACTTGGAGCTATCCTTTTGAGTGAATTGCACTTTCAATACCTACATGGGTTAGTCCCACAAGGAACAAGCAAGTATATCCATAGACACAGAGTGATGCACATACAAGAAGATGTCTATGAAAGCTTTTAGATTACCTTGTCCCTTGACTTACCAACAAGAGGGTTTGTGACTCCTTGAACTAGTGCAAGATGTGGAAGTTGATTGCACTTGTTCTTGCCAAAATGATAAGAGTGAAGTATGTTGGCGGAGTCACCCTCAAGAACTCTCTAGTTCTTCTTCTTTTGGATCCACACCATCTTGATGGGAATCCTTGGAGTTGTAGTCGTACTTGATGAAGTGGAACTTGAAGTAGTCTTCGGAATCCACTTGACTAAGGTCTTAGGAGCTTCTTCAAATGCATCTATTTCCTCTTGAAGCTTGTCCTTGCCTTTTTGCTTGTAGTCTTGTGGTGGAAGATCATCTTGAGTTTGTCTCCCCTTGAAAGAAGTTGGATCATACTTCTCTTGTTGAGGAACAAACTTTGTCTTGGGGTATTGATCTTCTTCCCACTCAACTCCATTGGCATTGAACTTTTGTTCAAAACCAACACCATGATTCTTCCGGTGCCTTCCTTGCTTGCGTACAATCTCCTCGAATTGCTTACTTCCTGCAAGGCTTTTGTACACTCCTTTCTCTATGATTTCCTTCAATATGCTATTTTCTTGCTCAAGTGTAACTTGGCTAAGAGAATCATTAGTGGAATCAAGAGAACTACTAGAAGCAACAATATTGGATTTAACATGTTCATTGTTACTACTAGAGGAAGAATCTTTCGTGTTTTTGTTATTAGACTTGACTTGAGGCATGTAAGTGGATAAGAGTAAACGTTTGGCAATGTAAGAAGAACTTTTCTTGCGGAGATCATCATTGATTGCCTTTAAAAGCTCATGCTCTTGCTCAAGATTGAGCTTTTCAAAGCGTAACTTCTCATGAGCCCTTAAGAGTTCTCGATGATCTTCGAAGATAGTTTCATGAGCTAACTTAAGAGTGTTTAGTTATTTAGTTAGAGCCTCAATTTTCTCCTTATCATTGTCATTCGTTTTAGCATGATTAATTGTCGTTTCATCATAGGATTCATCACTAGAGTTGTCAACAAGTAAATCATCATCGCCTAACAAGTCATCTTCATCACTATTAAAATCAACATACTCAGGGTGAGTTACCTTAGGACCTTTGGCCATGAAGCATCTTCCAATTCCTTCATTGGGTGAATCAAATATGTCGTAGGAGTTGGTTGACACAAGTGCTAGTCCGGCAACACCTTCATCTTGAGTATATTCGGAGTCGGAGTGATAACTTTTCTCGGAGTGGTTGTCGGAGTCGGAGCCGGATACCCATTCACCAACATGAGCTTGATGTCTTCGTTTTCTGTAGCTCCTTGATGATTTTTCCTTCCTTTCCGAATCCTTGCTTCTCCGTGAGTGTCTTCGTTCATAACGATCATCTCTACTCCTTCTCTCTCGTGATGGTGATTCCTCTCTTTTGCTTCTTCTTTTTGGAGAATCTTCTCTTCTTTTGTAGGGAGTCGTACACTCATTGGAATAGTGTCCGGGTCTTCCACAATTGTAGCAGTTTCGCTCTCGACTAGAAGATCTTTTGTCATCGTAGGACCTTGACTTGGAGCTTCTATCTTTGCTTCTACTCTTGTAGAACTTGTTGAAGTTCTTCACCATTAAGCTCAATTCTTCATTGAAGTTTTGTTTCTCACTTGATGATGTGGGGGCTTCACATGAGGCTTTATAAGCACCACTTGATTTGTTGTGAAGTTCCTCTTTGTCCTTGAGCGACATCTCATGAGCAACAATTCTTCCAATGACTTTCATTGGCTTGAGATTTTTGTAATTGGGCATCATTTGGATAAATGTACACACGGTATCATATTTTCCATCCAAGGCTCTTAGGATCTTCTTGATGATGAATCTGTCGGTCATCTCTTCACTCCCTAAGCCGGCAATCTCATTTGTGATGAGAGCAAGCCTAGAGTACATTTCAGCGACACCTTCACCATCCTTCATTTTGAACTTGTCAAGTTGACTTTGAAGCACATCCAATTTAGATTCCTTGATGGAGTCGGTACCTTCGTGCATATCAATCAAAGTATCCCAAATTTCCTTTGCATTCTCAAGACGGCTGATTTTGTTGAATTCTTCAGGGCACAATCCGTTGAAGAGAATATCACAAGCTTGAGCGTTGTATTGTAGCATCTTCAACTCATCCGCGGTAGCTTCACGGTTTGGTTCTTTCCCTTCGAAGAAGTCACCTTGCAAACCAACACACACAATCGCCCAAACGGCAGGGTTATGTCCAAGAATATGCATTTTCATTTTATGCTTCCAACTAGCAAATTTAGTGCCATCAAAGTAAGGACCTCTACGGTGATAATTTCCCTCACTAGACGCCATACTCTCCTAGGTTGTGAAACCAAGGCTATGACCACCAAAAGCTATGGAAATCAAAGCAAATGGAGACCAAAGCTCTGATACCACTTGTAGGATCGGAAGTATGTCTAGAGGGGGGGGTGATTAGACTACTTGACCAAATAAAAACTTAACCTTTTCCCAATTTTAGTTCTTGGCAGATTTTAGCTACTTTAGGAAAAGTCAAGCAATCATCACACAATTCAAGCAAGCATGCAAAGAGTATATAGGCAGCGGAAAGTAAAGCATGCAACTTGCAAGAATGTAAAGGGAAGGGTTTGGAGAATTCAGACGCTATTGGGAGACACGGATGTTTTTCCCGTGGTTCGGATAGGTGGTGCTATCCTACATCCACGTTAGTGGAGACTTCAACCCACGAAGGGTAACGGTTGCGCGAGTCCACGGAGGTCTCCACCCACGAAGGGTCCACGAAGAAGCAACCTTGTCTATCCCACCATGGCCATCGCCCACGAAGGACTTGCCTCACTAGCGGTAGATCTTCACGAAGTAGGCGATCTCCTTGCCCTTACAAACTCCTTGGTTCAACTCCACAATCTTGTCGGAGGCTCCCAAGTGACACCTAGCCAATCTAGGAGACACCACTCTCCAAGAAGTAACAAATGGTGTGTTGATGATGAACTCCTTGCTCTTGTGCTTCAAATGATAGTCTCCCCAACACTCAACTCTCTCTCACAGGATTTGGATTTGGTGGAAAGAAGATTTGAGTGGAAAGCAACTTGGGAAAGGCTAGAGATCAAGATTCATATGGTAGGAATGGAATATCTTGGTCTCAACACATGAGTAGGTGGTTCTCTCTCAGAACATATGAGTTGGAAGTGTAGGTGTGTTCTGATGGCTCTCTCCACGAATGAAGATGAGGTGGAGGGGTATATATAGCCTCCACTTAAAATCCAACCGTTACACACAATCTACCAATCTCGATGGGACCGAATCAACAAACTCGGTCGGATTGAAACGGTAAACCTAGTGACCGATAGAGATTTTCGGCGGGACTGACATGCAACTCGGTAGGACCGATATGGTTAGGGTTTGGGCATAACGTAATCTCGGTGAGACCGATTACACAAACTCGGTGAGACCGATTTGGTAATTAGCTAACCAGAGAGTTGGTCAGGCAAACTCGGTGGGACCGATTTGCTCTTTCGGTGAGGCCAAAAAGTTACAAAAGGGAAACGGAGAGTTTGCATTGCAATCTCGGTGGGACCGATCCACTCTTTTGGTGAGACCGAATAGTTACGAAAAGGAAACAGAGAGGTTGCAATCCCATCTCGGTGAGACCGAGATCCCTATTGGTAGAACCGATTTGCTAGGGTTTGGCAGTGGCTTATGACAGATGAGAAACTCGGTGGCGCCGAATAGAAAGAATCGGTAGGACCGAGTTTGGCTTAGGGTTTAGGTCATATGTGGATATGGGAAAGTAGTTGAGGATTTTGGAGCATATCATTAAGCACATAAGGCAAAGAGCTCATTAAGCAACACCTCATGCCTCTTTGATAGTATTGGCTTTTCCTATAGACTCAATGTGATCTTGGATCACTAAAATATAAAATGAAGAGTCTTGAGCTTATGAGCTTGAGCCAATCCTTTGTCCTTAGCATTTTGAGGGTTCCACTTTCATCATCCATGCCATGCCAGTCATTGAGCTTTCCTGAAATAATTGTCTTGGAATTGCATTAGCTCAATGAGCTATATGTTGTTATGAATTACCAAAACCACCTAGGGATAGTTGCACTTTCAGGGTCCCATTCATTTCCGGTGATAAGCAAAATCATCCCTTGTGTTGCCTTCAACAAGGTAGTCCACATTATCCATTCTAGTCCGGGTATGCCATCCCTTTGTACTCCACCAAACGATTGTTGTGGTTGCCTTAGGCTGGTATACAGAGTTTCAATGATCTATGGATCAAAAGTAATTCTTTTGCCACTTAAGGGAACAGTCCAACGAGTCACCTCCTCGATGGTGCCCTGTTACGGGATCATGGCAATTATTTCCTCGCCACCTTGACACCATCCACCATCTTTCCAAGCGTGGAATTGTTGACCACCAAATTAAACCCCGTCCTTGCTCATCCATTCCTCTCGATGTATGTTTGTGTCTCAGCTCAAAAGAGTTACTGTGTCTCATCCCGTGAGTTGATTGTGAGTTGCTCGATCTTTAAGAAGATTGATTCCTATAGAGTTTCTTTTGTCGTCATCGTGTTGGATGAAGATCCCGAAAGCAAACACGACAAGATCAATTTGAAGCAATGAATCAACATCTTCGATGAGGGAAACTGGGTCATGAAGATCGTGTTAGCTCGTGACCTCTCTGACTTCTTACCTCACGTCTTGAATCTCGGGGCGAGATTCTTGTGTAGTGGGGGTGAGTTGTCACGACCCTAGATCTGCTTGTAACTAGTTGCATGAAAGCATTCATGTCATCATGTTTAAATTCAAGAAATTTGAAATGGGGATTGGTAAACCCTAGCACCAAATTTAATTCAAATAGGTTCAAATAAAATATTTTTCAATGACCTAGAATGCCCTTTGGAAATGTTCGTGATTTATGATAAAGGTGAAAACCTCTGCCAAAAATGATGAACATATTTATAGGTCATTCCTGGATTTTTGAATTAAATCATAAATTATTGAATTTGAGCATTTAAATGCTATAAATATTTTAAATGTCTAATAATTCTGAAACTAAATGAGGGCTGTTGGAAATAATTTAACAAGTGCCCACAATTATTTCAGAAATTTACCAAATGGTTTAGTACTTTTACTAAATCAAAACAAAACAAAATAAATAGGAAACAGAAATAAAAAGAGAGAGAAAGAGTTTACCTGGCCTTACCCGAAGCCGGCCCAGCTGGCAGCCCAGCCAATAGGCCCAGCTCACCACCGCTGCCCCCTGTCGTCTTCCTCCTTGGACAGAAGGACAGGGGCGCGTGCTCGCCGCCTGCTGGCCACGCGCGAGGCCACCTCCTGCGTCAGCCGACGCAGGAGAGGCCCCAGGAGTCGCCACGCGACCCCCCTTCGATCCCCTCTCGCTTCCCCCCTCTCTGGACTCCCTCCCCCTCTCCGCTCTCTCTCCCACGCGACCACCGAGCGCCATCGTCGCCGCTGCTTGCTGCTGCCACGGCCACCGCCACTGACTCGCCCCCTCCCCATGACCACGAGCTCCGTCTGCTCGCACTGAAGCTCTCAGGCGAGCCGCCCGACGCCGGAAGCCCTGGATGCCGCCTGCACCGCCGTTTCCCTCCTCGGGCACCCGAGATCGCCGCCGTGATTTCGTCGCCTCCGAGCCGCCCCCAAGCACGCTGAGCTCCTCAACGACCTCCCAGTGAGCTCCGACGCATTTCCCCTCTCTTCTCCCTCGCGTTCGCGAGCTCCAGGACGCATCTCCGCCATGGCCGAGAGCTCGGCTCCGCCATGCATGTCGCCGTCGTCGTTCTAGCCACCGCCGCTCGCGTCCGAACCCATAAACGCACTCAGCGCGTTCCCAGGAACCCGTAGCACTCGCGGGTTCACCCTGCCGTGCCCTGTAGCGCTGTCTTCGAGCATGCCCGAACTCCGGCCGCCGCCGAGGTCGATGCCGTGCCCAACTCCGGCCACCTCGCACCCTCCCCCTGCCACAAATGGATGCGCACGAGCCCCAGCTCCTCGTAGGTGGGCTCGGCCATCGATTTGGTCGCCGGAGCGCGAATCCCGCGCTGCCCCGCCGCGTCTGGTCGTCGCCGGCGGCTAACCGCCAGTGAGTTGACCCCGTTTGACCCTGGTTGACCCCGTGTGGGCCGAGGTTGACTTCTCTGACTCCATGGCAGGTGGGGCCCAGCCCTGTTAATTAGTTAGGATTAGTACTAATTGAATTTAGTTAAACTAACCACACTGACACGCGGGACCCACGCGTCAGGTTTGACCTGGACCGGGTCTGTTGACCTGCTGAGGTCAGCATGACGTAATGCTCACGCCGTAATTGATTTTCTGGATTTAATCTTTTCAGCAAAATCCAGAAAATGTTTCAAACTTCAAAAAATCATAGAAAATCAGCCATAACTCCAAATGAAATAATTTATATATGAAAAATGATCAGAAAAATCCAATCTATCCATATGTACTGGTTTCTTGCATGTTTAAACAAGTTAACTTGCTGTTTAGTACAAAATATGATAAAGCACTATTTAAGATCACAAATGTGTTTGAACTTTGAATCTTTGGTTCAAAATAGCTCAAACCCATCTGGTTGTAGTTGCATTAGCCCAACACACTCATTTTACCATGTCATGATCATGCATCATATTGTGCATTGCATTGATTGTGTTTCTTTCTCTGTTGCCGGTATTTGTCCCCTCTCGATAGATGTGGTTTTGACGATGAGTTCGATGACACCGATGAAGAGCTATAATATCTTCAGAAGTGCCAAGCAAGCAAAACCCCCTTGTTCATTCCGATACAATCCCACTTTCTCGCTCCTGCTCTCTTTTACTGCATTAGGACAACAACGATCCAATTGTTACATGTTGCGGTAGTTGAACCCCTTACCCTCTGCATGACCTATCATTGACACAGTAAATAGATGAAACCCACTAGTATGAGTAGGAGTTGTTTGAGCCCTGATGTGCCTACTCATTCATGTTTGTTGTCATGCTTGCTACTGCTTAGAGTTGAGTCAGGTCTGATTCATCGGGAATGAATTGGAATGGTGTTGAACATGTCCTACTGTGTGTGAGCTAAGTGTGTAAACACGATTTGGTAAAGGTATTGGTGAGAGGCCATGTAGGAGTACATGGTGGGTTGTCTCATTGAAACCGTCCTCAGGAACTGAGTTCTGTGTTTGTGATCCATGAATAGTTACTACCACACATTGGGTTCCGGTAACTCGACCCCTCTCGACTTATTAACCAACTTGATCTCTGTCCAGGAGTTGCAACTAGTTTCTGAAGTTTGTAGGTAGTGTTAGTAGTATACCAAGTGGCACCCAGTACAGGTGGGCTTGGGACAGACTAGGCACAGTGGCACGGTGTACCAAGTGGCACCCGGTTGGTGGGCTTGGGAACCCTGCTCACATCGTTTGGGGCTGTGAGCGACACCCCGGCCGGATCTCCTTGCGGATGGAACCCAAATAGGCGATAAACCTGGACGAGAGACTTGTGTGGTTAGTCAGGTCGTGGCCGACTCCCTCGCCCGGCTTCCGCTTGAAGGTTGCCGAGGTACATGACGTGTACAGGGCGATAAGTGGCGAGAGCGTGTGTGAAGAAGTACACCCCTGCAGGGTTATCATTATCTATTCGAATAGCCGGATTCCTCGGATATGGAAACTTGGACCCCTTGCATAGTTCATAGACAAGTGAAAGTGGATACTCTAAAATGCGCAAGATAAGAGTGAGTGCTATGGATGGCGTTCTCGTTGGGAGACGGGAGCGGATCCATAGTGGTGTATTGATATGGTGAATATGTGGACTCGTGTGCGCCACCTCAAAAGAGTTACTTGCAGTCGTAGCTCAGGATAGCCACCGAGTCAAAGCTGGCTTGCTGCAGTTAAACTCCACCACCCCCTTTGTTGATACCGATGCATATGTAGATAGTTCTTATGTAAGTCTTGCTGGGTACATTTGTACTCACGTTTGCTTATTTTATGTTTTGCAGAGAGACGTCAGTCTCGCTAGTAGTTCCGAGTGGACTTCGACGTTTAGCTTGATACCTCAGCTACGATCTTGTGCCCTCGGCAGGATCTGGTAGATAGTCAGGCTTCTCAGCCTTTTCCATTTGTAGTTGTCTGTACTCAGACATGTTAAGCTTCCGCTTGTGCTTTGACTTGTATGCTCTGAATGTTGGGTCATGAGACCCATGTTTGTAATATCTGGCTCTTCGGAGCCTAATGAATAAATACTTGAGTCATAGAGTCTTGTTGTGATACCATGTTGTATTTACACATATCGAGCATATTATGTGTATGATTGAAATGCTTGGTATGTGTGGGATCCGACAATCTAGTTGTTTATCCTCGGCAGCCTCTCTTATGGGGAAATGTAGTCTAGTGCTTCCTTGAGCCATAGTAGTCCGCTACAGCCCGGTTCACCGGAGTTCTGCTAGCCCAGCACTACTGCTTAGGACACTTGACTGGCCGGCATGTGTTTCACTTCGTTCCTGTGTCTGTCCCTTCGGGGAAATGTCACACGATGACATCCGAAGTCCTGCCTAGCCTGCTACAGCCCGGGTTACCGGAGTCCTGTTAGCCCAGTGCTACAGCCCAGATTCACACGCTGTTGACCGACATGCTCGAAGTTGATTCATGTATGTCTGTCCCCATGGGTTAGTGCCGCTTTGGGTTCATGACTAGCCATGTCGGCCCGGGTTCTTTGCCATATGGATGCTAGCGACACTATCATATACGTGAGCCAAAAGGCGCAAACGGTCCCGGGCCAGGTAAGGTGGCACCCGTGGGAATACCGTGCGTGAGGCCGCAAAGTGATATGATGTGTTACATGCTAGATCGGTGTGACTTAGGATCGGGGTCCTGACACTATTATCCACAAATGAGCAACCAACTAAGCTTGAGGATGCCCCGAGTGGCATCCCCGCTTTATTCCAACGATCATCGGTATTTTACTCGAAACTATATTTTTATTCGTCACATGATATGTGTTTTTCTTGGAGCATCTTGTATGATACGAGTCTTTGCTTGTTTTATTTTATGATTTAAGTCTTTATCCCTTGCTAGACACACCTATTTGAGAGAGCCAAAATTATGTCATGACTTGTTAAAATTGCTCTCTATGCTTCACTTAAATTTTTATGAGCAATGGGCTTGCTCTAGTGCTTCACTTATATCTTTTTGAGCACGGTGTGATTAGTATTTTTGAAGAAATGCTCTCTTGCTTCACTTAGATTTATTTGAGAGTTATTAAAAATTTCAAGAAATTCTCTCTTGCTTCACTTAAATTATTTTGAGAAAAAGAAGAAAAATTATGCTCATGATCTTCACTTATATTTGTTTGAGCTTATGAAACGCAACACATGAAAATTAGTCCCAAAGTGATAGATATCCAAGAAGGATTAATAAAAACTTTCATGAAGATCATTGGACAAAATAAACTTGATTCTTAGTAATAGTTTTGAGATATGATGATGTGGTATGTGAGTTATGTTGATGAGTAATTATGCTTTAGTAAGAATATTGGTGTTAAGGTTTGTGATTCCCTATGCAAGTACGAAAGTCAATAGTCATGCAATGAAATTATATCCTACTTGTGGTGCACTATTCGGTGTTATTTATGCTTAATGCTTGCTTATGAGATTATCCGTTTCTTGGTTGGTCGCTTCTCAATCTTTTGCTAGCCTTCATTTTGCACCAAGTATGATCTCTACTTGTGCATCCAAAATCCTTTAAACCAGTTTTGCCACATGAGTCCACTATATCTACCTATATGTGGTATTATTTTGCCGTTCTAAGAAAATTTGCATGTGCCATCTCTTCAAAATAAACTTCTTTTTTGTGTGTTTGGTTCGCTCACGGAGCGGTGAGGGGCGGCTCATATTTTCCATGCTAGATGTGTTATTCTCACGATGTGTGTTTATTCACTTGTCATTGCACGAGAGTAAGGCAAAGGTATTAGGGATGCCCAGTCCCGAAATGCAAAAAAATGAATTTACTTTATGTTGTCAAATAATAAATTCCTTGGAAAGTGTTGGTATGGAGGGTACCCGTGGATACGGTTAGCCATGGAAAGTGAAAGTATGGTGGAAAAAGGAATAAAATTTATTTTCTGTTTGGGAACCGCCTATGATATATCTAGCATGGAAAGTGTTGGGAACTCTAAGTCGTTTTCGTTGGTGGGATGGATACACCTACCAAAATGTTTTTATCTCTAAGTTTTCGCTTTGAGCTCTAGCACCTCTACAAACCCCTACTTCCCTCTGCGAAGGGCCTTTCTTTTACTTTATGCAATTTTTATTTTTAATTTGAGTCTCCATCTTCTTTTATAAAAGCACCAACTAGGAGGCAATATGATCATACTTAAGTATTGGGTGTAGCTAATATTCGAGTGTGTTTCATGACTGGATCAATGTTTGAGCATGATGGGCTAGGGATAACTTATTTTAGCGTCGGTATTTTGAAAGACATGGTTGCTTGTTGATATGCTTGAGTATCTAAATTATTATGTCAAAACTAGACTATTGCTTTGAATCGCATAAAAAGTCCAAATGTCCATGCTATAAAGAAGAGAACATGATATGACATGTTAGGCAGCATTCCACATAATTTTTTTTGTTTTTATCACTTACCTACTCGAGGACGAGTAGGAGTTAAGCTTGGTGTTGCTGATACCTCTCCAATGTATCTATAATTTTTGATTGTTCCATGCTATTATATTATCAATCTTGAATGTTTTATAATCATTTTATAGTCATTTTATATCATTTTTGGTACTAACCTATTGACATAGTGCCAAGTGCCAGTTGCTATTTTCCATGTTTTTTACATTGCAGAAAATCAATACCAGACGGAGTCCAAATGCCACGTAACTCCACGGAGAATTTTTATGGGACAGAAGGAACACAACGGGCCCTGGCTGCGCCTGGGCGGTGCCCTGAGGGGGGCACAACCCACCAGGGTGCGCTAGGAGGCCCAGGCGCGCCCTGGTGGGTTGTGCCCACCTCAGGTGCCCCCCGGACCGCCTCTTTGCTCTATAGATACCCCAATATTCCAGAAAGCCTAGAACGATCGACGGAATATTCATCCAGCCGCCGTAGAGTCCAGAACCACCAGATCTAATCTAGACACCATCTCGGATGGGGTTCACCGCCTCCATTGGTGCCTCTCGGATGATGCGTGAGTAGTTCTTTGTGGACCTTCGAGTCCGTAGTTAGTAGCTAGACGGCTTTCTCTCTCTCTCTCTTGCTGAATTCTCAATACAATGGTCTCTTGGAGATCCATATGATGTAACTCTTTTGCGGTTTGTTTGTTGCGATCGATGAACTTTGAGTTTATGATCAGATCTATCTTTCTATAACCATGAAAGTTATTTGAGTTTCTTTGATGTCTTATATGTATGATCTCTTATAGCCTCGTAGTTCTTCTCCGATATTTGGGTTTTGTTTGGCCAACTTGATCTATTTATCTTGCAATGGGAAGAGGTGCTTTGTAGTGTGTTCAATCTTACGGTGCTTCATCCCAGTGACAGAAAGGGAAACGACACATATGTATTGTTGCTACTAAGGATAAAACGATGGGGTCTATCTATACAGAGATAGATCTTGTCTACATCATGTCATCGTTCTTATTGCATTACTCCGTTTCTCCATGAACTTAATACACTAGATGCATGCTGGATAGCGGTCGATGTGTTGAGTAATAGTAGTAGATGCAGGAAGGAGTCGGTCTACTAATCTTGGAAGTGATGCCTATATAATGATCATTGCCTGGATATCGTCATAATTATTTGAAGTTCTGTCAATTGCCCAACAGTAATTTGTTCACCCACCATTTGCTATTTTTCTCGAGAGAAGCCACTAGTGAAACCTACGGCCCCCGGTTCTTTCTTCTCATATATTTGCCTTTGCGATCTACTTTTCTCTTGCATTTATTTTCAGATCTATTCACTACTGCAGGATGCTGCTAACGCGACACTATGATCAAAGATCCTTCGACAAACTGTGTGCTATGCCATAATCACAAACGGTGATGTATGAAAACAGTCAGAAATGTGTAAAACATTTGCGATGACGGATGCATCAAACACGGTTCAGGTTTTAGTTGCGTGTGCGATTAAGGGCATACGGTTCAGTTCAACAAACTTTTTGCAATGAGCAGGAACAAAAGAAACATGCATGGTGGAGGCCTGTGTGTTACACAACATATGGTTCACTCGGATGAACTATTTGTGATTAGGCAACACAAAAGAAACGATCAGCCAGATCAAAGGTGTTTGCGATATACGGCATGCGGTTCACTCGGATGAACTGTTTGTGATTAGGCAACACAAAAGAAACGGTCAGCCAAATCAAGGTGTGTGTGATTGAGGGCATACGCTTCAGAAAGATTAACTGTTTTCGATTAGGCAACAGAACAGAAACGGGTAAGCCAGATCAAAGTGTCTGCGATTGATGGCATAGACTTCACATGGATGAACTATTTGCGATTAGCCACAACAAACTGAAACAGATAGATAGATCAACATGTGTGCGCTAGACGGGCACACCCATTCTAATTAAAAGATGTGTGTTGACCTTGCCTATTGCGGTGCACCCTATGGTGCAAACGCCACATTCGCGGCCGAGAAGGCGTACGTGCCCACGTTACGCCTTCCGAGAATAGTGCCACACTTATAACCGTCAGTAAATTTTGAGCATGTGTCCCGTCACATTCCAATTTGCAACCCTATTCACACCGATCAAAACCTAAACGGTTTCCCACTTAGGAGCGTATTACTACGCGGTTATAAACACTACTACTCCAAGATGACTGCACATTCCTCCTCAACTCCTCATCCACAAAAAATCAAAAACAAACAAGTCACTCATCATCGTTCCCTTGCGTCCGCCATGGCCAGCGTGAGTTCTGGGTCGAGATACCGTGGCCAGGGAGAGGCGAGCCTGGAAGCGGGAGCACTAGAGACGCCCCGCCTCGCCGCGATAGCAACCAACATGTCCCTCCGTGCGGTCGTAGCAGCAGAGAGGTCCCGCCGCACCGCCGAAGCAGCACGGAGGACCCGCCGCGCCATTGATGCAGCAGACTGGTCCGGCCGTGCCGCGGAAGCAGAAGAGATGTCCCGCCGCGCCGTGAATGCAACAGAGATTTCCTCCCTTGCCGCGGTGGCCTGGTAAAATGCTCGCGGGCAAGCGAGGACTCTTACAGGCGCATGCGTGCCCTCGCCCATAGGCAGATGGATCAGATCTCCAGGTGGGCGAGGTTCTAGGATGACCTGCAAGCCTTGTTTGAACAGTCTACCGACGTCATCCTGCAAGCAAATGAGAGCACTGTGAAGCTCCGGGCCGAGCGCGACCTGCTGAGGGCGAAGATTGTCGGAAGTGCGGAGCAGCAGGAGCAGACCACTGCCTTGTTGAAGAGGACCGGCATCATCGTCGAGAAACTTATGGACGAGAATAACAAGCTGCGCATCGAGTGCAGAAGGCTGGTGGAGGAATCCGTGGATGCTTGATAACCCACAAGTATAGGGGATCGCAACAGCTTTCAAGGGTAGATTATTCAACCCAAATTTATTGATTCGACACAAGGGGAGCCAAAGAATATTCTCAAGTATTAGCAGCTGAGTTGTCAATTCAACCACACGTGGAAACTTAGTATCTGCAGCAAAGTGTTTAGTAGCAAAGTAATATGATAGTGGTGGTAACGGTAACAAAAGTAAAGACAACAAAAGTAATATTTTTGGTGTTTTGTAGTGATTGTAACAGTAGCAGCGGGAAAATAAATAAGCGAGAACCAGTATATGGAAATATTGTAGGCACCGGATCAATGATGGATAATTATGTCGGATGCGGTTCATCATGTAATAGTCATAACATAGGATGACACAAAACTAGCTCCAATTCATCAATGTAATGTAGGCATGTATTCCGTATATCGTCATACGTGCTTATGGAAAAGAACTTGCGTGACATCTTTTGTCCTACCCTCCCATGGCAGCGGGGTCATGAACTTGCATGACACAGAAATTGGTGAGCATCAGTAAAATTTCAGCTTCATCCGGTGTTCTTTCCCTGAAAAGAGAACCAGCACAACTATCCAGGTAATCTCTGGAAGCATCGGTTAGTCCATTATAAAAGATATCAAGTATTTCAGGTTTCTTAAGAGGATGATCAGGCAAAGCATTAAGTAACTTGAGAAGCCTCCCCCAAGCTTGTGGGAGACTCTCTTCTTTAATTTGCACAAAGTTGTATATTTCCCTCAAAGCAGCTTGTTTCTTATGAGCAGGGAAGTATTTAGCAGAGAAGTAATAAATCATATCCTGGGGACTACGCACACAACCAGGATCAAGAGAATTAAACCATATCTTAGCATCACCCTTTAATGAGAACGGAAATATTTTGAGTGTATAAAAGTAACGTGATCTCTCATCATTAGTGAACAGGGCGGCTATATCATTTAACTTAGTAAGATGTGCCACAACAGTTTTTAGATTCATAGCCATAAAAAGGATCATATTCAACCAAAGTAATTATATCTGGATCAACAGAGAATTCATAATCCTTATCAGAAACACAGATAGGTGAAGTAACAAAAGCAGGGTCGGGTTTCATTTTATCTCTAAGTGATTCTTTGTTCCATTTAACTAATAGCCTCTTGAGCTCATATCCATCTTTGCAAGCTAAAATAGCGGCAGAGGATTCCATATCAAAAAGATAACCCTCAGGAATAACAGGCATATTTTTGTCATCACTTTCATCATCGTATTCAGATTCAATAATATCTTTTTCTCTAGCCCTAGGAATTTGTTCATCAAGAAAATCACCAAGGAGCACAGTAGTATCAGGCATAGAAGCAGTTTCATCATAAGTATCATGCATAGTAGAAGTGGCATCATCGATACCATGCGACATATCAGAACGAATAGCAGAAGCAGGTTTAGGTGTCGTAAGCTTACTCATAACAGAAGGTGAATCAAGTGCAGAGCTAGATGGAAGTTCCTTACCTCCCCTCGTAGTTGAGGGATAAGTTCTTATCTCAGCGTCTTTCAAGTTCTTCATAGTGTCCAGCAGATATAAATCCCAAGTGACTCAAAGAATAGAGCTATGCTCCCCGGCAACGGCGCCAGAAATTAGTCATGATAACCCACAAGTATAGGGGATCGCAACAGCTTTCGAGGGTAGAGTATTCAACCCAATTTATTGATTCGACACAAGGGGAGCCAAAGAATATTCTCAAGTAGTAGTAGCTGAGTTTTCAATTCAACCACACCTGGAAACTTAGTATCTGTAGCAAAGTGTTTAGTAGCAAAGTAATATGATAGTGGTGGTAACGGTAACAAAAGTAAAGACAGCAAAAGTAATATTTTTGGTGTTTTGTAGTGATTATAACAATAGCAGCAGGAAAGTAAATAAGCGAGAACCACTATATGGAAAAATCGTAGGCACCGGATCAATGATGGATAATTATGCCGGATGCGGTTCATCATGTAACAGTCATAACATAGGATGACATAGAACTAGCTCCAATTCATCAATGTAATGTAGGCATGTATTTCGTATATCGTCATACGTGCTTATGGAAAAGAACTTGCATGACATCTTTTGTCCTACCCTCCCGTGGCAGCGGGGTCCTATTGGAAACTAAGGGATATTAAGGCCTACTTTTAATAGAGAACCGGAACAAAGCATTAGCACATAGTGAATACATGAACTCCTCAAACTACGGTCATCACTGGGAGTGGTCCTGATTATTGTCACTTCGGGGTTGCCGGATCATAACACATAGTAGGTGACTATAGACTTGCAAGATAGGATCAAGAACACACATATATTCATGAAAACATAATAGGTTCAGATCTGAAATCATGGCACTCGGGGCCCTAGTGACAAGCATTAAGCATAGCAAAGTCATAGCAACATCAATCTCAGAACATAGTGGATACTAGGGATCAAACCCTAACAAAACTAACTCGATTACATGATAAATCTCATCCAACCCATCACCGTCCAGCAAGCCTACGATGGAATTACTCACGCACGGCGGTGAGCATCATGAAATTGGTGATGGAGGTTGGTCGATGATGACGACGGCGACGAATCCCCCTCTCTGGAGCCCCGAACAGACTCTAGATCAGCCCTCCTGAGAGGTTTTAGGGCTTGGCGGCAGCTCCGTATCGTAAAACGCGAAGATTTCTTCTCTCTGATTTTTTCTCTCCGAAAGCAGATATATAGAGTTGGAATTGGCGTCGGAGGGTTTCCAAGGGGCCCACAAGGTAGGGGGGCGTGCCCTAGAGTGGGGGGGCGCCCCCCACCCTCGTGGACATGGTGTGGGCCCCCTGGTCTTCATCTTTGGCGAGGATTTATTATTATTTTTTCTAAGATGTTCCGTGGAGTTTCAAGACATTCAGAGAATATTTGTTTTCTGCACATAAAACAACATCATGGCAAATCTGCTGAAAATAGCGTCAGTCCGGGTTAGTTCCATTCAAATCATACAAGTTAGAGTCCAAAACAAGGGCAAAAGTGTTTGGAAAAGTAGATACAACAGAGACGTATCAACTCCCCCAAGCTTAAACCCTTGGTTGTCCTCAAGCAATTCAGTTGACAAACTGAAAGGAAGAAAGAAAAACTTTTACAAACTCTGTTTGCTCTTGTTGTTGTAACTATGTCAAGTCAGCATTCAAGTTTTCAGCATATATCATAACTAACCACATTTGCAATAATTCCCAGGTCTCATAATGACTCATATCAATAGCATAATCAACTAGCAAGCCATAATAATAAATCTCGGATGACAACACTTTCTCAAAACAACCATAATATAATATAACAAGATGGTATCTCGCTAGCCCTTTCTGAGACCGCAAAACATAAATGCAGAGCACTTTTAAAGATCAAGGACTCACTAGGCATTGTAATTCATTGTAAAAGAGATCCAACCATAGTCACACCCAACATAGATTAATAGTGATGAATGCAAATGACAGCTGTGCTCTCCAGCTAGTGCTTTTTAATAAGAGGGTGATGACTCAACATAATGTAAATGCATAGACCCTTCACAGAGGGAAGCAGGGATTTGAAGAGGTGTCAGAGCTCGGTTTTGAAATAGAGATAAATTGCATTTTGAGCGGTATACTTTCATTGTCAACGTAGCAACTAAGAGATGACGATATCTTCCATGCTAAACACATTATAGGCGGTTCCCAAACAGAATGGTAAAGTTTATACTCCCGCTCCACCAATAAGCATCAATCCATGACTTGCTCGAAAGAACGAGTGTCTCCAACATACATCAGGTCCCAGGGGGAGTTTTGTTTGCAATTAATTTTGATTTAGTTTGCATAAAGCATGGGACTGGGCATCCTGGTGACCAGCCATTTTCTCATGAGTGAGGAGCAGAGTCCACTCCTCTTGAGAATAACCCGCCTAACACGGAAGATAAGGACAGCCTTGGTTGATACATGAGCTATTCGAGCATACAAAACAGAATGTTTATTTGAAGGTTTAGAGTTTGGCACATACAAATTTACTTGGAACGACAGGTAGATACCGCATATAGGAAGGTATAGTGGACTCATCTGGAATAACTTTGGGGTTTAAGGGATTGGATGCACAAGTAGTATTCCTGCTTAGTACAAGTGAAGGCTAGCAAAAGACTGGGAAGCAACCAACTAGAGAGCGACAACAGCCATGTACATGCATTAAAATTAATAAACATTGGATGCAAGCATGAGTAGGATATAATCCACCATGAACATAAATATTGTGAAGGCTATGTTGATTTTTTCAACTACATGCGTGAACATGTGCCAAGTCAAGTCACTCAAATCATTTAAAGGAGGATACCACCCCATCATACCACATCATAATCATCTCAATAGCATGTTGGCACGCAAGGTAAATCATTATAACTCATAGCTAATCAAGCATGGCACAAGCAACTATGATCTCTAATTGTCATTGCAAACATGTTTATTTCATAATAAGCTGAATCAAGAACGACGGACTCATCATATTTACAAAAACAAAAGAGGTCGAGTTCATACCAGCTTTTCCCATCTCAGTCAGTCCATCATGTATTATCATAATTGCCTTTCACTTGCACGACCGAACGGTGTGAATAATAATAAGAGTGCACGTGCATTGGACTAAGCTGGAATCTTTAAGCATTCAATAAACAGGAGAAGACAAGGCAATATGGGCTCTTGGTTAAATCAACAATAAAGCATATAAGAGCCACTTCAACAATTTAATCATGGTCTTCTCCTACTGGCCCCCAAGGAAAAGAAAAGAAAATAAAAACTATTTAATGGGAAAGCTCCCAACAAGCAAAAGAAGAACGGGAAATATTTTTGGGTTTTCTTTTTAATTACTACTACTAATTTTTTTGTTTTTCTTAAGGTTTAACAAACACACAAGAAGAAAGCAGGAAAATGAAAATAAACTGGCATGGATATTACAGTGAAAGAGTATGAGCACCAACATCTAGCAATGAGTGTGTGTGAACATAAATGTAATGTCGGTGAGAAATACGTACTCCCCCAAGCTTAGGCTTTTGGCCTAAGTTGGTCTATTGCCAGGGATAACCTGGCGGATACCCGTAAGTGTAGCTGGGGTCGTACTACGACGAAGAAGACTCTGACTGCCACTAACTGAGAGTCATCTCTGGATCCCAAGAATAAACAGATTGTCCTGGAGGCTCATCTTGTGGTTCCGGTATCGGGGCTTGTGCAAGATTTTTGTAAGCTTGGACGACAGCCCACGTAACGAGATAGGGCCCTACAAAATTAAACAGAGAAGGAGCAGGCATCGTAATAGTTTCAGGATGATGTTTATCAAAGTATAACTTATATTTGAGCTCTCCATTCCTGTCTTTAACAAGAAAATCATGGGCTATCATGCTCTTGTAATCTAAGTAGGCACTAGGCAGCAATTTTTCTTGTTTCTCATAATGCCTAGTAGCTATGTTAAAATGTGCAGCGAGGCGTGAAGCATAAATGCCTCCAAAGATGGGACCCTTAGTACGGTTCAAACTTAACCGTCTAGCAATAATTCCGCCCATACTAACAGTGTTGTCGCGGTATAAACCATGGACAGAATAATAATATCAGGAACACTAAGGTTCCCACTGTTCCCGCGACCAATCAAGCAACGACTAGCAAATAAAGCAAAATAGCGCAATACAGGAAAATGTATGCTAGTGATTCTTGCATTAGAAACCTTCCTGGTTTCTCCCACGGAGATAAGTTTAATAAATGGTTCCAACTCCTTACGGGGTGGTTCCTCTAAGATACCCTCAGGGGGTATGTTGCATACTGCGCAAAATTCAGACAATGGCATTTTCTTCACAACGTCATATAAATGAAACTCTACTGAAGGAGGTGATTCTTTAGGGTAAAAGTAGAAGTTTTGCACAAAAGTATTTGTGAGTAAGAGATACTGTGGACGTTGGTTGTGGACGAAGACGGTGAGGCCAACATTTTCAATCAATGAATAGAAATCCTCATAAATCCCGGCCTCTCTCAAGAAATTATCAGAAGGCCATTCACACGGCCGTATCTCTGCGGTACGAGGCAAATTATATTTGGGCCTCTGAGCTTCTTCATTTTGTTTCTCCTTTGAGCTTCAGCTCGATGAGCCCCTCAAAATTCTCTTCATCATTTTTCTGAAATAATCTGAAATTTTTAGTAACTTCAAACAAATGTGAACCAACTTCAATAAAACTGATAGCAACTACTCCTACAAGTTCCTAGAGCCTATATCAAGCATTAGAACTACTTGGGACCATATAAATTTGACATGCAAGCTCAAGAACATGGTCACCTATGCAGCACAAATTTGCAAAGAATAGAGCACTAGAACAAAAACTAATTGGACCAATGGAGGAGTCACATACCAAGGAACAATCCCCCCAAGCAGTTTTGCGAGAGGTGCTTTGAGCAAGGAGATCGAAAATCACAGCAAAAGTGGCTGGAACTCATGCTTGAGTTGGTTTTTCGGGTTTGTGTGAGGCAGAGGAAGAAGATGGGTGCAGGGATAAGTGGAGGAGGGCCACCGTGGGCCCACGAGGCAGGGGGCGCGCCCTCCACCCTCGTGGCCAGGTGGCAGCTCCTCCCGAGGTAATTTTTGCATAGGAAATCCTCAAATATTCCCGAAAAAATCATATTAAATTGGCATGTTATTCTGAGGACTTTTACTTTCGGGATATTTTTATATTGCACGGATAAGTCAGGAAACAGACAGAAAAATAATATTTTTAATTTATTTCTACTAAATAACAGAAAGTATAGAGAGGGTACAAAAAATTGTGCTTCTAGTCTCATCCATCTCATGCTCATAAAAAAGAATCCACTAACAAGGTTGATCAAGTCTTGTTAACAAGCACATTCCGATAATCATGAAACCAGAGAAATTTCGAATAACACTAAGTTACCTCACGGGGATATGCACATCCCCTATAATAAGTATATCATATTTCTTTTTAACAGTAGGAAGAGGAAATTCAAAACCTCCAATTATAATCGATGGAATTTTTCCAATAGAGTTGATACTGTGGACTTGAGGTTGTTTCCTCGGAAAGTGTACCGTATGCTCATTACCATTAACATGAAAAGTGACATTGCCTTTGTTGCAATCAATAACAGCCCCTGCAGTATTAAGAAAAGGTCTTCCAAGAATAATAGACATACTATCATCCTCGGGAATATCAAGAATAACAAAGTTCGTTAAAATAGTAACGTTTGCAACCACAACTGGCACATCCTCACAAATACCGACAGGTATAGCAGTTGATTTATCAGTCATTTGCAAAGATATTTCATTAGGTGTCAACTTGTTCAAGTCAAGTCTATGATATAAAGAGAGAGGCATAACACTAACACCGGCTCCAAGATCACATAAAGCAGTTTTAATATAATTTCTTTTAATGGAGCAAGGTATAGTAGGTACTCCGGGGTCTCCAAGTTTCTTTGGTATTCCACCCTTAAAAGTATACTTAGCGAGCATGGTGGAAATTTTAGCTTCCGGTATCTTTCTTTTATTAGTGATGATATCTTTCATATATTTAGCATAAGGATTTGTTTTGAGCACATCAGTCAATCGCATATGCAAAAAAAAGGTCTAATCATTTCAGCAAAGCGCTCAAAATCCTCATCATCCTTTTTCTTGGATGGCTTGGGAGGAAAGGGCATGGGTTTCTGAACCCAAGGTTCTCTTTCTTTACCATGTTTCCTAGCAACAAAGTCTCTTTTATCATAATGTTGATTCTTTGATTGTGGGTTATCAAGATCAACAGCAGGTTCATTTTTACATCATTATCCTTACTAGGTTGAGCGTCATCATGAACATCATCATTAAGATTTTCATTAGGTTCATGTTCATTACCAGATTGTGTTTCAGCATCAGACATAGATATATCGTTTGGATTATCAGGTGGTTCAGCAATAGGTTCACTAGAAGTTTGCATAGTTCTATCATTTTTCTTTTTCTTCTTTTTAGACGAACTGGGTGCATCAATATTATTTCTCTGAGAATCTTTCTCGATTCTCTTAGGGTGGCCTTCAGGATACAAAGGTTCCTGAGTCATTCTACCAGTTCTAGTAGCCACTCTAACAGCATAATCATTTTTCTTACTATTCATTTCATCAAGCACTTCTTTTTGAGCTTTAAGTACTTGTTCTACTTGAGTGGTAACCATGGAA
The DNA here is from genome assembly GCA_032464435.1 of Aegilops umbellulata. Lineage (NCBI taxonomy): Eukaryota > Viridiplantae > Streptophyta > Magnoliopsida > Poales > Poaceae > Aegilops > Aegilops umbellulata. The sequence goes on from CP136056.1 coordinate 247,778,095, forward strand.
GCATGTTTGCTAAGAGGTTTAAGTTCACCTTTAATATTAGCCATATAATCACCCAAGTATTTAAGCATATCGGAATCATATCTCAATTGTCTACCAAAATAAGCATTAAAATTTTCTTGTTTGACAATAAAATTATCAAACTCATCGAAGCATTGCCTAGCAAACTTATAGTAAGGGATATGACCTTCATCAAATATATAGAGAGAATTTACCTTTACAACCTGTGTCGGGATATCGGGATCAGGAGGTTCTTCAGTAAATAAGTGATTGAGATCATATGTTTCTTCAACAGGCGGTAGATTAAGACCATGTATTTCTTCAATAGGAGGTAAATTCTTAACATCTTTAGCTTTAATATCTTTTTCTTTCATAGATTTCTTTGCCTCTTGCATAACTTTGGGACTGAGGAATAGAACACCTCTCTTCTTCAGAGTTGGTTTAGGAATACGCTCAGTAATTGGAGCAGGAGCTGGCTCAGGGGCTGGCTCAGGAGGTGCCCAATTATTTTCATTTGTCAACATATTATTCAATAAAATTTCAGCTTCATTCGGTGTTCTTTCCCTGAAAAGAGAACCAGCACAACTATCCAGATAATCTCTGGAAGCATCGGTTAGTCCATTATAAAAGATATCAAGTATTTCAGGTTTCTTAAGAGGATGATCAGGCAAAGCATTAAGTAACTTGAGAAGCCTCCCCCAAGCTTGTGGGAGACTCTCTTCTTTAATTTGCACAAAGTTGTATATTTCCCTCAAAGCAGCTTGTTTCTTATGAGCAGGGAAATATTTAGCAGAGAAGTAATAAACCATATCCTGGGGACTACGCACACAACCAGGATCAAGAGAATTAAACCATATCTTAGCATCACCCTTTAATGAGCACGGAAATATTTTGAGTATAAAAGTAACGCGATCTCTCATGATTAGTGAACAGGGCGGCTATATCATTTAACTTAGTAAGATGTGCCACAACATTTTCAGATTCATAGCCATAAAAAGGATCAGATTCAACCAAAGTAATTATATTTGGATCAACAGAGAATTCATAATCCTTATCAGAAACACAGATAGGTGAAGTAGCAAATGCAGGGTCGGGTTTCATTTTATCTCTAAGTGATTCTTTGTTCCATTTAACTAATAGCCTCTTGAGTTCATATCTATCTTTGCAAGCTAAAATAGCGGCAGAGGATTCCATATCAAAAAGATAACCCTCAGGAATAACAGGCATATTTTCGTCATTACTTTCATCATCGTATTCAGATTCAATAATTTCTTTTTCTCTAGCCCTAGCAATTTGTTCATCAAGAAAGTCACCAAGGGGCACACTAGTATCAGGCATAGAAGCAGTTTCATCATAAGTATCATGCATAGTAGAAGTGGCATCATCAATACCATGCGACATATCAGAACGAATAGCAGAAGCAGGTTTAGGTGTCGTAAGCTTACTCATAACAGAAGGTGAATCAAGTGCAGAGCTAGATGGAAGTTCCTTACCTCCCCTCGTAGTTGAGGGATAAGTTGTTGTCTTAGCGTCTTTCAAGTTCTTCATAGTGTCCAGCAGATATAAATCCCAAGTGACTCAAAGAATAGAGCTATGCTCCCCGGCAACGGCGCCAGAAATTAGTCATGATAACCCACAAGTATAGGGGATCGCAACAGCTTTCGAGGGTAGAGTATTCAACCCAATTTATTGATTCGACACAAGGGGAGCCAAAGAATATTCTCAACTAGTAGTAGCTGAGTTGTCAATTCAACCACACCTGGAAACTTAGTATCTGTAGCAAAGTGTTTAGTAGCAAAGTAATATGATAGTGGTGGTAACGGTAACAAAAGTAAAGACAGCAAAAGTAATATTTTTGGTGTTTTGTAGTGATTATAACAATAGCAGCAGGAAAGTAAATAAGCGAGAACCAGTATATGGAAAAATCATAGGCACCGGATCAATGATGGATAGTTATGCCGGATGCGGTTCATCATGTAACAGTCATAACATAGGATGACATAGAACTAGCTCCAATTCATCAATGTAATGTAGGCATGTATTCCGTATATCGTCATACGTGCTTATGGAAAAGAACTTGCATGACATCTTTTGTCCTACCCTCCCGTGGCAGCGGGGTCCTATTGGAAACTAAGGGATATTAAGGCCTACTTTTAATAGAGAACCGGAACAAAGCATTAGCACATAGTGAATACATGAACTCCTCAAACTACGGTCATCACTGGGAGTGGTCCCGATTATTGTCACTTCGAGGTTGCCGGATCATAACACATAGTAGGTGACTATAGACTTGCAAGATAGGATTAAGAACACACATATATTCATGAAAACATAATAGGTTCAGATCTGAAATCATGGCACTCGGGGCCCTAGTGACAAGCATTAAGCATAGCAAAGTCATAGCAACATCAATCTCAAAACATAGTGGATACTAGGGATCAAACCCTAACAAAACTAACTCGATTACATGATAAATCTCATCCAACCCATCACCGTCCAGCAAGCCTACGATGGAATTACTCACGCACGGCGGTGAGCATCATGAAATTGGTGATGGAGGATGGTTGATGATGATGGCGGCGATGAATCCCCCTCTCCGGAGCCCCGAACGGACTCTAGATCAGCCCTCCCGAGTAGTTTTAGGGCTTGGCGGCGGCTCCGGCGTAAAACGCTATGATTTCTTCTCTCTGATTTTTTTTCTCTCCGAAAGCAGATATATAGAGTTGGAATTGGCATCGGAGGGTTTCCAGGGGGCCCACGAGGTAGGGGGGCGTGCCCTAGAGGGGGGCGCCCCCCACCCTCGTGGACAGGGTGTGGGCCCCCTGGTCTTCATCTTTGGTGAGGATTTTTTATTATTTTTCCTAAGATGTTCCGTGGAGTTTCAGGACATTATGAGAATCTTTGTTTTCTGCACATAAAACAACATCATGGCAATTCTGCTGAAAACAGCGTCAGTCCGGGTTAGTTCCATTCAAATCATACAAGTTAGAGTCCAAAACAAGGACAAAAGTGTTTGGAAAAGTAGATACGACGGAGACGTATCAATGCTCTCAAGCAGCATCTTGAGGACAAGAAAGAGCTGGTCACCACTCGCCGTGGAGACTAGTTCCCGCGGCCTGGAGTAACGCATCAAGAAAGTAGAGATCAGCGAGCCAGATCGTTGTCTTCCTTCTTATTTTGCCCTTGTGTATTTCATGCGTTGCTGCATGTGGCTTTTTTTAATTATGTTTCTAAATATGTAAGACAATTATTACCCACTTTCATCGTCCTTATATTCGTCATGCTTGCTATAAGTCGCAGTTGATGCTCCGTCGAATCTTACATCAAGATCCGTGCAAAACTTTCTTTTCAGATTCTCATTTTTCTCTCTTAAATCTCAGTCCAGCGAGACATATAGCCACGCCGTAGAACAGGTGCTCGGGCGCCATTAATGAAGACGTTGGGAGGGAAGTGTGCGGCGGGTAGCGGTCAAAGGGCTCTCCTCCCGATGAGCACGTGCAGGTCTCTGATCGCACGCCTCCCGTACTCAAATAGCTACCCCGCACGGCACCTCCTAGCCAATAAAAAAGGGGGACGTGTGGCCGCACGTAATTGGTAAGTCGAGCGCCCACGGTTTCAATAATATTTGTAACATGACAGCACTTGTTCCAAAATGACTTTGGTGATTGTTAATGTGTGGCTTCGCAAATCAGACAGAAAAATTACCATAGCATGTTGGTGCCATGTCATGAGACCATGCCAAGTTTCATGATTTTCAGGTGTGTTTTGGAACTACAGGAATTGAAAAACCAAGTTTCCCAATCTTTCCGGCCGAGCCACGACGCCCAGATGTTTGAATTTCACTCCCATCTCTTGCATGGGACCTAGAAATTCACCCAAGGACACACATGTGATTTCTCAAACAACTTTGGTGCACTGGAGCATGTGCTTGTAGTTCAAATTTGAATTATGCACATTATATTCCTAGAAACTCAATTAATGTATAAAAAAGGCCAAACGAACCCGGAATAATTCCAAATTTTAGCACGGTACTTCTATTTGGTCTAATCTGGTTGTGTAAAAAATACGGTGGGAGAAGGCAGTGTACATATGTCGTTTCGCACACGGAGGTGACACGTTCCCTCTCGGAACCACGAGCCTTCTTGAGGGAAGCTTTGGTTTGCAAGAAGCTTACACCAAAGCTTGTCCCAATTCGGCCAAAAATATTACCGCATCATGTTGGTGCCATGTCATGACACCATGCCAAGTTTCATGATTTTCAGGCGTGTTTTGGAATTACATGAATTAAAAAACCAAGTTTCTCAATATTTTCGGCCGAGCCACGACGCCCATATGTTTGAATTTCACTCCCATCTATTGCATGGGACCTAGAAATTCACCCAAGCACACACATGTGTTTTTTCAAACAAATTTGGTGCACTGGATCATGTGCTTGTAGTTCAAATTTGAATTATGCACATTAAATGCCCAGAAACTCAATTAATATATAAAAAGGCGAAACAAGCCCGGAATAATTCAAAATTTTAGCACGGTACTTCTATTTGGTCTAATCTGGCTGTGTAAAAAATAAGGCGGGAGAAGGCAGTGTACGTATGTCGTTTCGCACACGGAGGTTACACGTTCCCTCTCGGAACCACGAGCCTTCTTGAGGGAAGCTCCGGTTCGCAAGAAGCTTACGCTAAAGCTTGTCCCAATTCGGCCAAAAATATTACCGTAGCATGTTGGTGCCATGTCATGACACCATGCCAAGTTTCATGATTTTCAGGCGTGTTTTGGAATTATAGGAATTAACAAACCAAGTTTCTCAATCTTTCCTGCCGTGCCACGACGCCCAGATGTTTGAATTTCACTCCGATCTCTAGCATGGGACTTAGAAATTCACCCAAGGACACACATGTGATTTTTCAAATAACTTTGGTGCACTGGAGCATGTGCTTGTAGTTCAAATTTGAATTATGCACATTAAATGCCCAGAAACTCAGTTGATATATAAAAAACGCAAAACGAGCCTGGAATAATTCCAAAAATTAGCACGGTACTTCTATTTGGTCTAATTTGGCTGTGTAAAAAAATAAGCCGGGAGAAGGCAGTGTACGTATGTCATTTCGCACACGGAGGTGACACGTTCCCTCTCACAACCACGAGCCTTCTTGAGGGAAGCTTCGATTTGCAAGAAGCTTACACCAAAGCTTGTCCCAATTCGGCCAAAAAAATTACCTGAGCATGTTGGTGCCATGTCATGACACCATGCCAAGTTTCATGATTTTCAGGCGTGTTTTGGAATTACAGGAATTTAAAAAACCAAGTTTCTCAATCTTTCCGACCGAGCCACGACGCCCAGATGTTTGAATTTCATTCCCATCTATTGCATGGGACCTAGAAATTCACCCAAGGACACACATGTGATTTTTCAAACAACTTTGGTGCACTGGAGCATGTGCTTGTAGTTCAAATTCAAATTATGCACATTAAATGCCCAAAAATTCAATTAATGTATAAAAAAGGCGAAACGAGTCCGGAATAATTCCAAAATTTAGCACGGTACTTCTATTTGGTCTAATCTGGATGTGAAAAAAATTAAGGCGGGAGAAGGCAATATATGTATGTCGTTTCGCACACGGAGGTGACACGTTTCCTCTCGGAACCACGAGCCTTCTTGAGGGAAGCTCCGGTTTGCAAGAAGCTTACACCAAAACTTGTCCCAATTCAGCCAAAAATATTACCGCAACATGTTCGTGCCATGTCATGAGACCATGCCAAGTTTCATGATTTTCAGGCGTGTTTTGGATTTATAGGAATTAAAAAACCAAGTTTCCCAATCTTTCCGGCCGAGCCACGATGCCCAGATGTTTAAATTTCACTCCCATCTCTTGCATGGTATCTAGAAATTCACCCAAGGACACACATGTGATCTTTCAAACAACTTTGGTGCACTAGAGCACGTGCTTGTAGTTCAAATTTGAATTATGCACATTAAATGCCCAGAAACTCAATTAATGTATAAAAGGCCAAACGAACACGGAATAATTCCAAAATTTAGCATGATACTTCTATTTGGTCTAATCTTCCTGTGTAAAAAAATTAAGGCGGGAGAAGGCAATGTATGTATGTCGTTTCGCACACGGAGGTGACACGTTCCCTCTCGTAAACCAGGTGCCTTCTTGAGGGAAGCTCTGGTTTGCAACAAGCTTACACCAAAGCTTGTCCGAATTCGGCCAAAAAATTTACTGCAGCATGTTCGTGCCATGTCATGAGACCATGCCAAGTTTCATGATTTTCAGGCGTGTTTGGATTTACAGGAATTAAAAAACCAAGTTTCCCAATCTTTCCAGTCGAGCCACGACGCCCACATGTTTGAATTTCATTCCTATTTCTTGCATGGGACCTAGAAATTCACCCAAGGACACACATGTGATTTTTCAGCAAACTTTGGTGCATTGGAGCATGTGCTTGTAGTTCAAATTTGAATTATGCACATTAAATGACCAGAAACTCAATTAATGCATAAAAATGCCAAACGAACCCGGAATAATCCCAAATTTAAACACGACACTCATGTACTAGTTGCATGTTCACTGTACGTAAATGTTCTAGCAATTCAAACACCATCCTTTGCCTCCGTAACACCATTTTGTCTTTAAAATCATAATGAAAAAATCAGGTATACCACAAACAGTTTACTAGAAAGAATCGTGTGGGATGCGATATAAAATATCTTGGCGCACTGTCTTTTCTGGGTTACGCAGGAAGCTTCGTCGGCTACAGTCCACCGCCCCCGCTTGAACCACACTTGCGCGCCAGTTTCTCGTGGCATCGAGCCAAATTTTTTTGCAACCGCAGAAATATCTATCTCCCTGCCCCCTCCCTCCTACCAAAAGCCACATTTCCATTGTTCCTCCTTGCTTTCCAAGTTCAAACCTTCGCTGCTGCTTACTGGCAGCTCAGCCTCCTCGCCGGCGACCCTTCTTCTTACAGCGCCGCCTCCTCACCGGGTACCCTTCTTCTTGCAGCGCCACCTCCTCGCGGGCGACCCTTCTTCTTGCAGCACCGCCTCCTCGCCAGCAACCATTCTTCTTGTTGTGTGGCCTCCTGGCCGCCAACCCTTCTTCTTGCTGCGCGGCCTCGTCGATATGGTCAGGTAATCCACACCCCACCCACACCATCCTCTTCCTTTCCCGTCCCACATGCACCGACTGACGGAGCGACACCTTCCATCGAAATCACTGCCCCCTCCTTCAATTAAGCGCCGCCCACAGCCATTTTACATGCAGTATAACGTGGAGCTGAGTAGCATGCGGCCGCACGTGCGAACGAGGTCGCTATGGCTGACATGCGTGTCGACCGCCAGATCTTGGAGGAGCACCTCGTCTTCGAGGCCACCGTAGACACTGCCGCGCGGTTGTCTACTTTAAAATACAGTTCGTGATGTTTTCTCAAGGCCACCGCCAGTGCCTTCTAGTGATTTGTCCTCTGTAATGTTAATATGCAATCTGATGTTCAGTTAACAGTTTGGTCCTCTGAAATGTAATATTCAGTTAACACTTTGGTCCAACAATTGCTACATTTTGTAGTACTATTCTCAAGCATTCTTTGTTTTGTTAAATGTCTTATCTTCTGGTACATGTTTCTATTCTGCAATGTCGTGTTGAGTTAACTATTTTGGTTCATTTGGTCTGCTGTCCATTTAACTGTTTGGTTCAGTTCTGCAATTTGATTTTCATTTGCTGTGGGTACAATTTTGTATTGTTATGCATGTGACACCAATCGAATTTGGCTGTACTCAATGCATATTATACTGATAGTATGGCAACTCTCAATTAACCTGATGAAGATCTTCCTTATTTGTGTTGCAGGGAAACAATGAGAGACACTGCAGTTTACCATCGAGGTTTGTTCAATCGGGGTCCTATGTCTAATAGCAAATTGTGCAGTTGCAGGAATCATTCTAATATTTAGGTTTCTTACAATTTGGTCTTGCACATGTAGGTCCTGCTGTCAGAGGCTTAGACCCACTGTTCGACCCATTTTGCATATGGGGAAATGAGATGTCTATGAATATCAGTCAAGTCAAGAAACTCAGAAAGATTGTTAGGATGAAGAAACTTGCGACGAATAACAGCAAGATCTTTGTTTGCACAATGAAGAAGACATCGGTCAACTATAGGATGGTACCAACTCTTTTACCTTCTTTTTACCCCTTGCGCCATTTCAAAATTTACAACAGCGATTTATGCATAGCTTTGTTTTCAGTACTTTTCAAAGCAGTTCATCGATGATTACCTCTCAAACCACCTGCGTGTTCAAGAGGCGAGGAAGGTATTCATTCAACACCCATGGTACAATATTGAAGTCTTGCTAAAGAGGACGAAGGTTGGGCAGGCAATTATCCATAGCCACTGGCCTAAAGTTGCAAGGACATTCAACATCACTAAAGGCTCAATATTTGCCTTCCGCTTCTGCAGTTTCCCAGATGAGATTCATCTGTCTATTTACCGTGTATGATGCTACTTTCCAAAGGTTTTTGATGCTGCATGTGAAACTTGGTGCTGTTGTATAATAGCGTAACTGAGTGCCTAAGCTATCTGATGTAATTCGATTATGGAATCATGGTTGCTTTTATACGGATATGAAATAGCTGGCGTGTTTTATAAGAAATATCAGTTTGATTATGTCGGGGGGTATCTGCCTCCACGAGCACCTATGGGGACAGAGCCCCTTGTCGGTTCGGCGGGGGCGGAGGATGCACAAAGAGCAGATCGAGGCGACACACACACACAACGATTTTACCCAGCTTCAGGCCGCATGGATGCGTAAAACCCTACTGGTGCATGTCTGGTTGATTCGGGTTCTTGCTCTGGAGCGCAAGAAGCTACAGTAAGTTGGAGCTGGACGTAGGCGAGGGCCTATTGGGTCTGATCCCCCCTCTACGTGAGCATGGGCCTCCTTTTATATGCCAAGGGGTTTCCCACAGGGAGCGACGCAGGTGAGGGTAAAAATGGCAAGGGATTGTGTGAATAGTGGCCGCACAGTGCTATCGCACCTAACTCTGACGGCGAGGGACAAAGGCATTAAATGCCCGTCTGGATCGCCTGAACAGTGCCGAGGCGGACCGTTAGGAGCGCCTCCGCTCGCCACGGGGGCGACTCTGCCAACGTCGCACGCCACCGCGCGTCTCAGGTTGCGCGGCGCCCCGCCACGTGCCTCCGGGGAAGCCCCAGAGCGACGCGTGGGCAGGTGAGCTGGAGCGTGGGCCTGATGTGGTGGTTTGCCGCGGCAAGTGGCTTGCCGCGGTAGTTGCCTTGCCGCACCTGGGAGCTTGCCGCTCGCCAGGCCTTGCCGGGGCGCGCGGCGCGCCGCGGCGGGCTTCTCTTGGGGTGCCTTGGCTTGGCCGTCCCGGCGAGCTCCTCCCGCCGGGGCCTTGGTGCTTCGGCTTAGTCGTCCCGGCGAGCTCCTCTTGCTGGGGCCTTGTCGCCTTGGCCCGGCAAGCTCCTCTTGCCGGACCTTGCCTTCTCGACCCGGCAAGCTCCTCTTGCCGGGGCTTGGTCTTCTAGGCTCGATCACTTGGCCTTCGTCCGGCCCGGAAAGGGCCGTGGAGACTCTTGTCGCTCCCCTGGCAGGCCTTGCCGCGGGGGGCTACTACTGCCCGTGCACAAGTTCGGGGTACTAAGGTACCCCAACTTTAGTACACCTACAGGAGCCCCCGGGTCTGGGCCATACACGGTGACGAGCGTTGTTAGGCCAGGCCCTAACAGTGCACGGGCACGCGTGGCCTGGGTTGCGCTGCTCCTTAACTCCGTGCTCGTCGCGCCCTTTTTGCCCTTCTCGCCTCCTTGCCGTACCTCCTGAGGAGAGAGACAAGAAAGGGATTACAGGCACCTTATCTCTTTTCATCTTGTAAGCCCTCGGGCCTTAGTTGCATTAAAATCTTGTAATCCCATCTTTCATGTTTTTCATTCTCTCTGAACTGTACCTGAGTGGAATGTTTTTAATGAAAAAGGGGTTGTTTGCCGGATCATTTGTCTCGCGGGTACATACCACGGCAAGGGGCGGACCCTTTGCACCGTTAAGATAGACACTTCCCCGCCCGGCAACGGACCCTGCTGTCCCCCGTGCCCCTTGGCCCTCCCCCCGCTCTAGGCGGAGGCAGGGAGAAGGCGGGTTCTGGCCCCTCGCTTCCTCCCCTTGCCGCTGCGGCTACTATCCGAAGCGGGCCCCGGGAACGCGCTCCGGGGTTTGCCGCTTAAGAGAGCACGACAGCTTTTTAGGAGGAAGCAAGGTTTTCACATTCCGCAGCTCACGAGAGAATGCATGATAAGGGATGTAAAGACTTATCTGAGGTTGCAGCCCCCGGCAACTCTGGCTTGTCGGGAGGCGGGTGCTGGCTCGTCCTTCTCCCCTTCTTCGTCCTTGAGCGGCTCGGCAAGGGTAGGCAGTTCCCGCGAGCCAAAGGGAAAGGACGGGAAAAAGACGCGGACTCGACCTCTAAGTTAGGGGTTAGCGACTGTTAGGCACTATCAACCCTAACCAAGGACGAGACTCGACTCAGCATGCATGCTAAAACTTGGGGGGCCCCAGCACGTAATTGCGGCCAGGGTCTGCGCCTGGCTTTGTACAAAGGATTACATGCGTCTGCGGCAAGACTTTTGTACAAAGAGTTGGTTGCCGGACGGGGTCCGACAACCGCGCCTTACGGGTAAAACTTGCGAAGATGCTCAATGTTCCAGGAATTGCTCACCGGAGTACCATCTTCGGTCTCGAGGCAGACGGCGCCGGGCCTCGTGACTCGTTTCACCCGGTAAGGGCCTTCCCACTTCGGCGTCAACTTGTTGTGTATCTTGGCCGACTGAACGCGCCGAAGAACAAGGTCGCCTTCCTCGAGGCTCCTGGCCTTAACTTTGCGGCTATGATAGCGACGCAGAGCTTGCTGGTAGCGAGCGGATCGCACAGCAGCCTGGAGACGATCCTCCTCGAGGAGCAGTGCGTCATCTTCACGCGACCGCTCTTGCTCAAGCTCATCATAAGCGAGCACTCGAGGTGACCCGTATACGAGTTCCGTGGGGGTAACTGCTTCTGCTCCATAGACTAGAGCAAATGGTGTCTGGCCGGTGGCTCGATTTGGCGTCGTTCTGACCGACCAAAGAACCGCCGGCAGCTCCTCGATCCAGTTCCGTCCGCGCTTGAGCAGCTTGTCAAAACTTCTGGTCTTGAGCCCGCGCAGTACCTCGGCGTTGGCCCTTTCCGCTTGACCGTTGCTCCGGGGATGAGCAACAGAAGCGAAGCAGACCTTGGTGCCGAGATCTTGGGTGTACTGCATGAAGGCGTGGCTTGTGAACTGCGTACCGTTGTCGGTGATGATCCTGTTGGGGATCCCGAAGCGGCAAACAATCGACCTAAAGAATTTGATCGCGGACTGGGCGGTCACCTTCCTCACTGGTTCCACTTCTGGCCACTTTGTGAACTTGTCGATGGCAACGAACAAGTACTCAAAGCCCCCGACGGATCGGGGGAAGGGGCCGAGGATATCGAGCCCCCAGACCGAGAAGGGCCAGGATAAAGGGATCGTCTGGAGAGCTTGAGCTGGCTGGTGTATCTTCTTGGAATGGAACTGGCACGCTTCACACTTGGTTACTTGTGCAGTTGCATCCTGGAGGGCTGTGGGCCAGAAGAAGCCCTGCCGGAACGCCTTTCCGGCAGGTGCTCTGGCGCCAATGTGGTGCCCACATATGCCTCCGTGTATCTCCGCCAACAGCTTCTGTCCGTTTTCCCGGTGGATGCACTTCAATTTCACCCCATTGCGTCCTCTTGTGTACAGTGCGCTGTCGACGAACTGGTACATACTGGACTGCCGGGCTACTCTTTCAGCTTCTTCTTGTTCTTCGGGAAGCTCTCCTGTCTGGAGGAAACGGACGATCTGATGTGCCCATGTCGGAGCCTATGGCTCGACGACGAGGACTAGAGGCATGTCGGCGGCTGCGGGAACATCAGCTTCCACGGCGAGGACCTGGGGCTCAGCCGGAGCTTGACGTTCCCCGGCAGGCTTGCCGGGGCGTGGCTTGCCGGGAGCGCCTGCTTCGTCGGGACAAACCCTGGGGCTTGCCGGAGCGGGCAGCTCCTCAGCACTCTTGGCGTCGATCCCGGGGACTCCCTTAGCGGCGGCTTCAGGAAGCTCTGCCGGAAGGTAGTCGCTGGAGACCGATTTCCTCTTCTTGCTTGGCCCAGTCGATGGTGTCACGGATGGTTGAGTCAGCTTGAGCACAAAAGTCCCTGGTTCCACAGGTAGCTTTAGTGCGGCGCATTTGGACAGGCCGTCGGCGATGTCGTTCTCTGCTCTTGGAACGTATTCCATTTGCAGGCCGTCAAAGCGCTCTTCCAGCTTCCTCACTCCATCAACGTAAGCTTCCATCAACGGGCACTGGTAATCCTTGTTCACTTGGCGGACGACGAGCTGCGAGTCACCCCTGACAATGAGCTTCTTGATCCCAAGTTCCGCCGCGATCCTGAGACCGGCGAGCAAACCTTTATACTCTGTCGTATTGTTGGTTGCTTGCTCCTTGGGAAAGTGCATCTGGACGACGTACTTGAGGTGCTCTCCGGTGGGCGCGATGAGCAGCACGCCGGCACCGACGCCTTCCAGCGAAAAGGCACCATCAAAGTACATCAGCCACTCTTTGGTTGCTTCCTTGCCGGGGATGCTCGTCTCAGGAATTTCTTCGTCCGGTGTCGGCGTCCACTCTGCTATGAACTCTGCCAATGCTCTGCTCTGGATGGTCGATGTGCTCTCGAATTCGAGGCCAAAGCTTGACAGTTCTAGTGCCCACTCGACAATCCTGCCTGTTGCATCGGGATTCTGCAGTATCCTCTTAAGCGGAAAGCGAGTGACCACGGTGATCTCGTGTGCTTGGAAGTAATGGAGCAGCTTCCTCGAGGCCAAGAGGAGGCCGAAGAGCAATTTCTGCACACCAGAGTACCTCGACCTAGCCCCCTGCAAGAGGGAACTGAAGAAGTAAACTGGGCGCTGCACCATCCTCTTCCTCTGCACTTCCCCTTGCGCTTGCGCGGATCCGCCTTCGCCGGGGCCAGAGCTTGTCGGGGAAGCCCCCTGCTTGCCGTCAGACGCGCTTGCCGTGGCTACTGGCTCGTCATCAGCTTCCCTCTCCGCAACTAACGCAGCACTAGCCACTTGATTGGTTGCCGCTAGGTAGAGCAGCAACTTCTCTCGTGGTCTAGGCGCGACAAGTATAGGGGCGGAGGACAGGTATTTCTTCAAGTCTTGCAGCGCAACCTCCGCTTCCGGAGTCCATTTTACTGGACCTGCCTTTTTCAAGATTTTGAAAAACGGCAGGGCGCGTTCCGCGGACCTGGAAATAAATCTGCTGAGAGCCGCCACGCAGCCGGCAAGTCTTCGCACGTCCTTGACACGCGTTGGTGCTTCAATCTGCTCGATGGCCTTGATCTTGTCGGGGTTGGCTTCGATCCCACGCTGAGACACGAAGAACCCAAGAAGCTTGCCGGAGGGAACTCCGAACACGCACTTCTCGGGATTGAGCTTGAGGCTGATCTTGCGCAAGTTTGCAAAGGTCTCTTCCAAGTCTTGTACCAAGGTTGCCTTGTCTATGCTCTTGACCACAATGTCGTCCATGTAGGCCTCCACATTTCTGTGGATCTGTGGCTCAAAAGCAGTGTGGACAACCCTCGCAAATGTCGAGCCCGCGTTCTTCAGTCCAAAAGGCATCCGCACAAAACAGTACGTGCCGCACGGAGTGATGAACGCAGTCTTCTCTTCGTCTTCTTCGGCCATGAAGACCTGGTGGTACCCGGAGTAGGCATCAAGGAATGAAAGCAGGTCGCATCCGGCCGTGGAGTCAACAATCTGGTCGATGCGCGGCAAGGGAAATGGATCTTTAGGGCAAGCTCTGTTGACATCGGTGAAATCGATGCAAAGCCTCCACTTCCCGTTTGCCTTGCGCACGACGACAGGATTGGCCAACCATGTCGGGTGGAGCACGCCTCTGACGAGGCCCGCCGCTTCCAACTTCTTGATTTCCTCCGCGATAAACTCTTGGCGCTCCACCGCTTGTTTCCTGACCTTTTGCTTGACGGGCCGCGCATGAGGATAGACGGCAAGGTGGTGCTCAATCACTTCCCTGGGAACGCCGGGGATGTCAGATGGTTGCCAGGCAAACACATCGACATTCGCCCGCAGGAAAGCAACGAGCGCGCCTTCCTATTTGGGGCCGAGAGTGGCACTGATGGTGAAGGTACCACCAGTGCCGTCCTCCTGGGCGGGCACCTTCTTGGTCGCGGGTGGAGCAGCCGTCGTCTTCTCGTGTTCGCTGGCGGGGCTCGATGGCACGTCCTCGACGGCAGCGCAGCACTCCGAAGAGGCGCGCTTGCCGGAGTGGGCACCAGAGCATTCGCCGGGCTTGGCCTTCTTGCCGGCGGGGCTCGATGGCACGTCCTCGACGGCAGCGCAGCACTCCGAAGAGGCGCGCTTGCCGGAGTGGGCGCCAGAGCATTCGCCGGGCTTGGTCTTCTTACCGGCGGGGCTCAATGGCACGTCCTCGACGGCAGCGCAGCACTCCGAAGAGGCGCGCTTGCTGGAGTGGGCGCCAGAGCACTTGCCGGACTTGGTCTTCTTGCCGGCGGGGCTTGATGGCACGTCCTCGACGGCAGCGCAGCACTCCGAAGAGGCGCACTTGCCGGAGTGGGCGCCAGAGCACTTGCCGGACTTCTTCTTTCCCCCGGAAGCTCCAGCGGCGAGCGGACCGCGGGCCGTTGCCGCTGTTGCGTCCCGGTATAATTGGTCGGCGCAGATAAGGGCATCCTTCTTGTCGCCGGGGACAGAAATGACGCTTATCGGGCCGGGCATCTTGAGCATGTTATACGCATAGTGAGAGGCCGCCATGAACTTGGCGAGTGCTGGTCGGCCGAGGATCCCGTTGTAAGGCAACGGAAGGTCGGCGACGTCAAAGGTGACCTTCTCAGTTCTGAAATTCAGCTCGCTGCCAAATGTTACCGGCAGCATGATCTTTCCCTTCGGCTTGCTCCTTCCCGGGTTGATTCCTTGGAATGTGTCGGTTTCTTCGAGCTCGCTGTCGGGAACTTGGAGTCTCCGGAGAACAGCAGAGGAGATCAGATTCAAGACGGACCCGCCGTCAACTAGCATCTTAGTGACCTTGAGGTTGCGGATCATTGGGGAAACCAACATCGGCAAGCACCCGACCGCGGTTGTGCGATCAGGGTGGTCCTCAATGTCGAAGATGATAGGCATGCTGGACCATCTCAGGGGTCTGCGTGACTCGACGGGTGGCTCCACTGCATTGACCTCCCGCACCCACCGTTTAAGCTGGTGGTGGGAAGCGTGCAGGGAGGCACCGCCGTCCACACACAAGACCTCAGTGGCTTTCTGAAACTCCTGCTCGCTGGTCTCGGGGTCTTCCATGTCTTCTTCGTCGTCTTCGTCTTCGCTCTTGTCGCGGCCCCGGGGAGGTCTGTCTGCTTTCCGCTGCTTGTCCTTGCCGCGGCGCTCCCCCGGGCCGGGACGCTTCGTGCCGGATCCCCCGCCACCTGCTTGGGCCCTCTCCTTGTCGCGTCGTGCGTACTCGGCCTTTTGCAGGTCGACGAGTCGCTCGACTTGCTTGCAACTCTGGAGGTCGTGGCCCCTGGTGCGGTGGATCTTGCAGTACTTCTTGTCGGTACCGTCCCGCTTATCGGCAGCCGCCACCGCCCGGCAGTTGGCGCACCCGGCAACCTCCTTGCCGGGGCCTCCCGCCTGGGCTTTCTTGGCGGAGCCCTCGCTGCCGGACTTCTCGACAACCAGTACCTCTGGGTTTTTCTTCTTCTTGCCGTTCCGCCGCCGGCCTCTCCTTGCCGGGGCGGTACCTTCACTGTCGGAGTCTCCTTCTCCAACACTTTCTCCGGGGAGCCGCCTCCCCTCCTCAGCGCGTGCACACTTGTCGGCCAGGGCGTAAAGCTCGCTGACCTCCTTGATTTTGCACATCGCCATCTCCTCCCGCATCCTGCGGTTACGCACGTTCTGGTGGAACGCGCTGATCACCGCGGCGGGGTGGACGTCTGGGATGTTGTAGTGCACACGGCTGAACCTCTGGATGAACTTGCGCAAAGGCTCCCCCTCCTTCTGAACAAGCAGATGAAGGTCGCTCGCCTGGCCATGGGGTTTGTGGCCGCCCGTGAAGGCGCCCACGAACTGATGGCATAGATCTGGCCAGGAGGAGATGGAGCCGTCCGGCAAGTGCATGAGCCAGGATCTGACGTTGGGCTTGAGTACCAGCGGGAAGTAGTTGGCAAGGATCTTATCGTCCCGTCCCCCGGCAGCCTGCACCGCAATGGTGTAGATGCTGAGGAACTCAGACGGATGCGACTTGCCGTCGTACTTCTCGGGCACGTCGGGCTTGAAGTTCTTTGTGCTGGGCCATTGGACTTGCCGCAGCTCGCGGGTGAACGCAGGGCAACCTACCGAATACGGCAGTTCGCCTGGTTCCCCCGGCGCGTGCATGTCTCCAGTGGGCCCAACGCGCTGGTCTGATTGACGCCACGCCTCTCTTCTGCGCTCGATGCGGGTTCGAGCGTCTTCTTCCCTTCGTTCGCGAAGGACTTGGCGTTGGTCGCGGCGAGTTCGCGGGTTCGACGACGCGGTAGAATCGTCGTCGAGGTGAGCCCGGCGAGTCGGTGACCGTGGCTTCTGGGGCGGGGAGTGCACGGTGGTCGCACCCCCGCCATGCTTGGCGCCATCGGTTCTCGCCTAGGTGAGTGGCCGCGGCTGCGACGCGCTGCGCTGCCGCGGAGTGTCACCGTTGGCGAAACCGATGAGGCTCTGGATGGTTGCCCTCCAGCCGTCGAGCTTGTCCGCCGTTGGAGGGTAGTCTAGGAGCAGCTGAGCTCGCGCGAGAGCTTCCGCTGGGGTGGCGGGCAGAGGCGGCGAGCGACGCGAGGAGCGGGATGTGCTCGAACTCCTAACCACGTTAGAAGGAGCAGCACCCGGTCCAGGCAGCCGCGCGACGCTCGTCCCGGCACGCTGGATCGCATGCCGGTCCTGAGCGCCCTGGGATCCACCAGCGTGGCTCGGGTCCAGCGAGCGTATGGTACCATGGGTACCATGACGCTGCTGGTTTCGCGCCTCCTGAGCGGGGCGCGGGGCGAGCTCGGACGCCGCGGGAGCAAGAACTGGCTCGACGGTGCCCGTTCCTCCGCCGGCGTCCTCCCCACCACCCGTCTACTCCATGGGCGGTGGGTTCGACGCTGACGGGCCGGTCACCTCCGGAGCTTTCTTCTTCGGCGCCATGCCGGCGCAAACGATGAGAGTCTGGCTCGCGCGGACGCCGGATCTGATTCACACAACCTCGACGCTCCCCCTACCTGGCGCGCCAAAGATGTCGGGGGGTATCTGCCTCCACGAGCACCTATGGGGACGGAGCCCCTTGTCGGTTCGGCGGGGGCGGAGGATGCACAAAGAGCAGATCGAGGCGACACACACACACAACGATTTTACCCAGCTTCGGGCCGCATGGATGCGTAAAACCCTACTGCTGCATGTCTGGTTGATTCGGGTTCTTGCTCTGGAGCGCAAGAAGCTACAGTAAGTTGGAGCTGGACGTAGGCGAGGGCCTATTGGGTCCGATCCCCCCTCTACGTGAGCATGGGCCTCCTTTTATATGCCAAGGGGTTTCCCACAGGGAGCGACGCAGGTGAGGGTAAAAATGGCAAGGGATTGTGTGAATAGTGGCCGCACAGTGCTATCGCACCTAACTCTGACGGCGGGGGACAAAGGCATTAAATGCCCATCTGGATCGCCTGAACAGTGCCGAGGCGGACCGTTAGGAGCGCCTCCGCTCGCCACGGGGGCGACTCTGCCAACGTCGCATGCCACCGCGCGTCTCAGGTTGCGCGGCGCCCCGCCACGTGCCTCCGGGGAAGCCCCAGAGCGACGCATGGGCAGGTGAGCTGGAGCGTGGGCCTGATGTGGTGGTTTGCCGTGGCAAGTGGCTTGCCGCGGTAGTTGCCTTGCCGCACCTGGGAGCTTGCCGCTCGCCAGGCCTTGCCGGGGCGCGCGGCGCGCCGCGGCGGGCTTCTCTTGGGGTGCCTGGGCTTGGCCGTCCCGGCGAGCTCCTCCCGCCGGGGCCTTGGTGCTTCGGCTTAGTCGTCCCGGCGAGCTCCTCTTGTCGGGGCCTTGTCGCCTTGGCCCGGCAAGCTCCTCTTGCCGGACCTTGCCTTCTCGACCCGGCAAGCTCCTCTTGCCGGGGCTTGGTCTTCTAGGCTCGATCACTTGGCCTTCGGCCGGCCCGGAAAGGGCCGTGGAGACTCTTGTCGCTCCCCTGGCGGGCCTTGCCGCGGGGGGCTACTACTGCCTGTGCACAAGTTCGGGGTACTAGGGTACCCCTACTTTAGTACACCGACAGATTAGCGCATGGATTATCAATAATAGGCTAATTACCCTGCTTATTGGGGTTTTTTTATTGCAAACGGATACTCAGACAGCACCGTGGGCGATGAACTCAAATAACCCGAACGGTTTCTAGAAAGTAGGTGTGTTTGATCAACTAACAATCACACACGGCTTCCGGCAGCGAACTGTTTGCATTAGGCCACCTTGCACACACGTTTCCACACAAAGAACTGTGTGGGATGTACATACCTACGGAAATGATTTTCTGGGATTCACCATGTGGGATGTACAAACCTACGGAAATGATTTCTGGGATTCACCGTGTGGGATGAACATACCTACAGAAATGATTTCTGGGATTCACCGTGTGGGATGTACATACCTACGGAAATGATTTCTGGGATTCACCGTGTGGGATGTACATACCTACGAAAATGATTTCTGGGATTCACCGTGTGGGATGTACATACCCACGGAAATGATTGGGTTCCCATGCCTCGCCCGATCGCACACGGCCCCAGCCTGGGTCCCACGAGGGCCTATCCCCGACGATTTCTGGGTCGTGTGGGAAGGACCCCCCTATCGCCCACACTCACTTGGCGACGGTTCCAAATGTCGTTGTGGAAAGGGGTTTTAAACCGTTTGTTTAGGACATCGTTGTACCAGTGATTAAACCAAAATTATAAAAATACCTTGCTGCGTTTTATTTCTATTTATTTTATTTGTGATCTATCTATCAATTTACTACAAAATTATCTCACATCCGTTTGCCTATCTTGAGGCGTCGTACCCCGGAAGGGATTGACAACCCCTTTAACATGTCGGGTTGCGAGGATTTGTTATCTGTGTGCAGGGGTTGCTTACATTGTGTTGCTTGGTTCTCCTACTAGTTCGATAACCTTGGTTTCACATATGAGGGAAATACCTACCGCCGCTATGCTGCATCATCCCTTCCTCTTTGGGGAAATACCGACATAGCTTCAAGCGACATCAATTCTTAATACTTTTCTCGTAGTTGTGGATGCTTGCAAGGGGGTTAATCATAAGTAGGAGGTTTGTTCAAATAAGAACAGCACCTACGCACCGGTCCACCCTTTGGGGAACGTAGTAATTTCAAAAAAAATCCTACGCACACGCAAGATCATGGTGATGCATAGCAACGAGAGGGGAGAGTGTTGTCCACGTACCCTCGTAGACCGAAAGCGGAAGCGTTATGATAACGCGGTACCGTTGATGTAGTCATACATCTTCACGATCCGACCGATCCAAGTACCGAACGCACGGCACCTCCGAGTTTAGCACATGTTCATCTCGATGGCGTCCCTTGAACTCACGATCCAGCAGAGCTTCAAGGGAGAGTTCCGTCAGCACGACAGCGTGATGACGGTGATGATGATGCTACCGACACAGGGATTTGCCTAAGCACCATTACAATATGACCGAGGTGGATTATGGTGGAGGGGGGCACCGCACACGGCTAAAAGATCAACTGATCAACTTGTGTGTCCATGGGGTGCCCCCCTCCCACGTATATAAAGGAGTAGAGGAGGGGGAGGGTCGGCCCTCTACTATGGCGCGCCTTGGGGAGTCCTACTCCCACCGGGAGTAGGATTCCCCCCCCCCCTTCCAAGTAGTAGGAGTAGGAGAGAAGGAAGGGGAAGAGAGAAGAGAAGGAAGGAGGAGGCGCCGCCCCTCCCCCTAGTCCAATTCAAACTAGGCCTTGGGGGGCGCGTGACCTGCCCTAGGCAGCCCCCCTCTCTCTCCCCAAAAGCCCAATAAGGCCCATATAATCCCCGGCAAATTCCCATAATTATCCGGTACTCCGATAAATACCCGAATCACTCGGAACCTTTTCGATGTCCGAATATAGTCGTCCAATGTCGGTGGGGAACGACACCTATGGGATCACAAGAATCCCTCCTATGGTTGCGTGGCGCGGGGGTTGAGAGAAGAGCGGTTCTGACAGAGAAGCACGCGGTTCGTTTATCCAGGTTCGGGCCGCGAGGATTCGTAAAACCCTACTCCTGCTTTGGTAGTTGTATTCTGTGTTCTTGAGCTAGCTACGAGGCGTAACGAACTCCAAAAAGCCGAATCCTTCTCCTGGTCGCCTCGGGCCTCCTTTTATAGGTGAAAGGGGCTGCCACAGTGGCACACAGGAGGTGGAAAGGGTACAGTGTTGCGAGGTTATCCCTCGTATTACAGGACAAGGTGCATTTAATGCATCGCTTAGGTGTCCTCTCACTTTATCTAGGACGGGGGCGAGGCCCATCCCGTCCGTCGCCGCTCCTGCAGGCTTTGACACGCGCCCCGGCCAACGGTGCATGCGGTGCCATGTAAGCAGGCAGGCAGCTGAGGTGGCGCGGTGGTGGAGCCGCTACAAAGGGCTGCATGTTGCCACGTAGGTGCCTGCCCAGTTGGTTGGGTCGGCAGCTGCATGCGAACGGCAGCGGAGCCTTGGCTGGTGCGGGCCTGATGGTGGCCCTGCTGGAGTGCTTGGCGAGGGTCTTGTCGGGTCTTGCCATGGCGCGCAGGCGTCCCCGGCAAGGATTTTGCTGGGGGTCTTGTGGGTTCCTTCGGCAAGGATGGCTGCCTTCCCATCCTCACTTGATCTTGACTATTCTTTGTCTTCACAAAGATCTGCATGCCACCAGAGAGGTGCCTCCCGAGGCCTGTCCCAACACATGTGTTGAGTCTTGGTGGGCTCGAGGGTGGCTCGCTCGGCTGGCGTGGGCGAGCTGCCCCGGCAAGGGTCTTGCCGGTGCCGCTAAGGCCGTCCCGGCAAGGATCCTTGCCGGGGAAACCTGCTTCGCCCATCTGATCCTTCTGGCCTTGGTCCTTGTTGTTGCTTTGCATCGTCTTGGGCTTCGGTCTTACCTTGGCTCACCTCCTCCACTCTGCTTGGCGTGGCCTTGGGCGTGGCTCTGACTGCCCGTGCACAGGTTAAGGGTACAAAAATGTGCCCCTAGTTTTGTACACCGACGGGATCCCCCGGGTCTGGGCCACACATAAGCGCGACACGTTGTTGGGTCAGGCCCAAAACGGTGCGCGGGCAGGCGGGGCAGTTTTTACTGCGGTAAGATTTTTCGCGCGCTGCGCTTCCCACGACCAGCGCACGTGGCACGGCATGGAGGGGGCGTGCGTGACGTGGGCGGCATGTGTGGGGCGGTTCCCGCACGCATGCGTCACATCGCAGTAAATGGGCAGCGCGCGCCTTCCCCGTAAAAGGAGGGAGGCGTGGAGGCGTGGCTTATTTACTGAATGGGGCCGAGGCGCGGTCTTTAGGGCATCCACTCCCCATGATCACGTGGTGGGGAGAGGTCGCCTCACATGTCCCCTCGGTTCTGCACGCCGGCCACGCGTCTCCCATGTGCTTGGGGTGGCAAACGGTGGAGGCGGGAAACCGGGTCGTCGCTGGTTGGAGCAGCGGGTCGGTCCTGGTTCCCTGCGCCTCCCGTGTCTTGATTGTCCGGGCGGGACAGCCGAGCCCCACCCCCGTTCCTTTATAAAGAGCGGGAAGGGGGGCGGCATCCCGCATTCTCCTATCTTCTCCCTCCTTCTTGTTCTGCTCCTTCCTTCCATTCGTCATGGAGAAAGGGAATCCCGGTCCTTCGACGGTGGCGGTGAGGGTCGCCGCTCGACAACACGCCCCTCCTCCTCCTGCGCACGCGGTGGAAGAGCCGGCCGCGAGGGGAAGGGGGAGGGGGAGGGGGCGAGGCCGTGGGCGAGGCCGAGGCAGAGGCCGCAGCGCTCAGGGAAGAGGAGGACGGGGTGGCGCGCTGGCCTCGCCCCCGCCAGCAGTTCCTCCTCTGATGGAGGGCCACGCTGGGGACAACCCTTGCGAATTCTTTGTCAGGCTGCGCCGGCCGCTGCGCCGTCGCCTTCGCCTCCCAACTCCATTTGCGCGGGAGATGGAGCTGGATCCGCCGCAGTCGTTGCGGCTGCACATGAGGGATTGCAGGATCAGCGGCACATGGGCCGATGTCGAGTTCCCGGCCCCTCACGTCATGTATCTCCACCGAGGGTGGAAGACGTTCGCCCGTCTTCATAGCTTGACGGAGGGGCTCACTCTCTATTTTCAAACTAATGGAGGGTGGCCTCCACTCCGTCAAGATCTTCAGGCACTTCGGGACTCGCGTAAGGTGCTGCGTGGAGAGCTCTTCTGATGACGAAGATCCTTCCTCGAGCGAGAGTGGCGAGGAGGACATCGACAGCGACGACGAGGCCAGCGGGCGGCAGGATGACGATTCCGACTAGGCGTCGGGCGCCGCGCCGTGCGGCACCGGGACCCCATCATCCGTGCCGCCGGCTCCTTGAACTTCTCGAGGTCGTCTCCTTGGGTGGCTGGCGTTGGGAGGCTGCGGAAGAGGAAGAGGGCGGGCGACAAGGCCGTCAAGTCGGAGTACGCGAGCACCGACGCCTTCGACGCGTACTGTCATCCTGCCGCCTCGTCTTCGAACTCTGCCTCCGGCGCCGCTGAGGGAGTCCTGGATTAAGGGGTGTTCGGATAGCCGGACTATACCTTCAGCCGGACTCCAGGACCATGAAGATACAAGATTGAAGACTTCGTCCCGTGTCCGGAAGGATCTTTCCTTGGCGTGGAAGGCAAGCTAGGCGTGCGGATATTCAAGATCTCCTACCATTGTAACCGACTCTGTGTAACCCTAACCCTATCCGGTGTCTATATAAACCGGAGGGTTGTAGTCCGTAGGCCAACCATCATCATACACAATCATACCATAGGCTAGCTTCTAGGGTTTAGCCTCCTTGATCTCGTGGTAGATCTACTCTTGTACTACCCATATCATCAATATTAATCTAGCAGGAGTAGGGTTTTACCTCCATCGAGAGGGCCCGAACCTAGGTAAAATAAAGTGTCCTTTGTCTCCTGTTACCATCCGACCTTGACGCACAGTTCGGGACCCCCTACCCAAGATCCGCCAGTTTTGACACCGACATTGGTGCTTTCATTGAGAGGACTAAATACCAAAAAATCAAAACCCTTTAGAGGGCATGGAACCGTACTGGAGAAGTGCCTAGATGGACCCTGCAAGATTCACAGTGCAGAGGACGCCACCCCAACTCACAGCCTCAGGGCATGTTGGATACTCCGGCAGTTGGCCAAAATTGGCGAGGACCTCCTAATTCCAGAGGTCGAAGGAAACCAGCCCGAGAATTTCAGTTCCGTTCTCACAGTCTTTGAGACTTTCGCATCAAATAACATGCGAAAAAGAACACTCCGCAGCCTCACTGAAGTCTATCAAGTAGCGACAATAAACCCATGGAGTAATACTGCTATCACCTTCAACGTGAGTGATGAACCTAAATTTTGAACAGCCCGAGCACCAGCCGCATTGGTCCTCAGTCCCATAGTGGACGGCTGTTGCCTCGCAAAGGTACTCATGGACGGAGGCAGCGGATTGAACCTCATTTACGAGGAAACCCTCCAAAAGATGGAAATAGACTGGAACCGCATTGAGCGAAGCAGCACAACCTTTAGAGGAATAATCCCCAGTCAGGAAGCGCGCTGCACCGGAAAGATCACACTAGATGTGGTATTCGGCACGCCGGATTATTAAAGGTCCGAACAGATCACGTTCCAGGTGGCCCCGTTCAAAAGCGGATATCACGCTATACTAGGACGGGAGGCTTTCACAATTTTCCAAGCTATACCCCATTACGGGTACATGAAGCTTAAGATGCCTGGGCCAAACGGAATTATCACTCTCGCTAGTGATCCAGACATAGCACTCCGCGTCGAGAACAAGACAGCCGCATTGGCCCTCGAGGCACTATCCGAAACCTTAGCGGCCGAAGAACTGACTGCACTGCGATCCACGGTCAATAGGGATGATCTGATACCCGATAAGAGATCCAAATCCACATCCTTCAAACCAGCGGACGAAATAGTCAAATTCCAGGTCCACCCAACAGACCCCAATAAAACAGGCTCCATCGGGGCAAGACTGAACCCTGATGTAGGCGCCGCACTGCGAGAGTTCCTACGAGAGAACTGGGACATTTTCGCTTGGCACCCTTCAGACATGCCAGGAATCCCACGCAGGTTGGCCGAACACAGCCTAAATATCCAGAAAGGATTCAAACCTGTCAAACAAGCCCTTCGGCATTTCTCCGAACCAAAGAGACAGGCTATGGGAGAGGAGCTAGCCAAGTTATTGGAGGCCGGATTCATTAGAGACATAAAACACCCGGACTGGCTAGCAAACCTGGTGATGGTACCAAAGAAGGACAAATCCTGGCGCCTGTGTGTCGATTTCAAAGACCTTAATAAGGCATGCCCAAAGGATCCTTTCTCCCTCCCTCGAATAGATCAAATCATCGATGCCACTACAGGACACGATTCGCTGTGCTTCCTCGATGCATACTCCGGTTACCATCAAATCAAGATGGCAGAATCAGACCAAGCCGCAACAGCATTCATCACACCATACGGCCCATTCTGCTTCAACACAATGCCCTTTGGGCTAAAAAATGCCGGCGCAACATATCAGCGCATGATTCAAACATGCCTGGCAAACCAGATCGGCAAAACAGTGGAGGCGTATGTACATGATGTGGTCGTTAAATCAAGACATGTCGAATCTCTAGTAGACGACTTGAGGCTTACATTCGACAACCTCCGAAAATACGACATTAAGCTCAATCCGGAAAAATGCATTTTCGGCGTTCCAGCCGGAAAGCTCCTCGGCTTCATTGTATCCGGTAGAGGAATTGAAGCAAATCCAGCTAAAATCCGAGCTTTGTCACAATTGGATGTCCCAAAAGACCTCAAACAAATACAGAAACTCACCGAATGCGTGGCGGCTTTAAGCCGCTTTATCTCCCGCCTGGGAGAAAAGGCATTGCCCCTTTACTGCCTCCTTAGGCGCACCGAACACTTCGAGTGGACAGACGCTGCCACGGCCGGACTCGAGGAAATAAAGGCCATTTTGGCAACAAACCCAGTCCTGGCCACGCCGAACACTGGCGAACCCATGCTATTGTACATTGCCGCAACTCATCAAGTTGTTAGCGCAGTACTCGTCGTCGAGCGGGCAACGGACGGACACAAACTCCCCCTTCAAAGGCCGGTTTACTACGTGTCCACTATCCTCACACCATGCAAATCACGGTACCCGCATTACCAAAAGATTGCATACGCGGTGTTTATGGCATCCCGGAAGCTACGACACTACTTTCAAGAGTGTTCTATAACAGTAGCCTCGGAAGTACCACTCAACGATATTATCAGCAACCGTGATGCAACGGGCCGGATAGCAAAATGGGCCATAGAGCTCCTCCCGTTCGACATAACCTACAAACCACGGCGAGCCATTAAATCACAAGTCCTAGCCGACTTCGTCGCCGAATGGACAGAGGCCGAACTCCCTAAAGAGTACGGCACATATTCAAACTGGATCATGCATTTCGACGGCTCCAAAATGTTGGCCGGACTGGGGGCTGGCGTCGTTTTGACGTCCCCTACAGGAGACACAGTCCAATATGTACTCCAAATTATGTACACGGACTCCAACAATGCAGCCGAATACGAGGCCCTTCTACATGGTCTCCGGATGGCAGTATCCATGGGCATTCAACGCCTGGAAGTACGCGGGGACTCAAACCTCGCGATATCCCAAATAAATGGCGACTTCGACGCCAAAGACCCAAAAATGGCAGCTTATCGCAATGCTGTCCTAAAAATGTCAGTTCGGTTCGAGGGACTGGAGTTTCACCATATAGCCCGACAAAATAATCAGGCAGCGGACGTCCTGGCATGCATCGGAGCAAAACGAGATGCACTCCCCCCCCCCAACATCTTCTTAGAAAGATTATTCAAGCCATCTGTAGCATGGGAGGGGGAACCCTCGGATAACAGTCCGGACACAACCGCACAACCCGACGCCGAACAATCCGACATAATCGGAGGCCCTGCCACCGAAATCACACCTTTAGCCCACGTAATACTGGCGGTCATCGCCCCGTGGACAGAACCATTCCTAGCCTACCTTACTAGGCAGGAACTCCCAGAGGACCAAAACGAGGCACGCTGCATAGTACGGCGATCTAAAGACTAAAAAGTCCACGAGGGAGAGCTCTATAAGAAAAGCACTACAGGAGTCCTTCAAAGATGTATCTCCGAAGAGGAAGGGCGGGGTCTGTTGGCTGAAATTCATGCCGGACTCGGTGGCCACCACGCCGCAGCTCGGTCCCTTGTAAGCAAGGCTTTCCATACGGGCTTTTATTGGCCGACGGCCCGAGCAGACGCTCATGACTTAGTCAAACGATGCGTCGGTTGCCAGCTCTTTGCAAACCAAAGCCATATGCCGCCCAACGCCCTTCGAACTATCCCCATCACTTGGCCTTTTGTGGTCTGGGGGCTTGACATGGTGGGACCCCTTAAAGGTGGAACCCGCAAGAAAAAATACTTATTGGTCATGGTGGATAAATTCACCAAATGGATAGAAGCCAAGCCTGTTAAGACGGCCGAATCTGGACCTGTGACAGACTTCATATCCGGGGTCGTACACCATTACAGCGTCCCTCACAGCATCATCACCGATAACGGCACAAACTTCACCTCCGACGAAGTAAAGCTGTGGTGCAAAAACATGGGCATTAAGCTCGACTATGCTTCTGTTTATCACGCACAAACTAACGGTCAGGTCGAACGTGCAAATGGTCTCATCATGAGCGGCATTAAACCCAGACTAGTGCGGTCCCTCAAGGAATCTAATACGCACTGGGTGGAGGAGCTCGACTCCGTACTCTGGGGGCTGCGAACCACGCCGAATCGTACCACCGGATTCACACCATTCTTTATGGTGTACGGCGCAGAGGCAGTTCTACCCTGCGACATAATTCATGACTCACCTCGAGTGCGCATGTACGAAGAAAGAGAAGCCGAGCTTGATCGGCAGGACAACCTGGACGCCTTAGAGGAGGAGCGCGACGTGGCTAAAGCCCGTTCCGCATTTTATCAACAGCGGGCTCGAAGATATCAAAGCAGAGAAGTACGGGCCAAAAATTACAACGTTGGCGAACTAGTTCTATGCCTGCCGGATAAGAAAAAGGACAAACTCAAGCCCAAATGGGAAGGTCCCTTCATAATTGACCAAGTCCTGACTGGTGGAGCGTACCCCTGCGAGATGCGTCGGATAACCGACTCGAGCCGAACCCATGGAACGCCGCACGTCTCCGAAGATTCTATGCCTAGCGCCGGACTCTGGGTTTGTCTCCTTCCTCTGTCCATTTATATATTTTTTTTCTATTTTTATTTTTCTCCTCCCACTCTTTCCTTTTATAGCCCTTAAAGGCTCATCATGTGACGCGCTACCCGCGCTCCTTAAACCTGGGGGCTTCTTTAACAGAAGCTTATTTATATGGTTTTCACGCCCGACGCATGCGTCAGACTTCCGCATGCACCTTTTATTCACCATTATATGCATCGATATGACTTAAGTTTTGGCCAAGCTGGGTTGCCTGGCTCTTGTGCTTACCCCTACGTTCCCGATTGTTCGGCTAGGCGGTAAAGGGAGCACCTCTGCGATTGCTACTGCCGGATAAGCCGGATGTGTACCTCAGACTGGGTGAAGCCGAAAGCTAGCGTTCTTAAGGGAATATTTGATCGGTGAACTAAAGATGAACCTTTTTTACTTATACATGCCCCCAGATGTTTTCCTGCATTTGCAGTCCGGACGTGCACTTCAGAGCACGCCACCCCAGCGAAAGGAGCCCTTAACGGAACTATTCTCTCTGGAAGATGTTTCTTACTAACCATGTAATATAACATAACTAGTTGGGCACTTGTCTGATAAAGCACTAATGACCCCTATGCCTGGTCTCCATGCATACCTCGGTTCTTATATAACCGTTATGGTATTCGGACACACTCCGGACCGTCAGGTCCCGAGGTCGAAGCGAAAAGGTCGGCAACGACAAACGATCTACAATCCGGCTAGAAGGCATTACACATGTCAATTATAAATTACATAGTCATCCTGACTGCTTGTATTCCTCCTCTATACCATCTAACAGGCTGTCTAATTTGCAGTCCTGCTGGGAATACTTTGCGGTCAATTCTACCTGGCCATACACTAAGCTCACAGGGATCTCCTTCCCGTCAGGCCCCACCGGCCCGACCTCGGCCATGTGATTGGGGTCAGACTTCGTAAAGCGGGTCTTCACCATGGCCTAGGCCTCCCTAGTGCCCTGCCGGCAGGCTGATATCTTCCACAACCGGAAGCGCCGCCGAGCTCCCTTCAACTTCTCCGCAAGTTCTCCAAGGCCCTCAGGTATGGAGTGGGCAGGCCACAAGGCTTGGGCAATACCTTGCATCGCCTGCCGAACTCGTTCGTGCAGTTGCGAGAGTTCGGGAAGAAGATCGCCCGTTGAACCGGGCATCTCCTCTGCAGGACGACCTGTCAGCATACCTACAGACATAACTCTGTTAGTCGTCTTCCTCGCCGAACTCCTTTTTCAAGAGTTCGCTTAAGCACTTACAAAAAATGTCGCGTCGAAGTCGCTGATTCTCCTTATTGGAGTCCGACAGCTGGCCACGAACATCTTTTAGTTCAACATCCAGCCTGGTGTTGGCATCCTGGAGATCATTCTTCTCCCGCCTAACCTTTGTTAGCACGCTTACACCAGCCTTTAACCGGCGTAGAAGCTGTTGCCTGTCCGGATCGAGTCCGGCGCCATCTGCAATACCATTTGTCAGATCGGCACTTAAATCCACACAATACTAAATATTCTGGTGTATTGTTTACCTGCAGGGGTCTCTTTAGACCCCCTGCTGCCGTTAGTGCTGCCTCTAGTTGGGCCTTGCACCTTTCCAGCTCCTGGGACAGCACGGTGTTCTACTCGGTAAGAAACTGCATGTTATATGATTCTCGAATCAGTTATTTCCACTGCTTCAAGTCTCGGGGGCTACTGGCATATCTATATTTACCAAAATTTTCTTACCCCATGTCTTTTACATATTGCTCCGTGGCTCTGGCTAAACCATTTTGAGCGGCACGGAGGTACGCGTCTCCCGAATTGAAGGCATCTAAAGCCTCCTGGGAGAAACAAGCGTCGCGAAGGACTGTCCGGCGACGCCTGTGGTTCATGGCACTCTCCACCTCGGAATGGGTGACAGACAGCTTGTCCGCATCCTCTGATGGAGGAGCGTCCGGTGCGTGCCTTGTGCAGGCCTCCGCTTCCGGGCCGGGCGTTGGAGTCTGGCTGGTGGAGGCGCGATTGGCAACCTCTCCGGATATAGTCCGGCGAGGTCTCTTCGTCCTAAAGATAGCACGAATGTTAATATACCCTGAAGGAGTAAAATACCAGGGAAAAAGAGAGGGTACGCCATACATTTGCTCTGGCACCTCAGTCCGGACTACGTTCCTTTTTGCCCCACGGGGCCCTGGGCCCCCCGCCGGCTAGCTGCAGCAGGGTCGGCTTCCCGCCTCGGGAATCTCCCCTAAAAAGCACGGTTGCTGTCAGAACAACCAAACCCGTGAAAGCGGAACCCCTCTTAAGGGGGTAAAGCTCCGGTATTTGTCACCTGGGAGGCCGGGGTTAACCCTGGGTAATCAGCTATAATAGCTACCAAGGTATCGTCCTTGCTTAGCTGACAAAACACTCCGTCGATAAACTCCACCGCTAAGTCCGGATCCTCTTCGGAGTCCGGATCAAGGGACCGTTCTGGGTCCTCTGGCTGTGGAGGACGGTTGTTTATGTTTTTTACATCCTGACGCAGGTCCTGCGTTGAAGTCGTTAGACTGCCTATTTAATCATGGGAATGTAAAATGAACAGGGAAGCACGACTGTCCGCTTACCCAATTCAGAGGACTATACAGGGAAAATCCGCCCTGCGGGTCGACACGGAGGAATTCCTCTTCTTCTCCCTTGTACAAAGAGGATAAGATCTTCATTAGAGCGGCAGGCGAGTCCGGCCCTTTACGGCCGTGACGGGTGGCGTCATCTTCCCCGTTGAAATCCCACATGGGGTGGCTTCTGTATTGGAGCGGCTGCACCCCCGCATAATGCATATGGCCATGACTTTAATCATGGTTAGTCCGGAATGAGCCAGTAGCTTAATCCGGCCCATTAAGTAAAGGACGTCTCTGTCATTCTCTCTCTGAGAGCTCCGAGGGTGCCAGCTCAGGCGTTTCTTCAGGGGAGCATTGTTGAACTCAGGGAGACCGGCCTGGATAGGGTCCGGCAGGGGGACGTTGTCTATGTAAAACCATTCTGAAGGCCAGTCCTCGGACGCCTTCTTCGGGGTTCCGGACGGGTATCCGGTCCCGGCGATGCGCCATACTTCGGCTCCGCCCACTTGATATATGGACCCCTCTTGGGAACGGGGCACCAGGCAGAATATCTTCTTCCACAGCGCGAAATGAGCCTCGACGCATAAAAGTAGCTCGCAAAGAGCAACGAAGCCCGCGATGTGTAACACGGAGCCGGGCGTAAGGTGGTGCAGCTGGAGGCCATAGAACTCCAGAAGCTCGCGGAGAAAGGGATGAATTGGAAATCCCAGTCCCCTTATTAGATAAGGGACCAGGCACACCCGCTTCCCTTCAGAGGGACTAGGTGAGTTCTCCGCTTGTTTTCCGCCTTGATAAGTGGCGAGTCCGGCTCGGACCGAGACCATATAGGCTTGAGGGAGAAATCCCTTGGCTTGGAGCGACACTAATTCGCTATGCGGGATGGAACAACTCTCCCAGTCTCCAGGGATAGGACTGGAAGGGCGAGAGGAGGAGCTACGGCGGCTGGCCATGTTGGAATGGGTCTTTGCTGGAGACGCTCTGATGATTTCTCGCAGAAGGGGAAGGTGTGGTTTGGATCTGAATCCTCATCCTGTTAGATAGGCGGCTCGTTTATACGGCTAGGGGCTTGGATGTAAAACTGCCCCGGCTTTCCACATTCGTTTGACACGTGGAAGGCGGCCATTATTGGGCATGAAAGCCAAGGAGCGCTGCATTATAAAAATCGGACGTTATACCCGCAGGTACACAAAGTTTGAAGGAGAACCCGCCTTGCAATGCCGAAGACAATCTGCGCGACGGACTCATCATCATTGAAGCCTGGTTTGGGGGCTACTGAGGGAGTCCTGGATTAGGGGGTGTTCGGATAGCCGGACTATACCTTCAGCCGGACTCCAGGACCGTGAAGATACAAGATTGAAGACTTCATCCCATGTCCGGAAGGATCTTTCCTTGGCGTGGAAGGCAAGCTAGGCGTGCGGATATTCAAGATCTCCTACCATTGTAACCGACTCTGTGTAACCCTAACCCTATCCGGTGTCTATATAAACCGGAGGGTTGTAGTACGTAGGCCAACCATCATCATACACAATCATACCATAGGCTAGCTTCTAGGGTTTAGCCTCCTTGATCTCGTGGTAGATCTACTCTTGTACTACCCATATCATCAATATTAATCTAGCAGGAGTAGGGTTTTACCTCCATCGAGAGGGCCCGAACCTGGGTAAAATAAAGTGTCCCTTGTCTCCTGTTACCATCCGACCTTGACGCACAGTTCGGGACCCCCTACCCGAGATCCGCCGGTTTTGACACCGACAGCCGCCATCACCATCCAGCCCTTGGACGGCCACCAAGATGTTCGCTTGGTGTCTTCTGCCACTCGTAGCTCGCCTAGGCGCCCCTTTTTCCCTTTTCGCGTCCTTTACCTGCCTCCTGAGGAGAGGGACAAGAAAGGGATTACGGGCATCTTATCTCTTTTTAGTCTTGTAAGCCTTCGGGACTTTGTTGATTTTAGAACTTGTAATTCCCTTGCTCATGTTTTTCATTTCGTATGAACTGTACCTGTATGGAATGTTTTTTAATGAAAAAGGGATGTTTGTCGGGTTTTTCGTTCGTAGGTAAAACCCACGACAAGGAGTAAATCCTTGTTACCCTTAAGATAAACATTTTCTTGCCCGGCAACAGGCCTTGCCGTCCCCACACTTCACTCGACCTATCTCACGCGCTTGGCGGAGGTAGGGATGAGGTGGGCTTAGGCTGCTCGTTTCGTTTCCTTGCTGCCATGACTACGACCACACTCGGTCCCAGGAAACGAGTCCTGGGTTCCGGAGTGAGGGGAGCACGGTAGCCTAAGGATAAAACGAGGTTTCACATACCTCAGTCCATTACGAAATGCATGATAAGGGATAAAGAACTTATCTGAATATGCAGCCCCTGGCAACCTTGGCTTGCCGCGGGTGGATCTTTACTCTTGTAGCCCTCGGCAATACTGGCTTGCCGGGGCCTGGACGCCGGTCCCTCCCCTTTCTTCCAAAGCAGATCCACAAGGATATTCATGTGTCCTGCGAACCAAAGAAGACAGAGAAGAACAGAAAGACGCGCACTCGACCTCTAAGCTAGGGGTTAGCCGCCGCTAAGCACTATCAACCCTAACCAAGGACGAGACTCGACCTAGCATGCATGCTATAACTTAGGACGCCAGCGCTTCATTTATTCTCGCTCAGGGACTGTGCCTGGGTCTGTACAAAGGGTCACATGCCTTGCGGCAAAGCTTGTACAAAAGGTGGCTTGCCGGGAGGCCCGGCAAGCCGCACCTTATGGGAAAAAACTTGCGAAGATGCTCAATGTTCCAGGAGTTGCCCACTGGTACGACATCCTCGGTCTCCAGGTGGACTGCGCCAGGTCTGGTGACTCGTAATACCCGATAAGGTCCTTCCCACTTAGGCATCAACTTGTTGGAATTCTTGGCCGTCTGAACGCGCCGAAGAACAAGGTCGCCTTCCTCAAAGCTTCGGGCATGAACCTTGCGGCTATGGTAGCGGCGCAAGGCTTGCTAGTAGCGTGTCGCTCTCACAGCCGCCCGAAGACGATCTTCCTGAAGGAGCGACGCGTCATCTTGGCGCAACGACTCTTGCTCAAGCTCGTCATAAGCGAGCACTCGAGGTGACCCGTATATGAGTTCCATGGGGAGAACTGCTTCTGCCCCGTATACCAGGGCAAAAGGTGTCTGGCCGGTATCTCGATTTGGCGTCGTCCTGATCGACCAAAGAACCGCCTGCAGTTCATCAATCCAGCGCCTTTCGCTCTTGTGCAGCTTGTCAAAAGTCTTTGTTCTCAGGCCATGCAACACTTCAGCATTTGCCCTCTCCGCTTGGCCGTTGCTCCATGGGTGCGCCATAGAAGCAAAACAGGCCTTGCTGCCGAGGTCTTGAATGTATTGCATGAAGGTGTGTCTTGTGAACTGCGTGCCATTGTCGGTGATGACTCTGTTTGGCACACCAAAACGGCAGACCAGTCATCTGAAAAACTTGACAGCTGACTGAGCAGTCACCTTTCTCACTACTTCCACCTCTGGCCACTTTGTGAACTTGTCGATTGCAACGTACAAGTACTCAAACCCCCCAACGACGCGAGGGAAGGGGCCCAGTATATCGAGCCCCTAGACCGAGAATGGCCAGGAGAGAGGGATTGTTTGAAGGGCTTGAGCTGGTTGATGAAGCTTCTTTGAATGAAACTGGCACGCTTCACACCTGGTGACTAGCGTCGTTGCATCCTGGAGGGCGGTGGGCCAGAAGAA
Source organism: Aegilops umbellulata (assembly GCA_032464435.1). Classification (NCBI taxonomy): domain Eukaryota; kingdom Viridiplantae; phylum Streptophyta; class Magnoliopsida; order Poales; family Poaceae; genus Aegilops; species Aegilops umbellulata. Next base: position 247,812,041 of record CP136056.1, read on the forward strand.
ACCTTGCCGGAATGCCTTCCCAGCAAGGGCCCTCGACCCTATGTGGGAGGCACATATGCCTCCATGTATCTCTGCCAACATCTCCAGTCCTTCCTCCCGGGGGATGAACTTGAGTTTCACGCCGTTCCGCCTTCTCCGATATAGGATGTCATCGATGAACTGGTACAGGGCAGACCGACGGGCTACTTTCTCCGCTTCTTCCTGCTCCTCAGGAAGCTCCCCTGTCTGGAGGAATTGTATGGCATGATGCGCCCACGCCGGAGCCCGAGGCTCGACGGCATGGACTAAAGGCATCTCTTCCGCCATGGGAGTGACCGTCTCTACAGCCAGGGCCTGACGCCCTGCTGGAGTCAATTGCTCTTGGGCAGGCTCAGTGTCCGCGACGGTACCCTTGCCGGCGGCCCCAGGGGGCTCGGTAGGAAAGGACTTGCCGGGACCTGATTTTCTCCGCTTGCTCTACCCCGCTGATGGATCGACGGATGGTTGAGTTAACCGGAGCAAAAAGGTACCTGGTTCCACAGGTAACTTGAATGCGGCACGCTTCGACAGGTAATCGGCGACGTCGTTCCCCGCTCGGGGGACGTGCTCCACCGGGATACCGTCAAAGCGTTCCTCCAGTTTCCTCACCTCATCTACGTATGCTTCCATTAGTGAGCTCTAATAATCTTTGTTGACTTGCCTGACAACGAGCTGCGAGTCACCCCTGACGATGAGCTTCTTGACCCCGAGGTCTGCCACGGTCCTGAGACTGGCGAGCAATCCCTCATACTCGGTGGTGTTGTTGGTGGACATCTCCTTGGGGAAGTGCATCTGGATCACGTACTTGAGGTGCTCTCCGGTGGGTGCGACGAGCAGCACACCGGCACCGGCGCCTTGCAGCAAGAAGGCTCCATCAAAATACATGACCCAGTTGCATTCCCCCTCCTTGTCGGGGAGAGTCATCTCCTGGATTTCTTCGTCAGGCGTCGAGGTCCATTCCGCGATGAACTCCGCTAGGACTCTGCTCTGAATTGTCGAGGTACTCTCAAACTTTAAGCCGAAGCTTAAAAGCTCCAAGGCCCATTCCACAATCCTTCCGGTTGCGTCTGGGTTGTGCAGTATCCGTGGCAACGGGAGGCGGGTGACGACAGTGATCTCGTGGGCCTGGAAGTAGTGACGCAGCTTCCTTGAGGCCATAAGGAGGCCGAAGAGCAATTTCTACACACCAGAATACCTTGACCTAGCACCCTGCAAGAGGGAGCTGACAAAGTAAACCGGGTGCTGCATCACCTTCTTCTTGGGCACCACTTCACTCGACCGTGCGGGCGTCGCCTTGGTGGCACCAGACTCTGCCGGGGGCCGCGCCTTGTCGGCACCGGGCCCTGCCGGAGGAATCTTTGGCTCGCCCACTGCTGGTTCTGCCGCCATTGCTGTCTCCTCGTCGACCTCCCTCTACGCCACTAGTGCGGCGCTGACCACTTGATTCGTCGCTGCTAGATACAGCAGGAACGGCTCTTATGGTTTAGGCACAACTAGTATCAGCGTGGAGGAAAGGTATGTCTTCAGGTCCTGCAGCACGGCCTCGGCTTCTGGGGTCCACTCCATCGGGCCCACCTTTTTGCTCCTTGCCGCGGCCTCGGGCGGGCCTTTCTTGCTGGTTGTCCTTGCTGGGGCGGCCTCCTTGGCTGCCACGCTTCTTGCCGGATCCCCCAGCACCATCTTGGTCCTTCTCCTTGTCTCGCCTTTCATACTCAGCCTTTTGCTTTTCAGCAAGCACCCTCGACGTGTCGGCAGTTCTGGAGATCTTGGCCCTTGGTGCGGTGGATCTTGCAGTATTGCTTGCCGGAGCTCCCTGGCTTGTCGGTGGCCGCCAAGGCCCGGCAGGTGGCGCACCCGACAATCTCCTTGCCAGGGGTGTCTGCCTTGACCTTCTTGCCGGCACCAGTGTTGTCAGGTCCCTCGACGGCAAGCACGGCCTTGCCTTTGCGTTTCTTGTTGCGACGCCGACCCTTCTTCGTCGGGGCGGCGACGTCCTCATCGGTAGAGTCGGTTTCCGTGCCGGCGTCTTCGCCGGGGTACTTCCTTCCCTCTTCAGCTTGGGCGCACCTGTCGGCCAGAATGTAGAGCTCAGTCACATCCTTTACCTTGGTCATCGCCAGCTCCTCGTGCATCTTGCGATTGCGCACGTTCTGATGGAACGTGCTAATCACAACGGCGGGATGAACGTCGGGGATGTTGTACTACACCCGGCTGAATCTCTGGATGTACTTGCGCAGGGTCTCCCCCTCCTCTGGGGAATGATATGCAGATCACTGGCCTGGCCATGAGCTTGGTGGCCTCCTGTGAAGGCGCCGACGAACTCATGGCACAGATCTGACCAGGAAGAGATGGAGTCCGCCGGCAAGTGCATCAACCAAGACATTACATTGGGCTTGAGCGCCAGCGGGAAGTAGTTGGCAAGCACCTTGTCGTCGTGAGCCCCAGCGACTTGCACCGCGATGGTGTAGATGCTGCAGAACTCGGACGGATGGGTCTTGCCGGTGTACTTCTCGCCGACGTTGGGCTTGAACGTGCGGTGAGACGGCCACTGGAACTGCCTCAGCTCACGGGTAAAAGCCGGGCAGCCCACCTCGTAAGGTAGGCCGCCGGGCTCCCCCGGTGCCGGGTGGTCCGTAGCATGTCCCGCCGCTTGTACGACTGGCGGCGCGTTTCGCGCCGGCACTCGACGGTGGTTCGAGCATCTTCGTGGGCTCGCTCCCGAAGAACCTGGCGCTGGTCGCGGAGGGTCCGTGGATCGGACGACGCTATGGAGATGTTATCACCAGATTCGTCGCGACGGGCCGACGCTCGCGGCGGCTGGCGAGGAGGAGGAGAGTGCACCGCGGCCGCAGCTCCCTCGGTCCTCCCAGCGCCAGCATGTGGTGGTTCGGTGGAGCGCCGAGCCGAGGGCCCCGCCGGTCACAGATCGTATTTATTAGCGACGACGACGAGGCTCCGGATGGTGGCCCTCCACTCATCAAGCTTCTCCGCAGCAACAGGGAAGTCGAGGAGTAGTTACGCGCGCGCCAAGGCCTCCGCTGGTGTGGCTGGCGGTGACAGCTGAGTGGATCGTGGTATTTGCTTCGACTTCTAACCATGTTAGAAGGAGCTCCGTCACGACCCAGCGGTTGCATGCCATTTTCATCAGTGCTTCGGCGAGCGTGTTGCACTCCTTCGTCTTGCCGATGACGCACAGGGCTCTTCCCACGGCGGTGCCCAGGGTCACCAACGTGGTGACGCTGCTCGGCACGCACACCATGGGAAGAACGCGCGGTGGTCGCCGGTGTATGCGTCTTGGAGGTCGCCGCGCCGCCCGGAGCAGGCGCGGCGACACCCCCGGAGGGCCCCGTGCCGCCTGCAGGGGGCCCCAGCTTCGTCTTTGGGCATGGCAACGTGCAGCCGGTCGTCTGGTGCATGAATGACGCCGCTCGTCAGGCTTCGACTGGCTGGGTGGTGCTGGTGCTTGCGGGCCATGGCCCGGGTCCGGTCCACGACCGGTCCGCTGCTCATCCGCACCGGCACGGGCTGTTCGGCCCCCAGCGAGCCGATCGCCGTGGTCGTCTTCTTCTTAGGGGCCGTGGCGATGAAGAAACGCCCACTCAACTGCTAAAACCGATTCTCACAATTGCGCCCCCTACCTGGCACTCCAAAGATGTCGGTGGGGAACGACACCTATGGGATCACAAGAATCCCTTCTACGGTTGCGGGGTGCAGGGGTTGAGAGAAAAGCGGGTCTGACAGAGAAGCACGCGGTTTGTTTATCCAGGTTCGGGCCGCGACGATGTGTAAAACCCTACTCCTGCTTTGGTGGCTGTATTCTGTGTTCTTGAGCTAGCTACGAGGTGTAACGAGCTCCAAAAGGCCGAATCCTTCTCCTGGTCGCCTCGGGCCTCCTTTTATAGGGTACAGTGCTACGAGGTTATCCCTCGTATTACAGGACAAGGTGCATTTAATGCATCGCTTAGGTGTCCTCTCACTTTATCGGGGACGGGGGCGAGGCCCATCCCGTCCGTCGCCGCTCCTCCGGGCTTCGACACGCGCCCCAGCCAACGGTGCATGCGGTGCCATGTAAGCAGGCAAGCAGCTGAGGTAGCGCGGTGGTAGAGCCTCTACGAAGGGCTGCATGTTGCCACGTAGGTGCCTGCCCAGTTGGTTGGGTCGGCAGCTGCATGCGAACGGCGGCGGAGCCTTGGCTGGTGTGGGCCTGATGGTGGCCCTGCTGGCGTGCTTGGCGAGGGTCTTGCTGGGTGGCCCGGCAAGGGTCTTGCCGGGTGACCCGGCAAGGGTCTGGCCGTGGCGCGCAGGCGTCCCCGGCAAGGATCTTGCCGGGGGTCTTGTGGGTTCCTTCGGCGAGGATGGCTGCCTTCCCATCCTCAATTGATCTTGACTATTCTTTGTCTTCACAAAGATCTGCATGCCACCAGAGAGGTGCCTCCCGAGCCCTGTCCCAACACATGTGTTGAGTGTTGGTGGGATCGAGGGTGGCTCTCTCGGCTGGCGTGGGCGAGCTGCCCCGGCAAGGGTCTTGCCGAGGCCGTTGAGGCCGTCTCGGCAAGAATCCTTGCCGGGGAAACCTGCTTCGCCCATCTGATCCTTGTGGCCTTGGTCCTTGTTGTTGCTTTGCATCGTCTTGGGCTTCGGTCTTACCTTGGCTCACCTCCTCCACTCTGCTTGGTGTGGCCGTGGGCGTGGCTCTGACTGCCCGTGCACAGGTTAAGGGGTACAAAAATGTGCCCCTAGTTTTGTACACCGACATCCAATATATTGATCTTTATGTCTCGACCATTTCGAGACTCCTAGTCATGTCCTGATCTCATTTGGGACTCCGAACTACCTTCGGTACATCAAAACACATAAACTCATAATACCGAACGTCACCGAAGGTTAAGCGTGCGGACCCTACGGGTTCGAGAACTATGTAGACATGACCGAGACTCATCTCCGGTCAATAACCAATAGCGGAACCTGGATGCTCATATTGGCTCCCACATATTCTACAAAGATCTTTATTGGTCAAACCATATAACAACATACGTTGTTTCCTTTGTCATCGGTATGTTACTTGCCCGAGATTCGATCATCAGTATCTTAATACCTAGTTCAATCTCATTACCAGCAAGTCCCTTTACTCATTCCGTAATACATCATCCTGCAACTAACTCATTAATTACAATGCTTGCAAGGCTTATAGTGATGTGCATTACTGAGAGGGCCCCTCCGACAATCGGAGTGACAAATCCTAATCTCGATCTATGCCAACTCAACAAGTACCATCGGAGACACCTGTAGAGCACCTTTATAATCACCCAGTTACGTTGTGACGTTTGGTAGCACACAAAGTGTTCCTCCGGTATTCGGGAGTTGCATAATCTCATAGTCATAGGAACATGTTTAAGTCATGAAGAAAGCAATAGCAACATATTAAACGATCAAGTGCTAAGCTAACGGAATGGGTCAAGTCAATCACATCATTCTCTAATGATGTGATCCCGTTAATCAAATGACAACTCATTTCTATGGCTAGGAAACTTAACCATCTTTGATTCAACGAGCTAGTCAAGTAGAGGCATACTAGTGACACTTTGTTTTGTCTATGTATTCACACATGTACTAAGTTTCTGGTTAATACAATTCTAGCATGAATAATAAACATTTATCATGAAATAAGGAAATAAATAATAACTTTATTATTGCCTCTAGGGCATATTTCCTTCAGTCTCCCACTTGCACTAGAGTCAATAATCTAGTTCACATCGCCATGTGATTTAACACCAATAGTTCACATCACCATGTGATTAATATCCATAGTTCACATCACCATGTGGCCAACACTCAAAGGGTTTACTAAAGTCAGTAATCTAGTTCACATCGCCATGTGATTGACACCCAAAGAGTACTAAGGTGTGATCATGTTTTGCTTGTGAGAGAAGTTTAGTCAACGGGTCTGCCACATTCAGATCCGTATGTACTTTGCAAATTTCTATGTCAACAGTGCTCTGCATGGAGCTACTCTAGCTAATTGCTCCCACTTTCAATATGTATCCAGATTGAGACTTAGAGTCATCTAGATCAGTGTCAAAACTTGCATCGACGTAGCCCTTTACGACGAACCTTTTGTCACCTCCATAATCAAGAAACATATCCTTATTCCACTAAGGAAAATTTTGACCGTTGTCCAGTGATCTACTCCTAGATAACTATTGTACTCCCTTGCCAAACTCAGTGTAGGGTGTACAATAGATCTGGTACACAGCATGGCATACTTTATAGAACCTACGGCTGAGGCATAGGGAATGAATTTCATTCTCTTTCTATCTTCTGTCGTGGTCGGGCTTTGAGTCTTACTCAATTTCACACCTTGCAACACAGGCAAGAACTCTTACTTTGACTATTCCATTTTGAACTAATTCAAAAACTTGTCAAGGTATGTACTCACTGAAAAAATTTATCAAGCGTCTTGATCTATCTCTATAGATCTTGATGCTCAATATGTAAGCAGCTTCACCGAGGTCTTTCTTTGAAAAACTCCTTTCAAATACTCCTTTATGCTTTCCAGAAAATTCTACATTATTTCCGATCAACAATATGTCACTCACATATACTTATCAGAAATGTTGTAGCGCTCCCACTCACTTTCTTGTAAATACAGGCTTCACCACAAGTCTGTATAAAACTATATGCTTTGATCAACTCATCAAAGCGTATATTCCAACTCCAAGATGCTTGCACCAGTCCATAGATGGATCGCTGGAGCTTGTACATTTTGTTAGCACCCTTTGGATCGATAAAACCTTCAAGTTGCATCATATACAAATCTTCTTCCAGAAATCCATTCAGGAATGCAGTCTTCACATCCATTTGCCAAATTTCATAATCATGAAATGCGGCAATTGCTAACATGATTCGGACGGACTTAAGCATCACTACGGGTAAGAAGGTCTCATCGTAGTCAACTCCTTGAACTTTGTCAAAAACCTTTTTCGACAAGTCTAGCTTTGTAGATAGTAACTCTACTATCAGCGTCCATCTTCCTCTTGAAGATCCATTTATTTTCTATGGCTTGCTGATCATTGGGAAAGTCAACCAAAGTCCACACTTTGTTCTCATACATGGATCCCATCTCATATTTCATGGCCTTCAAGCCATTTTGCGGAATCTGGGCTCATCATCGCTTCCTCATAGTTCGTAGGTTCGTTATGGTCAAGTAACATGACCTCCAGAACAGGATTACCATACCACTCTGGTGCGGATCTCACTCTGGTTTACCTACGAGGTTCAGTAGTAACTTGATCTGAAGTTACATGATCATCATCATTAGCTTCCTCACTAATTGGTGTAGGAGTCACAGGAACAGATTTCTGTGATGAACTACTTTCCAATAAGGGGCAGGTACAGTTACCTCATCAAGTTCTACTTTCCTCCCACTCACTTCTTTCGAGAGAAACCCTTCTCTAGAAAGGATCCATTCTTAGCAAGGAATGTCTTGCCTTCGGATCTGTGATAGAAGGTGTACCCAACTGTCTCCTTTGGGTATCCTATGAAGACACATTTCTCCTATTTGGGTTTGAGCTTATCAGGATGAAACTTTTTCACATAAGCATCACAACCCCAAACTTTAAGAAACGACAACTTTGGTTTCTTGCCAAACCATAGTTCATATGGTGTCGTCTCAACGGATTTAGATGGTGCCCTATTTAATGTTAATGCAGCTATCTCTAATGCATAACCCCAAAACGATAGTGGTAAATCGGTAAGAGACATCATAGATTGCACCATATCTAAGAAAGTATGGTTATGATGTTCGGACACACCATTACACTATGGTGTTCCAGGTGGCGTGAGTTGCGAAACTATTCCGCATTGTTTCCAATGAAGACCAAACTCGTAACTCAAATATTCTCCTCCATGATCAGGTCATAGAAACTTTATTTTCTTGTTACGATGATTTACCACTTCACTTTGAAATTCTTTGAACTTTTCAAATGTTTCAGACTTATGTTTCATCAAGTAGATATACCCATATTTGCTCAAATCATCCGTGAAGGTCAGAAAATAACGATACCCGCCGCGAGCCTCAACACTCATCGGATCACATACATCAGTATGTATTATTTCCAATAAGTCATTGCTCGCTCCATTGTTTCGGAGAACGGAATCTTAGTCATCTTGCCCATAAGGTATGGTTCACAAGCATCAAGTGATTCATAATCAAGTGATTCTAAAATCCCATCAGCATGGAGTTTCTTCATGCACTTTACACCAATATGACCTAAACGGCAGTGCCACAAATAAGTTGCACTATCATTATTAACTTTGCATCTTTTGGCTTCAATATTATGAATATGTGTGTCACTACGATCGAGATCCAACAAACCATTTTCATTGGGTGTATGACCATAGAAGGTTTTATTCATGTAAACAGAACAACAATTATTCTCTAACTTAAATGAATAATTGTATTGCAATGAACATGGTCAAATCATATTCTTGCTCAACGCAAACACCAAATAACACTTATTTAGGTTCAACACTAATCCCGAAAGTATAGGGAGTGTGCGATGATGATCATATCAATCTTGGAACTACTTCCAACACACATCGTCACCTCGCCCTTAACTAGTTTCTATTCACTCTTCAACTCCTGCTTCGAGTTACTACTCTTAGCAACTGAACCAGTATCAAATGCCGAGGGGATGCTATAAACACTAGTAAAATACACATCAATAACATGTATATCCAATATAACTTTGTTTACTTTGCCATCCTTCTTATCCACCAAGTATCTAGGGCAGTTCCACTTCTAGTGGCCATTTCCTCTGCAGTAGAAACACTCAGTTTCAGGATTGGGTCTAGCTTTGGGCTTCTTCATAGGAGCAGCAACTTGCTTGCCGTTTTTTTTTTAAGTTCCCCTTCTTCCCTTTGCCCTTTTCTTGAAACTAGTGGTCTTGTCAACCATCAACACTTGATGCTTTTCTTGATTTCTACCTTCGTCGATTTCAGCATCACGAAGAGCTTGGGAATCGTTTCCGTTATCCCTTGCATATTATAGTTCATCACGAAGTTCTAGTAACTTGGTGATAGTGACTAGAGAACTCTGTCAATTACTATCTTATCTGTAAGATTAACTCCCACTTGATTCAAGCAATTGTAGTACTCAGACATTCTGGGCACATGCTTACTAGCTGAGCAATTCTCCTCCATCTTGTAGGCAAAGTACTTGTCAAAGGTCTCATACCTTTTGACATGGGCATGAGTCTGAAATATTAATTTCAACTCTTGGAACATCTCATATGCTCAGTGGTGTTCAAAACATCTTTGAAGCCCCAATTCTAATACGTAAAGCATGGTTCACTAAACTATCAAGTAGTCATCATATCGAGCTTGCCAAACGTTCATACCGTCTGCATCTACTCCTGCAATAGGTCTATCACCTAGCAGTGCATCAAGGACATACCACTTCTATGCAACAATGAGGATAATCCTCAGATCACGGATCCAATCCGCGTCATTGCTACTAACATCTTTCAACTTTGCTTTCTCAAGGAACACATTAAAATTCAACGGAACAACAGCACGGGCCATCTATCTACAACAACATAGACATGCAAAATACTATCAGGTACTAAGTTCATGATAAATTAAAGTTCAGTTAATCAAATTATTAAAGAACTCCCACTTAGATAGACATCCCTCTAATCATCTAAGTGATCACGTGATCCATATCAACTAAACCATGTCCGATCATCACGTGAGATGGAGTAGTTTTCCATGGTGAACATCACTATGTTGATCATATCTACTATATGATTCATGCTCGACCTTTCGGTCTCAGTGTTCCGAGGCCATATCCGCATATGCTAGGCTCGTCAAGTTTAACCTGAGTATTCTGCATGTGCAAAACTAGCTTGCACCCGTTGTATGTGAATGTAGAGCTTATCACACCCGATCATCACGTGGTGTCTCGGCACGACGAACTTTCGCAACGGTGCATACTCAGGGAGAACACTTGTACCTTGAAATTTAGTGAGAGATCATCTTATAATGCTACCGTCGATCTAAGCAAAATAAGATGCATAAAGGATAAACATCACATGCAATCAATATAAGTGATATGATATGGCCATCATCATCTTGTGCCTGTGATCTCCATCTCCAAAGCACCGTCATGATCACCATCGTCACCGGTGCGACACCTTGACCTTCATCTTAGCATCGTTGTCGTCTCGCCAACTATCACTTCTACGACTATCGCTACCGCTTAGTGATAAAGTAAAGCAATTATAGGGCGATTGCATTGCATACAATAAAGCGACAACCATATGGCTTCTGCCAGTTGCTGATAACTTTGTTACAAAACATGATCAACTCATACAATAAAGTTTAGCATCATGTCTTGACCATATCACATCACAACATGCACTACAAAAACAAGTTAGACATCCTGTACTTTGTTGTTGCAATTTTTACGTGGCTGCTACGGGCAGAGCAAGAACTGTTCTTACCTACGCATCAAAACCACAACGATAGTTTGTCAAGTTAGTGTTGTTTAAACCTTCACAAGGACCAGGCGTAGCCACACTCGGTTCAACAAAAGTTGGAGAAACTGACACCCGCCGGCCACCTATGTGCAAAGCACGTCGGTAGAACCAGTCTCGCATAAGCGTACGCGTAATGTCGGTCCGGGCCACTTCATCCAACAATACTGCCGAACCAAAGAGTGACATGCTGGTAAGCAGTATGAATTGTATCGCCCACAACTCACTTGTGTTCTACTCGTGCATATAACATCTACGCATAAACCTAGCTCGGATGCCACTGTTGGGGAACGTAGTAATTTCAAAAAAATTCCTACGCACACGCAAGATCATGGTGATGCATAGCAACGAGAGAGGAGAGTGTTGTCCATGTACCCCCGTAGACCGAAAGCAGAAGCATTATGACAACGCGGTTGATGTAGTCGTACGTCTTCACGATCCGACCGATCCAAGTACCGAACCCACGGCACCTTCGAGTTCAGCACACGTTCAGCTCGATGACGTCCCTCGAACTCACGATCCAGCAGAGCTTCAAGGGAGAGTTCCGTCAGCACGACAGCATGATGACGGTGATGATGATGCTACCGGCGCAGGGCTTCGCCTAACCACCTCTACGATATGACCGAGGTGGATTATGGTGGAGGGGGGCACCGCACACTGCTAAAATATCAATTGATCAACTTGTGTGTCCATGGGGTGCCCCCCTCCCCCGTATATAAAGGAGTGGAGGAGGGGGAGGGCCGGCCCTCTACTATGGCGCGCCCTGGGAGTCCTACTCACACCGGGAGTAGGATTCCCCCCTTCCAAGTAGTAGGAGTAGGAGAGAAGGAAGGGGAAGAGAGAAGAGAAGGAAGGAGGAGGCGCCGCCCCTCCCCCTAGTCCAATCCGGACTAGGCCTTGGGGAGCGCGCGGCCTGCCCTAGGCATCCCCTCTCTCTCTCCCCCCAAACGCCCAATAAGGCTCATATACTCCCCGGTGAATTCCCGTAATTCTCCGGTACTCCGATAAATACCCGAATCACTCGGAACCTTTCCGATGTCCGAATATAGTCGTCCAATATATCAATCTTTAAGTCTCGACCATTTCGAGACTCCTCGGCATGTCCCCGATCTCATCCAGGACTCCGAACTACCTTCAGTACATCAAAACACATGAACTCATAATATTGATTGTCACTGAACATTAAGCGTGCAGACCCTACGGGTTCGAGAACTATGTGGACATGACCGACACTCATCTCCGGTCAATAACCAATAGAGGAACCTAGATGCTCATATTGGCTCCCACATATTCTACGAAGATCTTTATTGGTCAAACCGCATAACAACATACATTATTCCCTTTGTCATCGGTATGTTACTTACCCGAGATTCGCTCGTCGGTATCTTAATACCTAGTTCAATCTCATTACCGGCAAGTCTCTTTACTCGTTCCGTAATACATCATCCCGCAACTAACTCATTAGTTACAATGCTTGCAAGGCTTATAGTGATGTGCATTATCGAGAGGCCCCAGAGATACCTGTCCGACAATCGGAGTGACAAATCCTAATCTCGATCTATGCCAATTCAACAAGTACCATCGGAGACACATGTAGAGCACCTTTATAATCACCCAGTTACGTTGTGACGTTTGGTAGCACACAAAGTGTTCCTCCGGTATTCGGGAGTTGCATAATTTCATAGTCATAGGAACATGTATAAGTCATGAAGAAAGTGATAACCCACAAGTATAGGGGATCAATTTTAGCCTCTTTCGATAAGTAAGAATGTCAAACCCAATGAGGAGCTAAAGGAAGAACAAATATTCCCTCAAGTTCTATCGACCACCGATACAACTCTACGCACGCTTAAGGTTCGCTTTTACCTAGAACAAGTATAAAACAAGAAGTACTTTGTAGGTGTTGTTGGATAGGTTTGCAAAAATATAAAGAGAGCGTAAATAAAAAATAGGGGCTGTTTTAAGTAAAGAAGCAATAAAGTAAATATAGCGAGTGTGGAAAAGTGGTGGTAGGAGTTTCGAAATTGTCCCTAAGCAATTGACTACTTTACTAGACCGATAGCAAGTATTATGTGGGAGAGGCCACTGCTAGCATGTCATCCCTGACTTGGAATTCTATGCACTTATGATTGGAACTATTAGCAACCATCCGCAACTACTAACGTTCATTAAGGTAAAACCCAACCATAACATTAAGATATATTAGTCCCCCTTCAATCCCATATGCATCAATTTCTATGCTAGGTTGAAGCTTCTGTCACTCTTGCCCTCCAATACATAGTCCTATCAACATACAACTAACCCTATGGTGTGATCCACGCGTGCGCTCATATGATGGGCACCAAAGGACAGCAACATAACCACAAGCAAATTAAATCAATCATAGCAATTCATCAACCACTAATAGGACAACGAAAATCTACTCAGACATCATAGGATGGCAACATATCATTGGATAATAATATGAAGCATAAAGCACCATGTTCAAGTAGAGGGTAGAGCGGGTTGCGGGAGAGTGGACCACTGTAGATAGAGGGGGGAAGGTGATGGAGATGTTGGTGAAGATGGCGGAGGTGTTGGTGAAGATCGCGGTGTTGATGATGGCCCCCGGTGGCACTCCGGCGCCAGCGGAAGCGAGGGGGAGAGATCCCCCCTCCTTCTTCTTCTTCCTTGACCTTCTCCCTAGATGGGAGAAGGGTTTCCCCTCTGGTCCATGGTCTCCATTGCGTGGGAGGGGCGAGAGCCCCTCCGAGATTGGATCTGTCTCTCTGTCTCTCTCTATTTCTGTGTTCCCTCTTTCTGCCCTTTCACCATTTCGTATATATATGGAGATCCGTAACTCCGATTGGATTGAAACCTTCGCCTAGATTTTTCTCCGAAAATTAGCTTTCTTGCGGCAAAAGAATAGCAGCAACCGCCTTATGGGGGCCCACAAGGGGGCCAGGAGCGCCCCCTGCCTCGTGCCCCCCTCGGGCACCGTTTCGCGTTGATTCTTCTTCCCGAATTTTCCAAATATTCCAAAAATATTCTCCGTCCGTTTTTATCCCGTTTGGATTCCGTTTGATATGGGGTTTGTGGGAAACATAAAACATGCAACAAACAGGAACTGGCACTGGGCACTGGATCAATATGTTAGTCCCAAAAATAGTATAAAAAGTTGCCGAAAAATATATGAAAGTTGTAGAATATTGGCATGGAACAATCAAAAATTATAGATACGACGGAGATGTATCAGAAAGCAATAGCAACATACTAAACGATCAAGTGCTAAGCTAACGGAATGGGTCAAGTCAATCACATCATTCTCTAATGATGTGATCCCGTTAATCAAATGACAACTCATGTCTATGGCTAGGAAACTTAACCATCTTTGATTCAACGAGCTAGTCAAGTAGAGGCATACTAGTGACACTTTGTTTTGTCTATGTATTCACACATGTACTAAGTTTCCGGTTAATAAATTTCTAGCATGAATAATAAATATTTATCATGAAATAATAAAATAAATAATAACTTTATTATTGCCTCTAGGGCATATTTCCTTCACCACCCACATATCAAATTATTAAACTAGCGAACACGAATTGAACCAACTTGGTGAAAGTGACTAGATGAAATTTCTGTGTACCGTCAAGAATGCTTTGCTTATTATAAGAGACTGTTTTGACCCGTCCTTTGCCTCAAAAGGATTGGTCTACCATGCTGCACTTTTGTTACTACAATCGTTACTTGCTCGTTACAAATTATCTTCCTATCAAACTACTCTGTTACTTACAATTTCAGCACTTGCAGACATTACCTTGCTCAAAAACACTTGTCATTTCCTTCTGCTCCTTGTTGGGTTCGACACTCTTACTTATCGAAAGGCTACAATTGATCCCATATACTTGTGGGTCATCACCGCCGTGCTCTAAAAAGATAGAAGTGAAGCACTAGAGCAAACTGCCTAGCTCAAAAGATATAAGTGAAGCACATAGAGTATTCTAATAAATTCATGATTAGAGCATGTTCCTTTCAAAAGTTGTGTACAGCAAGGATGATTGTGGCAAATCAAAATGAAAAGACTCATATTATACAAGATGCTCCAAGAAAAACACATATCATGTGGTGAATAAAACTATAGCCTCAAGTAAATTTACCAATGGATTGAAGACGAAAGAGGGGATGCCATCCGGGGCATCCCCAAGCTGAGATGCTTGGTTGTCCTTGAGTATTACCTTGGGGTGCCTTGGTAACCCCCAAGCTTAGGCTCTTGTCACTTCTTATTCCATAGTCCATCAAATCTTTACCCAAAACTTGAAAACTACACAACACAAAAGTCAACAGAAAACTCGTAAGATCCGTTAGTATAATAAAATAAATCGCCACTTTAGGTACTGTTGTGAACTCATTCTAAATTTATATTGGTTTTATATCTACTGTATTCCAACTTCTCCATGGCTCATACCCCCGATACTACCCATAGATTCATCAAAATAAGCAAACAACACATAGAAAAACAGAATCTGTCAAAAACAGAACAATCTATAGTAATCTAGAAACTTCGTATACTTCTGTAACTCCAAAAATTCTGAAAACTTAGGACAATCTAGGAAATTTTTATATCAATTTTGTGTGAAAATTTCAAGAATTTATCATGTTCCAGCAGCTCATATCAATTCTGTTACTACGCGCAAAAGTTTCTGTTTTTCAGGAAAATCAAATCAACTATCACCATGACCATCCAAAAGGTCTTACTTGGCTCAAACACTAATTCAAACACCAAAACACAATTACTACAGAAGTAATAATGTGTATTTATTAAAAGATAGAACCAAAAACAAAACACACAAAAATAAAATTGGGTTGCCTCCATCTTAGATCTTATTTTATTGTGTATTTATTAACGCCCCTAGCTAGGCATAAAACATAAATCTAGGTATTGTCATCTTCGGTATGCAATCCATAAGTAGACCTCATAATAGATTCATATGGAAACTTAATTTTATTTCTTGGAAAGTGTTTCATGCCCTTCCTTAATAGAAATCGAAATCTAATGTTTCCTTCTTTCATGTCATTAATTGCACCAATCGTTCTAAGGAAAGGTCTACCAAGAATAATAGGACATGTAGGATTGCAATCTATATCAAGCACAATAAAATCTACGGGCACATAATTCCTATTTGCAACAATAAGAACATCATTTATCCTTCCCATAGGTTTCTTAATAGTGGAATCCGCTAGATGCAAATTCAAAGAACAATCATCAAATTTGTGGAAACCGAGCACATCACCTAAAGTTCTCGGAATAGTGGAAACACTAGCACCCAAATCACACAAAGCATTGCACTCATAATCTTTAATTCTAATCTTAATAGTAACTTCCCACTCATCACAAAGCTTTCTATGGATAGAAACTTCCAATTCAAGTTTTTCTTCAAACGATTTCATCATAGCATCAACGATATGTTTAGTAAAAGCTTTATTTTGATTATAATCATGAGGTGAATTAAGCATGGATTGCAACAAGGAAATACAATCTATCAAAGAACAATTATCATAATTAAAGTCCTTGAAATCCAAAAGAGTGGGTTCATCGCTACTTGAAGTTTTAACCTCTCAAGTTCCACTTTTGTCAAAAAATTTCATCAAGATCATCACCTTCCAAATTATTGGGACGCCTTCTAGCTAAAGTTGAATCATCTCTAGTACCATCTTTATCAAGATTTATATTAGCAAACAAAGATTCAAAAGGTGTCACACCAATCACTTTAAGAGCTTCATCATTATTTTTACAAAAACTAGAAGAACACGCCTTTACAAACCAATCTCTCTTAGCACGCATCCTAGCGGTTCTTTCTCTACTTTCATTAATATAAACTTGGATAGATTTTAGAGATTCATTAATATAAATCTTGGGTGGAATAGATCTAATCATAAAAGAATCAATCTCATGAGAAATTCTATCAACGTTCCTAGCCAAATCATCAATCTTAAGTAATTTTTCTTCAACCATAGCATTGAAAATCTTTTGATAATTAATGAAATCTTTAATATTGTTCTCAAGATCAGAGGGTATTTTATTATAATTTCCATAAGAGTTGCTGTAAGAATTACCATAATTATTAGAGTAATTAGTAGGAAACGGCCTAGGGTTGAAATTACCTCTATATGCGCTATTACCAAAATTGTTCCTACCAACCAAATTCACATCCATAGATTCATTATTATTCTCAATCAAAGTGGACAAAGGCATATAATTAGGATCAATAGGATCACTCTTACTAGCAATCAATTTATAAGTTCATCCATCTTCCCACTCAAAGTATTAATCTCTTCAATTGTATGCACTTTTTTACTAGTAGAAGATCTTTCGGTATACCATTGAGAGTAATTTGCCATAATATTATCTAGGAGTTTAGTAGCTTGTCCTAATGTAATTTCCATAAAAGTACCTCCTGTGGCAGAATCTAAAATATTTCTAGATGCAAAATTCAATCCCGCATAAATTTTTTGTATGATCATCCATAAACTTAAACCATGAGTAGGGCAATTCCTTATCATCAATTTCATCCTTTCCCAAGATTGTGCAACATGTTCATGATAAAGTTGCTTAAAATTCATTATATCGTTCCTAAGGGAGATGATATTAGCGGGGGAAATACTTGAAAATAAAAGCATCTTTACACTTGTTCCATGAATCAATACTATTTTTAGGCAAAGATGCAAACCAAGTTTTAGCACGATCTCGTAGTGAGAACGGAAATAGCTTCAATTTAACAATATCATTACCCGCATCTTTTTTCTTTTGCACATCACACAACTCAGCGGAAGTATTTAGATGGGATGCGGCATCTTCATTAGGACTACCGAAAAATTGTTCTTTCATAACAAGATTCAACAAAGCGGCATTAATTTCATAAGATTCCGCACTAGTGGCGGGATTAATCGGAGTACTAATAAAATCATTATTATTAGTGTTGGAAAAGTCACACAACTTGGTATTTTCTTGATACATCATGACAAACCAAGCAATCTGGCACACAAGCAAACGGAAAGCAAACTAAAAAGACAAACAAAAGAAAGGCGAAGAAAGGAAAACATTTTTGTATTTTTCTAAAAATGTTTTAGAAGTGGGGGAGAGGAAAATGAGAGGCAAATGACAAATAATGTAAGTGCAAGAGATGAGAGTTTATGATGGGTACTTGGTAGGCTTGATGTAGAACCTACCCGGCAACGGCGCCAGAAATTCTTCCTGCTACTTCTTGAGCTTGTGTTGATTTTTCCCTTGAAGAGAAAAGGGTGATGCAGCAAAGTAGAGATAAGTATTTCCCTCAGTTCAGTTAAGAACCATATCAATCCAGTAGGAGGCACAAGCAAATCTCCAATATATACACCTGCACAAACTAACAAACACTTGCATACAATGTGAAAAAGGGGTTGCCAATCCCTTCATGGTCATGAACAAGAGTGAGATCTAATAGAGATAGGTATAAACTATAAATAAAAGAGCAAACTAAAGTAAATTTAAATAAATTGCAGCACGGTATTTTTGGATTTTTTGGTTTATAGATCTGAAAATATATGATGGAAAATAGACGGGGGCCATAGGTTTCACTAGAGGCATCTCTCTTGAAAGAAAACATATGGTGGGTAAACAAATTACTGTTGAGCAATTGATAGAAAAGTGCATAGTTATGACGATATCTAAGGCAATGATCATGAATATAGGCATCACGTCCGCGACAAGTAGACCGAAACGATTCTGCATCTACTACTATTACTCCACACATCGACTGACTCCTGCCTGCATCTAGAGTATTAAGTTAATAAGAACAGATCAATGCTTTAAGTAAGATGACATGATGTAGAGGGATAAACTCAAGCAATATGATATAAACCCCATCTTTTTATCCTTGATGGTACGTGCCTCGATACCCCTACTATGTCACTGGGTGAGGACACCACAAGATTGAACCCAAAACTAAGCACCTCTCCCATTGCAAGAAAAAACAATCTAGTTGGCCAAACCAAACCGATAGTTCGATGAGAAATACAAAGATATCTTCATCATGCATAAAAGAGTTTGGAGAAGACTCAAATAATATTCATAGATAATCTGATCATAAACCCACAATTCATCGGATCTCAACAAACGCACCGCAAAAGAAGATTACATCAGATAGAACTCCAAGAACATCGAGGAGAACATTGTATTGAAGATCAAAGAGAGAGAAGAAGCCATCTAGCTACTAGCTATGGACCTTTAGGTCTGTGGTAAACTACCTACGCTTCATCGAAAGGGCAGCAAGGTTGATGTAGAGGCCCTCCATGGACAAATCCCCCTCCGACAGAGTGCCAGAAAAGGCCTCAAGATGGGATCTCACGGGAACAGTGGCTTGCAGTGACGAAAAAGTATTTTGGTGGACGCTTCTAATGTTTGGGGAATATTTGAGAATATATAGAGTTGGAATTAGGGTTAGGGGACTCCCGGGGGGCCCACAAGCCAGCCCCCCCCCCCCCAGGGCACGCCCTGAGGGCTTGTGGCCTCCTTGGGACTCTTTTGGCCCTCTCTTCAAGTCTTCTGGGTGTCTTATGGTCCAAGAAAAATCATCGTAAAGTTTTATTTTGTTTGGACTCTGTTTGATATTCCTTTTCTATAAAAGTCAAAAACAAGGAAAAACAGAAACTGGCACTGGGTTCTAGGTTAATAGGTTAGTACAAAAATAATATAAAATAGAATATTAATGCATATAGAACATCCAAAACAGATAATATAATAGCATGGAACAATCAAAAATTATAGATACGTTGGAGACGTATCACTTAGTATAGGTTTTACCCTCCAACACCCTCCAACACCCACCAACCCACAGCGTTAGCGCTTCCTGTCTAACTTTTGAAATGATGTGTCTCTGCCCCTAGTGTTCGTAAGTGTTTCAGTAGCACATGCCACGATGACCTAAAGAGAGCTAGTAGTGGGTCGACCCAATTAGTTCTTCGCTGGATTCGTTCATTCGCAGTTTGTGTTTTTTTTAAGTTTGTGTTTTTTCCTTTTATAAATTTTTCTTTTGTTTTTGAAATGAAAATATCATATTTACTTCAAAAAAATTAAATTTGATAATTAAGGATGTGATGTATCTGTCTGATATTTATAGGGGAGTAACTTCAGTATCTGTTGGAGATGACAACATAGTTTTATTTTGGAAAGACCTATGGCGTGCTAACATTTTCTCTGAATCACACACAAGAGCTTTCTCCTATATAACAAGTGAGAATGTTCGAGTCAGGGAATTAATATCATCTGATAGTGTTGCACAAAATTTCCATCTGCCATTGTCCCACATGGCTAGAAATGAAGTTAGAGACCTGCACATACAGACAATCCACACTGATCTCAGAGTAGTGGCAATGATGTTTGGAAATGTGTTTGGGGGGGGGGGGCATTTTCACTGCAAACCAATTTTATAAATTTTGCTTTAGAGATGTCCTGATGGATGAGGCTTTTGATTGGATTTGGAAATCCAAGTGCACTACGAAATGGAAAATGTTCCGTTGGTTGCTTCTAGCTCACAGGTTAAACACCAGAAACATGTTGAGAAGGAGGCACTTTAAGATTGGCAATGATGGTTATACTTGCTTGCTCTATGCATCACCCCCAAGGAAATAGTCGAGCACTTGTTCTACCACTGTCCTTTTGCCAGTAGATGTTGGAACACTTTGGGGGTGATATGGAACTCTAGTGCCAACAGGTTAGACGTATTGCATGCTTGGAGGAGTGGCTAGACCAAACTCATGTTTATGGAGATATCGTTGTGGCAGCTTGGGCATTTGGAAGGATAGAAACAATAAGCATTTCAGATGGGTGCCCCCAACTTTTGACTCCTGGCTCGACAGATTCAAGTAGGACTTCTCTATATTGGAACATGGGTGCAAGGAAAACATAGGGGCTTTTATCAAAGCACTTGTCTTGGGTCTTTGATGGCTCCGTAGTTTTCTATTGTAGCTTCCTCCTTTCAAAGCTTTCTTGTATTCCGACTAAGACTTATTTGGTGCAGCCACCCTTGGGCCTTGTAATTATGTAACTTTTGTAATTAATATTTGATTCAAGACAATGGGTGGTGCCCCAACTATCATTGAGTGGTCAAAAGAATAATTTAAAATCGACAATTTAAAATATATAACGCAGTGTAAACTTTTTATCAGCATAACTTAAAAAATGTTCGTGATATTTTATTCACACGTTTCAAAAACCTATACATTGATTTATTTGAAAAAAAGTAGGATGTGCCTGTGCGTTGCCACAGGAGCCAAAAAAATTATGACACAATACAAGGACTATACGAGACAAATCTTAATGCAAAGAAAATCGACAAAATAAGATTATGTTATGCTTATGAAGTATAGATTTTCCAGCTATTTCTTAAACTGATAAATAGGTATGCCCGGATGATTAATCTGCTTTATTGGGTTAAAAGTGTTTTTTATTTGTTTACGATTAGTGAATTTATTGCTATTTCTTGGGTTAACAAAGAAGTATGAGGGTGCCAGGTTTTAGCGTAAGAAACAATATATTTAAGGACAATGAATTTATTGTTATACCATAGGTTGTTCTAGTTTATCGGAATACTAAAATGGTTTCTTGAAAACCAAAAGGGGGTAAAAACCAGAAAAATCTGATGGTGCGAGAAAAAGTGAAAGCTGACACATTATGTTCTTTTTAAGTAGTTGAGATAGAGATCTAAGTAGTACAGATGTTTATTTGTCAAAAAAAGTAGTAGAGATGCTTATAACATATAAAAAAGATTGGGTAATTCAAAGAAAATTTTAAACATGTAAACACATTTTCTGGATGCACAAGAAAAATGAACGATGCATACAAAAAAATTAGACATCACAAAATATATTTGAAAAAAATCAAGTGTATACAAACTGTGAAACGTGTATTAAAAATATTTTAGATGTATACCAAAAATGTAAAATGTGTATAAAAAATGTTTTGAATGTATACTAAAAATGTACAATGTGTACGAAAACAATAGAAACCAAAACATATAAAATATTAATGATTTAATTTATAAATGTTAAAGGTGTACTAAAAATATTCTTAACGTGCATGAAAAATTTACAATGTGTAAGAAAAATATAGACGAATTGAAAAAAGAAAACAAAGAACCAATTAAAGAAAACAAAGAAAACCAAGGAAAACAAATGTACTTTGATAAAGGAGCAAAAAGAAAAACCAAAGAAAAACAAAAAACCAAGAAGGAAAAAAAGAAACCAATGTATAACAAAGAAAAAAAATAGATGAAAACATGTGAAAGAGCAGAGAAAATTGAAGTACAATGAATGAAAAATAAACCCATAGAAAACCAATGAAGAAATATAAAAACTAAAGAAAACAAAAAAATGAAACAAAAAAAGAACAAACACATAAGTGATCGATCTACCGAGAGCACGCACAACCAAGAAAACACGTTGTTGGGCCGGCCTATACGTGTGGATCCATCAGACGAGGGGAGCTACCATCTCGCTATAAGCCTGGGCAAATCCTAAACGGCGCTCTAAGCGACCGTTTTAGGTTTATCGGTACAGGGTGCACACCCCCGCCTCCACGATGGGCCAGCCCATTTCATTTTTCTTTTTATAAGGAGAAGCAAAAAAGGGAACGCTCAGGTGGGATTCAAACCCGCGTCGCAAGGATTCAATCCCACACGCGCTAACCACCCCACCCACTCAACTTTCTATGATGTGTGCAACTTCTCCCCTCTTTTATTCTTTCATGTTCTTTTTTCGTTTTTTGTTATATTTCTTTTTTTTCTTTTTCGAATTACATGCAAAAAGTTCACATGATTTTTATGAACGATTCTTTTGCTAATTGGATGAACATTTTTTCTCAAATCGGCGAACTTTTTTTCAAAATCATTGAGCTTTTTAGAAATTTGATGATTTTTTTCAAATTTGATGAACTTTTTCAAAATTGGTGAACTCTTTTTCAAATTTGATGAACTTTTTCTTAAATTCGTGAACTTCTTTCTAAGTTTGTATACTTTTTTTCAAAACCGATGAACTTTTTTCATCGATGAACTTTGTTTCAAATTTGATGAACTTTTTCCAAACTCGATGTATGGTTTTACAAATTTGATGAACTTTTCTTCAATTCAATGTTTTTTTTCAAATTCAACGAACTTTTTTTAGATTCGATGAACTTTTCGCAAAACCTATGACCTTTTTTCAAATTCGATGAACTTTTTTTAAAAAGAAGAATGAACTTTTTCCAAATTTGATGAACTTTTTCAAATCGCTGAACTTTTCTTTCAACTTGGATGAATGTTTTTGAAAATAGATGAACTTTCTTTTAATTCACCAAACTTTTATTAAACATCAATGAACTGTTTTTAAAAACTCGTAAACTTTTTTCAAAATTTAATGAAGTATTTTTCATTAAAAAATCAACTTTTCCAAATTGTTTTCAAATAATTCACAAATCTAATAAATAGCGCTGATGCATTCGTTCTTAAATATTTCGCGTTCTTTGTAGTCACTAGCGCTCACAGGCTGTAGTGGTTAGCAAGTCGTGAGTTCGAGTGCCTGTATGTGCTGTTTTTTGCGTGTTTTTTTGCAAGACATTTTTTCTTCTACTGCGTGCGGTGGACCGGCCCATGGGGTGCGGCGTGCAAGCGCCAGCTGCCTGAACCTGCGCTTAAGGCGCCGGTTAGGAGCTCCCAAAGATATAGGGGACCTCCTATTGGGCGCCCGTTGCGTCCAATAGCGCGCCAACGCACAGTGGGCGCCACGACTGGGCCGGCCCACTCCACGGAACCGAAGCTAGCTAGCGCGACAAAAATCCCAAAAGAATAAGCTGGAGAATGGAATCGAACTGGTGACTGCCAGATTGTTTGTGAGTGATGCTAGCCACTACAGCCAACAGCTACTACTGAATTTTGGCATCGCAAAGATTTTAATTGAGTATAACGGCGTAGTCACTATAGCACGTTGTTTGTTTTACCGTATAAATTTCTAAATTATTTAAAAATATTATGAAAAACACATACAGTTTGTTGAAGAAAGAAAATGGGAACCGAATTATAAATTTTTAATACATTTTCTGAGAAACCCCAAAGATGGAAATTCTGAACATTAAAAAAACAAGTTTGAAAGTACGAACATTTTATGAAATTACAAACAATTTTCCTGTAAAATTTGTTTTAAAATATCCCGTAAACATTTTGAGTTTGTGAAGAAATTTTAAAAACATCAAGAAACTTCGAAAACGAGAACAATTTTTGAAGTTATCGAACAGGTTTTGAATTTGTGAACAAATTTTCAAACCAGAACGTTTTTTGAAATTCCTGAACATTGTTTGAATTTTTGAACAAAATTTTAAAATACGAGCATTTTCTCAAATGTTAAGCTGTTTTCGGAAATTTATAATTTTCGGAGTTTTTCAAATATTTTTTGGAAATAAGCAAAAAAATTGAAGTTCTAAAGTTTTTTCGAATTTTGGAAACATTTATATTTGCGAACAATATTTGAAAAGGTACATTTCTTTATGTTCGGCCGGTTGACTGGTTGACTAGCTTACCAGTGACATTTTAAAAAGTTTATCAAAATTTAAAAAACCTAAATATGAAAAGAGTTCACAAAGTCTTTGAAAACAATTGTAAAATTGAGAAAAGTTCTCAAAGAAAAGTACATGAAAATTGAAAGGTTCATAAAAATGACAAAAGTTCACAAATTTGAAAAGTAGAATGGGAAAATGAAAAACAAATCAAGAAGTTTGATTTTTTTTACAAATTTTGAAAAATTTAATCAATTTTGAAAAAGAAATTACATATTTTTAAAAAGTGCATTGATCTTGGAAAAAATGAAGTTCAAGATATTTAGAAAAGTTTGTGGATTTTCAAACAAAAAATCATGGATTTGAAAATACTGGACAAGTTTGAAGAAAGGTTTGAATTGGAAAAAAAAAGTCGTGCATTTTAAAAATAGAAAAATAAAAAGGAAAGTAACAAGTAAAAAGAAAACACAAAATAAAAAAAGGAAAAAGGAAAAGAAATAAATTAAAGTAAAAACCGGTCCATAAAAACCTAATCGAAAAAATAGAAAAAAAAACCGTCTGGGAAGCTTCCCAAAACAGGTAGCAGTTCTCTCCCGCTGCAAACCTTCGATTGGCCGGCCCATTTAGAACATTTTCAGGCGCAAGTTAGCCAACGAAATCACTAATTAAAGAGTACTCGTTGCAAGGAACATTCCACTTTTCCTTGTCGTGACAAGTGGCGCACGTGAGTTTTCCCTTTTTTCGTAGATCCATTTATTCAAAACGTTTTATCTCTCAAACCGTGCGTCCAGATCTCGAACCGTTTTCACCATTGGATTCCTCGCGTCGAGATCTTCAAAATTAGATCCCATGTTGATAGGTTTTGACGAACTTTTTTTTCCATGAAAAAAACCGGACGAAAAAACAGGCGAAAAAACCGAACCGGGAGCACGGTTTTTTTTCCTTTTCGAAAGAGGCACGCCCGTGCCTCTCGCGAAATCACAACCGTGCCTCTCGTGGAAGAAAAACCGTGACTTTCGTGGAAGAAAAAAAAACAGAAAACGCGTTTTTTTCCGTTACCGAGAGGAACGGCCGTGACTCTCGCGAAAGCACAACCATGACTCTCGCGAAATCAAAACCGTGACTCTCATCAAAGAAAAAAACAGAAAACGCGTATTTTTTTCCCTTTCCGAGAGGCATGGCCGTGACTTTCGTGTAAGCACAACCGTGCCTCTCGCAGAAGCAAAACCGTGACTCTCACGAAAGAAAAAAAAGAAAACGCGTTTTGTTTTTCCCTTTCCGAGAGGCACGGCCGTGACTCCCGCGAAAGCACAACCGTGCCTCTCGCGGAAGCAAAACCGTGACTCTCGCGAAAGAAAAAGAAAAACAGAAAACGTTTTTTTTTTCGTTTCCGAAAGGCACAGCCGTGACTCTCGCTAAAGCACAACCGTGCCTCTCATAGAAGAAAAACCGTGACTTTCGCGAAAGGAAAAAAAAGAAAACACGTTTTTTCACGCAAAAAAAAATCAATTTTTTTGATCGAAAAGCTAAGAAAGACCGGGGGAAAACCAAAGCGTCAAAAAAACCCGAAAGAAGAACCGTTTAAAAAGCCGAGAACGCGTGCGGTAAAATAAAAAAACAAAATTCGAAGGGAGCATCCAGAGCGCGACACGTGGCGAATGACTAAGAGCTCGCCAAGTGGCGCTGATCGTTGCGAGGCCCCCGAAGAAGCGCTCGTTAACTAGTTGCTCCCGTTAACCAAATTTGTGCAGAAGGCGCTCCGGTGCCGAATAGGCGAACCCTATATAGCGCTGCAGGCGTTCATTAATGTGTATTTTGTAAACGGGCGCCTGGAGCGCTCTGCGTCGGGCCGGCCCATTCTAATATTTTCATCTGTTTTTCAAAAACGTCAAAAAAGAGCTGGCACCAGGATGCGAACAAGCAATGTCTTGATTGCAACTGCTACACTCTAACCACCAGGTAATCACCCCTCTAGTGTAATTATAGTGGGTATATAATAGTACTTCAAGCCACGGTCTAGCTGTTGGACCTGCTTCTAGCCACGCTCTAGCTGCTGCATGATCTCGGCTTGCCGCTGAGCCGCAACGAGAGCAGACTCACCAGCAGCCAACGCATGAGGCACCACATGAGACACACCTGCAGGTTAGCGGACACAGGTATAGTAGCATCGGTTTGCATGGGAACCAAGATTGCATGGTCTCTGCCCATGTAACTTAGCGCCGAACATTTTTGTCATCTCCCGCAAGAAGAATTCCTCCGTCCAGCAAGCCCTCACCAACAACAGCTGGATCTCCCTCATTAACATCTCCAATGGCCTATCGCTTGCACACGTCCAACAGTTTGCCGACCTTTGGGAGAAGATATCCATGATCTCTCTGAATGATGACATAGAAGATTCCATCATCTGGAAGTTCACCAAGGATGGGGTGTACTCTGCTTCGTTTGCTTACAAGGCACAATTTGAGGGTCTCACATCGTCCGATCTCGTTCACTCTGTGTGGAGGGTTTGGGCCACCCCTCGGTGCAAGTTCTTTGCTTGGTTAGTCCTTCAAAACAGGATTTGGACATCGGATCGTCTCATACGTCGCGGATGGCCAAACTCTGGCCTCTGCCCACTTTGTAAGCAATGCCAGGAGTCAGCGGCCCACCTCCTCTTCCAATGTCGCTTCACCATGCGCATTTGGAACCATATTCTTACGTGGCTTGGCATGCACCACATTTCTACGACGATATGGCAGACGAGGACTTCGGTGAAAGACTGGTGAAACGGCAACCTTCATATTCGCCTTGGCTCCCCTAAGGCGCTAGCCTCCTTGATGATGCTTATCTCATGGGAGATATGGATAGAGCGTAACGCTAGGGTCTTTCAAAACACAGTCATCCCTTCCATGGTCCTAATCTGTAAGACCAAAGAGGAGGTGTCTCTTTGGGCAGTGGCGGGTGCAAAACACATGAGTGATGTAATGCCGCGAGAGTAGACACTTTATTTTGCCGCCTTGCGGCCCTTGTTCGATAACTCCTTTCTTAATCAATGAAATGGCAAATCTTTTGTCTTGTTTCAAAAAAAGATGTCCACCGTGCTAGCTGGAGGGGCATGCACTTCCACCATTGTTCGTGACCGTTTTTGCTTTCCTGTTGGCATCATCACCCGGAAAATTCTTACTACTCCGTCGTTGGAGTACATTATTAGCTCCATGGTACGGTTCACCATCGTGGTGATTTCAAATATGGGGAATAAAATCATCATCAGGAACAAGTCCATTCTCTTCCAGCACACGACGGAACTCAAACTCATTGAACTTGACAAAGGCACCAATACCGTCTTTCTTCTTGAATACTCCTATATGTTTTTGACAGAACAGCTATCTGGATCCGGATGAAGCTGTAACTTTACTATGTTACGTTATAGTTTCTTTTAATAGCGCACTAATTATTACTATTACTGAGGTATGTCAGTTCAAATGAGGTAGAGTAGACTGGACCAGCTTCGGAGTCCAGACGGAGTAGAGTACCTACAGTACATGGATGGAGGATTGCATCTCACATGCTACAAAAAACAACGAGAAACACGTATGCAGTAAACACCACATCTAAAAATCCAGAGCATATTCTAGCCACGGCAAGAATTAAGGATATCCACATGAAGAAACCGATGATAGCAAGCCCCGTCATCCACACGAGTGCGGAAAACATCCATCCATCTGGCTTGCCTCCCCTACGCCTTTGCCTCCGGGCAGTATGTGGCTAGGAAGCCCACAACATGTCGTGGAAACGTAACACTCGGTCGGCATATGGATGGACGAGCGATATGCTGCTACGAATGGACCATGGATCCACGGCCCAGTGGGCGCGCGCGCGACGAGCCAAGCTACACGACAAATGGGGTCGCTGACGCGTCGCCGTCGGCCAAAAGGCGACATGCGCAGCTCGCGCGCATCCAATACTCCCTCGCCCCCAGGGCGTAGGATGCTAGACAAGTGTGTGACACAGCGGCAAAATTTCGTGTTTTGACCCTTCTCGAATACAAATTCAGGATCTGATCCCGGTTGGGAAAAATTTCGGGATTTGACCCTTTTTCTTATCGCCAGGGTCCCTGGCGGTAGGGTTCTAATCCACGTCAGCACGCGGAGACGACCGGTGTCCCTCTCCGTCGCCCCCTTACCGCCAGAGACCCTGGCGGTAGGCTGTCTAACCCTACCGCCAGAACCCCTGGCGGTAGGGTGCGAGCAGTTATTTCGCCCGAGACCCCACGCCCCTGCCCATCCCCCACCCCTCCCCCTCCCCCTGTCGGCAGTTTCTTCTTTCTCACCCCTTGCCCCTTTCTCCCTCTCTCATCTCCTCCACTCTCCCCCTCTGATCTTCACTGTTTCTTCATCGTTTTTGCGGATCGAGATGGCCCCGAAGATAGAAACGTAAGCTCCTCCGATCCCTTCAAGTAGTTTTTACAAATTTGCTTCCGATTCGACGCATTATTTGCTTGAAATCCCTCATATTTTTGAACTTAGATTGGAATTTTTTTTTCACCTAGGATTGTTTTAGCTTGATTCTAGTTCTAGTTCTTAGTTCTTTAGTAACTAGTGGTATTGAATATGAACTCTAATCAATAGTTCATATGTTAGTGTGAAGATGAACCCTAGTTCATAAAATTTTTTGTTAAAAAAATTATGATGTAATGCATGTGGGAGGACTTGTTTTGTTTTATGATGCATGTTGATATGATGATATGAAGATGTTGTTTGGAGAAAATACATTCAAGATGAACTCTACTTTAAAAAAATGTTTAGAAAAATGATGATATGATGCATGTTGGAGGATTTTATTTTGACATGATGCATGTTGATATGATTTGATCCATCATGTGTAGTAGATGTTGTTGGAGGAATATGCTTAAGATGAACCCTAGTTCATGTAACCAAGAAATTTCATTTTTTGTTTATGTATGCTTATGCTTATGATGCTTTTGTTTATGAAATATTATTAAGGCAGGCACCTCTTGCGGACAATATCGGCCCACGGTACTCCATGCTTGACTACGCATTCGACAAGGGTCAACGTGCCCGTTTCATAGAGAATGGAGAGGTAAGTAATATGAAGGAAATATTGATCAAAGTTTTCGGATTGATGAAAATAAGTTCCTAACTTTTGGCGTCCACTTTTTGGCAGATGCTCCAGCCATTGCGCATGAGGGGTCACGGGGTTGCCGGGAATATGGACTACGACGAGCGCTACGCATCGTACTTCAAGAGAGCCCGACTGTTGGGTTTCGTGTTGCAGTTCAAGCGTTAGCTGCCGACGCTTGTCCACGCAGATCTGACATCTTTGATTGTTCGGTGGCGACCAGAGACCCATTCTTTCCATCTGCCATGCGGGGAGATGACGGTGACCCTCGAGGATTGGTCGATGATTACTGCCATGCCGATCGAGGGTCATGCAATCATCGGGCGAGTGGAGAGGACCAACTGGCAGCAGAGGGTTACCACCCTCATTGGTGACTGCCCTAGTGCTAAGGGTAGCCGTACATCCGGTATCGTTGCCCTGGCTCTCGGAGCACCGGAAGACATGCCCCGAAGGCGCAGACGAGGCGACTGTGGAGTGATACGTGAGGGCCTACCTGTGGTATCTTCTCCCGGAGGTCGTGTTTCCAGACAGCTCCAGAACTCTACCAACTAGTCATATCTGTTCTTCCTAGCCGACTGGGATGCAGGGTACAGTTGGGGGACCGCATACCTGGCCTACCTATACCGTTCGGTAAGAGAGTATCTTATTGCCTACCTACGAAAGTATGTCCATGACATTTTGTTATATCTGATCCTCACTCGATGT
The DNA here is from genome assembly GCA_032464435.1 of Aegilops umbellulata. NCBI lineage: Eukaryota > Viridiplantae > Streptophyta > Magnoliopsida > Poales > Poaceae > Aegilops > Aegilops umbellulata. The sequence goes on from CP136056.1 coordinate 247,841,957, forward strand.
TTTGCAGCTTGACGACGCAACCCAGAGGACGGGAGACAAGTCCAATATGGGTGGCTTTGTCTGGGCAGTCTCCATTTGGATGTGGGAGCGGCTGCCGGTGGGGCATCCGGAGAAGATGCCAAGATGCCCATGGGGTGCCTATAGCAAAGACGGAAACGAGACTCGACACCCCACCGTAGCTTACGAGTGGGACGTTGTCAAACTCTACACATGCCTAAACAAGACTTCGTATAATACCTACACCAACGAGTTGGATGCTTTGACGCATTCCCAGCTATATGAACTCGCTCACCACCTTTCTCTTTGATTCCACTTTTGACCGAGAGTGGGAACTTACCAATGTATATGTAATAGGTAAACTGGTGGCCGTATCATGACCGAGAGTGGGACTTCGATCTGAACATGATGTGCGATGCGGACAGTGGTCCTTGGCGGTGCATCGTGCCCATGATCTGTGTGTACGCCGTCGAGTGGCACTTGCCATACCGTGTGGCCACGCAGTTTGGGATGTATCAGCATACCCCACTGGGCCCACCGACTGATACCAGCGGCCACGCGCTCCACATGTGAGTGCGCTTGTTCTTCGTGCCCACGATTTCATTGTGTTCGACTTTATTATGATGTTTCTTGTGGCCTATGCCTTGCAGGATGAGCCGACAGAAGAATCAGTCGATCATAGATTGGGGAGAGGAGCATAAAACTCATGTGACGGAGTGGAACCGATGGAGGTGCCGTAAAGATGGGGAGAGGAAAGTGACTGACTGGGATGCTTACCTGGGCCGACACATGAGGTGGTACGATGATGGCCAGAAGCACCGTCTTTGTCTCAGGCCTCGGTGGACGGCGGAAGACATCGCAGAACTGGAGAGGGATGACCCCGAGGAAGAGGCCTACCAGACCGGCATCAGAGACATGCATAGTGGATTTAGGGAGTTTGCACCCCTCATCAACAGAGTGGTAAGTTTGAACCGACGATTGTATTTTAAATTATTTTATTCGTCATCGTGACTGACTTATGCCGTTACAGTCCGGTGAGCTGAACAAATGCATCTTTGAAGCCTCAGATGCACTAGGTGATGCCCCCGGGAGCGTAAAATATGAGAACAAAATGAGGGGAACGATGAAGGTACAATTTCAGCCTCCTCGAAACATATGCATCTTGTTCACTTGCAATCATAAATCTGATACTTATTATGCCCTTGTTTCATTGTGAGTGCAGAAGTTCGTGAAGTGTTGTCGCAAGCTGGTAGGTGTCGGGGAAACGACACCTATGGGATCACAGGGAATCCCTACTACAGTTTGCGGGGCGCGGAGCTGTGCAAAGAGCGGGTCTAGAAGATCAACGCGGGGGAATTTTATCCAGGTACGGGATGCAAACGATGCGTAATACCCTAGTCTTGCTTTGGTGTATATTTGGTGTTCTTGAGCTCTTCAACTAGCTGGGGTGCATGCTGTAACGCCCCGAGACCGTCGCTCCAGATGCCTTCCTTGTTTTTCGTGTTCGCCGTGTGTCGTGGGTTTGTCACGGCAGATGTCCTAGCCAAAGGACTTAGTCGTGGAGCCATCGCAACGGGTTAACTCAAAGGGGTTAAAGCGGACACAGGGACACAGAGGTTATACTAGTTCGGCCCCTTCGATGAAGGTAAAAGCCTACGTCTAGTTTGTGGTGGAATTGATGAAGTCTCGATGACTAGGGAGCAGGTAAGCTTCGCCTAGGCCTCGAGTTGTCGTTCTCCCCCCTTGAACCGATATCGGGTCGTCCCCTTATATACACGGGTGACGCCCGTCGGTTCATAGAGTCCCAATCTCCGGTTTATACTCGTACCCGGGTTGGTCTCTTCCTTATCCCTAACTTACAATACAAGTTGTACACAGGCCCGTTTACGGCTACAGATGCTAAACCAACTACGGCCTTGGGCCTTCACATAGCCTCTTGGGCTTTACCATTCTTAAACTACAGATGAAGTTAACCCGGCCCGTATAGGCCGGTTTACGCTCAGTAGTAATACCCCCAACATTAGGCCCCAGGTTGATTTGAATGAGTTCATGTCAACCCTTAGCATAAATCTTCATATTCAGCACCTTCCCTTCGTCGCTAAACCGCTACGTCGTCATCTTCGTTGGTGGCCGTAAACCGGCATGACATCATCATGAAGCCAGCTTTTATGATGCCTTCTTTGTTTAACCAATTCGCAATAACCGAGGCGACAGCTCTGCTTCCGAAATCTGTGGCTCCTGGATTCGCGCGCTTGACACATGTGTTTTGCCTTATAAATAGGGGCGAAGGGTCATTTCTTTTTCCCCTTCATCCCTTTCCTCTTCGTCTTCTCCGCGCCGTCAGCTTCGTAGCTCCACCGCTGTCGCTGACCTTCGCATCGTCTCGGGCCGCTGCATCAACCTGACTGGATCAGAAAAACTGCGGCGTGCTTCCGCATCCCTCCGAGCTCCGGTGAGATCCCCACCTTCTCAACTCAGATCTGCCTCTAGGGTTTACTATGTTCTTCACGTTCTTCACGTTCTTCGCGTTCTTCGCGTTCTTCGCACTTAAACTGAGATGCACCTTCAGATGACCCCACGACCTTTGCTCCGTTCAGTAGTAGTTTTCAGCATCTGTTTTCATTGCAATATACCTGGACCGTAGATCTGATCCATAGCTTGACCTTGCTGTTCTTGCACAATTTTCTTTAAATCATGAGTATTTTACCCCTTTTACGAGATCGCCCCAGATCCAATATCATACTGAGATAATGTGAAACCTGTTTCCGTACACTTGCTCTTTTGCAATTTCCACTGTTTCACGGTCTTAGGTCCAGCGGTTTAACCTTGTTGTAGAATATCACCAAATCGGTACATACCATTAGTTCCCTTGTTGAACCGCCTGTAATCCCTTGATAGACCACACCGCTTTACCAACGTCGGTTTGTAATTGATTTCCTCCGGTTTAACATTGATAGTATCAACATGAAAAACCTGTGCACAACACAGTCCTGAACCGGAATCATTTTCATTTTGTAGACTTCCTCATGGCTAAGCAAGTGTATGAGTGCAACTGGGCTCCCTCCCGGGTCACCGAAACTTAGCTGAATAATCTGGTCCTGACCGGTGCATTGAGTAGCAAAAACGAGATTCATTGGAGGGTGCCAGGCAAAGAGTGCCCCCCTACACCCCGAGATGGCGAAGTCGTTGTGTTTGCGGATCACTTAGCCCGCGGTTTCAACCCGCCCGGTTCAAAATTTATCGCGACGTTTTGGCTAATTTCCAACTCCATCCACAAGATATTGGCCCCAATTCTGTCACTAACATATGCCACTTTCAAGTGCTCTGTGAGGTGTTTTTTCAAGAGGAACCCACAGTTGAGTTGTTCCGAGATTGCTTTCACTTAAACCGCCGCACAGAATTTACTGATGGCTCCAACATGGAACTGGGCGGCGTGTCAATCCAGAAGAGGAAAGAGGTCACTTACCCTCATGCGAAACTGCATAGTCACCCCCAAGAGTGGAATAACTCCTGGTTTTATTGTAAAGACACCTCTCCAGAGAATGAGAATATCCTGCCCGGTTTTCGTCCAGAACGGCTCAGCAACACTCACCCCCTTCCACAGAGGCTGACTGCTAAAGAGAGGAGTAAATACGCTCCCCAACTGTCCAAGCTTAGAGCCTTCATGGCCAACGGTTTAACAGGAGTCGACCTCGCTCGTTGCTGGATATCTTGGAGTATACTGCCACTCAGTCAACGCTCCGGTTTGATGTGTGAATACACAGGCAGTGTTGATGATCCGCTACGTCATGTAAACATCCAGCTTACGGATGACGAGGTCACCGAAGCCGTAAAGAAGATTTTAAATGAACCGGAACGCGTCTGTGCACGAACTGGCCTTCTTCCCTTCTGCGCCATCAACAAACCACCAGCGGTAAATCAAAATTTCTTCTCATTAAGTCTGATGTTATTTTGTGCGCGTATGCCTGATTCTAATGTCTGTTGACGCAGGGTGATGACCCGTTATGGAGCAAAAAACTCCCTCAAGGAAAGGCGGATAAACCGGAGCAATCGACCCGGCCTAAGACGAGAGTCGTCAAAAAGTCTGCTCACAAGAGGAAAACCACGGCCTCTTCTGATCCTGCCGATGATGAGGTGGGTAATCCGGGTTTTGAAGCTGATCTTGACTCCCTCGGTTTGTTGTTCGTACAGCTTATTGACGATGCAATTTGTCAGGATGATGCCGAAGCGAGCCATGCCGATGATGCAGAGGTAATTACCATTTCTTCTGACTCAAGCCTTCTGCCTTTCCACAAAATCCGTCAGGCGAACCGTAAAGTTAAATTTTCCCATCCTCTTGCTTACTTGGATCCCAACTTTCTTATGAAGACCCGTCAGCACGAGGTGCGTCGTACAACCCGACACAGCGGTCAGGTAGTTACCTCCGCCGGTTTACCGAACAGCCCGGTTCGGAGACGTCGTTCAGAGGTCTCTAACTTGCTTGTCAAATTTTGTCCTAAAGCGGGCTGTTTTCGTCAACCGCTTAATCCGTCTGACTCCGATTATCAGGTCACCTCGCACTCATCCTCTGGCGAGTCAACTGGTACTCAGCTGCCTCCGCTCAAAACCGTGCTTGGGTAAGCTTACTTTTCTCATCAAGTCGTCCATTGTTGTAATCTTCACCATATGCTGTCTTCAGCTTTGCTGCTTCTTTCAGAGCTAAACCAAGGCCGAGCAAAAAAGCTCGCCAGGACAAAACAGGAGAAGAAAACGCTCCTCCTGAACCGGACACTGCCCCGAACATTGAAACGACCACCCTTGAAGATGTAATTGATGACCCATTAGTCCGAGATGAAGTCATTGTTCCTGAAGAAGGCTCTGTTAACCCCTCCGGCCCAACGGATCAACCAGCCAGCCCGATTCGCGCTGAGAAAACCATTAGTTCCTCAAAGCCTGTCGAGAAACCGACCGTGCCAGTCCAGACCGACGACCACAATGATGATGAAGTCATGATTACCGGCATAGGTCGTACTGAACCGGGAAATCCCATCGCTTTGGCCAAGCACACTGCTAAAGAAGAAATTTCTGCTTTAAGTAAAGGTAAATGGGATGTTGATCTGGCCACGTACTCCACTCTTGGCGCTCAAGACATTCATTCTGGCTATTTAAACCGGCTATATACTAGCCGTGACTATGAAGCCAATCTTGTGAAGATGATGAAAGACAAATTCGAGGTAACTTCCATGCCCTCACTCCTGCTTCTTACCACCGTAGCCCCCAAGGGTCGGTTTAACTTTATCATAATTGAATCGACACTTGCAATCATCATACCATAGTATCCAAAATATCATTAAAGCAAATAGCCATTAGCCCCCAAGTGCCAAGTTGAATATTTGTATTGAGCTTGGGACTTCGATAATGACCTGAGAACTTGAGATCAAATAAGCATTAGCCCCCAAGTACAAAGTATCTAACTTGTTATGTGCTTGGTACTTTCTTTGTTTAAACTGTATAACTTGTCGGACTGCAGGCTGAACTGAAGGTCAAAGAGAGCCAAATCGCTGATCTTCAAGAGAATGTGAAGTCCCAGCAAGCAGAATCTTCCAAAGCCAAGGAGGAACTAACCAGCGCTTTAGGCAGCATGGAACAATTGAAGGAAGGTTTTAATAAGGAGCGGGCGGACTGGGCTACAAAAAAGGCCGCTTTAACCAAGAAGATTGAAACCGCAGAAGCTGCCCTTAAAACGGTAACGGATGAATTGACCAGTGTGAAGCGACAGGTGCACGCAATGGCTGCAGCCATCTTTGGTAAGCCTCCTATAACATGTGTAATGATCTTGATTCTTGTACAAAACAGCTCGGTTTACGACCTGCTGACCGTATTACAGGCACTCGCATCCATCACTTGGGATCAGACGTGCGTATGAAGCTGAAAGCGGTCTATACCTTAGTCGAGCAGCTGTATACGGGCGCTCAGCGGATTATCACCACTGCTTCACACAACAATCCGGCACCCACATTGATCCAGGACACACTGAAGAGGTTGTCGATGCTCCCTGCTCGGATTGAAGAGCTAAAAAGATCTGCTGCTCGAACCGGAGCCATTAATGCCTTAATCCGGGCCAAAGCATGGGTGCCTGATTTTGATCCCATTGAAGCGGCTCAAGGCTATCCTAGCTTAAAGGAGGATGGCTCCGAATTCGATGAAGAAGAATTGAGAAAGATAAACCGGGCAGTGCGCCCTCTGGCCTGCCAATTGGTAGAAGAAGCAAACTTGTCTCATTATCAAGCCCAGTATGACGATCAGAACAAGCGGGTAGCTGTGCCAATCCCTGAAGCGGAAAACTTAATTCCTCCAATCCGTAAGCACACTTATGCCCCCGATATTGAACCGTCGTCGCTGATACATGAGGAAGCCGTTTTTCAAGCATTAATGGGGATCGATTGGACCACTGTTGACTTCCAGCCGCTGGGTAGGGAGGAGGACGCTGAAGTGGAGCAGGATGATCCAGAACCATCAAACCGGAACGGCACGCAGGCGTGAACCGAGGGCAGTTTTAACTGGTTTCCTTTTGATACTTTGTCAAGAAACAATCACCTTATTCGGGCACCGTGTTGCCTTGTAATAGGATAGACCGTACCTTATGCTTCATGAGATGCCTTCGCGTATTAGCACTGATATCCTCCTTTGGAAAATCATTATTGCCAACTTATATCTCCTGCGATCACAAATTTTTAAACTACCAGGGCGGTTGTACCGTCATCTAGTTTGCGAATAATTATAGTTACGCAAGGAAACGTGCAAGTATGATCAAACTTTTGTGATACGAAATACCTATCATATAATGGGCATGAAATAGGCGTTCCTAGCCAATATTGAAGCGGGAGTTGATAACTCTTAAACCGTCATGGGAGAATCGAACCCTTGTGTATATAACACCGGTTTACAATGTAAACCGTCTTTTAATAACAGCAGCCTTTCGTTGCTCGAAAGAGGATATTTAGCAGAAAAAAAACTCAAACCGAGCCAACAATCTCAGATTTTTGCAAAAGAGGGCCGTGTTCCTGCCAACTTGGCTATGTTGGACCGGTGCCGAATGTTGTCGGTTTAAGAGAAAAGCAATAAACTATCAATTCTTTGCAAAAAAAGAAAGAGATCAAAATACGGTGACAAAAACCTTTTGCAAAAGAAGAGCTCTATTGAGCTTGGTCAGACGGAATCACCATGGTCAGCCGCAACCAAGCCCCCCGAAGGTGTAGCGATGGTGCCAGTCAGCCAGGACCCCAAAATGACGCGTGGCATTATGCCGGCCAAGTGGCATTGCTATGGTTCGGGTTCGACCAAGCCCCCAAATGACTCTAAGGCCCGTAGGCCGACCAAGAGGCGTGACCGGTTCAGACATGACCGTGTCCCCAAATGATTCTAGTGGCTTTCGCCGGCCAAGAGGTATTGCATCGGTTCGGACATGACCGAGCCCCCAAATGACTCTGGTGGCTTTCGCCGGCCAAGAGGTATTGCATCGGTTCAAACATGACCGAGCCCCCAAATGACTCTGGTGGCTTTCACCGGCCAAGAGGTATTGCATCGGTTCAAACATGACCGTGCCCCCAAATGACTCATAAGGATAGCCATGTTCTCTTTGGTTCGAACACGACCTATGTTTGAACAGGAAGCCTCAAGTGATCTCGTTAAGACTTGCAAGGGGTAAACCGGATGTTGCTTAAAGACAACCCCGTGTAACCACACATGATATAAAGGAACAGATACCCCGCTTTAGCTGAGGATCCGGTTTATTATAATATATACATATTCATGATATATACATAAGCAGAGCCCATGGCTCAGGTATAGTAAGGCCGAAGATGAGCTATATTCCATGGTCTGTCGGTCTCTTGTCATGATTTGCGTGAATCCTTGTGCTCTCGAACATCTATCAGGTAGTATGAACCATTGTGTAGATTCTTGCTGACCACGAAAGGCCCTTCCCAAGGCGGAGACAATTTATGCATCTCGGTTTGATCTTGAATAAGTCGAAGCACCAAATCTCCCTCTTGAAAGGTTCTGGTCCTGATCCGACGACTGTGATAGCGACGAAGATCCTGTTGGTAGATCGCTGAACGGGTAGCTGCTATGTCTCGTTCTTCATCTAGCCGGTCCAAAGCGTCCTGTCTGGAACTTTCGTTGTCTGCTTCAACGTAAGCCGCCACACGAGGTGAATCGTGTCGTATGTCACTAGGAAGAACTGCCTCTGCCCCATAAACCATGAAGAACGGCGTATATCCAGTTGACCTGTTAGGCGTGGTGTTGATGCTCCATAACACAGAGGGTAACTCTTCGACCCAACAACCCGGCGTCCGCTGCAAAGGAACCATAAGCCTGGGCTTAATTCCTCTCAAGATCTCCTGATTAGCTCTTTCTGCTTGACCATTGGACTGTGGGTGCGCCACTGATGACACATCAAGGCGGATGTGCTCTCGTTCGCAAAACTCCTTCATGGCACCTTTAGATAAATTGGTACCATTGTCTGTGATGATGCTGTGTGGAAAACCAAACCGGAAAATCACTTTTTTGATGAACCAAACCGCGGTGGCCGCATCACACTTGCTAACGGGCTCTGCTTCTATCCACTTTGTAAATTTGTCCACCGCCACCAGAAGGTGGGTCTTCTTGTCCTTGGACCGTTTGAAAGGCCCAACCATGTCCAGCCCCCAGGTTGCAAACGGCCAAGTAATTGGAATCATCCTCAATTCTTGAGCCGGGACGTGAGCGCGTCTTGAGAATTTTTGATAACCATCACACCGCCTGACCAGATCCTCCGCATCCGCATGAGCAGTCAGCCAATAGAAACCGTGACGAAAAGCTTTTTCCACTAAGGACTTTGAACCGGCGTGGTGACCACAATCTCCTTCGTGGATCTCACGCAAAATTTCACGGCCTTCCTCAGGAGATACACACCGTTGAAAGGCTCCTGTCACACTGCGATGATGTAGTTCGCCATTTTCCACTACCATGGACTTGGACCGCCGTACTATCTGTCTGGATAGAACCTCATCCTCTGGCAACTCCCCTCAGTTCATGTACGCCAGGTAAGGGAGCGTCCAATCCGGGATGACATGTAATGCCGCGACTAATTGAGCCTCTGGGTCAGGAACCGCCAAATCTGCTTCGCCAGGCAGTTGAACCGACGGGTTGTAAAGCACATCAAGGAACACATTAGGTGGTACCGGTTTACGCTGTGACCCCAGTCGACTTAAAGCATCCGCCGCCTCGTTCTTTCGTCGGTCCACATGGTCCACCTGATAACCTTTGAAGTGACCTGCGACCACATCAACCTCACGACGATAAGCAGCCATGAGTGGATCTTTTTAATCCCATGTACCAGACACCTGCTGGGCCACCAAATCAGAGTCGCCAAAGCACTTAACCCGGCTTAAATTCATCTCCTTAGCCATCCGGAGACCATGGAGCAAGGCCTCATATTCTGCTGCATTGTTAGTACAAGGGAACATTAAACGGAGAACATAACAAAACTTATCACCTCGTGGGGAAGTTAGTATGACTCCAGCCCCCGATCCTTCTAATTGACGTGATCCGTCAAAATGAATGGTCCAGTAAGTGTGATCTGGCTTCTCTTCAGGGACTTGCAACTCCGTCCAATCATTGATAAAATCCACCAATGCCTGAGACTTTATCGCAGTGCGAGGCGCATACTTTAAACCGTGCGGTCCGAGCTCTATAGCCCACTTGGCAATCCGACCAGTCGCTTCCCGGTTCTGGATGATATCACCCAAAGGAGCAGAGCTTACCACCGTGATAGGGTGGCCTTGGAAATACTGCTTCAGCTTCCGGTTGCCATAAAAACTCCATATACCAGCTTTTGCCAATGCGGATATCGTTGTTTGGATTCAATCAGCACCTCGCTGATGTAATAAACGGGATGCTGAACCGGGTATTCTTTGCCTGCCTCCTTCCGCTCTACCACAATAGCCACACTGACCGCGCGAGCGTTAGCAGCTACATACAACATCAATGGTTCCTTATCAGTGGGAGCGGCGAGTACGGGCGGATTGACCAGCTGTCGCTTTAAATCCTCGAACGCCTGATCAGCGGCAGAATTCCGGACAAACTGATCTGTCTTCTTCAACATTTGATACAGAGGAATTGCTTTCTCTCCGAGGCGGCTGATAAACCGGCTTAACGCAGCAATTCTGCCTGCCAGACGTTGGACGTCATTGATGCATTTTGGTTTAGCTAGAGAGGTGATAGCCGTAATTTTGTCCGGATTAGCCTCAATTCCCCTGTTGGACACCAAGAAACCCAACAGCTTGCCAGCTGGTACACCAAAGACACACTTGGCTGGATTGAGCATCATCTTGTATATCCTTAAGTTATCAAAGGTCTCCTTCAAATCATCGACCAACGTTTCCTTTTTCCTTGACTTGACCACAATGTCGTCCACATAAGCGTGCACATTACGGCCAATCTGCTTGTGGAGACAATTTTGCACACACCGTTGATAAGTTGCTTGGGCACTTTTGAGCCCAAAAGGCATAGATACATAGCAGAAGGCTCCAAAGGGAGTAATGAATGCCGTCTTCTCCTGGTCCTTAACCGCCATCTTAATCTGATGATAACCAGAGTATGCATCTAGAAAGCATAAACACTCGCAACCCGCTGTAGCATCAATGATTTGATCAATACGGGGGAGGGCAAAAGGATCTGCAGGGCAGGCCTTATTAAGATCTGTATAGTCCACACACATACGCCAAGTGCCGTTTTTCTTAAGGACCAGCACCGGATTAGCAAGCCATTCAGGGTGAAAAACTTCAACGATGAAGCCGGCCGCTAAGAGCCTGGCCACCTCTTCTCCAATAGCCTTTCTTCTCTCCTCATTGAACCGACGGAGGAACTATTTCACCGGTTTGTATTTAGGATCCACATTAAGGGTGTGCTCAGCGAGTCGCCTCGGTACACCTGGCATGTCAGAGGGCTTCCATGCAAAGATGTCCCGATTCTCACGGAGGAACTCGATGAGCGCGCTTTCCTATTTTGGATCCAAATTGGTACTGATGCTGAATTGCTTGGATGAATCACCAGCTACGAAATCAACAAGCTTGGTCTCCGCGGCTGACGTGAATTTTAAAACCGGATCATGCTCTGTGGTAGGCTTCTTTAAAGGAGTCATATCCGTCGGATCAACATTATCCTTGTAGTATTTGAGCTCCTCCGCAGCACAAACCGATTCCGCATAGGCGGCATCTCCCTCTTCACACTCCAAAGCGATCCTGCGGCTCCCGTGAACCGTGATGGTTCCCTTTTGGCCTGGCATCTTGAGCTGCAGATATACATAACAGGGCTGTGCCATGAATTTGGCATAAGCCGGCCGACCAAACAAGGCATGGTATGGGCTTTGGATCTTCACCACCTCAAAAGTCAGTGTTTCTGACCGGGAATCGTGATCATCACCTAAAGCCACCTCCATTGCTATCTTGCCCATGGGATACGCAGACTTGCCTGGCACCACACCATGAAAAAACGTGTGTGAAGGCCGTAGATCTTTATCCTTAAGCCCCATACGTCGAAAGGTCTCATAGTACAGGATGTTAATACTGCTGCCCCCATCCATGAGCACCTTGGTGAACTTATAACCTCCTACCTGAGGCGCCACCACTAAAGCCAGTTGACCCGGATTATCCACCCGAGGAGGGTGATCCTCTCTACTCCAGGTGATCGGCTGCTCTGACCATCGTAGATATTGGGGCACGGCCGGTTCAACAGAGTTAACTGCCCTCTTCCGGACCTTCTGGTCTCGCTTGTCCAAGCTAGTGGTGAATACATGGTACTGGCCACTGTTTAACTGCTTCGGATTGCTCTGGTATCCCGACTGCTGCTGATAGCCCCCTTGATCATTCTGGTTATGTTGATTACCATGTCCGCCCGGATTACCAGTCCCGCTCGGATTACCATTAAACCCTGAACCGGAGTTTCCTCCACCGTGGTTTGGCCCGGATCCTGAACCGCCACCGGGATTGTGATCATACCGGAAGGCATTGGAATTCTTGAACTCTCGCATGATGTAACAATCCTTCCATAGATGGTTTGCTCGTTCCTCCGTCGTTCCATGCTTTGGGCAGGGCTGATTCAACAAACTATTTAAGCGCTCTGGATTGGGGCTGGGTCCGCCACCGCGGCCCTTGCCCCTACGCGGCCGGCCCCTATTCTGCACATTGGTGTTAGACACAAAATCCATGGAACCATCCGCTTTACGCTTGCCTCCAACGCCGCTCCCTGGGTGATGCTGTCCTCTGAAGTTGCCATTCTTCTTTCCCTTCCCTGCCTTTTCATCATCAGACTCGGGATCCTTGGTACTATCAGAATCAGCATACTTTACCAAAGCAGCCATGAGCGTCCCTATGTCAGTGCAATGGCGCTTCATTCGTCCTAATTTCAATCTCAAGGGCCCAAACCGGCAATTGCTTTCCAAAGTCACAACCGCAGTGTCAGCATTGATGCGGTCTGAGGAATGCAAGATCTGCGAAACGCGGCGCACCCAATGAGTGGTTGATTCTCCTTCTGCCTGGACGCAGGCGGCTAAGTCCACTATCGACATGGGCTGCCTGCACGTATCTTTGAAATTACTGATAAACCGTGCTCACAATTGAGCCCATGAACCGATGGTATTGGGCGGCAGGCTTTTTAACCAAGTGCGGGCCGTTCCTTCAAGCATCATAGAGAAATATTTTGCACATGCAGCTTCATCTACGTCAAGCATCTCCATGGCCATCTCATAACTCTCCACCCACGCCTCCGGGGGTTGATCTGCTGTATAATTTGGTACCTTGCGCGGCCCCTTGAAATCCTTAGGCAGGCACACATTGCGCAAAGCCGGTATAAGGCAAGGCACCCCCAAAGCGCTAGAAGCAAGCCCTGGTTCGACCGAAGTGGTGGGACGAACCGGCGTAGTCTGATGTGCTGCCAATGCGGCTTCTCTGCGTGCCCGGGCCCGGTCTACCAACTCCTGAGCATCAGGAGCCGGATTGTCGCCGCGGGGCCCTCCATGCCGTGCATTGCTGGACTCAGCTTGTTCTTCCAGGTGCCTGTTATGACTCCGGATTGGACGTGGAGTAGAATGAATCCGCTCGCGGCTGTATGAATACGCCTCCTGTTGGACCAGCGCCGTTCTGAGGAGCTCCTTGACCCAGCGCGTCTCTACGGCCTGTAACGAAGCTCCCTCGACCGGAATAGCCTCTAGACGTGCTGCCGCAGCAACAAGATTATCCAGCGGGTTGGAGTAATGATCCGGGGGTGTGGTCTCAATCCGCGGCTCCGGGTTATAACGGGGTAGATCTATTACGCGGGGCTGAACCGGCGCGTTTGTCCCGGGCGCCTGTGCTCGGTTTATCACTGGCTGATTACAGGTCCCTGCTCCAGGAGTTTTGAAAAGATCCCTTCCTTCAAAAACTGGTGGCAGGCGGGACCGATATTTCCTCCTCATGACCTCCTGCGAAGCGTTCTGATCCAGCATGAACTTATAGGCTTGCGCGTCCAAAGCGGCCCGTTCCGTAGTCATCCTGACCTCCTCGGCTGCCAGATCGGCCTTGGCCTGACTAATCTGCTCTCTCACCTTTGCAATCTCTGCGTTATGAGCATCCCGATCCACCGGATTAGCCTCTGTCAAGAGCGCCGCCAGTGCGTCGAACAGATCGGATAATACTTGAACCGGGGGGCGCACAGAACCTCCTGCTCCGGCAGCCGTTGAACCGGAAACCATTGCTGCGGCCGTCGATGAATGAGGCGCTGCCTGGGTGCCAGCCATGAATATGCCGACCCGACTAGGCAGATCGAAGGGTTCCGGAATACTGTTGCCATCGGAACAGCCCCCAATCCGATCATCATGTACTTGATACAGGGACTCAGTTTCCCCGTTTGACGACTCATCACCGGAATAAACAACGGTTTCGCCACCAGATTCTGATTCGTCCTCGTAGTCTCGCCCGTGGATGACTCCCACAAAGGCACGCTTTACGGCTGGCTTAACCCGGGCAGGTCGCCCACGCTGAGCTGTCTCGATGAGGTCGGTGCAGGTGTCCAGCTGAGGGCCCGGTTCACCAATCTTGCCGATGAAAACGTGTATTCCGCCAAAGGGGACCCGGTACCCGTACTCAATTGAGCCGGCCTCAGGGCCCCAGCTTGCGTCGTCGATGTAGATCTTGCCGCGGCGACTCTTGGTCATCCGGCCCACGGCATATCCCTTGAGTCCTTCAAAGCGGCCCTCCAAGAACTTGAAACCATCGTGCGATAGCCCCACGGTGGGCGCCAACTGTCGTGGGTTTGTCACGGCAGATGTCCTAGCCAAAGGACTTAGTCGTGGAGCCATCGCAACGGGTTAACTCAAAGGGGTTAAAGCGGACACAGGGACACAGAGGTTATACTAGTTCGGCCCCTTCGATGAAGGTAAAAGCCTACGTCTAGTTTGTGGTGGAATTGATGAAGTCTCGATGACTAGGGAGCAGGTAAGCTTCGCCTAGGCCTCGAGTTGTCGTTCTCCCCCCTTGAACCGATATCGGGTCGTCCCCTTATATACACGGGTGACGCCCGTCGGTTCATAGAGTCCCAATCTCCGGTTTATACTCGTACCCGGGTTGGTCTCTTCCTTATCCCTAACTTACAATACAAGTTGTACACAGGCCGGTTTACGGCTACAGATGCTAAACCAACTACGGCCTTGGGCCTTCACATAGCCTCTTGGGCTTTACCATTCTTAAACTACAGATGAAGTTAACCCGGCCCGTATAGGCCGGTTTACGCTCAGTAGTAATATCCCCAACACCGTGTGTTGTTATTTGTGTGTTGCATTCATCATCGCATCATTTGCATTTGCATGTTTTCATAAAACTTGCATCCGCTCGTAGTTGCCGCGTCCCCCGTTGCTTTCGTTGACCGTTCCGAGCCCAACCGGGTTTTTTCAATTCCCTTTTGCCTAACCGTTTGACCCTCTCTGCACAGTGCTCACACCCCCCTCGCGCATGTCCGAAACTCCCCGTGACCCAAGCCGGACTGTCGCTGCCGTTGTGTCCGGATCATCCCCTAACGTCTACAAAACATCTCTGATTTCTTATTTGGACTCCCTACCTATTTATCTCGACCGTTTGATTTTAATCGAAGGGTCCGATTAGTCCCTGTCCTAAAATTCTTGCTATTTATGCTGCCTAACCCTAGATCCTAGGATGTCCCATCCGTCCATTCCGCCCGCCGCCGCCAGCCCACCTGGTCTCTTCCTGGCAACTCCTCGATCCAGATCCCCCAACCACGCCGCATCCTGCCTCCGACCATCTTCCTCAATTTCAGCGCCACCCAACCGGACTCCACCCGAGGCCTCCCCTCGATCCACCCAAGCCCATCGATCCAACCCTCCTCGCTCTCCTCGTCAACCAGGGGAACGAGCTCCTCCCGAGACCGGCCCCTTCTCGGCCTTGCCGTCATCGTCGCCTAGCCAGGAGTCCAGGAGGCCACACGATCTGGATGCCCGCACTCGACCCTCTGCTGCCTCGCCTCATCGCCCTACGACCAACGTCGCCGCTAGCTGCCTCGACCTCCAGGTCCGGCCGCCTCCGTTCAGCTGCCGCCGACGAGCAGTCGAGCACCTATCGCGCCCCTCTCTCCTTTCTTCTCCTTCCTTCTCCTTTCTCTTTTCCTTCTTCCAGGTCTCTCATCTCTCTCGCTCTCTGTTTGTTCACGGGGAGTTGGAGCAGCCATGGCGCCCGAGCGCCTCAAGCTCATCAGCCCCGCCGGCGAAATTGGTCTAGTGCCCGAGCCTCCTCCCGTTGTAGCCAGCTTGGCCGCCGACCGAAGCCCCAGGTCACGGTGTGCTCTTGCTTCTCCCTTCTCTTTTCTCTTTTCCCCTCTTCCTCCCTGGCTCTTTCTCAGGCTGCTCTCTCTATCTCTTGTCTTCACAGCACCGTCAGGAACGCCATGGAGCGTCGCCGCCGTCGCCCTGTAGCTCGAGTTTGAGCGTTGCCTCCAGTCGCCTGCTCGATCCCCTGTATCGACCACGCCCGCGTGCGCGCAAGGGCAGCAAGGCCAGTGCCGCCCAGCTTCTTTCGCTTCCGCAGCCAGCCAAGTTTCAACATCGCCGGATCCGCCTCCATCGGCCTCTGTTCGACGCGGCACCGCCGGGATCCGCGCGCCACCTCGCCGACCTGCAGCTTCCCGCGCCTGCTGGCCCTGCCGCAAGTCCCGCCGTGCCAAGCCCCTTCAGTCGCCGGTCTCCTTCGCTGCATCGAGCAACATCAGTTCAGGCAGAGGAGGGCGATGCCTCTGCCTCGACACCTCCCGTTGATCGCTACCCGTGACCCAACGCTGCAGCCAGCCGGCCCCTCTTGGGCCTCCTCCACCGACCTGGGCCAAGGCCCGATGTGAGCAGCCCCTCCAGCCCTCTCCTGTACACTTGGCCTAGTCAGTTTCGGCCCATGTATTTTTTTTCCATGCGCTGCGAATTTTGCCATTTAACCAGAGACTGCAGTTTTACAGAAAACCCCCTCATGCTCATGCATGTAATAACTAATTAACCGTGTATCGGATTAAAATGATTCAAACATGTAAAATGCTTAGAATTTTGTGTAGATTAATAATCTGCTACTTTCATCCATGTTAAAAATGTTTAAAATGCTGTTTGCATTTAATTTGCTTAAATGCCATGTTAAAATGATTTATTTCATAACTAATTAACCGTAACTCGGAATTTAATAAACTTTATATGTAAATGGGGTGGAAAAATGCCTATTTTAACATGGTGCACTTTATTTTGCTGTTTAACAACATTAAAATTGTGTTTAGGCAGAACAGTTCCAAATTCATAAATTGCATATGGGGATTTTCCGGGATCGTTGTTTGTGTTCGGGCCTCATTTAAATTTGCCTAGATAGGTAGTTTTTCTTATGTTTCATCTCTTGCCATGTTAAGCAACATTTAATATTGATATGTATATAAACGGGAGTAAACTAAATAATCGATGTGGTGTTTTGTCAATATGCAATTCGTTGCATATTGAGCTCCACTTAATTTGTAGGATTGTTTGTTGCACTTTGCCAGGCCATGCCTCTTTTAACCGGACATGCATCATACTTATTTGTGCATCATGCCATGTGTATGTGGTGGTTGTTTACTATGTTGTTTGTTTCTTTCCGGGTTGCTTCTCTCGTTAGCTTCGGTTTCGTTCCGGAGTTGTGAGGATTCGTTCGACTTCGTCCATTTGTCTTCTTCATGGACTCGTTCTTCTTCCTTGCGGGATTTCAGGCAAGATGACCATACCCTCGATATCACTTCTATCTTTGCTCGCTAGATTGCTCGCTCTTTTGCTATGCCTATGCTGCGATACCTACCACTTGCTTATCATGCCTCCCATATTGTCAAACCAAGCCTCTAACCCACCTTGTCCTAGCAAACCGTTGTTTGGCTATGTTACCGCTCTGCTCAGCCCCTCTTATAGCGTTGTTAGTTGCAGGTGAAGATGAAGTTTGTTCCTTGTTGGAACATGGAGATGTTGTTCCTTGATTGGAACATGTTTACTTGTTGGCATATCACAATAAATCTTATTTAATTAATGCATCTATATACTTGGTAAAGGGTGGAAGGCTCAGCCTTATGCCTGGTGTTTTGTTCCACTCTTGCCGCCCTAGTTTCCGTCATATCGGTGTTATGTTCCCAAATTTTGCGTCCCTAACGCGGTCGGGTGATTTATGGGACCCCCTTGACAGTTCGCTTTGAATAAGACTTTTCCAGCGAGGCCCAACCTTGGTTTTACCATTTGCCTCACCACCACCTACTTTCTCTTGGGAGTAATTAACCCAAGGGTCATCTTTATTCAGCCCCCCGGGCCAATGCTTGTCTAAGTGTTGGTCCGAACTAGAGCCCTTTGCAGCGCCCTCTCAAGGAAACTTGAGACTTGGTTTTAGCTGTACGGACTGCTCATCCGGTGTTGCCTTGAGAATGAGATATGTGCAGCTCCTATCAGAATGTCGGTGCATCGGCCGGCTTTGCTGGACTTGTTTTATTGCCGTCGAAATGTCTTGTAGCCGGGATTCCGAGACTGATCGGGTCTTCCCGGGGAGAAGGAATATCCTTCGTTGATCGCGAGAGCTTATAATGGGCTAAGTTGGGACACCCCTGCAGGGTTTGAACTTTCGAAAGCCGTGCCCGCGGTTATGTGGCAGATGGGAATTTGTTAATGTCCGGTTGTAGAAAACCCGAAGTTGATCTTAATTAAAATACACCAACCTCGTGTGTAACCGTGATGGTCTCTTCTCGGCAGAGTCCGGGAAGTGAACACGGTGTTGGAGTTATGCTTGACGTAAGTAGTTTCAGGATCACTTCTTGATCATAGTTGTTCGACCGTGCTTTTTCCTTCTCTTCTCGCTCTCATTTGCGTAAATTAGACACCAGATATGCTAGTCGCTTGCTGCAGCTCCACCTCACTACCCTGTCCTACCTTTAAGCTTAAATAGTCTTGATCTCGCGGGTGTGAGATTGCTGAGTCCCCATGACTCATAGATACTTCCAAAACCAGTTTGCAGGTGCCGATGAAACCGTGCAGGTGACGCACCCGAGCTCAAGGAGGATCTCGATGAAGATCTTGTTCATTGTGTTGTTTCATTTCAGTTGATCAGTAGTGGAGCCCAGTTGGGGTCGATCGGGGATCTGTGTAGCATTTGGGGTAGTCTTCTTTTATTTTGGTTCCGTAGTCGGACCTTGATTGTATCTGTATGATGTAATGCTTTACTCATGTATTGTGTGAAGTGGCGATTGTAAGCCAACTATGTATCTCTTTCCCTTATGTATTACATGGGTTGTGTGAAGATTACCTCACTTGTGACATTGCTTTCAATGCGGTTATGCCTCTAAGTCGTGCTTCGACACGTGGGAGACATAGCCGCATCGAGGGCGTTACAAGTTGGTATCAGAGCCTTCCCCGACCTTAGGAGCCCCCACTGATTGATCATTTTTAGCGACCGAGTTGTGTCTAGAAAAATGTTTTGAGTCATTTAGGAATTATATATTGGAGAGTTTAGGAATTCTTTTTACTTCCCAGTCTCCTCATCGCTCTGGTAAGGCATCCTGACGTAGAGTTTTGACTCTTCTCTTCTCAAATTTCACTAAAAAGAATTTTAGGTTCACGCGGGTTTCTTAGAATCGTTCCGATGGTTTTATGATGACAACATTGTCTTGGTTGCCTCCCGTCAGCAGGGGTTTTAGTGGAGGTGTCCCGGGGAGTTGAGCTCCGAGGTGTTGTCGTCATAATTTTATCGTTGCAGTTCTGGAATACCTGAGTTTAGTACGCCGACATCGAAAATCTCTTTTGTACAGTTGTTGGTGAGATAACCCTGATAGCCCAGTACTGAGGCGAGTGCGGGAGTATTGCCATAACTCGTATAACGGATGCTTTTCGAAGGTTGAGGTAGACGATTTCTGAAGGTTTCTTGGTTATGTGTTGAAGGATGGATACAGCTGGATCTAGGTATTGTTAGTTTGGGTGATATATTTTTGTGTCCCCTGTATCCCCAACACCTGATTGCATAACCAGAAAGTTTCGGGAGTTTATAGGTGGGAATTCAAGTAGCTCCTAGAATATCTTTCCGACAGATGCATGATATGGGATTGGGTAAATCTCCATCATATGTATTTGTTCCGGCTTATTCCACAAGTCAAATCCTTTGTTTTTGTTTTGTTTTGTGGTATTCGAGTTGCTTCAATGTCAAGTGTTGATTCCATACCTTTCAAAGCGGGGTTCTCATATTCCTATGTGGATACTAATCCTTCTTGATCATCAAGATTGTTATGCCAATTCTTTTCCAACCGGTGTGTCTCTCTCCAAGTGGATCCGATCATTTCAACATTCGCAAGATCAATTATCAGTTCTTCTCAACGGTGTTTGCTTCATCCGTTCCAAGTTGTCTTTGTTTTCCCGCCCTCCCACCCTTTTTCTTCAAGGACTCAGATTTCTTAATCAAGTACCCTTTTTATTGATGAGAAGTCTCTCCATTCTTTCCTTCAATGTTCTTATCCGGGGATTATCATGAAGATGGTCAGGAGTTTCAAGTTCATCACTCGTCATTCTTTTCTTCTCCGGTGGTTCCAATTCAAGCCTTATCGATCATATCTTTTCCTCGTTTCAAATGTTTTCTCGTACCGGTGCATCTCTTAATCATCCACTTCTCGCTATTCAATTGTTCCGGAGTGATGAAGATATCTCAGAAGATTCAAGTTTCCATTCTCAATTCACTCAAGTTCTTTTGAGGATGTTATCTCATTCAAGCCATTAAAATCAACCGATGCAATCTCTCCTTTCAAGTAATCGTTCAACGGTGTTTCTTTTGAGTGGGCCCTAACCCACAGGTCTTTTCCCAGGATCTTACCTGACACTTCTAATTTTTCCCGGAGCTATTCTCTAATTCTTTTCAAAGTTTGACGTAAGAATGAATTACCAACAGTCATATGTCTTTCTCCAAGATCTTTCAAATTCTTTTCATTATTGGTTCAACATTTCAAATTCTCATTCCGGAGTGCCTCAACAATTCATGGTGGTGTTTCTCATCATCATTCTCAACATTAGAAGACTAAAGAAGAGTTTCCTTTAAATCTTGTCCATTCTCTTGAAGATGCGTGGTTCTAGATTGATGCCATTCTCTCATAATTGGTTTTGATTGTGAGAATTATTTTCACCCATCCGGAGCATTTCAGAAGTCTTTTCAGTTTGATTCTCCGGAGCCTTTCATCTCAGAATTATTCATTCTCAGCTTCGTCTATCGTTCTCCAAATCTTACCGGAGCATCTTTCAATATTCTCTAATCAGTTCATGATCTCTTCGTTCTCATGTATCTAAATCCTAGCAAGCATCTTCGTTCATTTGCTAATTCTTCCCGGTGTTTCTTTATCTTTTCTTCGTTCAATTTCAATTCTTACGGTGGTTCGTTCAAGAGTTCTCTTCCTTCGTTATTATATAGACTCATTCGTTCTTCCCAAATCCTACCGGCGGATCGTTGAAGAATTTTCTCAAGTTTGTGCTATATCTCTCTTGATCCTTTCTATGAGAATAAGTGGTATGACAAGCCCATTTCTTGTCATCAATTTAAATTGGTGAAGGATACGCATAACACAATTCTTGTTCTTGTTTCATCCAAGTGATTAATTCCTTATTCCGGAGATTCATCAAAATTCTTGATTTCAATTGTTTCAACTTGTCTTCCTCGGAGTTCCAAGCTCTCGCAATTATATCACCACGGAGATCCATCTAATCATTGCAAGGCTTCACCTTGTGTTCAACTTCTCTTTCTTCCTATCATCCTTTTATTACCGGAGTTTCTTCATGGAGGCTCTACATGGTGGTTTATCAAGGACGCTTTTCATTCTTCAATTGTTCATCAAGATTTCTCTCGGAGTCAAGATGCGCCAAGCTATACTCTAAAATAAACATGGTGTTTAACACATGTTTTGTTTTGAGGAGTTCAAGTATTCTTCTTCTTGCATCTCGAAGTGCAATTCGTTCTACCGTATCATTCGAGGTGGTATTATGTCATTCTTGATAATTTGAGTTCATGTCTCATAATTCACATGTTGTTAAGAATGAGGTATTTTAAATCCATCAATCTCTTCTTTGGAGTTATCTTGGGTTTATACTTCACCTAAAGCCTTCTCTAAGGTTTGTTGATATTTATGGTGCTTATAAATGACCCAAGTTCTTTTCTTATCCTCCCGGTGATATAGCTTTCTCGTCTCCTTGTTGATATCAATCCAATCATTTGTTTCCGTTGGTGGCAGAAGCTCACCTCGTAATTTTGAGATGTCTCCATAAGCCCACGAGGATCATATCCTTTCGTTGTTGGTTTTCCAACAATTCCACTCTAACCTTCTTGCAAGGATGCTTTCCAAATTCATTTGTGGTTAAAGTTGTCATTATCTTCTCCGTTCTTTTCTTCCAACCATCTAACTTCCATTCTGTCGTTCCGGAGGCATTGTGATGTTGCTCTCTTCGACCCATCATATTATTTTGTCAAGATCATGTCATTTAACTTGCTTATCGATTTAACCGGAGTGTTGTGTCATCTCTTCAAGTTCTTTTCATCTTATCAAGTTTTCCTTCTTTCTTTCAGTCAGAGTGCTGTCCAAATTATATCATTCTTATTCTTTCTCTATCTAGTTTTAATCGGAGTGGTTTCAATATCTATCTTATCACTAAACCTCTTGGTTCTCGTCGTATCCCAGGTTCCTCTTATCTAACGGACTGTTTTCCACTTCGTTCATCTTCATTGTATTCCTTTTTTCTCTCAATTTGTTCAACCTCGCAAGGTTCATTGGTTTCACCCGTTCGTCAAAGAAGCAACTTAGTGTTACCTCTTCTTTTCCTCTTCCGTTTCTCTCCGGTGCCATTCTAGATCTCGGGACGAGATCCTCTCATAGTGGTGGAGTGTTGTAACGCCCCGAGACCATCGCTCCAGATGCCTTCCTTGTTTTTCGTGTTCGCCGTGTGTTGTTATTTGTGTGTTGCATTCATCATCGCATCATTTGCATTTGCATGTTTTCATAAAACTTGCATCCGCTCGTAGTTGCCGCGTCCCCCGTTGCTTTTGTTGACTGTTCCGAGCCCAACCGGGTTTTTTCAATTCCCTTTTGCCTAACCGTTTGACCCTCTCTGCACAGTGCTCACCCCCCCCCTCGCGCATGTCCGAAACTCCCCGTGACCCAAACCGGACTGTCGCTGCCGTTGTGTCCGGATCATCCCCTAACGTCTACAAAACATCTCTGATTTCTTATTTGGACTCCCTACCTATTTATCTCGACCGTTTGATTTTAATCGAAGGGTCCGATTAGTCCCTCTCCTAAAATCCTTGCTATTTATGCTGCCTAACCCTAGATCCTAGGATGTCCCATCCGTCCATTCCGCCCGCCGCCGCCAGCCCACCTGGTCTCCTCCTGGCAATTCCTCGATCCAGATCCCCCAACCACGTTGCATCCTGCCTCCGACCATCTTCCTCAATTTCAGCGCCACCCAAACGGACTCCACCCGAGGCCTCCCCTCGATCCACCCAAGCCCATCGATCCAACCCTCCTCGCTCTCCTCGTCAACCAGGGGAACGAGCTCCTCCCGAGACCGGCCCCTGCTCGGCCTTGCCGTCGTCGTCGCCTAGCCAGGAGTCCAGGAGGCCACACGATCTGGATGCCCGCACTCGACCCTCTGCTGCCTCGCCTCATCGCCCTACGACCAACGTCGCCGCTAGCTGCCTCGACCTCCAGGTCCGGCCGCCTCCGTTCAGCTGCCGCCGACGAGCAGTCGAGCACCTATCGCGCCCCTCTCTCCTTTCTTCTCCTTCCTTCTCCTTTCTCTTTTCCTTCTTCCAGGTCTCTCATCTCTCTCGCTCTCTGTTTGTTCACGGGGAGTTGGAGCAGCCATGGCGCCCGAGCGCCTCAAGCTCATCAGCCCCTCCGGCGAAATTGGTCTAGTGCCCGAGCCTCCTCCCGTTGTAGCCAGCTTGGCCGCCGACCGAAGCCCCAGGTCACGGTGTGCTCTTGCTTCTCCCTTCTCTTTTCTCTTTTCCCCTCTTCCTCCCTGGCTCTTTCTCAGGCTGCTCTCTCTATCTCTTGTCTTCACAGCACCGTCAGGAACGCCATGGAGCGTCGCCGCCGTCGCCCTGTAGCTCGAGTTTGAGCGTTGCCTCCAGTCGCCTGCTCGATCCCCTGTATCGACCACGCCCGCGTGCGCGCAAGGGCAGCAAGGCCAGTGCCGCCCAGCTTCTTTCGCTTCCGCAGCCAGCCAAGTTTCAACATCGCCGGATCCGCCTCCATCGGCCTCTGTTCGACGCGGCACCGCCGGGATCCGCGCGCCACCTCGCCGACCTGCAGCTTCCCGCGCCTGCTGGCCCTGCCGCAAGTCCCGCCGTGCCAAGCCCCTTCAGTCGCCGGTCTCCTTCGCTGCATCGAGCAACATCAGTTCAGGCAGAGGAGGGCGATGCCTCTGCCTCGACACCTCCCGTTGATCGCTACCCGTGACCCAACGCTGCAGCCAGCCGGCCCCTCTTGGGCCTCCTCCACCGACCTGGGCCAAGGCCCGATGTGAGCAGCCCCTCCAGCCCTCTCCTGTACACTTGGCCTAGTCAGTTTCGGCCCATGTATTTTTTTTCCATGCGCTGCGAATTTTGCCATTTAACCAGAGACTGCAGTTTTACAGAAAACCCCCTCATGCTCATGCATGTAATAACTAATTAACCGTGTATCGGATTAAAATGATTCAAACATGTAAAATGCTTAGAATTTTGTGTAGATTAATAATCTGCTACTTTCATCCATGTTAAAAATGTTTAAAATGCTGTTTGCATTTAATTTGCTTAAATGCCATGTTAAAATGATTTATTTCATAACTAATTAACCGTAACTCGGAATTTAATAAACTTTATATGTAAATGGGGTGGAAAAATGCCTATTTTAACATGGTGCACTTTATTTTGCTGTTTAACAACATTAAAATTGTGTTTAGGCAGAACAGTACCAAATTCATAAATTGCATATGGGGATTTTCCGGGATC
Organism: Aegilops umbellulata; assembly: GCA_032464435.1. Taxonomy (NCBI): domain Eukaryota; kingdom Viridiplantae; phylum Streptophyta; class Magnoliopsida; order Poales; family Poaceae; genus Aegilops; species Aegilops umbellulata. The sequence continues at coordinate 247,866,505 of CP136056.1, forward strand.
GTTGTTTGTGTTCGGGCCTCATTTAAATTTGCCTAGATAGGTAGTTTTTCTTATGTTTCATCTCTTGCCATGTTAAGCAACATTTAATATTGATATGTATATAAACGGGAGTAAACTAAATAATCGATGTGGTGTTTTGTCAATATGCAATTCGTTGCATATTGAGCTCCACTTAATTTGTAGGATTGTTTGTTGCACTTTGCCAGGCCATGCCTCTTTTAACCGGACATGCATCATACTTATTTGTGCATCATGCCATGTGTATGTGGTGGTTGTTTACTATGTTGTTTGTTTCTTTCCGGGTTGCTTCTCTCGTTAGCTTCGGTTTCGTTCCGGAGTTGTGAGGATTCGTTCGACTTCGTCCATTTGTCTTCTTCATGGACTCGTTCTTCTTCCTTGCGGGATTTCAGGCAAGATGACCATACCCTCGATATCACTTCTATCTTTGCTCGCTAGATTGCTCGCTCTTTTGCTATGCCTATGCTGCGATACCTACCACTTGCTTATCATGCCTCCCATATTGTCAAACCAAGCCTCTAACCCACCTTGTCCTAGCAAACCGTTGTTTGGCTATGTTACCGCTCTGCTCAGCCCCTCTTATAGCGTTGTTAGTTGCAGGTGAAGATGAAGTTTGTTCCTTGTTGGAACATGGAGATGTTGTTCCTTGATTGGAACATGTTTACTTGTTGGCATATCACAATAAATCTTATTTAATTAATGCATCTATATACTTGGTAAAGGGTGGAAGGCTCAGCCTTATGCCTGGTGTTTTGTTCCACTCTTGCCGCCCTAGTTTCCGTCATATCGGTGTTATGTTCCCAAATTTTGCGTCCCTAACGCGGTCGGGTGATTTATGGGACCCCCTTGACAGTTCGCTTTGAATAAGACTTTTCCAGCGAGGCCCAACCTTGGTTTTACCATTTGCCTCACCACCACCTACTTTCCCTTGGGAGTAATTAACCCAAGGGTCATCTTTATTCAGCCCCCCGGGCCAATGCTTGTCTAAGTGTTGGTCCGAACTAGAGCCCTTTGCAGCGCCCTCTCAAGGAAACTTGAGACTTGGTTTTAGCTGTACGGACTGCTCATCCGGTGTTGCCCTGAGAACGAGATATGTGCAGCTCCTATCAAAATGTCGGCGCATCGGGCGGCTTTGCTGGACTTGTTTTATTGCCGTCGAAATTTCTTGTAGCCGGGATTCCGAGACTGATCGGGTCTTCCCGGGGAGAAGGAATATCCTTCGTTGATCGCGAGAGCTTATAATGGGCTAAGTTGGGACACCCCTGCAGGGTTTGAACTTTTGAAAGCCGTGCCCGCGGTTATGTGGCAGATGGGAATTTGTTAATGTCCGGTTGTAGAAAACCCGAAGTTGATCTTAATTAAAATACACCAACCTCGTGTGTAACCGTGATGGTCTCTTCTCGGCGGAGTTCGGGAAGTGAACACGGTGTTGGAGTTATGCTTGACGTAAGTAGTTTCAGGATCACTTCTTGATCATAGTTGTTCGACCGTGCTTTTTCCTTCTCTTCTCGCTCTCATTTGCGTAAGTTAGACACCAGATATGCTAGTTGCTTGCTGCAGCTCCACCTCACTACCCTGTCCTACCTTTAAGCTTAAATAGTCTTGATCTCGCGGGTGTGAGATTGCTGAGTCCCCGTGACTCACAGATACTTCCAAAACCAGTTTGCAGGTGCCGATGAAACCGTGCAGGTGACGCACCCGAGCTCAAGTAGGAGCTCGATGAAGATCTTGTTCATTGTGTTGTTTCATTTCAGTTGATCAGTAGTGGAGCCCAGTTGGGGTCGATTGGGGATCTGTGTAGCATTTGGGGTAGTCTTCTTTTATTTTGGTTCCGTAGTCGGACCTTGATTGTATCTGTATGATGTAATGCTTTACTCATGTATTGTGTGAAGTGGCGATTGTAAGCCAACTATGTATCTCTTTCCCTTATGTATTACATGGGTTGTGTGAAGATTACCTCACTTGCGACATTGCTTTCAATGCGGTTATGCCTCTAAGTCGTGCTTCGACACGTGGGAGACATAGCCGCATCAAGGGCGTTACACATGCCTAGCCCAAAAAGTAGGAATCCTCTCTCAGTACGCCTCGGGCCTCCTTTTATATGTCAAAGGGATCGCCACAGTGGCATACAGGAGGTGAAAAGTATGTATAGTGTACAAGTCTATCGCCTGGCACCGTAGGACAAACGCATTTAATGCGCTCCCGACATGCCCTCTTGCTTTATAGGGGATGGCAAAGAAGCTCGTCCCGTCCGTCGCCGCTTCGCCTCGCCCCGACGCGCATCCAAGCTGACAAGGCATGGAGCACCACGCTGGCTGGCTGGCTGCTGAGCTGGTGCGGTGACAGGATCTTCACGAAGATCTGCATGCCACCATGCAGGTGCTTGGCTAGTTAGCCGAGAAGCTGCATGCTGCCGCGCAGGCGCTCACCTAGTTGACGGGCTGGCCGCCACATCGGAATGGGTGCGAGGCAGCGAATCCTTGGTAGGTGTGGGCCTGGCCGTGGCCCTGCAGATGTCCCCGGCAAGGGTCTTGCCGGGGTCTTGTGGGCGTCCCCGGCAAGGATCTTGCCGAGGGCCTCGTGGGCGTCCCCGGCAAGGGTCTTGCCGGGGGGCTTTCGTCTTCTGGTTCTCATATAGTCTTGCAGGCCTTCGGTCTTCACAAAGATCTGCATGCCACCATGCAGGCGCTTCCCGAGCCTTGGTTCCTAATATTGTCGATGGTGTCGGAACTCTTAGGCTCAAGGGTGGCGGCCTTGCTGGTGTTGTGCAAGTTGCCCCGGCAAGTCTCTTGCCGGGGCTACGCAGGCCGCCTCGGCAAGGGTGTTGCCGTGGGAGACCCATCTTGCTCCTTAGTTCTTCATGCCTCTGGCTTGAGTGCTGCCGTGGTAGTCTTGTATCTTTGCTTCCTGTGCCCCGCCAAGCATGGCCGCAGGTCCCGCTACAACTGCCCGCGCACAAGTAAAGGGGTACAGGAGGCCCCTAATTTTGTACACCGACAGGAGCCCCCGGGCCTGGGCCACATATAAGCGTGGAGCGTTGTTGGGCCAGGCCCAGAACGGTGTGCGGGCATGCGTGGCAGAGTATTAACCGAAGTAATCCCTTTGCCAGTTGTGCTTCCCCACGACCCACATTGAGTGCGTGACGTGGGGGTCGTGCGTGGAGCGGTTGCAGCACGCTTGCGTCATGTCGTGGTGAATAGTGAAGAGGCGGCCCACGTCTTCCCCATAAAAAAGGGAAAACACAGGGGCGCTGCTCATTTACCCTCTGTGCCCTTTCCAATCTTGGAAACCGCCGTTCCCCTCTTCTTCTCCAAACGCAAGTCAAAGCTCTCGCCCCTGCTTGCCACTGTCGCGCCCCCATTGCCTTCGATCCCTCACCCCCTTTCAACTGCCATGGCCCCCAAGACGAGCATGGGCAAGGGAGCGGCCAAGGACGCTGGGGCCAAGGAGGCGACAGAGAGCGAGCTAGTGGAGATGCGGACGTAGCGCGCCCTCTTCACCTCGTCGGTCGATGCGCTCACCCTCAGGGACATGTTCAGGCCCCTGTGGGGAAGGGAGACGTCGGGGCACCCTGCCACGCGCATCGTTCCCGCCGTCTTCGCCAAGGCCGGTCCAAACCGATATCCCTTCTTCGTCGATTATTTCTCCTGCGGGCTCTGCCCCCCTTTCTCTGATTTCTTCAACGACATCATGCACACCTACCGCTTCCATCCTCTGGATTTCATGTCGAATGCTATGGCGTGCATGGTCTTCTTCGCCCATCTCTGTGAGGGCTTCGCCGGAGTACACCCCAGCACGACGCTCTTCCGGCATTACTTCACCCCTCGCATCCAGCCAGGGGGCGCCATCTCCGGCTGTGTTACTTGGATCCCAAGGACCCAGAGCAAGGGCACGTATCAGGAGGGTGCCCAGAAGGGGAGGTGGGACGAGTGGCGGGGCCAATGGTTCTGGATCGAGGAGGCAGATCCACAGGAGTTCTGCTGGGTCTGTCGGGTGACGCCGGTCCATAGAAAAGACTGGGGCGATGTCGACGCCAACGACAAAAAGCTCATAGTCGCCACCACCAGGATCCATCGCCTCACTTCGGCCGGGCTCACCCTCGAGATGATTGGGGCTAACTTCATCCTCCGACGGATTGCCCCACTGCACAAAAAGGAGAGTCCGGCCTGGGACTTTAGGAACACGATCGACGTCATGAGGCTCCGCCCTGGCTTGAAGCATAATTTCATGGTGCTCCAGCATGCCCATCTTTGCACGAGGCTTTTCCATCTCAAGGTCGACGAGGCCGGCGAGGTCGAGAGGACCGACAAGGCCAAGAAGGCCGAGAAGGCCGTGAAGGCCGGCAAGGCCGGCGGGTCTCTGTTTGGGTTGCCAGCAGGAGTGGTCCCTTTGAGCAACAACTCTTGCCAGACCGCCATCGTCGCCATGATGCCGAAATTCAACGCGCACGGCCTCGATCCAAGCTGGGTCAAGACGGAAGCAGAGTGGGTGCAGGCCTTCTTTGACAAACTGTCAGAGAGGTATGTTCGTGACGAGCCACTGCTCGTCCACGACACCACTCGGGAAGAGCTGGCATACATTGCCCCCAGGGCGGAGGAGGCGGCACTCGCCAAGGAGGCCGGCAGTGTCGGCACCATGGAGGAAGAAGCTGACATGGCTGCGGAGGAGAAAGAGCTCGCCAAATGGGCAGGGTCTGCCGGGGAAGCCAGCGGTGCCGGTGCCGGGCCCCCCTTGTCGAAGACGTGGCCGAGGAGTCGGCATAAGAGGAGACCGAGGCGGATGATTCCTCGGCCTCGGAGACGAAACGCGTCCTCCGGCGGGCTAGCTCTGGTGAGCCGGTCCGGCCCGGCAAGACCACACAGCGGCAACAGGCCCAGGCGCAGCCCGTGCGCCAGACGAGGGCCGCAGCAGCGAAGAAGAAGGCAGCGATCACCGCTTCTTCCTCGTCCAAGCGGTGTAGGACGCCTTCCCCTTCCTCTTCTCCTTCGAACGGCGTCCCGGAGGCCGACTTCGACCTTGGGTCCTTCAGCCCGGAGAGGAAGAGGAGGCCGGCGGAGGAGGATGAGTAAGCATCTCGTCCTTCACCATTTCTGACTCTCAGCCTGCGCCATCTTCCCTGATTTGATCTCCTCTTTGCAGGGACACGGAGACGCTGGCCCAGAGGGTGGTGAAGAGGGCCAAGGCTTCGACGGGCAACAAGCCCCGACGAGCACTCCGCACTCGCCCGTGTTGGTGGAGACCAGTCTGGAAAACAGCCCTCGACGCAGCCCCCGCTTCAGCCCCCAGCGTGAGTTCATTACTCACTCCTCATCGATGAGCGTTGGGGCATGAACCTTGGTGCTGACCTTGCCCGATTTGCAGGAGGGGAGCAGCAACAGGAGGAGCCGCTGAGGGCCGCCCCTGACATGCCGCCCCCATCGACCACGCCGCCCAGATGGGCGTCCCCGGCAAGGGCACCTACTGACGAGCCCACATGCATGGAGGAAGAGGGGGTGAGCTTGGGCGCTGGCGGCTCCGTCCCAGCAATGAACGTTGGCGGGGACGGGACCATTTCTTCTCAACTCGGCACGGGTAAGTGGCCCGCCTCCCGTCCTTGTTCTTGTTCTTCTTCTTGCCACGCGATGTTTTTTCTTTTTTTCTTTGCCCTGAACCTTGACCTTGGCCTTGCTTCATTTTCCCTTCTGGTTTCCAGACCCTCCCTCGACGGACCAGGAGGAGGTCGCCAGGGATGCTAAAGCCGAGGCCACCAAGATTGCTGCTAGGGAAGCCGCCAAGACCGCCGTTGAGGAGGCCACCAAGGGGCCTGCTGGGGAGGCCTGCAAGGCTGCTACCGAGGAGGCCGGCAAGGCCGCTACCGAGGAGGAGGTGGCCGACAACCAACCCCCCTCCCTTATAGCCCCGCCCTGGGCAAGTACTTGAAGGTGGGCGACGACCTATTCGTCCGCCTCCCGGGGACGGCAAGCACCAGAGCGCCAACCGAGGGGGAGGTGTTTAATGACGAGGCGCTCGCCACCACGGGCTCTAGGTTGTTGACGAACCGAGCACCGACGACGACGGTTCCCAAGAGGAGCAGATTCTCCGAGCCATGAGCGTCAACTTCCAGAAGCTCCAGGCACACCACTGTGCCCGCCAAGACAAAGTGAAACCTAGGATGGCGGCGGTGGACAAGGCGGAGGCGGATTTTGAGAAGCGCGTCGCTCAGACGCAGGTCTGGTTTGGCGAGGCTCGGGATGAACTAAGGGCTACCCAGTGTGAGCTGGATGAGCGCAAGCGAGAGCTCATCCTGAAGCAGGCCGATATCGAGAAGGCCCAGGAGTTGGCGAAGGATTAGGCCGCCAAGGACGACGCTGCTCGGTAGCAGAAGCATGCTCTACTGAACAGCCAGGAGGAAGACCTCATTGCTTGTGAGCAGGCGCTTGCTGCCACGCTCCGTGGCAAGGACGACGAAATCAGGAAGATCGTCGCGCAGCGGACCCAGGAGCTGGAGCAAAAGCACAAAGACGCACTCAATGCTCTGGCCCTGGACCACGCCGATGAGGTGAAGAACCTGGAGCGGGTGCGGGAGGAGCTAAAGAAGAAGGTCTCGGAGCTGATGGAGGAGAGGGACACGGCCAACCGCACTCTGGCGGATGCGCATGTCACCATCTCCGATAAGGCCAAGCTGCTCTCCGAGGCCAATGACTCCATCAATGATCTGAAGCTAAAACTGGACGGCTTGGAGGGGAAGCTTTCGGAGGCCGGGGCTCATGAGGAGACCCTAAACAAGGCCCTGGAGGATGGGAAGCGGCTGCGGAGCGATGACGCCGCCACCCACAAGGATTACGTGAAGAGCGTAAACCTCTGGATCAGCCGCCTCGTCGACGTCGCAGAGAGGCTCACCACGCAGCTGACCGCCATGGGCATGCCGAGCTTTAGGTACTCCCCGGAGGCGAACATAAGCCTCAACGCCAGGCTGACCTTGTTCTTCGAGGGCGTCCTCGAAGCGCTGGAGCAGCTCCGCTCCAATCGAGCAGCTTATCTGCCCAACGAGTCCCAGAGGCTCTGTCGGGGCGCCCTGACCAAGGTGCTCACCAAGGTGGTGTTCTGCAACCCCAGCGTCGACTTCGCCAATGCGCTGGAGAGCCTACCGGAGGATGTGGACCTCACGACGCTCGAGGAGCATATCGAGCCCATCATCAGTTGCGTCGACGGAGTCAAGAGGGTGGAGGGCCAGCGCCGGGACTAGGTACCCCATTTCTCATTGCCGCTGCGAGTTCATGACAAAGACAATTTTATCTTAAGTTAGAACCGCAACAACTATTAATGTAATATAACTCTGGAGTACTTTAAAATGAAGCATGTTATCTTCCTGTTTGATCTTTCCTTGTATGTACACACCCCACGCCTAGTTGGATAGGTTTGCCGGTGCGTAAACCCATGCTATGGCGCTTTGAGTAACGGATCCTTAGCAGCCTACCAGGGGGCCTTTGCTGCCGGGCAAGCCAGCTTGCCGTTCTCAGCACGACCGCTTGAACTGTTGAGCGGACTCGAAACAGATCAAGGGCGTTTCCAATAGCGGAAAGGTTCCATTGCGTGCAGGTTTTCCATACAAGGGGCAAGATTTTTCGAGAAGGCTAACCTTATAAAAAATAAGAAATTGCTCAAGATTTTGCATGACTTAGCTTTTCTGTCGTCACGCGGATGGTTGTTGCGGCTGCGGACAGCACCGCCTCGCCTAGCTGATGGCACCAGAGCGTGGCTGATCGACGTCGCCTTCTTCTCTCGAGCCATCGCGACGAAGAAATCGATGAGCTAACTTCTAAACCAGATTTTTCACAGCTTGCGTACCCTACCTGGCTCGCCAAAGATGTCGGGGAAACGACACATATGGGATCACAGGGAATCCCTACTACGGTTGGCGGGGTGCGGGGCTGTGCAAAGAGCGGGTCTAGAAGATCAATGCGGGGGAATTTTATCCAGGTTTGGGCCGCAAACGATGCGTAATACCCTAGTCTTGCTTTGGTGTATATTTGGTGTTCTTGAGTTCTTGAACTAGCTGCGGTGCATGCCTAGCCCAAAAAGTCCAAATCCTCTCTCAGTACGCCTCGGGCCTCCTTTTATATGTCAAAGGGATCGCCACAGTGGCATACATGATGTGGAAAGTATGTACAGTGTACAAGTCTATCACCTGGCACCGTAGGACAAATGCATTTAATGCGTTGCCAACGTGCCCTCTTGCTTTATCGGGGACGGCAAAGAAGCTCGTCCCGTCCATCGCCGCCTCGCCTTGCACCGACGCGCGTCCAAGCTTACGAGGCATGCAGCGTCACGCTGGCTGGCTACTAAGCTGGTGCGGTGGCAGGGTCTTCACGAAGATCTGCATGCCACCAGGCAGGTGCTTGGCTAGTTGGCCTAGAAGCTGCATGCTGCCACGCAGGCGCTCGCCTAGTTGGCGGGCTGGCCGCCATGTCGGAACGGGTGCGAGGCAGTGAAACCTTGGTAGGTGTGGGCCTGGCCGCGGCCCTGCGGATGTCCCTGACAAGGGTCTTGCCAGGGTCTTGTGAGCGTCCCTAGCAAGGACCTTGCCGGGGGTCTCGTGGGCATCCCCAGCAAGGGTCTTGCCGGGGGTTTTTCGTCTTCTGGTTCTCATCTAGTCTTGCAGGCCTTCGGTCTTCACAAAGATCTGCATGCCACCATGCAGGCACCTCCCGAGCCTTGGTTCCTAATGTTGTCGGTGGTGTTGGAACTCTTAGGCTCAAGGGTGGCTGCCTTGCTGTTGTTGCCGGGGGAGACCCATCTTGCTCCTTTGTTCTTCATGCCTCTGGCTTGAGTGCTTCCCTGGTAGTCTTGTATCTTTGCTTCCTCTGCCCCACCAAGCGTGGCCGCAGGTGCGGCTACAACTGCCCATGCACAAGTAAAGGGGTACAGAAGGCCCCTACTTTTGTACACCAACAGTAGGGCTGCTTGGGTGGGCTGGAGATGGGTCGGTTGAAGCTTATCAGCTTGTAGCCACACAGGGTCACATCGGCTCATCAAGCAATGTTCCCTCGTCATCTAGGTTGGTTGAGGAGGAGGAGGAGGAGGCCACACATGAAGAAGGGGAGGAGGAGGAGGAGGAGGCCACACATGAAGAAGGGGAGGAGGAGGAGGATGAGATCAATGGGGAGGAGGAGTACGATGAAGATTATGGACCTCCACCAACTCAATCATCTCAACCATCTCAGCTGCCGAAGAGGAATCCGAAGAAGAAGGATTTGCTAAGTCCGGACCCTTTCCAGATACCGGTTACTCGACGGCCCAAAACGAAGACTGAAGAGGCTCGTTCAAAGAGTAACGAGGACCGTACCTCCAAGAGGGGAAGGAGCAAGTAATTCTGCTCTTGCATACTTGGATCTTGTAGTTGGGTTCTCTAGTGGTTGTGAAACTACGTGGAACTTTGTGTTTGCTATTTGTGGAACTATGTGTTTCCTATTTGTGAAACTATGTGGAACTCCGTTTACTAATTAGTTGAACTTCGTTTGACATGTCTATTTACTTGGTGTTTTATTAATGTGTATGTGATGCGCAATTTTAATTGTTTGAGATCTGTGATATTGTTGTGATACTGTTGTGATATTGTTGTGATATTGATTTTGAAAAGAAGCAACCAATTAAGATTGAAACCATAAAACATAGGACCCTACCGCCACGGACCCTGGTGGTAGGGTCACACAGCCTCACGCCACCCCGTGGCGGTAGGGTGAACCTACCACCAGGGCACTTCGATATTTCGTTACAGAAACTTTCCGAGGCAAAAACCCAGCCACACCCTACCGCTAGGTGTTCTGGCGGTAGGGTCAGACAGCCACTGCCAGGGTCCCTGGTGGTAGGGTACTTATCCATGTCAGCTCGGGAAAACGGCCGCCGTCCCCCTCCGTCGCACCCTACCGCCAGCGCCCCTGGCGGTAGCGAAAGGGTCAAATCTCAAAATTCTTGCCAACCGGGGTCATATCCTGAATTTGTATGCGAGAGGGGTCAAAACATGAAATTTTGCCGTGACTCGCTCGACAATGCCATGGCTAAGCTAGTCATGTCCTCTTGTACCATTCTCCATCCTGAGCTAGAGGACAGACAATAGTGCCGGCGCCCATGCCGCGCCCATCGAGGGTCTCACCGAGGCTGGCTATCCGGTCATTCTTTTACTCGCTGAGAGTAGGCAAGAACATCTACACGTGGCCGCCTCAAACACCCCTCATAACAGCATCTCCAGTCGTTCGGTCCTTCAAGGCTCTGAAATAGCGCCTCCTAGGGCTAAGAGAAACTTCAACGCGCTAACACAAACGAATGGCGCTTTTAGTCCTTTTGGGTCGGCCGCCCGCTCGGCGTCCGCCCTCATTTTGAATTGGTTCGGCAGTGTGCCCAACGGCTGCGATCAATTTCATGTCCGCATACAAATTTGAAAAAGGCTCGCATCCATAGATCATGCCAGCGGCCATGCCGTCGTCCGAGGTTCATGCTGGCCGACACTATGCCAGCCACCGACATACAATGCCAGCTCCAAACAAAACACCACACAGTTCATGCTGGCGCACTTGCCAGCGGCTGTCACACATGCCAAAACACAAAAAAGGGGCAGGAGTTCGATCAAGCCATCACGGCCGTGGTCATGCAAGCACACTTGCCGGCATATAAAAAAGGATGACGCTCGCCGCCATAGATCACTCGTCGTCGAACTTGAGCATGTCGGCCTGCATCTTCTCAAACCACGGCCTCTTTCTTGATGACACGGTGTTGAGATCCACCTTCATGATCTCTCCACCCCCGTTGTCAGTGTCAAAACTGGCGGATCTCGGGTAGGGGGTCGCGAACTGTGCGTCATGGCCGGATGGTAACAGGAGACAAGGGACACGATGTTTTTACCCAGGTTCGGGCCCTCTGGATGGAGGTAAAACCCTACTCCTGCTTGATTAATATTGATGATATGGGTAGTACAAGAGTAGATCTACCACGAGATCAAGGAGGCTAAACCCTAGAAGCTAGCCTATGGTATGAATGTTGTATGATGGAGTTGTCCTACAGACTAGAACCCTCCGGTTTATATAGACACCGGATAGGGTTAGGGTTACACAAAGTCGGTTACAATGGTAGGAGATCTTGAGTATCCGCGTCGCCAAGCTTGCCTTCCACGCCAAGGAAAGTCCCATCCGGACATGGGACGAAGTCTTCAATCTTGTATCTTCATAGTCCTGGAGTCCGGCTGAAGGTATAGTCCGGCTACCCGGACACCCCCTAATCCAGGACTCCCTCACCCGTCATCATAATAGCGAGAGCCACTTTTTTCGCCTTGGTCTTGCTTTGGCAGCCTCAATCTCTAGCATCTTGGCTTGCTTCTCCGCCTCCATCTCAAGCATCTTGGTTTGCTTCTCCGCCTCCATCTCAAGCCTCCTTCTTTGGATCTCCATGAAGGCGTTCATTTTCTCTTCCTTGTCTCGCCGACGCTTGTCCTCCCTTGAGTCCTTCTTGGTCATCATCCCTCCACGCTTGCGATCAAGAAGATCGACGCTGCATCCCGCTTGTCCTCCTTCTTGGAGTTGGTCTTCCCCCGCGGCCGTGCCTTCTCGCCCTCTCCAACATCCTCCACGACGGTCTTCCCCCCACGCATCATGAGGGTAGCATATTTGTTGGGGAACGTAGTAATTTCTAAAAAATTCCTACGCACACACAGGATCATGGTGATGCATAGCAACGAGAGGGGAGAGTGTTGTCCACGTACCCTCGTAGTGTAGTGACCCGACCTCAAACGGTCAAGTCTTTGTGCTTCAGTGTCATCCCTGCATCGGTAATGCTGACACACACAGTACTCGAAGGATTTTATAAAAGAGTAGCAATCACACACTTATTACATCGAATGTCTCAAAAGAGAACTTATTACAATAAATATGGCTTAAGGCCATCTAATACGATAACCGCGGAAGGCTTGGAAGATAAAGTGAGTCCATCAACTCCAACGGCATAGCTGAGCTGCACGGCAACGACCTAACGAACCTTACTCCTCGTCTGAAAAGTCTGCAACATAATACGTTGCAGCCCGAACACGGGTCAGCACATGGAATATGCTGGCAATATAACACAGTAGAGCAAGAACAGGATAATGCTATCACTACATGCATATTTGGCTGGTGGAAAGCTCTATGGTTATAGTTTTTGCGAAAAGCCAATTTTCTCCTACAACAAAGGAATAAGTTTTACTTTAACTATCATGGTAGTTGAAACATCATTGAGAAGGTTCCTCCAACTCAATCCCAACTAAAGTAATTATCAACCCAAAAATATTAATTTAGAGTGATGAGATACTTAGGATACTCCAAGTACTAGATACTCAAGATTGTCCATAACCGGGGACACGGCTAACCATGATTAGATTGTACACTCTGCAGAGGTTTGTGCACCTTTCCCCACAAGACTCGATCTCCTCTGTTGGATTTCTCGCACTACATGGTGATTGAGAAACGGATGACCGAGACACAGTCTTTCAGAAACATTAACTCTTTACTTCTGGTAGACCATACCAAACCTACATCCCTCTACCTACTGATCAACCTCTTCAAGAGCTCATGCAACTTATTCAACTATGCTAGAGCCCATAATTGCTTGTGGCTGCACACGAAAGTTTGTAGCATGAAAATATCTCAGTTCCCTTTGAGCCTGGGTGGCGGACCTTAGGATGATCACACGGGTACTCCGGGATATCCTAGGACAACACTGGATTCTCCAGGTGCCCGAAAAGCAATCGACCCTGATGTGTATTTAAGTTGCCACCTTAAGTTGAAGCATTAATTAACAATCTCATATCTGTCATGGATTCTCTCACCCAAACGATGTCTACGAGCATAGCATAGCAATATAAGCGATACGTAGAAGTAACTCCCAAGGGTTTGAATATAACAGGGCAATAGGTTCTACCTCATCAACTACTTCCCAATACCCACAAGTTAATCATATCCTAATCATGCAATGTTTGAGGATTGAAACTAATGCATAAAAACTAGGTATGAAAGGAGTATGATCAATGTGTTACATGCCTTGTCGACGATCCGCAAAACCTAGGGACTCGTAGTAGCACGCTTCGCACTCCGGGAATTCTATCGCAAACAAACAATAGCATACATAAGCAATCAAGCAAAGATGCACGGGAAAAACTCAAATAAGAAGAATTGACCAGAAAGTTCAACTTAAGAACTCCGGTTTGCGAAAAGAATCAAATCAAACGAAGCAACGGAACTCAAACTGCGAAAGAAACAAGATCCGTTTACTAATCTGAACTAACGTCAAATTTTACAGTACCAAAATCTTGTTCAAGTTGATTAAGTAGAAAGAGGGTTTTGAGACAAAGATCTAGGCGCTTGAATCGCCTGATTCCGATAAACGAGCGAAAAGATAAACTAAAATGAAAAAAGGATCAGAGATCGTGATCGAAAATAATCACGGAAAATCCGTGAAAAAGAAAACTGACGAACATGCTAATGAACGAACGTACGTTGTCTGCGGCTAACGAGCGAAAACCGTTCGTTAAAACGAACGTACGGACGAACGTCCGCTATACAAACTAAACCGTGAAAACCAGCGAACCGATCTAAAAAATGAAACTAGGGGTTAAAAAACCCGACGGTTTTTACCTAAATCGAAAAAACGGCGAGACGAGATCGGCGGCGGCTCCGGCGGGGCGGGGTGGGGCTGCGGCCGGTGCGGCGGGGCGACGGTGGTACGGCGGCGGTGCGGCGGCGGCTGCTGCTGCTGCTTGCGGCGGCGGGGTGGCGATTTGGGGGCGGCGGCAGCTTATAAATGGGAGGGGGCGGCGGCTTGCTTGGGGGAGGGGGCAAGGCAGCGCAGGAGAGTCCTGGCCAGGCTCGGCGTCGCGGGCGGCGGTGGTCTTCGCATCGGGGACGAGGCGGACGGGGCGGCTGGGCTGAGCCGGCTGGCTGGGCTTCGGCCCAGTCGGCAAAGAGAAGATTTTTTTTAAAATAATTTCACCGGAACTTAAATAAATCCTAGGGCATAAAATAAAAATCTAAAAATACCAAAACAATTTTTCACCGTCTAAATAGAATATTTAGAACAAGATGAACATTTTCTTGGCCCTTGAAAGGATCGAGAAGAGGTGCCTAAAGGGGGGGGGGGTGATTAGACACTAAGTACCAAAAGTTGCAGTTTTAAATTTCTTTAAGTTGAAGTGGAGTTTTGGCACAAGTTTAACAAACACAATACATATCAAGCAAGCATGCAAAGAGTATATGAGCAGAAGAAAGTAAAGCATGCAACTTGTAAGAATGTAAGGGGAAGGGTTTGGAGAATTCAAACGCAATTGGAGACAGATATGTTTTTGTCGTGGTTCCGATAGGTGGTGCTATCGTACATCCATGTTGATGGAGACTTCAACCCACAAAGGGTAACGGTTGCGCGAGTCCACGGAGGGCTCCGCCCACGAAGGGTCCACGAAGTAGCAACCTTGTCTATCCCATCATGGCCATCGCCCATGAAGGACTTGCCTCACTAGCGGTAGATCTTCACGAAGTAGGCGATCTCCTTGCCCTTACAAACTCCTTGGTTCAACTCCACAATCTTGTCGGAGGCTCCCAAGTGACACCTAGCCAATCTAGGAGACACCACTCTCCAAGAAGTAACAAATGGTATGTTGATGATGAACTCCTTGCTCTTGTGCTTCAAAAGATAGTCTCCCCAACACTCAACTCTCTCTCACAGGATTTGGATTTGGTGGAAAGAAGATTTGAGTGGAAAGCAACTTGGGGAAGGCTAGAGATCAAGATTCATATGGTGGGAATGGAATATCTTGGTCTGAACATATGAGTAGGTGGTTCTCTCTCAGAAAATATGTATTGGAAGTGTAGGTATGTTCTGATGGATCTCTCCACAAATGAAGAGTGGGTGAAGGGGTATATATAGCCTCCACACAAAAACTAACCGTTACACACAATTTACCAATCTCGGTGAGACCGAATTGAGAAACTCGGTCGGACCGATTTAGCAAACCTAGTGATCGTTAGGATTTTCGGTGGGACTGAGATGCAACTCGGTAGGACCGATATGGTTAGGGTTAGGGCATAACGTAATCTCGGTGAGACCGATTACACAAACTCGGTGGGACCGATTTTGGTAATAAGCTAACCAGAGAGTTGGTCAGGAAAACTTGGTGAGACTGATTACACAAACTCGGTGGGACCGATTTTGGTAATAAGCTAACCAGAAAGTTTGCATTGTAATCTCGATAGTACCGATTGCTCAATCTCGATGAGACCGATTTTGGTAATGGACATACATAGTGAGATTACAATCCCATCTCGGTGAGACCGAGATCCCTATCGGTGAAACCGATTTGCCTAGGGTTTGTGGCAGTGGCTATGACATCTGAACTCGGTGGCGCCGGATAGAAAGAATCGGTGGGGCCGAGTTTGACTTTTTGTTTAGGTCATATGTGGATGTGGGAAGGTAGTTGAGGGTTTTGGAGCATATCACTAAGCACTTTGAGCAAGCAAGCCATTAAGCAACACCTCATCCCCTCTTGATAGTATTGGCTTTTCCTATAGACTCAATGTGATCTTGGATCACTAAAATAGAAAGTGTAGAGTCTTGATCTTGAAGCTTGAGCTAATCCTTTGTCCTTAGCATCTTGAAGGGGTTCCACATCCTTTAGTCCATGCCACTTAATTTGTTGAACTTGTCTGAAACATACTAGGTAAAACTATTAGTCCAACAAGAGATATGTTGTCATTAATTATCAAAATCACCCAGGGAGCACTTGTGCTTTCAATCTCCCCCTTTTTGGTAATTGATGGCAACATACATCAAAGCTTTAGATAAAGATATAGAGAATAGCAAGTAAAGCTTTGGAAAGACATGTAACAAGTATAGGCTCCCCCTACATGTATGCAATCATGTGAATATGGAATATGGAGGCATGTGAGAGCATAACCATGACAGAGTAGGCAATGTGTTACATGTATCTTGGCTATATGCATCAGGGCAAAAATATGAATATGAGAAATGTACCTTCATGCCTATGAGTCCTTCTTGCAAACAGTATGTACATCAGCAAGAATTTCTTATACACATGACTATGATGCATATACTTACCTTGTGAACTTGAGTTGGCTAGGATGGGATGAACCTGCGTAAACAAGGTTAGATAACACAGATGCACCTACTAGCTAGAGCAAACGAAAGAAACCACAAGAGTACCAAGACTGGGATGACATGTAGAGTGAGTACAGAGTACCACGATAGATATTGACATGTCCCTAAAGAGAAAAATATGCAATGAATTTAAGAATTTTCTTTCCCTTGGATGTCTTGCTCCCCCTGAATCTAGCATGGGATACTGGGAGAAGATAGGGAACAGAAAAACAGAGCTCAAAGAAACAAATGAATAGAGCTAATGCAAATAAGCACATATGAACATGTCTTTCCCCAAGAAGACATGTGGCATCTCTCCTCTTGAACATCAAGCATCTGGGATCCTTGAAGATTACTCTTTCCTGGAGTATTCCCTCCCCTAGAGATCTCTCCCCCTAGAGATATGATTAAGCTTTGATGTGATCTCTCTCTCCCCCTTTGACATCAATTTTCAAGAAGGGTCTTCTGGAATTTGTTGTTGTCGGCCTTCTGGGAACGGAGGTCCCCAGACTTGCCTGCCTGCGGCCTACGGCGTGGCTCAAATGGGGGCCCAGCGTGGCCCATCTTCATCAGCACAAGGTTCAAGACCCTCGCGAGGGGCCAAGCCTCGCGAGGCGGACGACACGGCGCTTCCTCAAGCACGGCCTCCTTAGGCTGGCTCGCGAGGAGGTGGAGAGATCAAGGCAGGTACCTCACGAGGTGCCCATGACGCAAGCCATGACGACCAAGGGTGCCAGGCGGGCGCCAGCCCGCACAGCGTCTCCCTTTCCTCTTTGGTGCAAAGGGGGCAAGCGCAGGCGAGAGGATCAAGCAAAGGCACCCATTTCGGTGCAACGAGACCAAGACCATTCCAACGGTGGGAAGAAGGTCACCATGGAGCCCGGGACGGCGTCACCACGGGGCCTTTGGCAGGCGAAGACCAACTTTAGTCAGGATAAGTGTACCAGATGTTCCCCTTCAAATTGGCCAATTGTTGGCGCCCTTCCCGCTCAATATTTGGGAAGAGGCCCAGGGCCTTTGCCTATAAATAGGGCTAGCCACCCCCAGGGTAGAGGCATCGGATCGAGTACCAAGAAGCCAGTAGAGGATCGGATCTGATTCAGCATCTAGAGCAAGTAGAGAGAGAGAGAGAGAGAGAGAGAGAGAGAGAGAAAAGGGCGATCGAACTCCCCCTAGCAGTTCATCCCCTAGCCAAGTGCAGACCCTCGTGAGGTCATTCTTCCTTGTATTGTTCTTCATCATCAGCCCAAGGGGCAATCCACCCACCACACTGGAGTAGGGTATTACACCACAATGGTGGCCCGAACTAGTATAAACCTTGTGTCTCTTGTGTTGTTCTTCTGGTAGTTAGATCCTTACGAGATGGAGAGGTAGTGGGCACGATCTCCGCGTGCACCCCAGAGTTCGAACCTTAAGGGTCTGCCGGAACCCGTGATCCAACATTTTGGCGCGCCAGGTAGGGGTGCGCCGGAATCTGTCTGCCATCGCTCCGCTCTCCTCCGACCATCGCATCCATGTCTGACGCTCGTCGGGCCCGCGCCGAGCGCCGGGCCGCCGTCGCTTCCCGCGCCGTCCAGACAGCCCCCGTTGGTGGGCATCCTCGTCGTTCCCCGTCGCCCGCCGTCAACGCCGCCACCGGCCCGGCGGGGAACGAGCAGCAAGCATCCTCTCAGCACCCGTCCGTGCAGCGGGATGGCCGCACCACCACTCCGTCGCTCACCCCGGCCGGTTCTTCGTCGCACGCGCTTCGCGCGCCCTTGTAGGCTCGGGCTGCGCTCATCGCGGCGAACGAGCTCCTGTGCTACCGCCCCGTCGACGACGTCTACGAGGAGTGGCTCGACCGCGTCGCCGAGCTCGTCCGCGCCGCAGGGGGCTCTCCCGCGCCTTCCGCACCGCTGCGCCGCACTCCGCCCCGCATGGGCAATGAAGCCCCGGGGGCGTTCCAGCCGCCTCCTTTCCAAGAAGATGCCATGGCCCCAAGGCGCGCAGCCCCTGGGCGGAACCCGCTCCGTCATGCGCCGGCCCAGCAGGAACGGAGCTGCCAAGAAGTCCCGCGACCGCAAGAGGCCGCCCGGGCGCTCCCAGCCCCGGCTCGCCGAGACCCCACTCCAGCTCCGGCGCGTCAAGACCCCGCGCTGCTCCCAGCTGCGGCGCAAGGGGACCCACAAGGCCAAGCTCTCCCTCAACCAAAACCTCCCGCGGCCACCGCTGGCTGCCGCGCCTACACCCCCGAGCTGCGTAGCGTCGCGTGGCCCGGCAAGTTCAAGCCGGACCTGCCACCTCGCGATGACGACACAACTGATCCCACGGAGTTCCTCTAGCTCTACGAGCTGGGAATCGAAGTTGCCAGCGGGGACGAAAAGGTCATGGCGAACTGGTTCCCCATGGCGCTGAAGGAAGGTGCCCGCACTTGGCTCCTGAACCTGGCCCCAGGCACGATCTCCTCCTGGGACCAGATGCGTACTCGCTTCATCGCCAACTTCCAAGGTACCCGCGACCGGCCTCCCGCCGTGAGCGACATGCGCCGCATCAAGCAGCAACCTGGGGAGACCCTGCAAAAGTACATCCAACGCTTCAACAGTGCGCGCCTCAAGATCCCCCGGGTGTCCGAAGAAGCCATCATTTCGGCCTTCTCCGATGGCGTGCGCGACGTCAAGATGAAGGAGGAGTTGGCGATGCACGAAGACCTCTGCACCTCCCTGGAGCTGTTCAACCTGGCGACCAAGTGCGCCAGAGCTGAGGATGGATGCCTCTCCCTCCTCGAGCTGCCTGCCGCAGACCCAGAAGAGAAGAAGCCCAAGGCCAAGGACGTGAAGCGCAAGGGGGCCGCCGTGCTCGCGGCAGAGCCGGACACCAAGAGGGGCAAGGATCTGCCCGAATCCTCCAGGGGCAGCCGGTACTGTGTGTACCACGACCTCCACACACACAACACCAATGAATGCCAAGAACTCCGCGCCGTGCGAGAAGGAAGAGTCGGCCGACGCCCTGACCGTGCTGACCGGGGCTACGGCCGAGGAGGAGGAAGGAACCCGGGATGCTGGGAAGAACGTGGCCCACGTCAAGGCTGGTGTGACCAACCTCGCGAGGACCGCTGGTGCGACCCGCCTTGCGAGGGGGACTGGATGGATCAGCCTCGTGAGGATCGCCCTCATGGCAACCCAGGCCTGTCGTCGTTGCCGCCTCAGCCAAGAAGGAAAGAAGACCGCCACCAAGACGAGGGGGCTGGGGGCTTCCAAGAGCCTCGCGCAATCGCCTGCATCCTGGGCGGAGCTCAAGCCCCAGCCTCTCAACGTATCTTCAAGCAGTTTGCTCGCGAAGTGAATGCAGTTCTCCCCAAGCTCGAAGCAACGCGTCCCCTCAGGTGGTCGGCCTGCACCATCACGTTCAGCTCAGCAGACCAGCTCAAGTGCGCGGGCACAGCCGGAGTTCTCCCCACGCTTTGTTCCCCAGTCATCAGCAACATTCTGGCCACCAAGACCCTCATCAACGGAGGGGCAGGGCTCAATGTCTTGTCCGTGGAAACATTCGACAGCCTCCAAGTGCCCTATGACCAGCTTCAGCCAACGAAGCCCTTCTCCGGAGTCACCGACGGTTCGACGTTCCCGATGGGGCAAGTCCGCCTCCCAGTCACCTTCGGCACCTACGACAACTACCGCACCGAGCTCATCGACTTTGACGTCGCCCACATCCGCCTGCCGTACAACGCCATCCTCGGGTACCCAACGCTGGCCAAGTTCATGGCCGCGACTCACCATGGCTACAACGTCCTCAAGATGCCAGGAAGCGGCGACGTCATTACGGTGCCATGTCAGGAGAAGGATGCAGTGTGTGCCCTGGAGCGAGCCTTTCAGGCCGCGTCACTAGAAGACCCAGATCGCGGGAGCAGGAGGCTTCCTGAGACCACCCCCAAGAAGAAGAAGACGACGTCAGGCTCAGCCCCTCAGGAGGCAGGCCCTTCAAGGCCCGCGTCTGCCCAGGGGGATCCTCCTTCAATCGCATAGGAAAGCGCGCCCGGCGCCCTCCTCAGGCAGGGCTCGGGGGCTCTCACCTGGAGGGCCACCGACCTCGCCAAGATCACGAGGGAGGCGCTGGGGCACCATGTGGAGGCGTGCTTCGAGGCATGTTTCCCTCGAAAGGAAGCCAGGGAAAGAAGGTCAGACCAGCAGGAGTTTGTTAGCAAGGCCATTCAAGAACTATAGGAGTCAAGGATCATGAGAGGTTGTCATCGCCCACCAGCTGTGGCTCCCCATCCAGGCGAGGATGGTGGGCTGCGCGTCTGCGTCGACGTACCAGCGCATCATGAGGAGCATCTTGGAGGCGCAAGAAGGCAGGCGTTCCACGGTCCTGGCGGAGATGGAGGCTGCTCACGAGGAGCCACCAGTGCCTCCGGAGCCTCCCGAGGCCCCTGGGCCTGGGGGCTTGTGAGGATCGGCTTCCGCAGCCCACCGAGTCTGCTGCACCAACGCCACTGCACCGACGACATCTTCAGGTGACATCTTTCAAGTTTCATTCCCAGCTGGGAGCGCCCTCCCAGGGTTGTGTCATTCCCAGGCCGCGTGGGTCCATCCCTGTGGCATGTATCCCTTTTTATCTTCTCAGTCGCTAGCTTGCTTTGCTGGGGGCGCCCCCCGGGCTGCATCATCCCCAGGCCACTCGGGCTAGACCCAGCGGCATGTATCCCTTCCGCATTTATTTCCAGTTACGCATCATTACTCGATGCCGTCCGCGGCGCCTTTGTTCTTCATGTCGACCACTTGCACGTTAAAGGGGGGGTGCCTGAGCATCGCGACTCAGGGCTCTTACTGGCTCTCCAGCCCTCACCCTCTGGCCTTGTCCACGGCATCGCGACCTGGCATACCAGCGACGGCTGGGAAAAGCTCGAGGGCCGGGACCCGAGGACGTAGAGCAGAAAGGGGAGCAAAGGCGAGAGAGAAGGGGCACGCGAGGACCTCGGCCAGAGGCTCCGCCCAAGCTGCCCCCCGGACCCGACGACGCGCTGGGGACGATCCCCAATTCTCAAGATAAGTCACCATCCAAAGCGTTGGCTACCGTGGCACTACCCCCGCACCTAAAGCGACTCCGTACTAGCGACGTTGCTTCTTTTTCTCACCAAGCGACGGCTGCTTGGGCGCCAAAGGGGACCTCCTGAGCATCGCGACTCAGGGGCTCTTACTGGACCCCGGGTCGCTCACCTCCTGGCCTTGACCATGGCATCGCGACCTGGCATACCAGCGACGGCTGACGCCGCCTTGGGACTGGGACCTGTCGACGCAGAGCACCAAGCCCTCGCGAGGTGCGGAAGGGAAGACCGAACTATGACGGAGTTTGCGATTCGCACAAATCCATAGCAAGGGTTACATATTAACAATGAGGATCACAACCGCCTTACAAGCCCCTATGGGGCACAATGTGATTCCTCGCAGGGAACGGATCCTAAAAGGTGCTAACTACACGCGCCTTCGCAAAAGATGCCATCATCAACAGTGGGCCATCAAGCACCGGCGCCAACCCCATCCAGATCAGGATCGGCGGCGACCAAGCGAGCCTGCCCTGCTCCGGAAGCGGCGTTGGCTCGCGGGCTCGTAGCTGTCGTCACTTTTCTCTGGCGTCACGAAGATCTCACTGGGATCGCTGGATCCTCCGGCGCTCCCGTCGCTTGTGGAGCTGTCCTGGGGGCGGTTGGCAGGCCCAGCTGTCGCCATGGCGAGGTCCTGGCCGCCTCCCCCGGGGCAGCACTCTAGCCGGCGACCGTTCGCGTCGAATACCTTGAAGAACATCACCGAAGCGCCGTCGTACTCCAGGTGGATCGCGAGGGCGCCCCTCGTTCTGCAGCACCGAGCGATCTCGCCCCAGCCGCGAGTCATGAAGACCTCGCCCGAGGCAGTGATCGCGACTTCTGCCCCGGTCGCAGGAGTGCTGCAGTCGGCGTGCTGCAGCCACAGCTCCAGGAGTCTCCCCTGCTGGAAGAAGGAGGCGAAGAAGGGAGGAAAGCGAATCCAAGTCCGCGGAGGCATGGCGGCGTGGAGCACGAGCTCGCGGGAGGAGCCCTCGGCGTGGACTCCAGGAGGAATGACCAACACCTTCGTGACCCTCCGGCGCCGGCGACGGCGCTGGCCGAGGGGATCGGCATCTCCTCTTCCAGGGCCCTCGGCGTGGGCATACAAGGGAAGCGGGAATCCCGGCGGAGGCAGCTCGTACCAAGGCCTCAGCACCACCAGGCGATTCTCCTCGTCACGGCCGCGCAGGGCAGGCCGTTTCTTCGGCGGGAGCGGGTCAGGTACCTCTTGAGGAGCCTTTCCCTTCTCCGCTGCAGAGAGCCGGAGAATCGGAGCCATCACGACAAGGCGGAGCAAGAATCAAGGCGAAGGAGAGAGCAAGGGGAGATGGACCGGAAGGGCACGTGCGGTGCCGTACTTATAGCCGGCGGAGGCCAACCGTCGGCCTCCACCATCACAGGTAATCATGACACGATTTGCATGCAGAGACTTGTCCAATCCGTGCGATCGTCGAGGCGTCGTGGGGAAGCGGACACGCCCACGTCCAATCAACCGCCACGCGGCGCCCGAGGCCGCAGGCTGTTAGGGCCCGCGGCGCTTCGCCCTTGCCCTTTTGCCTCTCGGCACGGCCAAGTCCGTGCGCGCCTTGGGCCCGGGGGCTACTGTTGGCGTTCTGGGAATGGGGGTCCCCAGACTTGCCTGCCTGCGGCCTGCGGCGTGGCTCAAATGGGGGCCCAGCGTGGCCCATCTTCATCAGCACAAGGTTCAAGACCCTCACGAGGGGCCAAGCCTCACGAGGCGGACGACACGGCGCTTCCTCAAGCACGGCCTCCTTAGGCTGGCTCGAGAGGAGGCGGAGAGATCAAGGCAGGTACCTCATGAGGTGCCCATGACGCAAGCCATGACGACCAAGGGTGCCAGGCGGGCGCCAGCCCGTGCAGCGTCTCCCTTTCCTCTTTGGTGCAAAGGGGCAAGCGTAGGCGAGAGGATCAAGCAAAGGCACCCATTTCGGTGCAACGAGACCAAGACCATTCCAACGGTGGGAAGGAGGTCACCATGGAGCCCGGGACGGCGTCACCACAGGGCCTTTGGCAGGCGAAGACCAACTTTAGTCAGGATAAGTGTACCAGATGTTCCCCTTCAAATTGGCCAATTGTTGGCGCCCTTCCCGCTCAATATTTGGGAAGAGGCCCAGGGCCTTTGCCTATAAATAGGGCTAGCCACCCCCAGGGTAGAGGCATCGGATCGAGTACCAAGAAGCCAGTAGAGGATCGGATCTGATTCAGCATCTAGAGCAAGTAGAGAGAGAGAGAGAGAGAGAGAGAGAGAGAGAGAGAAGGGCGATCGAACTCCCCCTAGCAGTTCATCCCCTAGCCAAGTGCAGACCCTCGCGAGGTCATTCTTCCTTGTATTGTTCTTCATCATCAGCCCAAGGGGCAATCCACCCACCACACTGGAGTAGGGTATTACACCACAATGGTGGACCAAACCAGTATAAACCTTGTGTCTCTTGTGTTGTTCTTCTGGTAGTTAGATCCTTACGAGACGGAGAGGTACTGGGCACGATCTCCGCACGCATCCCAGAGTTCGAACCTTAAGGGTCTGCCGGAACCCGTGATCCGACAGTTGTGAATGGTTTCGGTCCTTGAATCACAGTACAAAGCATTAAGGTAAATGTGATGCTTGCAGAGGACAAGATTCATTGAGTGGAGCTGGATCAAGAATAAAGCAGGAATAAATGGCAAAATGTTTTTCCTGTAGTGAAATTGGTGTCACCGAGTTGTATGCTTCGGTTGCTCCGAAAATCTTCGGCTAGACCAGAGACATGAAACCGGTGGAACTAAGTTCATCACAGAGAAAAACACTTGTCACCTCAGCTCACTAGACAAATAAGATCTCACAAAGATTTGCAATGAATTGGATGCATAAAATGCAGAACAAAAAGCAAGGAAAAGAAACTAAAAGATCTAGATGAAGTTTTTTTTGAAAGGGGAAACAAATATGCATGAGACAAATGCAAGAACACAAAAAAGAACACAGGAGAACTTCATCTAAAGTTGGGCGGTGACAAGGTCACCTATGTTAGAGTATATTGACTTAGGAGTCAAGTGAGATCACTTGATCATAGGTCGTACTCATCGTTTAAGCTCAAAATGGGGTTACCATTTTTCGTTTAAGTATCTTGATGTATTCACATCTTGTCGAGTTGCTTTGACTCATGACTTGGAGTAAAGCTACTCTAAGATGGAATAACATACCTTGGGTGGCGGTGTTGATCTTGATCATGTAGTTGAACTTGTGTGGGTTGCTCAAGGTTGATGTAGCCCATCAAGAGTTGGGAGCACCCTTTGGATTTTGAGTTCATCTACCTACATGGGTTAGTTTTCGCAAGGATGAGCACTTGTGTATCCAACATGACAATTGAGGGAGTCCTGGATTAGGGGGTGTTAGGGTAGCTGGACTATACCTTGAGCCGGACTCCAGGACTATGAAGATACAAGATTGAAGACTTCGTCCCGTGTCCGGAAGGGACTTTCCTTGGTGTGAAAGGCAAGCTTGGCTTTGCGGATATTCAAGATCTCCTACCATTCTAACCGACTTTGTGTAACCCTAACCCTATCCGGTGTCTATATAAACCGGAGGGTTCTAGTCCGTAGGACAACTCCATCATACAACATTCATACCATAGGATAGCTTCTAGGGTTTAGCCTCCTTGATCTCGTGGTAGATCTACTCTTGTACTACCCATATCATCAATATTAATCAAGCAGGAGTAGGGTTTTACCTCCATCGAGAGGGCCCGAACCTGGGTAAAAACATCGTGTACCTTGTCTCCTGTTACCATCCGGCCTTGACGCACAGTTTGGGACCCCCTACCCGAGATCCGCCGGTTTTGACACCGACATTGGTGCTTTCATTGAGAGTTCCTCTGTGTCGTCGCTTTTGGGCTCGATGGCTCCTTTGATCATCAACAACGATGCGGTCCAGGGTGAGAATTTTCTCCGCGGACAGATCTTCGTCTTCAGCGGCTTCGCACTGCGGGCCAATTCGCTTGGCCATCTGGAGCAGATCGAAAGCTATGCCCCTGGCCATCAGGTCAGGTTTGGAAGCCTAAACTACACGGCAGACATCCACGGAGATTTGATCTTCGACGGATTCGAGCCACAGCCAAGCACGCCGCACTGTCTCGCGGGGCATGATCCAGCTCTGCCGCCGAACAGTGCCCTGGAGGCCGCAAGCGCACCGGCTCTGACCCTCAATTCGGAGCCAGTTGCGCCGATCGAGGATGATCGATTGGACGTCACCTCGGGGGCTGCGATCTCAAAGGCGATCGAGCCGAACGCCAGCCCCGCACTCTGCAGGACCCGTGACTCCGAGGATCCGGACTCCTTTCGGACTCCGAACCCCCCGCGCCCCTACCGATCGAATCCGATTGTGCGCCGATAATGGAGTTCACCGCCGCGGACATCTTTCAGCACTCGCCTTTTGGCGACATCCTGAATTCCCTCAAGTCTCTCTCCTTATCAGGAGAGCCCTGGCCGAACTACGGTCAGCGAGGATGTGATACGGACGATGAAGAAATTCAAAGCCCACCCACCACCCACTTTGTAGCCGCTGTCGATGATCTAACCGACATGCTTGACTGCGACTTCGAAGACATCGACGGTATGGAAGACGATGCAGGAGACGAATAGCAACCAGCACCTGTAGGGCGCTGGAAGGCCACCTCGTCATATGATATATATATATATATGGTGGATACTCCAAAAGATGGAGATGGCGATGGAATAACGGATGATGATACCTCCAAGAAACAGCCAAAGCGCTGGCGTCAGCGGCGCCGCTCTAAATCCCGCCAAAGCAAAAACGGTGATTCCGGCACGGGAGATAATACTACCCCGGATAGCGCCGAAGAACACCCCCTCCAGAAAGATTCGGCACAGGAAGATGGAGAAGCCAGCCCTCATGAGAGAGCGGCAGACCGAGAGGTTGAGGATGATAACTACATGCCTCCCTCCGAAGACGAGGCAAGCCTCGACGACGACGAATTCGTCGTGCCATCAGACCCCGCCAAACAATAGCGTTTCAAACACAGGCTTTTAGCCACGGCAAACAGCCTCAAGAAAAAGCAGCAACAGCTTAGAGCTGATCAAGATCTGCTAGCTGACAGATGGACTGAAGTCCTTGCGGCCGAAGAGTATGAACTCGAACGCCCCTCCAAGCACTACCCAAAGCGCAGGCCGCTACCCCGATCAGAGGAGGAAGCACCCACATCACCAGCGCACGACATGGCCGACCAGCCACCACGCGGCCATGACAGAAAGGCCTCTCGACCCTCCACCCAAGCCATGCCCCAACGCCATTCAACTAAGGCACGGGAAAACGCGCCAGACCTGCGAGACGTACTGGAGGATAAGGCAAGACAAACAAGATCGATCTACGGATCGCGCAGGCGCCCTACGGCACGTGACGGAGATATTCATTCCGGATACAACAAATCCGGCCGGGCCGAACACAACAGACATAGCTCTTCTGAGTTGCGTCGTGATATAGCCCAGTATAGAGGCACCACACACCCACTATGCTTCACAGATGAAGTAATGGATCATAAAATCCCAGAGGGCTTTAAACCCGTAAACATCGAATCATATGATGGCACAACAGATCCCGCGGTCTGGATCGAGGATTATCTCCTTCATATCCACATGGCCCGTGGTGATGATCTACACGCCATCAAATACCTCCCACTCAAGCTCAAGGGACCGGCCCGGTATTGGCTCAATAGCTTGCCAGCAGACTCAATCGGTTCTTGGGAGGACCTGGAAGCCACATTCCTCGACAACTTCTAGGGCACTCATGTGCGACCACCGGATGCCGATGACCTAAGCCACATAATTCAGCAGCCAGAGGAATCGGCCAGGCAATTCTGGACACGGTTCCTAACAAAGAAAAACCAGATAGTCGACTGTTCGGACGCTGAGGCCCTAGTAGCCTTCAAGCATAATATCCGCGACGAATGGCTTGTCCGGCACCTGGGACAGGAAAAGCCGAAATCTATGGCAGCCCTCACGACACTCATGACCCGCTTTTGCGCGGGAGAAGACAGCTGGCTAGCTCGCAGTAAAAACTTATCAAAGAACCCTGGTAATTCAGATAACAAGGATAAAAGTGGCAGGACACGCCGGAACAAACAAAAGCGCCGTGTTAACAGCGACAACAACGAGGATACGGCAGTAAATACCGGATTCAGAGGCTATAAATCCGGTCAGCGGAAAAAGCCATTCAAAAAGAATACTCAGGGCCCGTCTAGTTTGGACCGAATACTCGACCGCTTGTGCCAGATACATGGCACCCCCGAAAGGCCAGCCAATCACACCAACAGGGATTGTTGGGTATTCAAGCAGGCAGGCAAGCTAAGAGCCGAAAACAAGGACAAGGGGCTGCATAGCGATGATGAGGAGGAGCCCAGGCCGCCGAACAACAGTGGACAGAAGGGTTTTCCCCCACAAGTGCGGACGGTGAACATGATATACGCAACCCACATTCCCAAGAAGGAACGAAAGCGTGCGCTACGGGACATATACGCGATGGAGCCAGTCGCCCCAAAGTTCAACCCATGGTCCTCCTGCCCGATCACTTTTGATCGAAGGGACCACCCCTCTAGCATCCGTCACGGTGGTTTCGCCGCATTGGTTCTCGACCCAATTATCGACGGATTTCATCTCACAAGAGTCCTCATGGACGGCGGAAGTAGCCTGAACATGCTTTATCAGGATACAGTGCGGAAAATGGGCATAGATCCCTCGAGGATTAAGCCCACAAAAATGACCTTTAAAGGCATTATACCAGGTATAGAGGCCAACTGTACAGGCTCAGTAACACTTGAAATGGTCTTCGGATCTCCGGATAATTTCTGAAGCGAAGAGTTAATCTTCGATATAGTCCCGTTTCGCAGTGGCTATCACGCCCTGTTCGGGCGAACCGCATTTGCAAAGTTCAACGCGGTGCCGCACCACGCGTATCTCAAGCTCAAGACGCCAGGCCCTCGAGGAGTAATTACGGTCAACGGAAACACCGAACGCTCCCTCCGTATGGAGGAGCACACGGCGGCTCTCGCAGCGGAAGTACAAAGCAGCCTTCTCAAGCAATTCTCCAGTACGGCCGTTAAAAAGCCAGACACCGCCAAGCGCGCCCGGAGTAACCTACAACAACATCACCTGGCACGCTCGGAGCAGGCATAGCAATGCGGACCCAACCCCAGCCCTCTCAACATAGCGAAACCAGCGATTCGCATACATAACTACGCCCTCGAAATACCATGGGTGCAGGGGAAGGGGCACAATAATGGCAAGCCCAAAATACGGCCTAAAACATACTAGGGGCTGCTGAATTCTTTTTTTCTTACTTTCAGGACTCCATACTTCGGACGACCTGTTCGGCAATTCAACTACCGCACGAACGATGCAAGATCCGGGGAAGCAGACAAGCCATGCCGCACTATGGAACTCCCAGGTGGTCTCTGTTACGAGCAGTATACCTGTTTTAAATACAATTCCGCGGCCTGCCCCCGCCCAGGACATGTTAAACAGTCCAGTATCTTTTGCTTATCGCACCATTTGTATCGTTCTGCTTTGATAGCAGGCTCTTTATAAACACTGCATAGCTTTTTGTCTGTTTTTGCATTATCCTTTTATATATATATATGTTCATTAATGACATGTGGCACCCGTACACTGTGGTACGGCAAATACACCAGGGGCTTCAGTACCCCTTAATATGGTGTAAGAAGTCCGAACACTTCATAAGTGCGGCACCCCGAACTTATAGCACTATATGCATCGGCTCCGAATCATGATTTGGGTCAATAGTTGGGTTTGCCCGACTCCTATGTTTTGGTGCCTTACGTTCCGCTATATCGGCTAAGGTAGCACTAGGAGAACCACTGCGATCGTGCCTCGGTTGAGCTGGGTTAAGCACCTTAGTGGAGAAAGCTAAAACTGACTGTCATGATGAGGCGAGAGACCGGTCGCTCTTCGAGAGGTTTTTCGAGTCCCTAAAGACTTATGCCGCTTCGAGCGAGGAGCCGGCTTTGTCCGGCCAAGGCGTGGATAGCGCCCCGAACTCGGTCTTTCGAACTAGGCTCTTCGCCGAAATTTAAAATTATAAAGTTCTATGGCTAAGTGAGAGTGTTCAAGCATTATAGTCCGATTGCCTGGCTCGTTGTGCTGAGCGCCTCCCTCGAAGGACCCAAATATGGGAAATAGAGTGCTCAGGTTTATCCCGAACACCCCAGCACTAGTGGCATGGGGGCGGAAGCCGACGACTCTCCATCTCTTAATTTTTTGATAAACGGCCGCACAGAAAATAATATTTTAAATTCAACAAGCATTGCTTAGCGCATATGAACAAGTTTTCAGCGCACAGGATAAACACGAGCGATTTCATTCAAAAATTACATCCTTGGTACATTCATCCGCCACACGGCGGGCACCCGCAAGAACATCCTTATAGTAGTTCTTAGGCTTGCGATGCTAGTTCCCAGGCGGCGGCCCGTCCCTCACAATCTTCTCACCGTCTAGCTTACCCCAGTGCACCTTTGCACGGGCAAGGGCCCTACGGGCACCTTCGATGCAGACGGAGCGCTTGATGACGTCGAGCCTTGGACAGGCCTCCACCAGCCGCCGCACCAGCCCGAAGTAGCTCCCAGGCAGGGCCTCTCCGGGCCACAGCCGAACTATGAAGCCCTTCATGGACTGTTCGGCCGCCTTGTGGAGCTCGACCAGCCGTTTCAGCTGGTCGCTCAAGGGCATAGGGTGTCCGGCCTCAGCATACTGAGACCAGAACACCTTCTCCGTCGAGCTGCCCTCTTTAGCTCGGTAGAACGCGGCGGCGGCGGATACGCTGCGGGGAAGATCTGCGAATGCCCCTGGAGAGCTCCGGATTCGGGTAAGTAACAATTAGTTTAATTTTATATTTCTGCTTTGCATAAAGAATGCCTTACCCGCTGCTATCTTTTTCATCTCCTCCAACTCATGGAGGGCCTTTTGGGCTTCGGCCTTAGCAGACTTGGCAGTCTCAAGGGCCGCCACGAGCTAGGATGCCTGCGTCTTTGACTCAAGCTCCAAACTCTCATGTTTTTTTCATCAGAGTCTGAAGCTCTTGCCGCACCTCGCCGACCTGGGCCTCAAGTTTCTCTCGCTCGGTGCGCTCCGCGGCCGTTTTCTTTTCGGCCTTAGATAGCGCCTGCTTGAGGGTCGCCACCTCAGTCGTGGCCCCTACAATAAGCAGTACAATCCTGTTATTTTTTGCAATCGCGTCTTTTTATAGGCACTTTTTCTGTAAGATATTTCTTACCTTCTTGCCCCCCGAGCTGCCGGTTGGCAAGGCCGAGCTCTCGCTCGGTCTGCTCGAGGTCCTGTTTTAGGACACCCACCTCTGCAGTCAGTGCGGCGGTGGATAGCAGCGAAGCCTGCATACGCATATTGACTCCTTTTTGTTAGACTCCTGCGATATTTAATAGATCCTCTATTCGGCTTTTCTTTCCGAACACCAAACAGAGCATCAGGGGCTACTGTCTATACGGTAATATTTTTACATATTTTCACTTACCTCGAAGCCTGTTAGAAGGCTAGAGCAAGCTTCAGTCAGTCTGCTCTTGGCGGACTAAACCTTCTGGATCACCGTACTCATAATAGTACGGTGCTCCTCGTCGATGGAGGCGCCGTCAAGCACCTCCATCAGATTGTCCGGCACCTCCGGTTGGACGGAGGCCGCCGGCTCAGAAGGCTTGCTCCTCTTGACAGGAGTTCGCCTGCCGTGGTCCGGAACCGTTGAAGATTCCGGCGCGGTGTCCGGCTCAAAGCCGGACTTGGAGCCCTGGGGTTTTTGACCCCTTTACTCCCGGGGTCCGGGAGGTCGCCTTGCGGCTCCTCCAGGACCACCTCCTCCTGCCCCGGAGCTTGTTGCGACGCCACTTCGGCATCGTTTGCAGTGCGGGGGGAGACAGCGGGCGGGACTGAGTTCACGTCCGACGAATCCAGGGAGCCGCTCGACGAATTGTCGAGTTCGCCCGAGGCGGGCTGCACCATTATGTTTGGCATTAGGGAAAGCTGAATGACAAAGAAATATCATGAGTCACTCTAGTATCCAAATACTTACGATTTCGCCGGGCGCTTGGCCCTGTCCGGCCACTCCTCGTCATCCTCGTTGGCGTCGGGGGAGTAGTCCGGTGGAGGGGTCTTCCTCTTCCTGGACCCTCCGGCCTCCCCCGTTGGGGGGCCCTTCCTTTTCTTTCCTCCCCTCGCTGGAGGGGGAGAGGTTTCTTCTTCCTCCTCCTTGTTTTCACGGGAGGAGAGCGTCTCGGACTCGCCAGATGACGAGTCCGACACCGCCACCTTGCGGGCACTCTTTCGAGTCCCCATGGCCTTCTTCTTCTTGGCCTTCTTCTCCGGCACCACATAAGGTGCCGGAGCCAGCAGCTTCACTAGGAGAGCAGGGGCTGGGTCTTCGGACAAGGTAGCCGGACAGTTAATCGGTCCGGATATCACTTGCCAAGCCTGTCAAAGGTAAGGGAGTTTAGATCCCGCATAGAGTCAAACTATGAAAAAGAGCTTAAACATCCTGTGAAAGGTGAAAATAGCTTACCTCGCTAGCGTGACGCTGCGAGCTGTATCCGCGGTCCTTGGAGGCGGATGTGGGAGCTTCGGCGCCTTTGGTTAGCACCTTCCAGACGTCTTCATATGTCGTGTCGAAGATCCTGTTGAGGGTTTGGTGCTGCGCCGGGTTGAACTCCCACAGAGTAAAATCCCGTTGTTGACACGGGAGGATCCGGCGGACGAGCATAACCTGGACCACTTTGACAAGCTTGATCGACTTGTTCACCAGGGATTGGATGCATGTCTGTAGTCCGGTCACCTCTTTCTCGTCACCCCATGACAGGCCCGTCTCTTTCCAGGACATAAGCCGCATGGGGGGTCCGGATCGGAACTCAGGGGCTGCGATCCATTTCGGATCGCGTGGCTCGGTGATGTAAAACCACCCGGATTGCCACCCCTTCAGGGTCTCTACGAAGGAGCCCTCGAGCCATAGGACGTTGGCCATCTTGCTCGCCATGGCGCCTCCGCACTCCGCCTGGCTGCCGCACACCACCTTGGGCTTGACGTTGAAGGTCTTGAGCCAGAGGCCGAAATGGGGGCGGACGCGGAGGAAAGCCTAGCACACGACGATAAACGCCGAGATGTTGAGGACGAAGTTTGGGGCCAGATCGTGGAAATCCAGGCCGTAGTAGAATATGAGCCCCCGAACGAATGGGTGGAGTGGAAAACCTAGTCCGCGGAGGAAGTGGGGAAGGAAAACTACCCTCTCATGGGGCCTTGGGGTGGGGATAAGCTGCCCCTCCTCGGGAAGCCGTTGCGCGATGTCCTTGGACAAGTATCCGGCCTTCCTTAGCTTCTTGACATGGCCCTCCATGACGGAGGAGACCATCCACTTGCGTCCCGCTCCGGACCTTGCTGGAGAAGGTTGAGGTGGGAAGTGCGGACTTGGGCGCTGGAGTTCGGGTGTGCAAAAGATGGATAGGCAAAGGAGGAAGAAGGCGTAGGTAAAAAGGTGGATTCTTATCCCCTTATATGGGTGGATGTGGCTATGCGTCCCGACCAGCCTGGTAAAACTCGCTTGCTTCCCAGGCGCCGTGATAAATGGTGCGGTTGGGTTACCCACGTCCGTATTGATGAGAATCCCGTAAATGGGGGACACGATCTCTGCTTTGACAAGACGTGCCAAGGAAACCGCCTCGCAAAACACGCTGAGGTGAAAGAGTAAAAATGACTCGAGAAAAGGACTTAGCCGTAGTGTGATGTCACGCTACGGAGTACGTCAGCAGATTAGATTTGTGTTAATATTATTCTCTCGATGGCAATATGTGGAAACTTATTTTGCAGAGCCGGACACTATTCTTGGTGTTTAAAATCTTCTATGAAGAACTTGGAGGAGGAACCCGCCTTGCAATGCCGAAGACAATCTGCGCGCCGGACTCGTCGTCATTGAAGCCTGGTTCAAGGGCTACTGAGGGAGTAATGGATTAGGGGGTGTTCGGGTAGCCGGACTATACCTTTAGCCGGACTCCAGGACTATGAAGATACAAGATTGAAGACTTCGTCCCGTGTCCGGAAGGGACTTTCCTTGGCGTGGAAGGCAAGCTTGGCGATGCGGATATTCAAGATCTCCTACCATTGTAACCGACTTTGT
This sequence comes from Aegilops umbellulata, assembly GCA_032464435.1. Classification (NCBI taxonomy): domain Eukaryota; kingdom Viridiplantae; phylum Streptophyta; class Magnoliopsida; order Poales; family Poaceae; genus Aegilops; species Aegilops umbellulata. The sequence continues at coordinate 247,899,912 of CP136056.1, forward strand.
GTAACCCTAACCCTATCCGGTGTCTATATAAACCGGAGGGTTCTAGTCCGTAGGACAACTCCATCATACAACATTCATACCATAGGCTAGCTTCTAGGGTTTAGCCTCCTTGATCTCGTGGTAGATCTACTCTTGTACTACCCATATCATCAATATTAATCAAGCAGGAGTAGGGTTTTACCTCCATCGAGAGGGCCCGAACCTGGGTAAAAACATCGTGTCCCTTGTCTCCTGTTACCATCCGGCCTTGCATGTATCCAATGGAGTTCCTACTCCAAGTTTGAAGCATCAATGATGTTCAATTCACCTCTTAACCTGCAAAACACTTTCTCATCAAGTGGTTTAGTGAATATATCAGCTAATTGCTTATTGGTGCGAACATGCTTAAGGTTTATGCCACCTTAGCAACGTGATCTCGAATGAATTGATGAAGAACTTCTATATGCTTAGTTCGAGAGTGTTGCACGGGATTGTGAGCAATCTTGATAGCACTTTAATTGTCACAAAGTAATGGAACATGTTTCACATATATCCCATAATCTTTAAGAGTTTGGGTCATCCAAAGTAATTGAGCACAACATGAACCAGCGGCAATGTATTCCGCTTCGGCGGTGGATAAGGATACCGAGTTTTGTTTCTTGGAAGACCAAGACACAAGAGATCTACTGAGGAATTGACAAGTACCCGAAGTGGACTTTCTATCAACCTTGTCACCGGCATAGTCCGAGTTGGAGTAGCCAACAAGATCAAAGGAAGCCCTCTTTGGATACCAAATGCCAAAATTTGGTGTATGTATTAAGTATCTCACTATCCTCTTCACGACCTTAAGATGACATTCCTTAGGAGCAGCTTGATATCGTGCACACATGCACACACTTAGCATGATATCGGGACATGAAGCACATAGATATAATAATGAACCAATCATAGAGCGATAAACCTTTTGATCAACCGGTTCACCATCTTTGGTCAAATCAAGGTGTCCACTAGTAGGCATGGGTGTAGTCATACCTTTGCATTCTTGCATATTGAACTTCTTGAATAAGTCCTTGGTGTACTTCGTTTATGAGACAAAGGTACCTTCCTTAGTTTGCTTGATTTGCAAACCAAGAAAGAATTTGAGTTCACTCATCATAGACATCTCAAAGTTCTCCGACATTAGCTTCCCAAACTTTTCACTAAAATGAGGGTTAGTTGATCCAAATATAATATCATCAACATAAATTTGGCATACAAATAGTTCTCCATTAACCCTTTTAGTAAAAAGAGTAGAATCTATTTTTCCAATTTCAAAGCCTTTTTCAATAAGGAACTTGGTCAAGCATTTATACCATGCTCTAGGAGCTTGTTTAAGACCATAAAGGGCTTTGTGAAGTTTGTAGACATGATTAGGTTTCTTAGGATTGACAAAGCCGGGAGGTTGCTTAACATAAAATTCCTCCTCAATTTCACCATTTAGAAAAGCACTTTTAATGTCCATTTGGTACAAAGTGATATCATGGTGATTAGCATAAGCAAGTAAGATGCGAATGGACTCAAGTCTAGCAACGGGAGCATATGTCTCACCATAGTCCATACCTTCGACTTGTGTGTAGCCTTGGGCGACGAGACGTGCTTTGTGGTGAATCACTTGTCCATCTTCATCTTGCTTGTTGCGATGCTCCATCCCCGGCGGCGGCCCGTCCCACACAAGCTTCTCACCGTCTAGCTTACCCCAGTGCACCTTTGCACGGGCAAGGGCCCTACGGGCACCTTCGATGCAGACGGAGCGCTTGATGACGTCGAGCCTTGGACAGGCCTCCACCAGCTGCCGCACCAGCCCGAAGTAGCTCCCAGGCAGGGCCTCTCCGGGCCACAGCCGAACTATGAAGCCCTTCATGGCCTGTTCGGCCGCCTTGTGGAGCTCGACCGGCCGTTTCAGCTGGTCGCTCAAGGGCATAGGGTGTCCGGCCTCAGCATACTGAGACCAGAACACCTTCTCCATCGAGCTGCCCTCTTTAGCTCGGTAGAACGCGGCGGCGGCGGATACGCTGCGGGGAAGATCCGCGAATGCCCCTGGAGAGCTCCGGATTCGGGTAAGTAACAATTAGTTTAATTTTATATTTCTGCTTTGCATAAAGAATGCCTTACCCGCTGCTATCTTTTTCATCTCCTCCAGCTCATGGAGGGCCTTTTGGGCTTCGGCCTTAGCAGACTTGGCAGTCTCAAGGGCCGCCACGAGCTCGGATGCCTACGTCTTTGACTCAAGCTCCAAACTCTCATGTTTTTTCATAAGAGTCTGAAGCTCTTGCCGCACCTCGCCGACCTGGGCCTCAAGTTTCTCTCGCTTGGTGTGCTCCGTGGCCGTTTTCTTTTCAGCCTCAGATAGCGCCTGCTTGAGGGTCGCCAACTCAGTCATGGCCCCTACAATAAGCAGTACAATCCTGTTATTTTTTGCAATCACGTCTTTTTATAGGCACTTTTTCCGTAAGATATTTCTTACCTTCTTTCCCCCCGAGCTGCCGGTTAGCAAGGCCGAGCTCTCGCTCGATCTGCTCGAGGTCCTGTTTCAGGACACCCACCTTCGCAGTCAGTGCGGCGGTGGATAGCAGCAAAGCCTGCATACGCATATTGACTCCTTTTTGTTAGACTCCTGCGATATTTAATAGATCCTCTATTCGGCTTTTCTTTCCGAACACCAAATAGAGCATCAGGGGCTACTGTCTATGCGGTAATATTTTTACATATTTTTACTTACCTCGAAGCCTGTTAGAAGGCTAGAGCAAGCTTCAGTCAGTCCGCTCTTGGCGGACTGAACCTTCTGGATCACCGTACTCATAATAGTACGGTGCTCCTCGTCGATGGAGGCGCCGTCAAGCACCTCCAGCAGATTGTCCGGCACCTCCGGTTGGACGGAGGCCGCCGGCTCAGAAGGCTTGCTCCTCTTGACAGGAGTTCGCCTGCCATGGTCCAGAACCGTTGAGGATTCCGGCGCGGTGTCCGGCTCAAAGCCGGACTTGGAGCCCTGGGGGGTTTTGTCCCCTTTACTCCCGGGGTCCGGGAGGTCGCCTTGCGGCTCCTCCAGGACCACCTCCTCCTGCCCCGGAGCTCATTGTGACGCCACTTTGGCATCGTCTGCAGTGCGGGGGGAGACAGCGGGCGGGACTGAGTTCACGTCCGACGAATCCAGGGAGCCGCTCGACGAATCGTCGAGTTCGGCCCGGGGCGGGCTGCACCATTATGTTCGGCATTAGGGAAAGCTGAACGACAAAGAAATATCATGAGTCACTCTGGTATCCGAATACTTACGATTTCGCCGGGCGCTTGGCCCTGTCCGGCCACTCCTCGTCGTCCTCGTTGGCGTCAGGGGAGTAGTCCGGTGGAGGGGTCTTCCTCTTCCTGGACCCTCCGGCCTCCCCCGTTGGGGGGGCCTTCCTTTTCTTTCCTCCCCCCGCTTGAGGGGGAGAGGTTTCTTCTTCCTCCTCCTCGTTTTCATGGGAGGAGAGCGTCTCGGACTCGTCAGATAATGAGTCCGACACCGCCACCTTGCGGGCACTCTTTCGAGTCCCCGTGGCCTTCTTCTTCTTGGCCTTCTTCTCCGGCACCACATAAGGTGCCGGAGCCAGCAGCTTCACTAGGAGAGCAGGGGCTGGGTCTTCGGGCAAGGTAGCCGGACAGTTAATCAGTCTGGATATCACCTGCCAAGCCTGTCAAAGGTAAGGGAGTTTAGATCCCGCATAGAGTCAAGCTATGAAAAAGAGCTTAAACATCCTGTGAAAGGTGAAAATAGCTTACCTCGCTAGCGTGACGCTGCGAGCTATATCCGCGGTCCCCGGAGGCGGATGTGGGAGCCTCGGCGCCTTTGGTTAGCACCTTCCAGACGTCTTCATACATCGTGTCGAAGAGCCTGTTGAGGGTTTGGTGCTGCACCGGGTTGAACTCCCACTGAGTAAAATCCCGTTGTTGACACGGGAGGATCCGGCGGACGAGCATAACCTGGACCACATTGACAAGCTTGATCGGCTTGTTCACCAGGGATTGGATGCATGTCTGCAGTCCGGTCACCTCTTTCTCATCACCCCGCGACAGGCCCGTCTCTTTCCAGGACATAAGCCTCGTGGGGGGTCCGGATCGGAACTCAGGGGCTACGATCCATTTCAGATCGCGTGGCTCGGTGATGTAAAACCACCCGGATTGCCACCCCTTCAGGGTCTCCACGAAGGAGCCCTCGAGCCATAGGACGTTGGCCACCTTGCCCGCCATGGCGCCTCCGCACTCCGCCTGGCTGCCGCGCACCACCTTGGGCTTGACGTTGAGGTCTTGAGCCAGAGGCCGAAATGGGGGCGGACGCGGAGGAAAGCCTCACACACGACAATAAACGCCGAGATGTTGAGGACGAAGTTTGGGGCCAGATCGTGGAAATCCAGGCCATAGTAGAATATGAGCCCCTGGACGAATGGTGGATTGGAAAACCTAGTCCGCGGAGGAAGTGGGGAAGGAAAACTACCCTCTCATGGGGCCTTGGGGTGGGGAGTGAATAGGGGTTGTCAATCCCTTCACGGTCACTTACGAGAGGTAGATCTGATAGAGATGATATATGATATTTTTGGTATATTTGGTATAGAGATGCAAAGTAAAATAAAAGGCAAAGTAAAAAAGCAAAGCAATAATAAAGTGATGAAGATTAATATGATGAAGATAGACCCGGGGGCCATAGATTTCACTAGTGGCTTCTCTCAAGAGCATAAGTATTCTATGGTGGGTGAACAAATTATTGTTGAGCAATTGACCGAATTGAGCATAGTTATGAGAGTATCTAGGTATGATCATGTATATAGGCATCACGTCCGAGACAAGTAGACCGACTCCTGCCTGCGTCTACTACTATTACTCCACTCATCGACCGCTATCCATCTTGCATCTAGAGTATTAAGTTCAATAAAACAGAGTACGCCTTAAGCAAGATGACATGATGTAGATGGATAAATTCATGCAATATGATAAAAACCCCATCTTGTCATCCTCGATGGCAACAATACAATACGTGCCTTGCTGCCTCTACTGTCACCGGGAAAGGACACCGCAAGATTGAACCCAAAGCTAAGCACTTCTCCCATTGCAAGAAAAACCAATCTAGTAGGCCAAACCAAACTGATAATTCGAAGAGACTTGCAAAGATAACCAATCATACATAAAAGAATTCAGAGAAGATTCAAATATTGTTCATAGATAATCTTGATCATAAACCCACAATTCATCGCTCTCAACAAACACACCGCAAAAAGAAGATTACATCGAATAGATCTCCACGAGAGAGGGGGAGAACATTGTATTGAGATCCAAAAAGAGAGAAGAAGCCATCTAGCAACTAACTATGGACCTGAAGGTCTGAGGTAAACTACTCACACTTCATCGGAGAGGCTATGGTGTTGATGTAGAAGCCCTCCATGGTGGATTCCCCTTCCGGCGGAGCTCCAGAACAGGCCCCAAGATGGGATCTCGTGGGTACAGAAGGTTGCGGCGGTGGAATTAGGTTTTTTGGCTCCGTATATGATCGTTTGGGGGTACGTAGGTATATATAGGAGGAAGGAGTACGTCGGTGGAGCTTAGTGGGGCCCATGAGGGTGGGGGGCACGCCCCCCTACCTTGTGCCCACCTCGTGGATTTCTTGACGTAGGGTCCAAGTCTCCTGGATCATATTCGGTGAGAAAATCCCGTTCTCGAAGGTTCCCGTTTGGACTCCGTTTGATATTCCGTTTCTTCGAAACACTGAAATAGGCAAAAAAAACAACAATTCTGGGCTGGGCCTCCGGTTATTAGGTTAGTCCCAAAAATAATATAAAAGTGGAAAATAAAGCCTAATATGGTCCAAAATAGTAGATAATATAGCATGGAGAAATCCAAAATTATAGATACGTTGGAGACGTATCAGGCATCCCCAAGCTTAATTCCTGCTCGTCCTCGAGTAGGTAAATGATAAAAAAGAATTTTTGATGCGGAGTGCTACTTGGCACAATTTCAATGTAATTCTTCTTAATTGTGGTATGAATATTTGGATCCAAAAGATTCAAGACAAAAGTTCATATTGACATAAAAATAATAATACTTCAAGCATACTAACAAAGCAATTATGTCTTCTCAAAATAACATGGCCAAAGAAAGTTATCCCTACAAAATCATATAGTCTGGCTATGCTCTATCTTCACCACACAAAGTATTTAAATCATGCACAACCCCAATGACACGCCAAGCAATTGTGTCATACTTTTGACATTCTCAAAACTTTTTTAATCTTCACGCAATACATGAGCATGAGCCATGGATATAGCACTATATGTGGAATAGAATGGTGGTTGTGCAGAAGACACAAAGAGGGAAAGATAGTCTCACATCAACTAGGCGTATCAACGGGCTATGGAGATGCCCATCAATAGATATCAATGTGACTGAGTAGGGATTGCCATGCAACGGATGCACTAGAGCTATAAGTATATGAAAGCTCAACAAAAGAAACTAAGTGTGTGTGCATCCAACTCGCTTGCTCACGAAGACCTAGGGCATTTTGAGGAAGCCCATCATTGGAATATACAAGCCAAGTTCTATAATGAAAAATTCCCACTAGTATATGTAAGTGACAGAATGAGAGACTCTCTATCATGAAGATCATGGTGCTACTTTGAAGCACAAGTGTGGTAAAAGGATAGTAACATTGTCCCTTCTCTCTTTTTCTCTCTTTTTTTATTTGTGCCTTTTCTCTTTTTTTATGGCCTATTTTCTTTTTTTTTTAATTTTTCGTCTGGAGTCTCATCCCGACTTGTGTGGGAATCATAGTCTCCGTCATCCTTTCCTCACTTGGGACAATGCTAAAAAAAATGATGATCATCACACTTTTATTTTTCTTACAACTCAACAATTACAACTCGATACTTAGAACAAAATATGACTCTATATGAATGCCTCCGGCGGTGTACCGGGCTATGCAATGAATCAAGAGTGACATGTATGAAAGAATTATGAACGGTGGCTTTACCACAAATATGATGTCAACTACATGATCATGCTAGCAATATGACAATGATGGAACGTGTCATAATAAACGGAACGGTGGAAAGTTGCATGGCAATATATCTCGGAATGGCTATGGGAATGCCATGATAGGTAGGTATGGTGGATGTTTTTAGGAAGGTATTTGGTGGGTGTATGATACCGGCGAAAAGTGCACGGTATTAGAGAGGCTAGCAATGGTGGAAGGAAGAAAAGTGCGTATAATCGATGGACTCAACATTAGTCATGAAGAACTCATATACTTATTGTAAAAATCTACAAGTTATCAAAGCAAAGTATTACGCGCATGCTCCTAGGGGGATAGATTGGTAGTAAAATACCATCGCTCGTCCCCAACCGCCACTCATAAGGAAGACAATCAATAAATAAATCATGCGCCGACTTCATCACATAACGGTTCACCATACGTGCATGCTACGGGAATCACAAACTTTAACACAAGTATTTCTCAAATTCACAACAACTCAACTAGCATGAATCTAATATAACCATCTTCATATCTCAAAAGAATTATCAAGCATCAAAATTTTCTTAGTATTCAACGCACTCAAAAAAAGTTCTACAAATCTTGAATACCAAGCATATTAAGATTATTAAGCAAATTGCCATGCTATTTAAGACTCTCAAAATAATCTAAGTGAAGCATGAGAGATCAATAGTTTCTTAAAAACAAATCCACCACCGTGCTCTAAAAGATATAAGTGAAGCACTAGAGCAAAACTATATAGCTCAAAAGATATAAGTGAAGCACATAGAGTATTCTATCAAATTCCAATTCATGTATGGCTCTCTCAAAAAGTGTGTACAGCAAGGATGATTGTGTTAAACTAAAAAGTAAAGACTCAAATCATACAAGCCGCTCCAAGCAAAACACATATCATTTGGTGAATAAAAATATAGCTTGAAGTAAAGTTACTGATGGAAGTAGACGAAAGAGGGGATGCCTTCCGGGCATCCCCAAGCTTTGACTTTTTGGTGTCCTTAGATTATCTTGGGGGTGCCATGGGCATCCCCAAGCTTAGGCTCTTGCCACTCCTTGTTCCATAATCCATCAAAAGATTTCACCCAAAACTTGAAAACTTCACAACACAACACTCAACAGAAATCTCGTGAGCTCCGTTAGCGAAAGAAAACAAAAGACGACTTCAAGGTACTTTAATGAACTCATCCTTTATTTATATTGGTGTTAAACCTACTTTATTCCAACTTCTCTATGGTTTATAAACTATTTTACTAGACATAGATTCATCAAAATAAGCAAACAACACACGAAAAACAGAATCTGTCAAAAACAGAACAGTTTGTAGTAATCTGTAACTAACGCAAACTTCTCGAACTCCAACAATTCAGAAAAACTAGGACGACCTAGGCAATTTGTTTATTGATCAGAAGAAATTGGAATCACTATTTTATCACGTTCTGGTGATTTTTAAAAATTGTTTTCGTGAACAGAAAGTTTCTGGAAATTACAGCAAGATCAAATAACTATCATCCAAGAAGATCCTACAGGTTTAACTTGGCACAAACACTAATTAAAACATAAAACCACATCTAAACATAAGGTAGATGGATTATTTATTCCTAAACAGGAGCAAAAGCAAAAAAACTAAAAGTAAAATTGGGTTGCCTCCCAACAAGCGCTATCGTTTAACGCCCCTAGCTAGGCATAAAAGCGAGGATAGATCTAGGTATTGCCATCTTTGGTAGGCAATCCATAATTGGCTCTCATGATAGATTCATATGGTAATTTTATTTTCTTTCTAGGGAAGTGTTCCATGCCTTTCTTTAATGGAAATTGGAATCTAATATTCCCTTCCTTCATATCAATAATTGCACCAATCGTTCTAAGGAAAGGTTTACCAAGAATAATAGGACAAGAAGGACTGCAATCTATATCAAGAACGATAAAATCTACGGGCACATAATTCCTATTTGCAACAATAAGAACATCATTAATTATCCCCATAGGTTTCTTAATAGTGGAATCCGCAAGGTGCAAGTTTAGAGAGCAATCATCAAAATCACGGAAATCTAGCAAATCGCACAAAGTTTTGGGAATAGTGGAAACACTAGCACCCAAATCACATAAAGCATAAAATTCATGATCCTTAATCTTAATTTTAATAGTTGGTTCCCACTCATCATAAAGTTTTCTAGGGATAGAAACTTCCAACTCAAGTTTTTCTTCATAAGATTGCATCAAGGCATCAACGATATGTTTGGTAAACGCTTTATTTTGACTATAAGCATGAGGAGAATTTAGCATGGATTGCAACAAAGAAATACAATCAATTAAACAGCAACTTCCATAATTAAATTCCATGAAATCCAATATAGTGGGTTTAGCAACATCTAGGGTTTTAATCTTTTCAATCCCAATTTTATCAATTTCATCATCAAGATCTAAAAACTTCGAATTTTTGGAACGCCTTCTAGGTAAAGGTGGATCATATTCAGTCTCATCATTATCAAGATTCATATTGCAAAACAAAGATTTAATAGGGGACACATCAATAACTTTTAGATATTCATCTATATTTTCATAGGGATCTGGTTTAGCGGCCATCTTATTGACTAAGGTAGCCTGCTTATCCGAAATTTCAGCAGTCAACTTCTCAAGACGAGCAATTTGAGATCTTATACCATCAAATTCTTTAGACATATCGTCGATCTCTTTATTCATATAACTCATAAAACTTTTTTGTTCTTTAAGCTAGTTTCTGAAGAAATTATTATGCTCAAATTGCAAAACCATAAAACTCTTGACGTTACTTTCGATCTCTTCTAACCTTTTAAGGTGAAGATCACAAAATCTAGGTAGAGCCATCGTGACAAACAAGCAATCCAACACACGAGCAAACAAATGGCAAGCGAGAAAAAGGCAAACGGAAAAGAGAGGGCGAATAAAATGGCAAGGGTGAAGTGGGGGAGAGGAAAACGAGAGGCAAATGGCAAATAATGTAATGCGAGAGATAAGGGATTGTGATGGGTACTTAGTATGTTGACTTTTGCGTAGACTCCCAGGCAACGGCGCCAGAAATTCTTCTTGCTACCTCTTGAGCACTGCGTTGGATTTCCCCGAAGAGGAAAGGATATGCAACAAAGTAGTGTAAGTATTTCCCTCAGTTTTAGAGAACCAAGGTATCAATCCAGTAGGAGGATACGCGTGAGTCCCTCGTACCTACACAAAGCAAATAACTCCTCGCAACCAATGCGAATAGGGGTTTTCAATCCCTTCACGGTCACTTACGAGAGTGAGATCTGATAGAGATGATAGATAATATTTTTGGTATTTTTGGTACAGAGATGCAAAGTAAAATAAAAATGCAAAGTAAAAAATCAAAGCAATAATAAAGTGATGAAGATTAATATGATGAAGATAGACCCGGGGGCCATAGATTTCACTAGTGGCTTCTCTCAAGAGCATAAGTATTCTACGGTGGGTGAACAAATTACTGTTGAGCAATTGACAGAATTGAGCATAGTTATGAGAGTATCTAGGTATGATCATGTATATAGGCATCACGTCCGAGACAAGTAGACCGACTCCTGCCTGCATCTACTACTATTACTCCACTCATCGACCGCTATCCAGCTTGCATCTAGAGTATTAAGTTCAAGAAAACAGAGTAATGCCTTAAGCAAGATGACATGATGTAGAGGGATAAATTCATGCAATATGATAAAAAAAACCCATCTTGTTATCCTCGATGGCAACAATACAATACGTGCCTTGCTTCCCCATCTGTCACTGGGAAAGGACACGCAAGATTGAACCCAAAGCTAAGCACTTCTCCCATTGCAAGAAAAACCAATCTAGTAGGCCAAACCAAACGGATAATTCAAAGAGACTTGCAAAGATAACCAATCATACATAAAAGAACTCAGAGAAGATTCAAATATTGTTCATAGATAATCTTGATCATAAACCCACAATTCATCGGTCTCAACAAACACACCGCAAAAAGAAGATTACATCGAATAGATCTCCACGAGAGAGGGGGAGAACATTGTATTGAGATCTAAAAAGAGAGAAGAAGCCATCTAGCTACTAACTATGGACCCGAAGGTCTGAGGTAAACTACTCACACTTCATCGGAGAGGCTATGGTGTTGATGTAGAAGCCCTCCATGGTGGATTCCCCTTCCGGCGGAGCTCCGGAACAGGCCCCAAGATGGGATCTCGTGGGTATAGAAGGTTGCGGCGATGGAATTAGGTTTTTTTGCTCCGTATCTGATCGTTTGGGGGTACGTAGGTATATATAGGAGGAAGGAGTACGTCGATGGAGCTTCGTGGGGCCCAAGAGGGTGGGTGGCACGCCCCCTGCCTCGTGCCCACCTCATGGCTTTCTTGATGTAGGGTCCAAGTCTCCTGGATCATATTGGGTGAGAAAATCACGTTCCCGAAGGTTTCATTCCGTTTGGACTCCGTTTGATATTCCGTTTATTCGAAACACTGAAATAGGCAAAAAACAACAATTCTGGGCTGGGCCTCCGGTTAATAGGTGTAACGCCCTCGATGCGGCTATATCTCCCACGTGTCGAAGCACGACTTAGAGGCATAACCGCATTGAAAGCAATGTCGCAAGTGAGGTAATCTTCACACAACCCATGTAATACATAAGGGAAAGAGATACATAGTTGGCTTACAATCGCCACTTCACACAATACATGAGTAAAGCATTACATCATACAGATACAATCAAGGTCCGACTACGGAACCAAAATAAAAGAAGACTACCCCAAATGCTACACAGATCCCCGATCGTCCCGACTGGGCTCCACTACTGATCAACTGAAACGAAACAACACAATGAGCAAGATCTTCATCGAGCTCCTCCTTGAGCTCGGGTGCGTCACCTGCACGGATTCATCGGCACCTGCAAACTGGTTTTGGAAGTATCTATGAGTCACGGGGACTCAGCAATCTCACACCCGCGAGATCAAGACTATTTAAGCTTATGGGTAGGAGAAGGTAGTGAGGTGGAGCTGCAGCAAGCGACTAGCATATATGGTGGCTAACATACGCAAAAAAGAGCGAGAAGAGAAGGCGAAAGCACGGTCGATGAACTATGATCAAGAAGTGATCCTAGAACAACCTACGTCAAGCATAACTCCAACACTGTGTTCACTTCGGGTTTTCTACAACCGGACATTAACAAATTCCCATCTGCCACATAACCGCGGGCACGGCTTTCGAAAGTTCAAACCCTGCAGGGGTGTCCCAACTTAGCCCATGATAAGCTCTCGCGATCAACGAAGGATATTCCTTCTCCCCGGGAAGACCCGATCTGTCTCAGAATCCCGGCTACAAGACATTTCGACAGTAATAAAACAAGTCCAGCAAAGCTGCCCGATTGTCCCGACAAATCCTGATAGGTGCTGCACATATCTCGGTCTCAGGGCACATCCAGATGAACACTCCGTACAACTAAAACCAAGTCTCGAGTTGCCCCGAGGTGGCGTTGCAAAGGGCTCTAGTTCGGACCAGCACTTAGAGAAGCACTGGCCCGGGGGGGCTGAATAAAGATGACCCTCGGGCTGGCCGACCCTAGGGAAAGGGGTAGGTGGTAGGCAAATGGTAAAACCAATGTTGGGCCTTGCTGGAAAAGTCTTATTCAAAGGGAACTGTCAAGGGGGTCCCATAAATCACCCGACCGCGTTAGGGACGCAAAATCCGGGAACATAACACCGGTATGACGGAAACTAGGGCGGCAAGAGTGGAACAAAACACCAGGCATAAGGCCGAGCCTTCCACCCTTTACCAAGTATATATATGCATTAATTAAATAAGATATATTGTGATATCCCAACAAGTAAACATGTTCCAACAAGGAACAACATCTCCATGTTCCAACAAAGAACAAACTTCATCTTCACCTGCAACTAACAACGCTATAAGAGGGGCTGAGCAAAGCGGTAACATAGCCAAACAACGGTTTGCTAGGACAAGGTGGGTTAGAGGCTTGGTTTAACAATATGGGATGCATGATAAGCAAGTGGTAGGTATCGCAACATAGGCATAGCAAAAGAGCGAGCAACTAGCAAGCAAAGATAGAAGTGATTTCGAGGGTATGGTCATCTTGCCTGCAAAGTTCTCAGGGTTGTCGAAAGCTTGGTCCTCGCACGCGTTCTCAACAAGTTCCTCGGTCACGTACTCGTCTCCTGGCTCTACCCAAAACAATAACACAAGCAAAGGAACAACTATCAACCACAATGTAATGCACACACAACATGATGCAAAACATCGCATGATATGCGCGATGTGATATGCAATGCATATGCGTGCTCCGGAAGGACAAAGATGAACAAGGCATAATCTTGGAAAAACCAAGTATGCCGCTGGAAAGGTGAGGTGATTTCGGTTGAAATCGGTATAAAGATCACCGGTATCGGATGCACGGTTCGCAAATGGCAAGCAAAACAAGAATGACATATTTCTGTGATTAACAGCATGATGCCACTTAGCATGCAACAAGAAATTAAGCTACTGCACCCAAACATATCAAAAAAGCAGATGACAGTGATCTACTCAAGATGCTTGACAAAAGATGAACACTGAGCTACGGCTAAATCACACCATAACAGGTTCAAACAAGCATGGCAAAAGTGCAAAAGATAACAGGTTCACAGACTTAGTGAAAATAACAACATGCCAGAAATCAACATCAGGATGACATGTTTAGAGCAAGAAAACAACATGCTACAGGAACAGGACATAGAAAAACAAGGCATGGCATGAATCTACTCAAAGCACTTAACAAAAGTCCCTTACTGACCATAAGCCAAAAGGGATAAGAAAATATAATAACACCCATGTCAATTAACCAAGTTTCGTTACAGGTTTCAGATAACAAGTAGGCATGTTTACGAGCTCGATGCACTCACTACAGAGCATTGCATGATAAACTAAACATTCATCCATAAAAAAGACATGACATAGAAGCTAGACATGGCAAGAACAACATCATAGCATGCAAGGATCAACTACAACAAGCTTGGCAAAATCGAATAACATGTAACCAATCTGCCAGTAATATTTTATGGCAAAAGTAGAGCTCGATAGACTCAAACTATGGCACTCCATAATTACGAGCTCGCAGTTTTCTTGGACTTGCAAGCTATTGCAGAAGACTCGTTGAGAATTTCTCCAAGATTGCTAAGCCTCTTTCCAACCTCCTCCAGAAGCATGTGAAATATGTCTGGTGTCCTGAGTGTGACGTTGCTTTCAACACTCTCAAAGAGAAACTCGTCACTGCTCCAGTTCTAACTCCTCCTGACGAATCCAAGCCTTATGAAGTTTTCTGTGACGCTTCTCTCCAGGGCCTCGGTGCTGTCTTAATGCAAGAGAAGAAGGTTGTTGCCTATACCTCTCGCCAGTTGAAGCCCAATGAAAGGAACTACCCCACTCACGATCTAGAGTTGGCGGCAGTGGTCCACGCTCTAATAACATGGAGACATCTCCTGTTGGGAAGGAAAGTGGACATTTTCACCGATCACAAGAGTCTCAAGTACATCTTCACTCAGCCTCACCTCAACCTCAGGCAGACTCGATGGGTCGAAATGATTCAAGAGTATAATCCGAGTATTGAGTACACTCTAGGCAAGGCTAATGTGATTGCAGACGCTTTGAGTAGAAAGGCTTACTGCAACAGCTTAATCCTCAAGCCATTCCAACCGGATCTCTGTGAGGCTTTCCGCAAGTTGAATCTCCAAGTTGTCCCTCAAGGTGTTCTTGCCAACCTCATCGTCTCTCCTACTTTGGAAGATCAGATTCGTGAGGCACAATTGTTGGATACCATGGTGAAGAAGGTGAAATGTGGTATTGAAAAGAGCATCCCCAAATACAAGTGTTATCGAGTTGATGACAGAGATACTCTTTTCTTCGAGCACCGGATCGTGGTTCCAAAGGGTGATCTTCGTAAAGTCATTATGAACGAAGCGCACAATTCTCTTCTGTCAATTCATCCTGGAAGTACAAAGATGTACCATGACCTCAAGCAGTCGTATTGGTGGACTCGAATGAAGCGTGAGATTGCTCAATTCGTGAATGAGTGTGATGTCTGCAGAAGGGTGAAAGCAGAACACCAACGACCAGCTGGTCTTCTCCAACCTCTTGCTATTCCAGAATGGAAGTTTGATCATATCGAAATGGACTTCGTGACTGGTTTTCCCAAGTCCAAGCGTGGAAACGATGCTATCTTCATCGTCATCGACAAGCTCACCAAAGTGGCTCATTTTCTTCCTATCAAAGAGTCTATCACAGCAGCGCAGCTGGCAGAGCTCTACACCTCTAGAATTGTCTCCTTGCATGGCATTCCGCAATTGATATCTTCAGACCGTGGCAGCATCTTTACCTCCAAGTTTTGGGATTCTTTTCAGACGGCCATGGGCACCAACATTCGCTTCAGCACAACTTTCCACCCTCAGACTAGTGTACAAGTCGAGCGTGTCAATCAAATTCTTGAAGATATGCTCAGAGCCTGTGTTATCTCTTTCGGCATGAAGTGGGAGGATTGCCTTCCTTATGCTGAATTCTCTTACTACAACAGTTTTCAAGCCAGCTCGGGCAAAACCCCACTCGAGATTCTCTATGGCAGAAAGTGTCGTACTCCTCTCAACTGGTCTGAAACCGGTGAACGCCAATTGCTCGGCAATGATTTGATCTCATAGTCTGAGGCTATGTGCAAGGTCATTCGTGAGAACCTCAAAGCCGCGCAATCGCGCCAGAAGAGCTATTACGATAGCAAACACCGAGATGTAGCATTCGAGATCGGAGACCATGTTTACCTCCGTGTCTCGCCAAGGAAAGGAACTCGTCGCTTCGGTATCAAGGGGAAACTTGCTCCATGATACGTGGGTCCTTCAAGATCATCGGCAAACGAGGCGATCTAGCCTATCAACTTGAGCTCCCCTCCAACTTTGCAAATGTGCACGATGTCTTCCACGTGTCACAGCTTCGCAAGTGTTTCAAGACGCCTGAGCGCACCATCAACTTCGAAGAGATTGATCTTCAAGAAGATTTGTCCTATCATGAGCATCCAGTTGCTATTCTTGAAACAACTGAGCGCAAGACTCGCAACAAGTCAATCAAATTCCTCAAAGTGAAATGGTCACATCATTCAGACCGAGAAGCCACCTGGGAGCATGAAGACCACCTACGTTCCGAGTATCCGGAGTTCTTTCAGTCCTAGATCTCGGGACGAGATCCTCTCGTAGTGGTGGTGTGTTGTAACGTCCCAGATGTAACTTGCCATATTTGTAATCCAACTCTTGCCATTTCCGGCTATGTGTTATGATATTCCCTCCGTGGTTGGGTTCTCTTCGTTTTGCATTTTGGTCATGTCATGCATTTCATATCATGTCATCATGTGCATCGCATTCGCATACGTGTTTGTCTCATAAATCCGAGCAGCTTTCCCGTTGTCCGTTTTGCAATCCGGCGCTCCTATGTCTCCCGGCGTCCCCTTTTACATTTCTTCGTGAGCGGGTATTAAACATTCTCGGAATGGACCGAGGTTTGACATGTGGCCTCGGTATAGCACCGGTAGACTGCCTGTCAAGTTTCGGCTCAATCGGAGTTCGTTTGGTACTCCAACGGTTAACCGGGCAACCGTGAAGGCCTCGTGTGTGTTGCAGCCCAACACCCCTTCAAAACAGCCCAATAACCCATCTAAGGCACTCCCATGTCCTCCACCGTTCGATCACGATCGCGTGGCCGAAAACCGCTCTCCATTTGGAGCCTCCTAGCTCCTCCTACCTATAAATACGTGCACCCCTCCCTCAAATCCGGGTACAAACCCTAGCCATTTTTCCTCCCAACGCCGCCGGACAAAAATCCGCTGGCCGGACAAAGTCCGCCGCCCGCGTCACACCAGTCAGGCCGTGACACGTGTCGCCTCGCCGCCCGTACAGCGCCCGCGCGCCACCGGCCCGCTGGGCCCAGGCGGGGCCCTCCCCGGCCCAGGCCGCCGCCTCCCCGCGCCAGGGCGCCGCTCCCGCGCCCGTCCCCGCCGCCCGCGCCCGGCGTTGCCTCGCCGCCTCCGCCGCCGTTCCCGCGCCGCCGCTCGCACTCCGTCGCCGGCGCTGCCTCCCCGCCGCCCGCGCCTCTCCGGCGCCTCCCCGGCCTCCGCCGGTGCCGGATCCGGCGAGGGCCCGGCCGGATCCGCCCTCCCCGACCCGCCGGCGTTCCCCTCCGGCCGCCCCGCGCCCCATCTCCGGCGATCTCCGGCGACCGTGCCACGGTTGACTTATTTCCCTCTCCCGAAATTTTGCCAAGTCCTCAATATGTTTCATCATCATCACATGTTCCCAGTGCCGTAACTTTGCATCCGTAGCTCCGTTTTGCGTGTATAAGATGGAAGTTTGTTCTCCCCGAAGAGTAAATCATTTCGTTCCATTGCATCATTTTCATTTGAGGTCATCTTGATGCCCGAAATGCTGTTAGAAGAGGGCAAGTTGATGTTAGTGGCTGAATCTTATCTGAACATGCACTTTTGTCATTTTTGCCATGATTGATGTGTACCTCTAATGAAGTTGTGTCCTACATGAGTTTTGTAATATGCCATGTTACCTTTCCATAGAATTTTGCCATGTATTTTTTTGATCTATGTGGTGACTAGTACAAGCATGCAAACTAGGTCACTTGATGTTGCTGATTTCAGAGACAGTAATTTCACTAAGTCCCTGACTGCTGTTATTTTCATGCCATGTATTCATGTTGTTTCTGAGTGATCTATGCATAATTTGAGTATGATAAGTAAGGGTGTTTTGAACTTGAGTATTTGCTCTATCCATGCATGCCTTTGTTTGCAATTATGGAGTACCATAGCTTGAGTCAATCGAGCTCTACTTCTGCTACAAAATGTTGCTGGCAGATTGTTTACGTGTTATTCGATTTTGCCAAGCTTGGTGTAGTTGATCCTTGCATGATATGATGTTATTCTTGCCATGTATAGTTACTATGCCATGTCTTCTTGATGTATGTATGCTTAGTTTATCATGCAATGCTCTGTAGTGAGTGCGTCGAGCTCACGAACATGCCTAGTCGTTATTAATTTCTGCCATGTCCAGTTTTCTGCTAAGTCTGAAACCTGTAACGAAACTTGCTTATTTGACATGGGCGTAATCATATTTTATGATCCGTTTTGGCTTATGGTCAGTAAGGGACTTTTGTCAAGTGCTATGAGTAGATTCATGCTATGACTTTCTTTGCTATGTTCTGAACATGTAGCATGTTGTTTCGTTGCTCTGAACATGTCATCCTGATGTTAATTTCTGCTATGTTGTTATTTCACTAAGTCTGTGAACCTGTTATCTTGTGCACTTTTGCCATGATTGTTTGGACTTGCTATGATGTGAATTAGCCGTATCTCAGTGTTCATCTTTTGTCGTGTATCTTGTGTAGATTACTGTCATATGCTTTGTTGCCATGTTTGGGTGCAGTAGCTTAATTATTTGTTGCTTGCTAAGTAGCATCATGCTGTTAATGGCAGATTCGTGTCATTCTTGTTTTGCTTGTCATTTGCAAACCGTGCATCCGATTCCGGTGAACTTTATATCGATTTCAACCGAAATCACCTCACCTATCCAGTGGCATGCTTGGTTTGCCAAGATTATGCCCTGTTCATCCTTGTCCTTCCGGAGCATGCATACGCATTGCATATCACCTCTCGCATATCATGCCATGTTTTGCATCATGTTGCTTGCGCATTGCATCGTGGTTGATATTGGTTCCTTTGCTTGTTCTCTTGTCTTGGGTAAAGCCGGGAGACGAGTACGTGAACGAGGATTCCGTTGAGAACGCTTACGAGGACCAAGCTTTCGACAACTCTGAGACTCTTGCAGGCAAGATGACAATACCCTCGAAATCACTTCTATCTTTGCTTGCTAGATTGCTCGCTCTTTTGCTATGCCTATGCTGCGATACCTACCACTTGCTATATCATGCCTCCTATATTGCCATGTCAGCCCCTAACCATCATTGTCCTAGCAAACCGTTGATTGGCTATGTTACTGCTTTGCTCAGCCCCTCTTATAGCGTTGCTAGTTGCAGGTGAAGATGAAGTTTGTTCCTTGTTGGAACATGGACTTGTTGTTCCTTGTTGGAACATGTTTACTTGTTGGGATATCACAATACCTCTTATTTAATTAATGCATCTATATACTTGGTAAAGGGTGGAAGGCTCGGCCTTTTGCCTGGTGTTTTGTTCCACTCTCGCCTCCTAGTTTCCGTCATACCGGTGTTATGTTCCCGGAGTTTGCGTTCCTTACACGGTTGGGTGATTTATGGGACCCCCTTGACAGTTCGCCTTGAATAAGACTTTTCCAGCAAGGCCCAACATTGGTTTTACCATTTGCCACCTAAGCCTTTTTCCCTTGGGTTCTGCAGACTCAAGGGTCATCTTTATTTTAACCCCCTGGGCCAGTTCTCCTTCGATTGCTGGTCCAAACCGTCAGCCGCCGGTGGCCACCAGGGGCAACTCTGGGCTCGCCTATCGGAAGTTTGGACAATCCGGATGTGCCCTGAGACCGAGATATGTGCAGCTCCTATCAGGATTTGTCGGCACAATCGGGCGGCTTTGCTGGACTTGTTTTATTGCTGTCGGAATGTCTTGTAGTCCGGGATTCCGAGATTGATCGGGTCTTCCCGGTAGAAGGAATATCCTTCGTTGACCGTGAGAGCTTATAATGGGCTAAGTTGGGACACCCCTGCAGGGTATTATCTTTCGAAAGCCGTGCCCGCGGTTATGAGGCAGATGGGAATTTGTTAATGTCCGGTTGTAGAAAACTCGAAGTTGACCTTAACTAAAACACATCAACCGCGTGTGTAACCGTGATGGTCTCTTCTCGGCGGGGTCCGGGAAGTGAACACGGTTGTTGGAGTTATGCCTGACGTAGGTTGTTTCAGGTCACTTCTTGATCACTTTCAGTTTCTCGACCATGCTTTGCCTTCTCTTCTCGCTCTCTTTTGCGTTGTAGCCACCATTTGCTAGTCGCTTGCTGCAGCTCCACCTCACAAACCCCTTTCCCACCTTTAAGCTTAAATAGTCTTGATCTCGCGGGTGTGAGATTGCTGAGTCCCCGTGACTCACAGATATTATCACAACAGTTGCAGGTACCAACGATGCCAGTGCAGATGACGCGTCCGAGCTCACTTGGGAGTTCGACGAGGAACGTGGCCGTTACTATGTTTCCTTTCCAGATGATCAGTAGTGGAGCCCAGTTGGGGCGATCCGGGGATCTGTTTAGCATTTGGGGTAGTCTTCTTTCATTTTGGTACCGTAGTCGGACCTTGAGTGTGATCTGTATGATGGATGTTATTTATGTACTTGTGTGAAGTGGCGATTGTAATCCAACTATGTATCTTTCCCCTTTATTTATTACATGGATTGTGTGAAGATTACCTCACTTGCGACATTGCTTTCAATGCGGTTATGCCTCTAAGTCGTGCCTCGACACGTGGGAGATATAGCCGCATCGAGGGCGTTACAGTGTAATACCCTACTCTAGTTTGTGGTGGGTGGATTGCCTCTTGGGCTGATGATGATGAACAATACAACGAAGAACAGCCTCGCGAGGGTCTGCTCTTAGCTAGGGCGATGAACTGCTAGGGGGGAGTTTAGCTGCCCTTCTCTCTCTCTCTCACTTGTTCTCTGCTTGCTCAGATTCTAGATACCCAATCCTCTCTCCTCTACCCTGGGGGTGGCTAGTCCTATTTATAGGCAAAGGCCCTGGGCCTCTTCCCAAATATTGAGCGGGAAGGGCGCCAACAATTGGCCAATTTGAAGGGGAACATCTGGTAAACTTATCCTGACTAAAGTTGGTCCTCGCCTGCCAAAGGCCCTGTGGTGACGCCGTTCTGGGCTCCACGATGACCTCCTTCCCACCGTTGGACTGGTCTTGGTCTCGTTGCACCGAAATGGGTGCCTTTGCTTGATCCTCTCGCCTGCACTTGCTCCCTTTGCACCAAAGAGGAAAGGGAGACACTGCACGGGCTGGCGCCCGCCTGGCACCCTTGGTCGTCATGGCTTGCATCATGGGCACCTCGTGAGGTACCCCGCCTTGATCTCTCCGCCTCCTCGTGAGCCAGCCTGACGAGGCCTTGCCTGAGGAAGCGCCGTGTCATCCGCCCCGCGAGGCTTGGCCCCTCGCGAGGGTCTTGGGTCTCGTGTTGATGAAGATGGGCTGTGCTGGGCCCCCTTTCGAGCCACGCCGCAGGCCACAGGCAGGCAAGTCTGGGGACCCCCGTTCCCAGGACGCCGACAACATCAATACTCAAGCATGTCAACAAGCAACCATGTCTTTTAAAATATCAATGCTAAAGAAAGTTATTGTTGGGAATGTAGGAATTTCAAAAAAATTCCTACGATCATGCAAGATCTATCTAGGAGATGCATAACAATGAGAGGGGAAGAGTGTGTCCACGTACCCTCGTAGACCGAAAGCGGAAGCGTTAGTTTAACGCGGTTGATGTAGTCGAACGTCTTCTCGATTCAACCGATCAAGTACGGAACGTACGACACTCCGAGTTCTGCACACGTTCAACTCGATGAAGTCCCTCGAACTCTTGATACAACAAAGTGTCGAGGGAGAGTTTCGTCAGCACGACGG
Source organism: Aegilops umbellulata (assembly GCA_032464435.1). Taxonomy (NCBI): domain Eukaryota; kingdom Viridiplantae; phylum Streptophyta; class Magnoliopsida; order Poales; family Poaceae; genus Aegilops; species Aegilops umbellulata. The sequence goes on from CP136056.1 coordinate 247,921,568, forward strand.
TGCGGTGACGGTGATGGTGAAGTGACCAGCGCAAGGCTTCATCTAAGCACTACGACAATATGATCGGAGGAGTAAACGGTGGAGGGGGGCACCGCACACGGCTAAAAACAATTGATTTGCTATGGGGTGCCCCTGCCCCCGTATATAAAGGAGGGGAGGAGGAGGCAACCAGCCAGGAGGGGCGCGCCATGGGGGTGTCCTACTAGTACTCCACTCCTAGTAGGATTCGCCCCCCCCCCTTTCCTTTCTTCCCGGAGGGGAAAGGAAGGAGAGGGAGAGGGAGAGGGAAAGGGAAAGGGGGGCCGCGCCCCCTCCTCCTTGTCCTATTCGGACTCCCTTGGAGGGGGCCGCGCGCCACCCCTTGCACGCTCCCCTCTCTCTCTACTAAGGCCCATGTAGGCCCAATACTTCCTCGGGGGGGTTCCGGTAACCCCTTGGTACTCTGGTAAAATACCCGAACCACTCGAAACCATTCCGATGTCCAAATACTACCTTCGAATATATGAATCTTTACCTCTTGACCATTTCGAGACTCCTCGTCATGTACGTGATCTCATCTGGGACTCTGAACAAACTTCGGTCACCAAAACACATAACTCATAATACAAATCGTCATCGAACGTTAAGCGTGCGGACCCTATGGGTTTGAGAACTATGTAGACATGACTGAGACACATCTCCGGTCAATAACCAATAGCGGAACCCGGATGCTCATATTTGTTCCTACATATTCTACGAAGATCTTCATCGGTCAAACCGCAATAACAACGTACGTTATTCCCTTTGTCATCGGTATGCTACTTGCCCGAGATTTGATCGTCGGTATCATAATACCAAGTTCAATCTCGTTACCACCAAGTCTCTTTACTCGTTCCGTAATGCATCATCCCGCAACTAACTCATTAGTTACATTGCTTCCAAGGCTTATAGTTATGTGCATTACTGAGAGGGCCTAGAGATACCTCTCCGATACTCAGAGTGACAAATCCTAATCTCGATCTATGCCAACCCAACAAAACACCTTCGGAGACACCTGTAGAGCATCTTTATAATAACCCAGTTATGTTGTGACGTTTGATAGCACACGAGGTGTTCCTCCGGTATTCGGGAGTTGCATAATCTCATAGTCAGAGGAATATGTATAAGTCATGAAGAAAGCAATAGCAATTAAACTTAATGATCATTATGCTAAGGTAACAGATGGGTCTTCTCCATCACATCATTCTCTAATGATGTGATCCCGTTCATCAAATGACAACACATGTCTCAGGAAACTTAACCATCTTTGATTAATGAGCTAGTCAAGTAGAGGCATACTAGGGATAGTCTGTTTTGTCTATGTATTCACACATGCACTAAGTTTCCGATTAATACAATTCCAACATGATAATAAACATTTATCATGATATAAGGAAATATAAATAAGAACTTTATTATTGCCTGTAGGGCATATTTCCTCCAGTCTCCCACTTGCACTAGAGTCAATAATCTAGATCACATAGTAATGATTCTAACACCCATGGAGTTTTGGTGCTGATCATGTTTTGCTCACGGAAGAGGCTTAGTCAACGGGTCTGCAACATTCAGATCCATATGTATCTTGCAAACCTCTATGTCTCCTTCCTTGACTTGATCGCGGATGGAGTTGACGCGTCTCTTGATGTGTTCGGTTCTCTTGTGAAATCTAGATTCCTTCGCTAAGGCAATTGCTCCAGTATTGTCACCAAAGATTTTCATTGGACCCGATGCACTAGGTATTACACCTACATCGGATATAAACTCCTTCATCGATACTCCTTCATTTGCTGCTTCCGAAGCAGCTATGTACTCCGCTTCACACGTAGATCCCACCACGACGCTCCGCTTGGAACAACACCAACTGAGAGCTCCACCATTCAATATAAATATGTATCCGGTTTGTGACTTAGAGTCATCCGGATCAGTGTCAAAGCTTGCATCGACGTAACCATTTATGACAAGCTCTTTGTCACCTCCATAAACGAGAAACATATCCTTAGTCCTTTTCATGTAGTTTAGGATTTTCTTGACCTTTTTCTAGTGATCCACTCCTAGATTACTTTGGTACCTCCGTGCTAAACTTATAGCAAGGTACACATCAAGTCTGGTACACAACATTGCATACATGATAGAACCTATGGCTGAGGCATAGGTGATACGTCTCCAACGTATCTATAACTTATGAAGTATTCATGTTGTTATTTTATCATCCTTGGAAATCATTTTATAGCAACTTCATATCATTTTTTGGGACTAACCTATTGACCCAGTGCCCAGTGCCAGTTGTTGTTTTTTGCTTGTTCTTTACATCGCAGGAAATCAATATCAAACGGAGTCCAAGCACCGCGAAACTTTTTGTGGATTTTTTATGGACCGGAAGACCACCAATGGGCCAGAGCAGGACTTGGGGGTGCCCCGAGGGGGGCACAACCAACCAGGGCGCGCCTGGGGACCCAGGCGCGCCTAGGTGGGTTGTGCCCACGTATGTGGCCTCCCGCACCCCCTCTTTACCCTATAAATTCCCAAATATTATGAAAACCCTCGGGGTAAACCTAGATCAGAAGTTTCGCTACCGCAAGGCTCTGTAGCCACCGAAAACAAATCTGGACCCTGTTCCGACACCCTGCCGGAGGGGGAATCATCTCCGGTGGCCATCTTCATCATCATGCGGCCACCATGATGAGGAGGGAGTAGTCCACCCTCAGGGCTGAGGGTTTGTACCAGTAGCTATGTGTTTAATCTCTCTATCTCTCTCGTGTTCTTGAGATGTCACGATCTTGATGTATCGCGGGCTTTGTTAATATAGTCGGATCATATGGTGTTTTCCCCTCTCTATCTTGTTGTGATGAATTGAGTTTTTCCCTTTAAGATTTCGTTGTTATCGAATTGAACACTTTTATGGATTTGAGAACACTTGATATATGTCTTGCAATTGAATACTCGTGGTGACAATGGGTTATCGTATTGATTCACTTGATATATTTTTTGGCACTCAACTCGCCGATTCCCGAGGTGACATTGGGGTAATCTATGCATAGGAGTTGATGCACGTTCTTGTCTTTGTTTCTCCGGTAGAAATCTTGGGGCACTCTTTGAAGTTCTTTGTGTTGGATTGAGTATTATGAATATGAATTTGCTTTGGTGTTATTTTAGTACGAACTCTAGGATAGATCGAACGGAAAGAATAGCTTTGTGTTATTCTAGTACGAACTCTTTAATAGACCGAACGGAAAGAATAGCTTTGAGGTGGTTTCGTACCCTGCAAACAATTTATTCTTATGTCCTCCGCTAGATAGGAACTTTGGAGTGATTCTTCATCGCACTTTCAGGGGTGGTTATATGATCCAATTATATTAGCATTGTTGAGAGGTTGCACTGGTGAATGTACGGACCCTAGGCCTCATTTTCAAGCATTGCAATACCGTTTTTGTGCCCGTTTACTATTTGCTACCATGCTGTTTTTATTTATTCAGATTATAAAAATATATTTCTACCATCAATATTACACTTTTATCACCATCTCTTTGTCGAACTAGTGCACCTATAAGATTTGCCATTGTATTGGGTGTGTTGCGGACACAAGAGATTTCTTGTATTTGGTCGTAGGGTTGTTTGAGAGAGACCATCTTCATCCTACACCTCTCACGGATTGATAAACCTTAGGTCACCCACTTTAGGGAAAATTGTTGCTGTCCTACAAAACTCTGCGCTTGGAGGCCCAACATGTGTCTACAAGAATAAAGTTGCATAGTAGACATCAATAGGGAATGACTTTCATTTTCTCTCTATCTTCTGCAGTGGTCGGGCATTGAGTCTGACTGAAATTCACACCTTGTAACACAGGCAAGAACCCTTTTTTTTTGACTGATTCATTTTGAACTTCTTCAAAACTTTATCAAGGTATGTGCTTTGTGAAAGTCCAATTAATTGTCTTGATCTATCCCTATAGATCTTGATGCCCAACATATAAGCAGCTTCACCGAGGCTTTTCATTGAAAATTTCTTATTCAAGTATCCTTTTATGCTATCCGGAAATTCTGTATTATTTGCAATCAACAATATGGCATCCACATATAATATTAGAAATGCTACAGAGCTCCCACTCACTTTCTTGTAAATACAGGCTTCTCCAAAAGTCTGTATAAAACCATATGCTTTGATCACACTATCAAAGCGTATATTCCAACTCCAAGAGGCTTGCACCAGTCCATAAATGGATCGTTGGAGCTTGCACACTTTGTTAGTACCTTTAGGATCGACAAAACCTTCTGGTTGCATCATATACAACTCTTCTTTAAGAAATCCAATAAGGAATGTAGTTTTGACATCCATTTTCCAAATTTCATAATCATAAAATGTGGCAATTACTAACAAGCATCGCTATGGGTGAGAAGGTCTCATCGTAGTCAACCCCTTGAACTTGTCGAAAACCTTTCGCAACAAGTCAAGCTTTGTGGACAGTAACATTACCATCAGCGTCAGTCTTCTTCTTGAAGATCCATTTATTCTCTATGGCTTGCCGATCATCGGGCAAGTCAACCAAAGTCCACACTTTGTTCTCATACATGGATCCCATCTAAGATTTCATGGCCTCAAGCCATTTCGTGGAATCTGGGCTCATCATTGCTTCCTCAGAGTTTGTAGGTTCATCATGCTCTAGTAACATGACTTCTAGAACAGGATTACCGTGCCACTCTGGTGCGGACCATACTCTGGTTGACCTATGAGGTTCGGTAGTAACTTGATCTGAAGTTTCATGATCATCATCATTAACTTCCTCTCTAATTGGTGTAGGCATCACTGGAACTGATTTCTGCGATGAACTACTTTCCAATTCGGGAGAAGGTACAACTACCTCATCAAATTCTACTTTCCTCCCACTCACTTATTTCGAGAGAATCTCCTTCTCTAGAAAGTATCCAGTCTTAGCAACGAATATCTTGCCTTCGGATCTGTGATAGAAGGTGTACCCAACAGTTTACTTTGGGTATCCTATGAAGATGCATTTCTCCGATTTGGGTTTGAGCTTATCAGGTTGAAACTTTTTCACATAAGCATCACAGCCCCAAACTTTAAGAAACGACAACTTAGGTTTCTTGCTAAACCACAGTTCATATGGTGTCGTCTCAACGGATTTAGATGGTGCCCTATTTAACATGAATGCAGATGTCTCTAAAGCATAGCCCCAAAACGATAGTGGTAGATCGGTAAGAGACATCATAGATTGCACCATATCTAATAAAGTACGGTTACAACGTTTGGACACACCATTACGCTGTGGTGTTCCTGGTGGCGTGAGTTGCGAAAGTATTCCACATTGTTTCAAATGAAGACCAAACTCGTAACTCAAATATTCACCTCCATGATCAGATAGTAGAAACTTTATTTTCTTGTTACGATGATTTTCCACTTCACTATGAAATTCTTTGAACTTCTCAAATGTTTCAGACTTATGTTTCATTAAGTAGATATACCCATATATGCTCAAATCATATGTGTAGGTCAGAAAATAACGATACCCGCCGCGAGCCTCAACACTCATCGGACCGCATACATCAGTATGTATGATTTCCAATAAGTCAGTGGCTCGCTCCATTGTTCCGGAGAATGAAGCCTTAGTCATCTTGCCCATGAGGCATGGTTTGCGAGCATCAAGTGATTCATAATCAAGTGATTCCAAAAGCCCATCAACATGTAGTTTCTTCATGCGCTTTACACCAATATGACCTAAATGGCAGTGCCACAAATTTGTTGCTCTATCATTATTAACTTTGCATCTTTTGGCTTCAATATTATGAATATGTGTATCACTACGATCGAGATTCAACAAAAATAGACCACTCATCAAGGGTGCATGACCAGAAAAGATATTACTCATATAAATAGAACAACCATTATTCTCTGATTTAAATGAATAACCGTCTCGCATCAAACAAGATCCAGATATAATGTTCATGCTCAACGCTGGCACCAAATAAAAATTATTCAGTTCTAAAACTAATCCTGAAGGTAGATGTAGAGGTAGCGTGCCGACGGCGATCACATCAACCTTGGAACCATTTCCGACGTGCATCGTCACCTCGTCCTTAGCCAATCTTCATTTAATCCATAGCCCCTGTTTCGAGTTGCAAATATGAGCAACAGAACCAGTATCAAATACCCAGGTGCTACTATGAGCATTAGTAAGGTACACATCAATAACATGTATATAAAATATACCTTTCACTTTGCCATCCTTCTTATCCGCCAAATACTTGGGGCAGTTCCGCTTCCAGTGACCAGTACCTTTGCAGTAGAAGCACTCAGTTTCAGGCTTAGGTCCAGACTTGGGCTTCTTCCCTTGAGCAGCAACTTGCTTGCTATTCTTCCTGAAGTTCCCCTCTTCCCTTTGCCCTTTTTCTTGAAACTAGTGGTCTTGTTAACCATCAACACTTGATGCTCCTTCTTGATTTCTACCTCCGCAGCCTTAAGCGTCGCGAAGAGCTCGGGAATTGCCTCTTCCATCCCTTGCATATTATAGTTCAACATGAAGCCTTTATAGCTTGGTGGCAGTGATTGAAGAACTCTGTCAATGACACTATCATTAGTTAGATTAACTCCCAACCGAGTCAACTGGTTATGGTACCCAGACATTTTGAGTATGTGTTCACTGACAGAATTGTTCTCCTCCATCTTGCAGCTATAGAACTTGTTGGAGACTTCATATCTCTCAACTCGGGCATTTGCTTGAAATATTAACTTCAACTCTTGGAACATCTCATATGCATCATGACATTCAAAACGTCTTTGAAGTCTCGATTCTAAGCCGTAAAGCATGGCACACTGAACTATCGAGTAGTCATCAGCTTTAGTGTGCCAGACGTTCGTAATGTCCGGAGTTGCTCCTGCAGCGGGCCTTGCACCTACCGGTGCTTCCAGGACGTAATTCTTCTATGAAGCAATGAGGATAATCCTCAAATTACGGACGCATTCCGTGTAGTTGCTACCATCATCTTTCAACTTAGCTTTCTCTAGGAACACATTAAAATTCAAGGGAATGGTAGCATGGGCCATTGATCTACAACAACATAGATATGGAAAAACTATCATGACTAAGTTCATAATAAATTTAAGTTCAATTAATCATATTACTTAAGAACTAGCACTTTGATAGACATCCCTCTAGTCATCTAAATGATCACGTGATCCATATCAACTAAACCATGTCCAATCAACACGTGAGATGGAGTAGTTTTCAATGGTGAACATCTCTATGTTGATCATATCTACTATATGATTCACGTTCGACCTTTCGGTCTCAGTGTTCCGAGGCCATATCTGCATATGGTAGGCTCGTCAAGTTTAACCCGAGTATTCTGCATATGCAAAACTGGCTTGCACCCGTTGTATGTGAACGCAGATCTTATCACACCCGATCATCACGTGGTGTCTCGGCATGACGAATTGTAACAACGGTGCATACTTAGGGAGAACACTTATACCTTGAAATTTTTAGTGAGGGATCATCTTATAATGCTACCGCCATACTAAGAAAAATAAGATGCATAAAAGATAAACATCACATGCAATCAAAATATGTGACATGATATGGCCATCATCATCTTGTGCCCTTGATGTCCATCTCCAAAGCACCGTCATGATCTCCATCACCACCGGCTTGACACCTTGATCTCCATCGCAGCGTCATTGTCATCTCGCCAACTATTGCTTCTACGACTATCGCTACCGCTTAGTGATAAAGTAAAGCAATTACATAGCGATTGCATTTCATACAATAAAATGACAACCATAAGGCTCCTACTAGTTGCCGATAACTTTTACAAAACATGATCATCTCATACAACAACTTATATCTCATCACGTATTGACCATATCACATCACAACATGCCCCGCAAAAACAAGTTAGACGTCCTCTACTTTGTTGTTGCAAGTTTTATGTGGCTGCTACAAGCTTCTAGCAAGAACCATTCTTACCTACGCATCAAAACCACAACGATTTTTCGTCAAGTGTGATGTTTTAACCTTCAACAAGGACCGGCCGTAGTCAAATTCGATTCAACTAAAGTTGGAGAAATAGACACCCGCCAGCCACCTTTATGCAACACAAGTTGCATGTCTGTCGGTGGAACCGCTCTCATGAACGTGGTCATGTAAGGTTGGTCCGGGCCGCTTCATCCAACAATACCGCCGAATCAAAATAAGACGTTGGTGGTAAGAATTATGACTATTATCGCCCACAACTCTTTGTGTTCTACTCGTGCATATCATCTACTCGTAGACCTGGCTCGGATGCCACTGTTGGGAACGTAGCATGCAATTTCAAAAAAATTCCTACAATCACGCAAGATCTATCTAGGAGATGCATAGCAATGAGAGAGGAAGAGTGTGTCCACGTACCCTCATAGACCAAAATAGGAAGCGTGTAACGCGGTTGATGTAGTCGAACATCTTCTTGATTCAACCGATCAAGTAACGAACGTACGGCACCTCCGAGTTCTGCACACGTTCAGCTCGATGACATCCCACAAACTCTTGATCTAGCAAAGTGTCGAGGGAGAGTTTCGTCAGCACGACAGTGTGGGTGACGGTGATGGTGAAGTGATCTGCGCAGGGCTTCGCCTAAGCACTACGACAATATGACCGGAGGAGTAAACGGTGGAGGGGGCACCGCACACGGGTAAGAACAACTGATTTGCTATGGGGTGCCCCTGCCCCCGTATATAAAGGAGGGGAGGAGGAGGCGGCCGGCCAGGAGGGGCGCGCCATGTGGGGGAGTCCTACTAGGACTCCGCTCCTAGTAGGATTCGCCCCCCCCCCCCACACACACTTTCCTTTCTTACCGGATGGGAAAAGGAAGGAGAGGGAGAGGGAAAGGGGGGCCGCACCCCCTCCTCCTTGTCCTACTTAGACTCCCTTGGAGGGGGGCGTGCGCCACCCCTTGCGGGCTCCCCTCTCTGCACTAAGGCCCATGTAGGCCCAATACTTCCCCGGGGGGTTCCGGTAACCCATCGGCACTCTGTTAAAATACCCGAACCACGCAGACTAAGGCATACCCTAGTGGTGGGAAGGGGCTGATGCCTTCCTACCCACCCAGGTTCAAGACATGGTACTTGCAATTTGGGTTTGTTGCACCAATTATACTGTAGGGGGTTCCCTTACAGTCTTTCTGTCAAAAAATAAAATACCCGAACCACTCGAAACCATTCCGATGTCCGAATACTACCCTCTAATATATGAATCTTTACCTCTCAACCATTTCAAGACTCCTCGTCATGTCCGTGATCTCATCCGAGACTCCGAACAAACTTCGGCCAAAACACATAACTCATAATACAAATCATCATCGGACGTTACGTGTGCGGACCCTACGGGTTCGAGAACTATGTAGACATGATCGAGACACATCTCCGGTCAATAACCAATAGCATAACCTAGATGCTCATATTGGTTCCTACATATTCTATGAAGATCTTTATCGGTCAAACCGCAATAACAACATACGTTATTCCCTTTGTCATCGGTATGTTACTTGCCCGAGATTTGATCGTCGGTATCATCATACCGAGTTCAATCTCGTTACCGGCAAGTTCCTTTACTCGTTCCGTAATGCATCATCGCACAACTAACTCATTAATTACATTTCTTGCAAGGCTTATAGTGATGTGCATTACCGAGAGGGCCCAGAGATACCTCTTCGATACTCAGAGTGACAAATCCTAATCTCGATCTATGCCAACCCAACAAAACACCTTCAGAGACACCTGTATAGCATCGTTATAATCACCCAGTTACGTTGTGACATTTGATAGCACACAAGGTGTTCCTCCGGTATTCGGGAGTTGCATAATCTCATAGTCATAGGAACATGTATAAGTCACGAAGAAAGCAATAGCAATAAACTAAACGATCATAGTGCTAAGCTAACAGATGGGTCTTGTCCATCACATCATTCTCTAATGATGTGACGTTCATCAAATGACAACACATGTCTATGGTTAGGAAACTTAACCATCTTTGATTAACGAGCTAGTCTAGTAGAGGCATACTAGGGACACTCTGTTTTGTCTATGTGTTCACACATGTACTAAGTTTCCAGTTAATACAATTCTAGCATGAATAATAAACATTTATCATGATATAAGGAAATATAAATAACAACTTTATTATTGCCTCTAGGGCATATTTCTTTCAGTTATCCCTAGCCCATTATGCTCAATCATTGATACATTCATGAAACACACTCAAATATTAGCTACATCCAATACACAGGTATGACAATAGTGTTCCCTGGTTGGTGCTTTATAAGATAATATGGAGACTCAACATAAAAGAAAAAAATGCATAAAACTAAATAGGTAGGTCCTTCGCAGAGGGAAGCAGAGATTTGCAGAGGTTCCAGAGCTCATAGCTTAAATTAGAGATAAAAAAATATTTTCAGAGGCATGTTTTTCCTGTCAACGAAAATGATCGAGAATTCCCAATATATTCCATGCTAGACAAGTTATAGGAGGTTCCCAAACAGAAAGTAAAGTTTATTTCCTTTCCACCATTCTTTCACAATCCATGGCTAGCCGTATCCACGGGTGCCTTCCATACCAACACTTTCCGAGGAAATTATTATCATAGTATTTTTTTTCTCATTTTGGGACTGGTCATCCCTATTACCTACCACACTCCCGTGCAATGAGAAGTGAATAAACACTCATTGTGAGAGCAAAATACCTAGCATGGAAAATATTGGCCACCCCCTGCCACTTCATGAGTGGTACGAGCACACAAAACACAAATCCATTTTGAAAATTAGAGTTGGCGCATGCAAATTTACTTGGAACAACATGGAAATACCGCATATAGGTAGATATGGTGGACACATATGGCATAAATTTGGGTTTGAGTAGTTGGATGCACAAGCAGCATTCTGTAAGTGCATCTAGTGCCCCTTAGTGATTTTCGTGTACTGAAGACTTATAGGTTAAGGGACTAATGCGTTTGTGAGTGTACACAGGTCTATAAGTCTATGAGGAATTTGATATTAACAGAGAAAGTCCACCCCTAAAAATGAATGTCTTCAACTGAAGACTTTTGTTTTCTGAAGACTTTGAAAGTGAAGAAATTGGTGTGACCATGAAGACTTGTTATTCATGCGAAGAATATGAAGCGTGAAGACTTTTGTTTTCGTAGTTTTGTTTTCTCCTTCTTGAGTCATAGGAAACATCGTACTGTTAAAAGGGGTCGAGGTAAAACTAAGGAAAAGTTTCCAAGTGATGCTCATCTCAAAATCATACACCTACCAATCCTTTCGAGTGAAGCCATTGGAAATCTCATACAGTTCAGTCAATTTCTTCAGTGACAGAGACGAAGATCTTCTCGTCTCTCAGGAATTTGTTCTGACTGAGGAGTTTGGAATTCGCTAGTGCAGATTGCCTACAAGTGAGGAACATGATAGTCCTGAGGAATTTGATAGCCAAATTAACGACCGCTGCTGTGCTACGCGCCAGCTATCCCAAAATATCTACCCACCTAACAGTCATATCATTGAAGGGCATTTATGTCTTATCATGTCGGGCTGCTCCCTAGGCCATAAATAGCCGCCCCCTACAACCACTAGTTGGTTGGCTGCTCCGAGAGAAATTGGCACTTGTCATTGAGAGCATCCCATCCTCTGAGGACTTTGAGCGAAAATCATCAAGTGAGGAAAACCCAAACCCAAACACCTACAAACCCAATGTAATTGAGCATCACTGAAGAGATTGTTCCTGTGTGGAACCGACGCTTGTTACCTTTGAGAACTGTGCATCCTCCAGACGGTTAGGCGTCATGGTGTAGAGCATCCAGGAGGAAATTGTGGATCACCGAGTGACCGAGTCTATGAAGGTTTGGAAGTCGCCTGAAGACTTACCACGAGTGATTGGGCGAGGTCTGTGTGACCTTAGCTCAAGGAGAATACAATGAGGGCTGTGTGCCTGGGACTGTGTGTCCTCAGGTTTAAATACCTAGCCGCTCCAACCAGACGTACGACTGCCACAGCAGTTGGAACTTGTCTACCACATCACTGTCTTCACCGAGCTACTGGTTCTATTTCCTCAACCCTTTCCTTTCCTCATTCATAGACTGTTGTACTTGATTGTTACTGTTTGAGGACTTTGACTGCAGACTTTCTCAATTTCCTCAGTTCAATTTCTTCAGTCAGTTTGTCTTCAGCCTGCTTATCCTGATTATATGCTACTTGTACTCTGTGCTTGCTTTCATTTCATCATGATGATTGTGCTTCTGTTCTATTATGCATGCATCTGAGTACTTATTCCGCTGCTAGTTGTTCGTGACTTAGGAATTTCCTCACCCTGAAATTCCTCACCGACGAATTTGTAAAAATTGCCTATTCACCCCCCTCTAGTCGATATAACGCACTTTCACATTCCCACTTAGTACAAGTGAGGGCTAGCAAATAGATTGAGAAGGGACCAACCAAAAAACGAAAACGGTCATAAACGCATGTTGAACATAATTAGCATTGAATAATGCACCACAAGTAGGATATAACTTCATTGCATAACTATTGACTTTACGTGCATGCATAGGGAATCACAAACCTTAACACCAATATTCTTACTAAAGCATAATTACTCACTAACATGACTCACATATCACTATCTCCATATCGCAAAACTATTGCAAGGAATCAAGTTTATAATATCCAATGATCTTCATGAAAGTTTTTATTATATCCCCCTTGGATATCTATCACTTTGGGACCAAATTCATATCTTATGCAAATTACCTTTGCTATTATCAACTCTCAAAAAGATCTAAGTGAAGCATGAGAGCAAATTTCTTTAAAAAATTCAACTCTCAAATTAATATAAGTGAAGCAAGAGAGTTTATTTCTTTAAAATTCTTCAACTCTCAAAATAATATAGTGCATCAAGAGAGTTTATTTCTTTAAAATATGACCACCGTCGTGATCAAACATATATAAGTGAAGTACTAGAGCAACTGCCTAGCTCAAAAGATTTAAGTGAAGCACATAGAGTATTCTAGCATATCATGATATGCGTGTGGCTCTCTCAAACAAGTGTGTTCAACAAGGATGATTGTGACAAACTAAAAATCAAACAAAGCAAAGACTCAGATAATACAAGACGCTTTAAGCAAATCTCATCATATGTGACGAATAAAAATATAGCTCCAAGTAAAATTACCGATGGTCATTAGAAGAAAGAGGGGATGCCTTCCGGGGCATACCCAAGCTTAGTTTCTTGGGAG